>CM024635.1:26854753-27454753 GCA_014182715.1 Eucalyptus cloeziana | reverse complement strand
ATTCAAGGGAAAATACTGGGAATTGTGCGTCTTACAATAAAATTTTCTATGAGGAACCGAGATATTAGATGTCCTCCGTGCATTGCTAGGAAGTATGATGACACATGGCCAGTCAATTCCTTGTTCAATAGATTCTGTGTGGAACCACTGATATTGTCATTACGATTTCATTTGAACCTTTCCCTAAAAGGATGGTTGATGCCAAAAATCTCATGGCCTAAAGAGCTAGCTAATAATGACTTCTTTATCTATGATGCTGTTGGAATTAAGGAATTTTTTTAGTCACAATCCGGGTTCTCTAATATTAATATTCCTGCCTGCTCATATTGCAGTATTCGCTTTTTGGTTCTATATCAACAATAGGGGCGTTAATAGCAGCTTTGGTAAATGGGCGGTTGACAGATATGATAGGTCGCAGACGAGTAAGTCATTCTCTAGCCTTTTCCAGCTATTCGTGAATTTGAAAATCATATTTGTTCAACGAAGAACCTGAAAAAATCTCTCAGAATTTTTAATTGATGCGATGTGATGCAGGCAATGGGGATTTCACAAATATTTTTCACTGCAGGATGGCTTTCTATAGCATTTGCGAAGGTTTGTGCTCTGTCTATTTTCCGTTTCAGAATTTTGCTTCATAGACTGTCATTGACTTGTCCACAAAACTCAATCATATTCTACGTTTCTGAGTTATCTATTCTCTGAAAAGGCTGAGAAGCAGTTAATGGTTTATTTCATCTTACCTTGCAGAATGCTTGGTGGCTCGATATTGGAAGACTGTTAAATGGACTTGGCATTGGGATTGTATGTTACGTGGTAAAGGCACAAACATTCGGATTTCTTATCTTAAATTAATCTAGAAGATGTTGGTCATAATATTGTTGCCAAACAGGTACCTGTGTACATTGCTGAAATAACACCCAACAGTGTCCGGGGAGCATTCACCGCTTTAAATCAGGTGAAAATTTTGGGCCCCTGTAAAATGTTAATGGTGTCAACTCGATGCATTGCCTATCAACCTTTGCTAAATCTGGTTGCAGTTCTTGGTATGCTGTGGCATTTCGTTTATTTTCTTTCTTGGAACTGTTGTTTCCTGGCGTACCTTGGCTTTGATAGGTACTGTCTCAGTTCTCTTCTGCTTTGTTTTGTTAGATTTATCTTGGGAAACATGATAAGGTCACTGTGCGTGATTTTGTTTTCAGGTTGTATCCCCTGCGTACTTCAAATTTTCGGTTTATTCTTTATCCCGGAATCGCCCAGATGGCTGGTAAGTTGTTTATGGGGTGTACCAAGTACTCAAGAGGAGCCACGTAATATGGTGATTTGTGTCGTTCTTATCTGAAACTTCAATTTCGATTGTGGCCATCACTTTGCTCTATGTAGCTTCATTCGACGGTGACGATTTCATTGGTGTTATGTCCAGATTTGGCGTTCAATGGTGACGATTTCATGGTTGAGTAACCATGACGTAATGGAACTTGGATAATTAGGGGCTGTCTAAATAGCACAAGTAGCATGCTGCATACCATGCAGAATATTTTGTAGCCCACCTTGATGTCTCGCAAGGCATGGAAATCATTTTGAACATACTCATGCACAAACACATTACTTTGTTGGAAATTATAGACTGAAAATGGGAAGAATGGTAATGAAGTCAATATTTTATGAAAGAATAAATTTACTCGTGACTGAAATTTAAGTCTAGTGGTGAACTGAGAATGACCAGAGGTATAGGCATTACAATTTCCATGTGGAGACAATTCGCATGATCAGATTTTGTAAGAGTTCACTAATTATCTAAAAATCTGAAATCATAAAATAAAATGAAGTTAATGTTGTAGGAATATTGGAGTGAGGACTTGGGAATTTCCATTGCAAGGAAGATGATTAGTGTAGTTTTTGATTGACAGGTAAAAGTGGGTCAAGAAAAGGAGTTCGAAGCCACATTGCAGAGACTCCGTGGCGAAAGTGTTGACATTTCCCGGGAAGCAACGTATATCAGAGTAATTTCTCCATTTCGCATATCAATTGGAGAAATTTTTCCCTTTACCTTCTACTTTTTAATGTTCCATTCAATTGTCTTATAGGAATATACAGAAACCTTTGAACGGTCTTCCCAGTCTAGAATTCTCGCTTTGTTTCAACGAAGATACGCTCATTCCCTCATAGTAAGCCTTGCCTCCAAAATATTCAAATTGCTTGCCATTTTTCGCCCCATTTTTTCTTCCTATTTCCTAATTTTTTTTTCAAAACTTAGATAGGAGTTGGATTGATGATGCTTCAACAATTTGGAGGGGCAAGTACATTTGTCTACTATGCGAGCTCTATATTTGAATCAGCTGGTAAAAATCATGCTATAAATTCGTGAGTTTAGTTAATCATAAAGAACAGAGACTTGGTAATTACTACTAATTATACTGACAGGCTTTTCAAGCAGCTTTGGTAGCCGAAGCATGGCTATAGTCCAGGTAATAAACTCCGGAGAATTAAGCTGGAAGAGGAATTTTATTTTTCTCATTTTCAAGATTTTCTCTCCTGTTTTGCAGATCCCGGCAACAGCTCTTAGTGTAATTTTGACGGATAAAGCTGGAAGAAGACCGCTTTTAATGGTGAAGAAGCCAATACATATCGATGCATTCTCCTAAAGTAAGTTGCTCGTAAGCTTACCAAATTTGACTTTCATTTGCAGATTTCTTCAGCTGGAATGAGCTTGAGTTGCTTTGTTCTGGCATTATCATTCTTCATGCAGGTATTCGAACGCTAACCAAGCCTACTCATTCTTCTTAATCTGTTAAAGTAGCCTTATTTTTTTCTTTCTCGTTAAATATCTTCATGTGAAACCAGGACCAGCAGTACTGGACAGAAGTCACTCCCATTTTGGTGTATGTATCCATTATGGTAAGTCTGTGTAACAAATATTTTTCTACTTTCTTGTTTTTCAACCCTCACACGGCTATCTCTTATGGTTGAGGGCATATCGAGTTACGGCTCAATCCTACTTCTCCAGGCAATAAAACATTGAAGGAGAGCACGCTTTGACAAAGAAACCTTTGTTATAAAATTGCTGCTTCTAAGTCCTCAACCGTCTTTCCAGGACTAGTTGTTGAAGTTGCTGATAGATGATAATTGCAATCAGGTGTATTCGATAGCTTTCTCACTTGGCATGGCGGGGTTACCATGGGTCATCATGTCCGAGGTAAATAGATACGTTCTCTCTAACATTGCACTCTATAGTCTCTCTACTTTAAGACCATATATAGGATTAAAAGCCTATTTTTACCGGTGGACATATTCTTGATAGATATTCCCAGTGAATGTTAAAGGGTCGGCTGGAAGCGTGGTTACCTTCTCCGATTCGTCCTGTTGTTGGATCATCAGCTACAGTTTTAACTTCATGTTCGAATGGAGCGCACCTGGTAATTAGTCCTCTTTTTTTCCATTCTTGCTCCATAGTATTCACTGGCAATGCTTCTTTGGAGCCTAAATACATGAACTGCATGGGTTCTTACATCGGGCGTACTTACTAACAAATCTATGTCTTGACAATCCTGCTTTCAGGAACCTTTTTGATCTTCGTGTGCATTTGCAGTTTAACTATCTTATTTACTGCGAAGCTAGTGCCCGAGACCAAGGGGCGAGCACTGGAAGAATTGCAAGCATCACTTGCCCATTTTCAGGAATGATTTGTACTTAACTGAGATCTGAGTTGGTAGGATCATTGTGATGCTTGCCATATAAGGCATTGCGTCAGGCTGCCGAGAGCCTTATTGTAGGATTGACTTTTCTGTGCCTGATTGCGGTAAATATTTGCAATATCAAAAGGGGTAAAAATAAAAGAGATTTCCTTGCAATTTGTTTAACCTTTTGCATTGATTGATTTCACCGCGCTCAGGTCAATTTTGTTGGATACTGGCAAATTGCCATTACCAATGACGATTGATGTGCAAACAATTAAGGCTTTAAAACTTCAGTCAACTTCGCCGATTACTTGTTACGGATTTCCGCATGTTATATACGAGTTATACTTCCATTTCATCAATTCCAATTTACGATACGTGAGGTGGGAAATAAAAGTTCTAGCGAAGTGCGGTCGAGTTCTGCATGGGCAATTAAGTCTGAGTTTTGATGCCGGTATCGAATGATTGAGTCCCTCCTGTACCGCCAACTTGGGTCTATATGATTTGTAGCGGTAGGACCATGTTAAAAGGGACATCTAGAAATGAAATTATTTTTCAAGGTTCTCTGATTTGGATAAGCTTTTGTGATAGGGCAGATTAATGCCATGTGATGTGAAGGCAATTGTTTCGTTGAAAATAAATGATTTGAAAATAATTTTCCAAAAAATTATTATTTGTATTTGTATTGCTTAAAATAATTAGTTAATGAAAAATATTTTCATAACAAATAATAATTCATGTGTAAATATTTTTATGGAAGAGGAAAATATTTATCACTCATTTATTTTTGTAAATGATATAAATGATCATTTTTTGGAAAATATTTTCTAAATTATTCATTTTCCACAAATAAAATAGAGCCTAAATTTTGCAATAATTTTTTAATTTTCCCCCACAAGAGTTTAAAAAAGAAAGCTACAAGAGAAGCTATTTATTCCCACATATCCTTAATTTTTGCCCCACTAATTGTGAACCGTTTATAGACAATTATACATTTATCAAGAAATAATTAGTTCACAAATTATCATACATACGTAACCCATTATTTTAGATACCACAAGTTTGAAAAAATTAGGCGTTGTTTGTTTGATGAGAAATAAATGATTTAGAAAACAGTTTTTTAAGAATTATTGTTTGCATTGCTTGGAATAATTAGTTGATAAAAAATCCTTTCATTATCGATAACAAATTATATTTAAACATTTTCATGGATAATATTTTTTTTTTGTTTATTTAATTTTGTAAACGATTTGAGTGATCATTTTTAGGAAAATATCTTTCAAATTATGCATTTCTTGTGAAACAAATGGAACTTGTTGAGGAAAATATTTTCCTCATTTTTCAGCATTTAGTTTACTTAGGAAAATTAGTCAACGGAAAATATATTCCTAATCAACAGAAAAAGGTTTTCCTTATTGAAACTTAAATTCAAGAAAATGATTTTCTCTTTGAAAGAATTGGAAAATGTTTTCCAAAATCTTTTCCTATTGTTGATAAATTGTTTATTCTTATAAAAATAGACTTTTTAATCATTTTTATTTTTTAAATTCAAATTTTTTTTGTTATTTTTTCTTTTCCTTTCTCCTTCTTCCTTTCACGGCCGTGTGACTTAGCGACCAGCCATGATGTGGGTCGACGAGCTGGAGGTTGGGCTTGTCCAAGCGAGCTTGTGCTGATTGAGGCCATCAAGCATGAGAGTTGCATGATCTAGGCGAGCTGCAGCTTGGTCGATTCTAGTGAGCTTTGGGCTCGCTAGATCCAAGTGAGCTTGGTCTCCGCCGAGGCTGGTGAGCTCATGGCTTGCCTATGGCCATCGCCAAATGAGCATCAAGCTCACCTGTGGTCGTCGCTAGCTAATTGCAAGGGAGGAAGAGGGAAAAAGAAAAGGAAAGAAAAGAGAAAGAAGAAAATTAAAAAATTATTTTTTTAAAAAAAAAAAAAAAAAAAAGAAAAAGAAATTAAAAAACTATTTAAAAATTAAATTAAATAAAAAATTATTAAAAAGTTGATTTTTTTTTTTTTTGCCTAAAATAAAATTATGAGGTCGAAATCATTTTTTAATGAGATTCAAATATCAAAAAATATTTTCGATCATATATCACTAAACAAAGGAAGATTAACCATATTATTAGAAAATGCTTTCCAATAAAGCATTTTCCTCTATCATTGAGTTTTTCGAAAACAAACGCACCCTTCAAATATATGAAAACATATAATTAACTATTAGGTTTGGCCAACGAAAAAAAGTTCTACATCGTCATGGATTTGATAGGTTTTCTATTGTCAATTCCACATGCTAGGAGCCTAGTTTGCATGTTAGATGAGGTACTATAGTATTCTCCGCTACCTTGCCTTTTTAATTTTTTTCTATCGATCTTTCGAAAATTATCCCTCCATGCTATCTCTCATCTCCTTTACATGCGTTGAATCCTAGTAGGTGGTTGTCCAACAGTACGAAAAGTAATTTAAGCAGGAACATACCTAGAAGGCACCGGATTAGCAGGATTTGCTTGCATCTGAATTGAATGGCTCAACGCTCCTCGCCAGTGGATGATTTCATGGAAGGTGTTGACAATCATTGGTTTGACCACATCCACGAGCTATTTCATCAGGTAGGTAGTCGTTTCATTACGGTGTTTATCAAGAATCCTTCTTGTTAGATATATTTGAATTATTTCTGATTTATGGAATTTTTTTAATAGTTTGGATATTTTTGTGATTGACTGTAATTGATGTTTAATATTTTGTTATGGTGTATAGTCATCCTATAAAGTCTATAAATAGGCTCTTATGCTTCTTATTATCAAATATTTCGAAATGCACAGAAAATTCTCCAAATTCGTCTCTTTCGCATCATTCTTGACTTGGTATCAAAACCTCTTTCCTCATAAATGTAATCAACTATGCTTTGCAATGCCAATTTCATAGGCAGTGTTGTCGACTCTGCCTTGCAACGCCAACTGCATAGGCCGCATTGCTCCACCACGATCATCTTGATGTCAGCTGTATAGGCCATGTCGCTCTCGTTTTTCCACCAAGCCCGCAACTCCAGTTGTTGCTAAAGGCTCTTTCGCTGCGTGTCTCAAAAAACTGCCGCTATCACCATACTCGTCACCGGAAGTCAACACATGCACCACCACGTGCCGTAGTCTCAGACTCAATGAATCCGTCAATTGTAAGTCAATTTTAGACACATTGAGCTGGTTTATTTTTACAATACAAGACCACAAACGGATTCAACATCACTCTTAACGAATCCAACTAGCCAAACATTGCCACCAAGGAGCCTGCATGTGAGATCCACACGCTCACATGCATTTCACATGATTAGAAGTCTGGCCGTGTATTGCTTATGTCACTATTAAGTCATTCTGTTGTTATCTCCTGTGTGATCCGCCTCGTCGTCTGCCCCTCACCACTAACAGTTGACTGTTGATTGTTGATCGTTGACCCAAAGTTGACCGATCGGTTTCCTAGGTATTTCAATGTGCTGATTTCATTTTTGGCATTATTATCTCCATATTTTCATTTCTAGTACTAGTTTCTTGGTATTTATCATATAAATTAGTACATTTAAATTAATAAAATAGACGTGCCAATACCCATTCAAACTATCTTGAAGGGATAGAATTATCTTTTATGGGCTGAAGAAATGTCAAGTTTTTCGAGAGAATGCAAATTTTGGCATTATGTTACTGGTGAAATTTGCGGGCTTACGAGGAATGCTGAAGAAATTAGAGAAAACTTATTGAGCATTTGGAAGGGTGGGAGGGTAAGAAACATTAGATTTTAACATGGTTTTGAACCATTAGATTTTAACATGGTTTTGAAATACTTCAATTCCTTCTATCAAGCTTCACTTTCGAGGCATGGGATTTGCTTCTTGGCTAATATTTCACCTCGGATATTGCTCACTAGTATTAGCTATTAAAAATTTGCATCGCATGCCTCAAGAGACAAGTTAGTCTATTAGTGATTTTTTGTCTTATGTGCATTCTATTTGGGATCAACTGGCTTACTCTAATCCACAATGGAAAGTTGATGTCGATGCTCACAAGTTCACTAAATATTGTGATCATATGCCTGTTATGCAATTTCTAATGTCACTTGATGATGAGTTAAACCTACACGAGCTTCACTTCAATATTGAGATTCATCACCTCCTCTTGAGGTGGTTGTTTCAAAATCATTGACTAAAGAGATTTGGCTTGCTACTTTGAAGGCGCCCCAAGCCGCCCTATTTTGTCTACTCCTACAGGTGCAGTGCTTACCACCCCCACCTCTTCTTCATCATGAACACCATATTGCACATATTGTCATTGAACTGATCATCTTGCATCCATTTGCTATTGATGACAACCTAGGCAACCTATAGGGACAAATAACCAATTCTGATACAAAGGTCCAGCTACACGCTTATCCATCATTGCTGTTACTATTGAGGGTTAGCAGCTTGTTTGTTACTTTATCTTTAGATGATCTTTGTGACATTCTTCGAGAATTTGGTACTTCTAGCTCCTATGTCCCAAGCAGACTCCAGGTACTCTTGATTCATGGTTTTTTGATTTTGCCCATTACAATCACATGACTTTGAACATCAATTTGTTTAAGTCAAAGTCTCTACTTTCACAAACACCTACTAGTCATACAGTCGATAACTCACAGATGTTAGTTAGCCATATAGAAATTCGGACAAGCTGTAAACTGGGATGCCTATTTGAGCCTATCTTAAGATTCTAAATGCTCTTAGTGGTTGTGCTGCCATGGTATCCTCTGCAACTTGACATTCTCATTTAGGCCATGCTTTTTTTTTTTTAGATTGGTCATTTGATTTCTACTGGTCATCTAAGCTCTGTTGACAATAAGCATTTTGATTGTTTACCATGTAAGTTGGGAAATCATCACATTTCACCTTTTCGGGTCCGTTCGTTTTGCGGAAAATGAGCCATTTCCAGAAAATATTTTCCTAGAAGTCATTTTCCAAGAAAATGACAATATTTTTTGGTGTTTGGCTAAAACTTGAAAATGTTTCGGAAAATATTTTCCGCTCACCAGATTGGCGAGCGCGAGTGATAAGCTCGAGGCTCGCTAGATCGACGAGCGCAAGTTTGAGATCGACGAGCTTGAGGTTCACTTGGTTTGACAACTAGCCAAGAAAGAAGAAGATGAGAAACAAAAAAAAAAAAAAAAAAAAAAAAAGAAAAAGAAAAATGAAAGAAAAAGGAAATTAAAAATAAAAGGAAATTAAAAAAGAAAAAGAAAAAAAAAAATAATTCGAAAATGAAAGAAGAAAAGAAGAAAAAGAAAGGGGAGGAGGAAGTCAGGATTTGTAAAGGTGTGAGATAAGAGAGATCAAGTAAGGAAAATATTTTCCATTTTTCAAAAGTGGAAAACATTTTCCCCTACTTTAAAAGACTTTTTTCTTTTGATGGAAAACATTTTCCTCAAGGAATTAATTTTCAGTGAAACGAACACCGGAAAATTTAGAAAACGTTTTTCCTGAAATTATTTTCCCGAAACGAACGGACCCTTTATCTTAGTGAATTTATCTCTCATGTTTCTTTTGATTTAATTCATTTTGACATTTGGGGCCATCTCCTACTTCCACTATGAGAGTGTCCTGCTACTTTGTGTTTTTTTGGAGATGATCATTCTCATTACGCTCTATCTGATGTATCATTGATTTGAATTGGCTTGTATTTATTGTGATTTTATTGCCATGATCAAAATACAGTTTTCTCAAAACATTAAGATCATCCGTTTTACTAATGTCATGGAATATAGTGACATAGAATATCTTCGAATTATTTCTCAAAATGGTATTGCCATTTATCATTTTTGTCCAAGAACTTCTCAATAAAAAGGTAGAGTAGAGGATAAACATTGACCCATCTTAGATATTGTTTGCACTCTTTTAATCACAACCTTTATGGTGAATAATTTTAAGAAGCACCTGTATATCCTGTTCTTGATCACTGGGCGGATCCCAAGGCAGATTGACCTAGATTATTTAAGAATGTAATAATTTGTTCCGACAACTACTTTGTAACATTTTCCCACTCACAACTCGGGACAAAGGAGGAGATGATGGGTTGGAGGGTCTGACACTTGTTGCAGGTTTTCATGTAAGGTACCACGATAAAGCACGTGGCTGATTCAGGATCAGTCAAGTGCACGGCATTAGACTGAGGTATGCATAAAAAAAAAAAAAAAAAAAAAATGAGAGAGGCCCAATGATCTACATTAATTACCTCAATCAAAGTAGCGAGAAAGATGCCATTAGAAAAATAAGTTTTCGCCTGCCAATAAATTTGGTAAGATTAAGTGCACAAACAAAACAAAATAAAAAGTAAACATCGACAAACACAAAGAAATATAAAATAAAAGCGAGACAGAGAAATCAAGATACACGATTTATCCTTGTTTACCCTTATATTAGAGTTATATCTAGCAAAGTATTTTACTATAAGTAGTACCTCCAACATATCTGTTACAGCTCTTACTTATAAGATAGATATACTATATATACTAAATAGCTATTTATTGGCTCAAACTCAAAATATCAATAAAAACGGGTTCAAATTATAAAAGTCCTCTGATTTCATGGGGAGCTGCCTCTTATAACCTTGCCCGAGGTGCCCCGGAACCCTGCCTAGTGTCATATTATCGATAAGGGGGTATGAACCACACCCCCAACAAAATCTACATATTCGCATACTATATCATTATTTTCAATGAGGATGAGTGGTGAAGCCGCCGAGACTTGATTGGAACTCAAGCCTCAAATCTCCCACTTGGCCTCCCAAATTTGAGGTTGACGGGCCAGATGAGATATGCGGAGGGGAGTTAATCTATGTTTGTTATTCCCAAATGATAGGATACCTAGGCTCTATTCGTTTTATGGAAAATAATTTTTAGGAAAGTGTTTTTCGGATTTTCCGACGTTTGTTTCACGGAAAATGAATTAGTTAGGGAAAACATATTCCATCAATAACAAAAATTCTTTTAAAATAGGGAAATATTTTTTGCTTTTCTAGTAGGGGAAAACATTTTCTTTACTTTCTTTCTTCTTATCTCATACCGACTAGCCTCTTCTTCTTTTTTTTTTCTTTTTTAAAATTCGAATTTTTAATTGTTATTGTTATTTTTTTTTTCTCTTTTTCTTTCATGTGGTGCTGGCCGAAGAAGAAGAAGTGAAAAAAAAAGGAAAAAAAAAAAAAAAAGAAAAGTAGAAAAAATTTAAAATATAAAAAAATTAAAAATTTGACTGTTTAAAAAAATTAAAATATTAAAAGAAGTGCATAGAGGAAAATCAAATCGATTTTTTCATACCAAATGGGGAAAAATGTTTTCTAGTTTATTTTCAAATTTCAGCTGAGCATTGAAAAATAATATTACTTTTTTGGGAAATTGGCTTTTTGGAAAACATTTTCCAAAAATATCACATTTTTTGCGAAACGAATAGAGTGTTAATTCAAGTCTAGAAATAAGTATAGACAAAAAGTGAATCGAACCACATGCTCAAGCAAAGAATTAAGGACGGAAATAATGCAAAGTTAGATGATCGTATGCGGCTATTGGCCGATAAATTTCCTATGCATCCGTCCGAAAGTCCATTTCTTTGAATTCCATATCTACCTCTCTCTCTCTCTCCTCTCTCTCTCTCTCTCTCTCTCAAAGAATTAAGGACAGAAATAATGCAAAGTTAGATGATCGTATGCGGCTATTGGCCGATAAATTTCCTATGCATCCATCCGAAAGTCCATTTCTTTGAATTCCATATCTACCTTTCTCTCTCTCTCTCTCTCTCTCTCTCTCTCTCTCTCACATAGACACACACACACACACCAACCCACTGATCTTCACGTCATGCACAGCTGATTCTTGCCGCCTCCATTTTTTGGCAAAATCTTGGTCTCCTCGAGAGCTTTACGGTGAAAAGGACACATGGGGAGGGAGAGCCCAGAAGAAGATGGGTTGCCGACAGTCTCTCTGCTTCTCAAAGAAGTCTCTGGCGATGGCAACCGTGGCAGCTCCTCGTCTTCAAGTGATCCCTCGGTCTCGCCTCTCGTCGTTCTTAGCACGCTCGTTGCCCTTTGCGGGTCTTTCGTCTCTGGGTGTGCTGTGAGTAACATTCATCGAACTTTTCGTGAATTGCTTGCATGTAGTTCGATCACCAAGAACCCGGCTCTGTTTTCCGTTTTCCGTTTTCTGCTTTCCTTTCTTGCATTTCTGTTACAGGTTCTTTCCAATTCGAGTGAATGTTTCGTTAGAGAAAGAAAGAGGACGAAACAAATTGCTCGATCAATGTTTGTCTTTTTGCTTGTATCGCGGAAAGTAACCAATTAAACAATAAAATCAACTGAACAAGAAAATAGATAAGACACCAAACTTATATGGTTCGATCGTAGTGACTTACATTCACAGGATGAGCATTAACAAATTCCACTATAGATCAAGCGATATAATGGAGATTATAATCACACTCGACTTATTCAAATACTCTTAGTATTTCCCTAGCCCTAATTACACCGATTAACTCACGTAGTGTTTAGTCTATGAAGCATGAACACATTTTAGGAGCTTCTATGTTGTGTCGGAGTGTCCAACACGTCTCCGACACACTCGGACACGGTCGCGCGATCAACTCTTTCTGACACGCTCTTATATGTGTGTTCGGAATTGCGAGAGACATGGTGATTTATGGGGGGTCTGCAAGTGCAAAGAGAGTGAGAATCGTTGAAGAAGGCAACAGTGGATGGAAGCAAGGGCGAGGCCGAAAGCAATGATGAGGCAGCGACTGCAAGGAGGGCTAGGGAAGAGCAAGGCGATCCATAGGGCCGTGATTGTGATGCCGCAATGGAAGACCGGAGGCAAGGCTACAGCTGCGAAGGAGGGAGGCCCGGAGGCAAGGCAGTCAAAGATTGCGATGAGGCGACCAAAAGAGAGGAGAGATCAAGAGGAAGAGGAGGAGGAGGATGACTTCAATATTTGAGAAAGGAAACGAGAGATGATGGGGGAAAGAAACCGGGAAATAAATTGGGGGCGGAGGGCTGGGGGGTATGGGGTGGCGTGGGATGAGGAAGAGAGAGATAAGGGAAATGACAGGCGATGGGGAGAAGAAACGAGGGAAAGAAACCTCCGGGGGAGGGAAGGAGAAACCCCGGGGGAAGGAGGGGGAGAGAGGAACGAGGAAATGATAGCGACAGATGATGGGGGAACAGGGGGAATGTTTTGGGGTGGCGTGGGGCGGGGCGGGTGAGAGCACTGTGAGGGAAACGAGGGAAATAATTTCTTTTTTTTTTTTGGTCTGGCCCTACGCTAATTCTACTCTAACACTCACTCACTCTCGGACTTTGCCCGCCTCCTCCTGCGGGCGTGGGAGTCGAAACCCACTCCTGAAATGAAATCGTCCTCACCCTAATCCCTCCTGAGAAGGTGAGGATTTGAACCCCCAACCTCCCCATTCCAAGATGGAAGGGTTGCACACTGGGGCGAACCCCAGTGGTTGGTTGGGGGATGGGGATTTGGGGGAAAAGAAAGGAGGGAAATATTTCGGTAAGTCTTTTTTTCTTATCAAGAAAAAGTAATTTTAAAAAATAAAAATATTAAATATTAAATAATGATAAATTTTGATCATTATAAAAGATCATAAATTTATTTAAATACGTTGATTCTAATTTTTTGTTAATCATTAATTTCATTGATAATTTTTATTAAAGTTAGAAATATATTCCCAAATATGAGTACGCATTAACTATAAATATGTCTTTCAAATTTCCTATGAATAGATTTATTAAAATCATTATTATAAATTCATTGTAAGCTCTTTTTTTATTATTTATTTGTTTGGAAATTTGAATCAAATTAATTAAAAAAATATTCATTTAATATATAACGTGTCCCAACGTGTCGGTACTCCTTAGTGTTTAGCCCCACAATTCCTCCTAAAATGATGTCTTAATCTTACGAATGAATTATACACTAATTATTAACGCAAGAATTTAATCGGCTTCAACACACTCGGACATTTTCAAGGTGTAAGTCACAAGCAAAAGCTCCTTTTTGAAAATCTTCACAAAAAACATCCACTTCTTATATGTAGACAAGAATTGGATCTAAAATATGAAACCTCTTTTAAGAAACCTTCTCTAGCTAGGAAACATATTCAAAGTAGGAAAGTTACTTGAATTAAGAAACTTTCTTTTTTCTTTCACCTCAAATTCGAGACATATATTTTATCAGCTCTTGTGATTGGTCAAACTTTCATGTTCTTTCAAGATGGTGGCTTTTGTTTTGGCATTCGTATGATGTTGCAACGAGCTAGATCTATACCTGCAAGGGTGTGGAGTGGAAGTTAATTAATAATGTTGCAGAAGCACCTGCCGGCATTATGTGGATCACGTGGCTTAATAGGCCCAAGATACTAGGTTGACCTGGATTGTCTATGAATAAAAATGTCACAACTGAAGTTGCTCCTTTATGATCAGTTACTTTTGTTATGGAAACTCAATTTGGCAAAGAGACATGAAATTATCACATTTTACTTGTATTGCATTTCTCAGAAAAGATACTTCTGAAAAGCCAGTTTTCAGGTGATCTTTTATATTTTTTTTTTTCGTTTTGCCTCTGTAATGTGATCACCCAGGCTACTGCTCTGTTCAGTCTGTAGTTTTTTTTTATGAGATTACTCTTTACCAAGTAGAGGTTACCATAACTGGTGGTGTATTTCTATAATGCAGTCTGGTTATTCATCACCGGCCGAGTCAGGCATAATGGAGGACTTGGGGCTCTCTACAGCAGCGGTGAGTCCTATCAAGCATACATGCTACATGGCTACCATTTTATAATCTCTCAGCCCTGTCTAGTTCTGTTATTCAAGGCGAAATACTGAGAATTGTGCGTCTTAAGATAACATTTACCATCAGGAACTGAGATATAAGATGTCCTCAGTACATTGCTAGAAAGTACGGTTAATTCTGGTAAGCTTCAGCCAATTCCTTGTTCAGTAGATCCTGTGCAGAACCTCTGATATTATCATCGCGAATTGCATTTGAACTTTTCCCTAATTGCATGGTTGATGCCAAGAAAAACACAACCTAAGCTAGCTAATAATGACTTCTTTATCTGTGAGACTATTGGAATTAGGGAATTTTTCAGTCACGATCTGGGTTCTCTAATATTAATATTCCTGACTTTCTCCTGTTACAGTATTCGCTTTTTGGCTCTATATTAACAATCGGAGGGTTAATAGCAGCTTTGGTAAATGGGCAGATGACAGATGTGATGGGTCGCAGACGTGTAAGTTATTCTCTAGCCTTTCCAGCTATTCGTGAATTTGAAAATCACGCATGTTCAGTGAAGAACCTGAAAAAAAATCTTACAGAATTCTTAATTGATGTAAGGTGATGCAGACAATGTGGATTTCACAAATATTTTCCACTGCAGGATGGCTTTCTATAGCATTTGCCAAGGTTTGTGCTCTGTCTATTTTTCCGATTCAGAATTTTGCTTCATAGGTTTTCAATGACTTGATCCACAAAACTTCAATCATATTCTACTTTTCTGAGTTGCCTATTCTCCAAAAAGGCGGAGAAGCAGTTAATGGTGTATTTCATCTTACCTTGCAGAATGCTTGGTGGCTCGATATTGGAAGACTGTTAACTGGACTTGGCATGGGGATTGTATGTTACGTGGTAAAGGCAGAAACATTCAGATTTCTTATCATAATTAATTTCTTGAAATTGTTGGTCATGATATTGTTGCCAAACAGGTACCTGTGTACATTGCCGAAATAACACCCAAAAGTATCCGGGGAGCATTCACAGCTTTAAATCAGGTGAAAATTTTGGGCCACTGTAAGATGTTGATGGTGTCAACTCAATACATTGCCTATCGACCTTTGCTGGATCTGGTTGCAGTTTTTGATATGCTGTGGAATTTCGTTGATCTACTTTCTTGGAACTGTTGTTTCCTGGCGTATTCTGGCTTTGATAGGTACTGTCTCAGTTCTCTCCTGCTTTGTTTTATTAGATTTATCATGGGAAACAGGATAAGGTCACTGTCCATGATTTAATCTTCAGGTT
The DNA here is from genome assembly GCA_014182715.1 of Eucalyptus cloeziana. Classification (NCBI taxonomy): domain Eukaryota; kingdom Viridiplantae; phylum Streptophyta; class Magnoliopsida; order Myrtales; family Myrtaceae; genus Eucalyptus; species Eucalyptus cloeziana. The sequence continues at coordinate 27,438,993 of CM024635.1, read as the reverse complement.
GTATCCCCTGCGTACTTCAAATTTTTGGTTTATTCTTTATCCCGGAGTCTCCTAGATGGTTGGTAAGTTGTTTATGGGGGTGTACGAGGTACTTATGAGGAAACACGTAATATGGTGATTTATGTCGTTCTTATCTGAAACTTCAATTTCGATTGTGGTCATCACTTTGCTCTATGTAGCTTCACGGTGTTATGTCCAAATTTGGCATTCAATGGTGACGATTTCATGGTTGAGTAACCATTACATTATGGAACTTGGATAATTGGGGCCTGTCTAAATAGCACAAGTAGCATGCTGCATGTCATGTGGGGTATTTTGATTGCAAGGCATGGAAATCATTTTTAACATTCTCGTGTGCAAACACATTACTTTGTTAAAAATCATAGACTGATAATGGGAAGAGTGGTAATGAAGTCAATATTTTACCAAAGAATAATTTTACTCATGGCTGAAATTGAAGTCTTAGTGGTAAACTGAGAATGACTAGAGGTATAGGCATTACAATTTCCATGTCAAGACAATTCGCGTGATCAGTTTTTGTGAGAGTTCACTAATTATCAATGAATCTGAAATCATAAGATGAAATGAAGTTAATGTCGTAGGAATATTGGAGTGAGGACTCTGCATTTTTCATTGCAAGGAAGATGATTAGTGTAGTTATTGACTGATAGGTAAAAGTTGGTCGAGAAAAGGAGTTCGAAGCCACATTGCAGAGACTCCGTGGCAAAAGTGTTGACATTTCCCGGGAAGCAACGGATATCAGAGTAATTTCTCCATTTCGCATATCAATAAGAGAAAGTTTTCCCTTTACCTTCTACTTTTTAATGTTTCAATTCATATTGTCTTATAGGATTATACAGAAACCTTTGAACGGTCTTCCCAGTCTAGAATTCTCGATTTGTTTCAACGAAGATACGCTCATTCCCTCATAGTAAGCCTTGCCTCCAAAATATTCAAATTGCTTGCTATTTTTCGCACTGTTTTTTCTTCCTATTTCCTAATTTTTTCAAAATTTAGATTGGAGTTGGATTGATGATCCTTCAACAATTTGGAGGGTCGAGTACATTTGTCTTCTATGCGAGCTCTATATTTGAATCAGCTGGTAAAAATCACGCTATAAATTCATTAGTTAATCATAAAGAACAAAGACTTGGTAATCTTTACTAATTGTCCTGACAGGCTTTTCAAGCAGCTTTGGTAGCCGAAGCATGGCTATTGTCCAGGTAATAGACTCTGGAGATTTAAGTTGGAAGAGGAATTTTATTTATCATATTTTCAAGATTTTCTCACCTGTTTTGCAGATCCCTGCAACAGCTCTTAGTGTAATTTTGACGGATAAAGCTGGAAGAAGACCGCTTTTAATGGTGAGGAAACCAATACATATCGATGCATTCTCCTAAAGTAAGTTGCTCATAAGCATTACCAAATCTGACATCCATTTGTAGATTTCTTCAGCTGGAATGTGCTTGAGTTGCTTTGGTTTAGGATTCTCGTTCTTCATGCAGGTATGAATAGTCACTAAGCCTACCCATTCTTCTTGATCTCATGAAATGGATTGATGTTTAATTAATTTATTTATAATACCTTAATGTGAAACCAGGACTTGCAGTACTGGACGGAAGTCACTCCCATTTTGGTGTATGTATGCATTATGGTAAGTTTGTGTAACAAATATTTTCCTGCTCTCTTGTTTTTCAACTCGTATATGGCTATCTCTTATAGTTGAGGTCATATCGAGTTGCTGCTCAATCCTACTTTACCGGGCAATAATACATTGGGGAGCACACTTCGATCAAAGAAACCTTCATTATAATATCACAGCTTCTAAGTCCTCAACCGTCTTTCCAGGACTAGTTGTATTGAAGTTGCTGACAGATGATTATTGCAATCAGGTGTATTCCGTCGCTTACTCACTTGGCATGGCGGGGTTACCGTGGGTCATAATGTCCGAGGTAAGTAGATACCTTCTGTCTAACATTGCACTCTATCGTCTCTACTTCAAGACCATATATAGGACTAGAAGTCATACTGGTGGACATCTTCTCGATAGGTATTCCCAGTAAATGTTAAAGGGTCGGCTGGAAGCTTGTTGACCTTCTCCAATTGGTCCTGTTCTTGGATCGTCAGCTACAGTTTTAACTTCATGTTTGAATGGAGTGCACCTGGTAATTAATCCTCCTTTTTTTTTTTTTTTCATTCTTGTTCTGTAGTTTTCACCGGGTATGCTTCTCTGGAGTCTAAATCCAGGAACGGCATGAGTTCTTATGTTTGTTGTATGTACTAATAGATTTATGTCTTGACTATGCTGCTTTCAGGAACCTTCTTTATCTTCGCATGCGTTTGTGGTTTAACTATCTTATTCACTGCGAAGATAGTGCCAGAGACCAAGGGGCGAGAATTGGAAGAATTGCAAGCATCACTTGCCCATTTTCAGCAATGATTTGTACTTTGCTGGGATTTGAATTGGTATGATCATTGTGTTTCCAATCATAAAAGGAGGAGAGAATTTCAAATAAAGATCTGAAGTGAAATATTTTTCTCAAAAAAGGTTCCCAAGTGAATTATGTATTAAACAATAGTATAAAGTGGCTACTTAATCTCAAATAAGGGTCTAAGCAAGAACGTGCATTTCACATGCTACTTTCCGAAGGCATGATGAGGGCATTTGTAAGTTTTTATTGTTTTCTTCCTTTTTTCCTTTTAGTTTTTTCTCTTTAATCTTCCTCGTTGTTGTTCCCCCTTCCGCACATGCATAGAACCACTTCCGGTGCTTGATCTCACTCGACATCATGAAGTCACTGTTGAGCCTTTATACTGACATCATCGACGACGGCTCGTTTATCCATCGTTGGATGGATGTTGTTGCCATTCTCTCTCCTCACTTGTGGTAACGGCCCCCATGTCTCTGAGCTCTCAAGCATAGCCATGGCCGATCACAAGGACAACAGGTTCATGGGTGACTTCATGATGTCAACAAAACAAGACAATTGGAAAAACTAACTGCAATCTCCACTTCTATCGAACGAAATTATGTTACAATCGTCATTCATTGACATCAAGTTCTCCCCAATTACAAATGATCATTCATTGCCGCTGGAATCGGGCCCTAGGAGACGGTTTAAGCTGCACCACACCAAGAACAGCCGCTTTTTTCGTTGTGGAAGCCACTCAGGCCTTCGCCGCCATTCGCCGATCATCGCTACCACAATTGGAGGGCTCGTCTTTGCCACTGCCTGGTTTTGTATCCCCGCTAAAATCTTGAATTCCATTCGGTTATTTGCAAGATTTGGATAGAACACCAAAAAGAACACCAAACCCGGCTAAAGTGGATTTCGAAGTAGACACATTCGGCAAATTTAAAAAAATAAAAAATAGAAAGAAAGAAAGATAAGAGATAAGAGGATGGGATTTTGAACATAAAGGATGAAAATGTGCAAGGAGTTGTTATAATTTGTCTTGAGTGTGAGCCCAACGAAATCCAAACTGAGATAAATTATAAGGAAGCCCAATTGATTAAAGGAAAGGTGCGAAAGTTGTAATACTGTGAACATCCAATTGTGTGTTATGGAAATTAAGACTTCCGATTCAGTGTTACGAGTCCAATTTGCAGAAGGATTATTGTCTTTGTGTTATATGTAATTGGCGGGGTCAAGAATTACACCGAAGTCAACCGCCTTCGACACATTCAATTTGGACTCCTTGAGGCGGTACAAATTAATCATCGATATCTTTCCTTGTTTAAGTCGGCCGAGGTTTAGAGGATTATTATATTTCCTCGGCTCAGGCGTTGGTTCGATGGTCGTGATTGACGTTAAAAGGTCTTGAAGTGCGGTTTTCAACCAAGCGCTTGGTGTAGATTTTTCTCCGTGAAATTACATCAATAATTTTATTGTCAAAGTCGATTAAATTCTTATAATAAGAAATTATCTATAATTTATTTGTGGGATTGAGAGATTATTTCGTAAAGAATTTGTGAGGTTAAACATTGCATGAGTTATTAAGTGTAATTAGGGCTTGAAAAATACCAAGAGTGTTTGAGTGATTTGAGTGTGATTATGATTTTCATTGTATTACTTGATTTATAGTGAAATTCATTGTTACTCTCTATCTGGACGTAAATCAGTATAACCAAATCACGTAGATCTGTTGTTCGACTTATTTTCTTGTCTTGTCTATTTTATTGTTCAATTGTTTGCTTTTATAATAGGAGTAAAACTGATTCGTTCAGATGGAGTTTGAATTTTTAAGATTTCACTCGAATTGAAAAGAAGAACCACCTCTGTATAAATATGGGGCATAAGCTAAAGAAAGGAGGCCGTCATGCTCCCTTGACGCTGCCTAATTTTATATCCCCGCTGCCTGATTTTGGAGTTGCCAATGTTGGCACGTCCTCTAGGTGCTTGCCGCTAGCCACCGTCCAAGCTCAAGCCATCGTCATCGAGTAGCTCATGTGAATGATGAAGAAAAGGTTGCGTTCGACAAAGAAGAAAGTGAACTAGGACGTTGGCCGGACGAATAAAGAGGAGGAAGAAGATGAACATAGAAATAAAAGAAAGAAAAAGAAAAAAACCTGTTTGGGATGAGAATGCCCCTAAAATAGTGGCATGTGAAATGCATGTGCTCGCTTAAGCCCTTATTTAAGACTAAATTAATCACTTTACGCTCTTATTTGAGATGATGTCTACTGTGGACTTTTTTTTTTTTTGTTGATGAAATAGCTCTAATTCATACTCTTATCTGAATTAGGCTTTCGAGAACCTTTTTGTAAGATTGACTTTTTTGTGTCTGATTGCGGCAAAAATATACAATATCCAAAAAAGGGGGAAAGAAAAGAGAGATTTCCTTGCAATTTGTTTGACCTTTTACAGTGATTGATTTCACCATGGTCAGGTCAACTTTGTTGGATACTGGCATATTGGTATGATGGTTGATGTACAAAAAATTAAGGCTCTGAAACTTAGTCGAGTTCGCCCATTACTTGTTTCTGATTAAGCATGTTATAAACGAATTATACTTCCATTTCATCAAATCCAAATCACGACATGTGAATGGGAAATAAAGTTTCAATGGAATGCAGTTGAGTTTCAAACGTGCAATTAAATCCAAATTTGACTGTGGATATTGAATGATTAATAAGTCCCCCCGCACCGCCATGTTGGGTCTATTTGATTTATGTAGCGGTAGGACCGTGCCGGACATGACATTTAGGGGGGAAAGGACGTCCTTTTTTATGATACTTTGATTTACTTAAGCTTTTGTGATACGGACGGATCCATCTTATATGTGACTGTTTGGTGGCCTACTACCGTACCTTAAGTTTTGCTATATTTTTCAAATTTGCTCCTTCGAGAGTTTCCAAAAGAAAGCTGCAAGAGAAGCTATTGTCCCTACATTTCCTTAATGTTTGCCCCTTAATTAGGAACTGTTTATGGTTAAATTGTGTAGTTATCAAGAAATAATTAGTTCACGGACAAATTCTGTTATCATACATACATAACCCATTATTCTAAATACCATAAATTTGACAATATTAATTTAGATTCCGCGTCAAAAACGACGACGAGTTTTGACGACAAACCATACCCGGTCCAACTAAACCCCAGTGACTCACTGAGAATAACATAATTTAGTAAGAAATAAATGATTCGGGCCGGAGAGGAGGTGGGCGACGGCGACGGCGATGGCGACCGGAGAGAGAGAAAAACATTTTGGTTTTTCAGAGATGATATACTTCTTCCAAGTTTAACGATAAGGAGAGGAGAGGAGCTCGTACGTTGGAAGGAGAGGTGGAGAAATTAATTTCTGTTTCTCCTCACATATTAGGAAAGTATTTTATCGAAATCCATGACATGGTTAAAAAGGTGAACTTCCCAACGGCTATCTCCACACCATTGTTGGTTGCAATAATCAAACAAAAAATCAATTGGTTTCACTTTTACAATACATTTACATCATGCATATTGCACAATATGCAACAATTTGTCGATGGTTGTTTTTATATATGTATATTAATTCTATAAAAAACATGTTTCAATTTTGAGTAATTAAGCGATCACTATATTAATCAATTATGTGATAATCAAACAATTAAAAAAAGAATTAAAGAATGGATCATTGATTTATTTTCTTATTTGAAGAGTTCTAGTCTATGTGAGCAGCGCTTAAGTCTTGCTTGGAATAATTTTTGTGCCAACGAAAAAAGGGAAGGATTTAATATCTAAAATTGACCTGATTGGACTGTTGGTTCATCAATGAAAAGGGTGAATTAGATTGCTGTCACACATTTCGAACTGGTTAGGCGATGGAGTGGGGTGAGGCTTGAATTGGCGAAAAGGAAAGAAAGAAAAGAAAAAAAGAAAAAAGATCAAAAACTTGATTTTTTAAAAAAGAAAAACGAAAAAAGAAAACATAAAAATAAAATGAAGATGTGTTTTGAACAAAAAAGAAGTCATGGAAAATATTTTATACTTTTAAAAAGTGAAACACATAATTTTCCACTTTTAAAAAGTGAAACACATTTTCCCATTTTTTAAGATGATTTTTTTCCGATAGCCAAAAACGTTTTTCTTGATTAGCTCATTTCTCGTGAAACAAATGCTGAAAAATTCAGAAAAACATTTTTCTGGAAGTTGCTTTCCGTAAAACGAATGGATCCTTATAGATTATTAACATCTAAGAGAAAATATCATCAACTGTTAAGTTCGGCCCCCTAAAAAAATGAGTTCTACATCCTTCTAGGATTCAGAAACAGAGGCTCTGCCCTACCGCGTATAGTTTTCTCTATATGTCAATTTCAACAGGCTATCGGCCTGGTTTGCACGTCAGAGGAGGTGTTAAGAGTATTCTCCGTGGCCCCCTCTTTTCAAATCTTCGGCATCCATTTCTTTAACCAAACCAATCCCTCCACGCCATCCCCTCACCTCTTAACAATTCTCCAAAGTAGCCGGGGGTAGGTTGCACCACCGGGTTGGTGAAGTTCGCATCGACCATAGATGAATGGATTGCCGCTATAGCTACTCCGGGTTTGAGCATACTGCAAAACGTGACACAATCAAAGAATAAAGAACTTAGAAAAAGAACATAAAATAGTGAGGAGTCTTTGGAGGGAAGAAACCTACTCATGCAGCAACAGACAGTCCACTGCTCTGAGCTCCCCTGCCGCTGCCTCTCTGACTCACCAAACCATCTCCCTCGATTCTCCGCAATCACTCGCGACTCATTCTCGCCAAATTCTCATTTCTTGGAAACGTACACCGAAGAGCTTTCGAACGGCGAGATATGGAGAGAGAGAGCATAGAAGAAGACGGACTGCCCACGACTGCTCTGCTTCCTACGGAAGTCTCTGTCCACGGCAGTCGTGGCAGCCCCGTCGTGCCTTCGAGTGACCCTGCAGTCACGCCGCTCGTCGTTATTAGCACTTTCATTGCCGTTGGCGGGTCTTTCATGACCGGGTGTGCTGTGAGTATTGTATCGAGTTTTAAGATTCACCATCAAGAAGCCAGCTCTGTTTTCTTTTGAAGGTCATTTATTTTCACGTCCCCTTGCCCGCATCTCTATTGAATCAGAGGTGAATTTTGCAGTCTTGGTGCCTTCTGTGACGATTCTGATGATTGCCGAGTGGACAGTGTGACAATTTCTCACGGAGGTCTACTGAAAATTTTCTGTTAGGAATAGATAAGAGGAAAGAAGCAGATTACTTGGTCAAAGTTTCCTCTGTTTTCTTGTATGATCGGTCAACATTGTGTTTTTAGAAGAAAAGTCTGGGTCTTCAGTTTGGCCTTTGGTGTATGGATAAAGCATCCAAGATCTGTGCCTACAACTCAGGCTAAATGCGTGTCCACTTCTGCTTTTGGTGCGTGAAAGCATAAGTAGATTCTTTTCCAGAGGCATCTGTGTACTATGTTCTTGATCACTAGGCTGATACCACATTAGGTTGACCTGGATTATTTAAGAATGTGACAATTTGTTCCGACAACTCCTTTGTGACATTTTCCCACTCACTACCCGGGAGTCTGATGCTTGTTTCCATGTTTTCATGAATTTCAACTCGAACCACGATAAAGCAAGTAGCTGATTAGGATCACTTGAGTGCACGGCATGAAACTCATATATGCAAAAAGGAAGTCAAATGATCTTCATTTCACGACAAATGTGTTTGCATCTTTAGTTTGCATCCTTTGCAGAATTTGCTTGGCAAATGTGTTGCTCGCTGCATTTCACGACAAGTTTAGTATTATCAAGTAGAAGGTACCATTAACTGGCGGCATTTTTTACAATGCAGACCGGTTATTCTTCACCAGCCGAGTCTGGCATAATGGAGGATTTGGGCCTCTCCACAGCAGCGGCAAGTCCTACCAAGCTTTCGTGCTATATTTCTAGAGTTGTTTATCTATTAGCCGCTATACAAATCGGGTTCTAAACAAGACTTGTTGGAGTAAAATAAAACACACGAGCCTTAGTGGACTAGCTAAAAATGACATCTCTATCAGTGACGCCAAACGGATAAATGGGAAATGGATCACAAGTCGTATTGACATCCTCCCCAATTCTTTTGTGTTACAGTATTCGCTTTTCGGTTCATTAATAACTGTTGGAGGCCTAATAGCATCTCTGGTAAATGGGAGGATAACGGATTTGATTGGGCGTAAACGAGTAAGTAATCCTTCCCCTTTCATTCTCAAAATCTCAATGAACTACAGATCTTACAGGAATCTTAAAAGATATATCTTTTGATGCAGGCAATGTGGCTTTCTCAAATATTTGGTGCTGCAGGATGGCTTTCTATAGCATTTGCCAAGGTTCCTGCCCTTCCTCTCGCCACTGCAGAATTTTTCTTCTCCTTCGATGACTCAATAAACAGGCTTAATAATATAAATCGCATTTTCCACCTTTGCGCTTACCATATGGATAAGTTCATTCAGAGATTGGTCCTGTAGGACTTTTTTGTAATTTTTCACTGCATTTGTGATATTTGCACTTCAAAATATCTGTCAAGCTGGTTAGGGGATCACTGTCCAGAAAAAAAAGATACAATTGATTCTCTACCTGTAATTTTTAACTGCATTTGTGATATTTGCACTTCAAACTATCTGTCCAGCTGGTTGGGGGATCGCCGTCCAGAAAAAAAAGATACAATCGATTCTCTACCTGCTAAGACCCGAGGAAAATTTTTACATCATCCTATTTTTGTGAATGATCAGGTCATGGTTTAGGCTGTGAGATAGAACGTAAGCACTTAATGGTACATTCTATCTACTCTGCAGAATGCTTGGTGGCTGGATATTGGAAGACTGCTAATTGGGCTTGGCATTGGGATCATATGTTATGTGGTATATGCAGGAAGATTCTGGACTTAGTGTCCTGATATATTTATAGAAGTTGAAATGCCAACGTACTGTTAATCATTATCTTTGTTTCCAAACAGGTACCAGTGTACATTGCTGAGATAACACCTACAAATGTCCGAGGAGCATTTACGGCATTCAATCAGGTCAAAAAGTTTGGACAGTGTAGAAATTGAAATTGAGTTGAGACAATTCATTTACTTATTAACACAGAGTTGGCTTCTGTTGCAGTTCATGCTATGCTGTGGCTTTTCGTTGATTTACTTTCTTGGAACCATTGTCTCCTGGCGCATCTTGGCTCTGATCGGTAGTGTCTCAGTTCTCTATTTTTATGTTATGTGGTGAATGAGTTGGAAAATATCAAAAAGTCATTCTTGGTGATTTCATCTTCAGGTTGCATTCCCTGTGTCATACAAATTTTGGGTTTGTTCTTTGTTCCAGAGTCTCCTAGATGGCTGGTAAGTTGTTAGTGGAGTAGAGGCATAGGCATTAACATTTCGGTGGCAATCCACTTTGACACACAATCCAAGTGGTGCAGATCGCCATTCTAAGTATATGCTAGTTGTGTAGAATCATAGAACTCGATGACGAAGCCAAGATTATGAACTTTTCATTGTAAGAATAGCAGAAAGTCATTTACAGGTAAAAGTCCACCGAGAGAAGGAGTTTGAAGTCACATTACAGAGACTCAGAGGCAAAAGTGTCAATATTACTCAGGAAGCAGCCGATATTAGAGTAATATCTCAATCTTGCTTGTCTTTCAGATAATTTGGAAGCATCTGATTTTTGCTACTGAGGTTTCTCATTTCACTTGTCTTATAGGACTATACAGAGACCTTTGAACAGCAGTCTCAGTCTAGAATTCTGGATCTGTTCCAAAGACGCTATGCGCATCCACTTATAGTGAGAAGGCCCTCAAAATTGTTCAAATTGCTTGCAATTTTCATACCCTTTTCTTATATTCCTAATCTTGTCGAAGCAATAGATAGCAGTTGGGCTGATGGTGCTTCAACAATTTGCTGGGAGTAATGCATTTGCCTACTACGCAGGCTCCATATTTGAATCTGCTGGTAAAAATCAACAGATAAATACATTAGTAATGAATGAATAATGAAAACTTAGTTCAGGTGCCACAAGTTAGCGCTTGAAGCCCCATTGTGAGTCATCTTAATCTGTTATCTTGGCAGGCTTCTCAAGCAGCTTTGGTACCAGAAGCATGGCTGTTGTCCAGGTACTGGGCTATGTAGAATTGTAGTGAAAGACAAATTTGCTTGCTTCATCGCATTTTCTAAAGATTCTCGACATGTTTCACAGATCCCAGCAACTGGTCTGAGTGTAATCTTGACCGATAAAGCCGGAAGACGACCACTTATGATGGTTAGGAAACTGATAAATTTGCTGTACTCCCCTTAAGGAGGCCACTTTTCAAGATACTCAGCCTGAACCCAACTTTTATTTGCAGATTTCTTCAGCTGGAATGTCCTTTTGTTGCATTCTTCTAGTATTGTCATTCTTCATGCAGGTTTCGTGAACAATTACTATGCCTACTCCTGTTTCTTGAAGTTCTGAAGTGACCTTATTTTCTCCCACTATTTTTCCTGTTGCTGAAACAGGAACATAATCATTGGAAGGCCGTGACCCCAATTTTGGTGTATGTAGCAGTTATTGTAAGTCTCTATAAGAGTGCCTTTCTTCCTCATCTCTTTCATCCCGAACCGTTGCTTAATAACTCGTTGAAGAAGTTTGCTGACAGACGATTATTTCATTTAGGTGTATTCCATAGCTTACTCACTGGGCATTGCAGGATTACCGTGGGTTATCATGTCCGAGGTACATGCCTTCAGTTTTTAAGTTTGCACTCTGCAGTCTCTATCTCAAGACCAATCTCAGTGAATATGTTCTCTGTAGATATTCCCTGTGAACATTAAAGGGTCGGCTGGAAGCCTGGTGACATTCATCAACTGGTCCTGTTCTTGGATTGTGACCTACACTTTCAACTTCATGTTCGAATGGAGTGCACCCGGTACTCTCTCTCTCTCTCTCTCTCTCTCTCTCTCTCTCTCTATATATATATATATATATATATATATATATATATTGTGTTTATGCTTAATCTGGACTGTGTTACTTTCAGGAACATTTTTGATATTCGCATGCATTTGCGGTCTCACAGTCTTATTCATCGCGAAGGTAGTGCCAGAGACCAAGGGGCGAGCATTAGAAGAACTGCAAGCATCACTTGCTAATTTTCTTCAATGATTTGGTATGAGCCAAACACAGGCAGCACCGACAGCAAGACTGACAGAAGGCTTTTTGTTGCAAAGAATTAATAAAATGTGAAACGGGGAGGAAATAAAAGAGAGAGAGAGAAGTTCCATTGCAGTACATGTCATTAATGTGGTAAATTACAGAGACCAAATTGAACTGCATACCAATAATACAGCAAAAAATTGGCAGACATTAGTACAAGTCGAATGAAAGTGGTAATTTTCGATTAACTAGATATTAGTAAATTTTTTTTTTCGTTGGTAACTTACTGATACATTATAAGGTAAACAGTTACACCAGCCGCCTCATTTTTACCAATGCTTTTATAAGTTACTGTTATAAATATATATTTGTTTACTGACCGTGGACAATCAGTCTGTAACTTCTTATATGGATCATCAAAACTGTGCCATAGAATTGGCCCTGAAATGTCATGTTGCTTTTCCACGTTAATAGATTTTTACAATCAATCCTAACAGTAGTTCTCTTCTAGATGTTTATAGCTATAAATACTCGTTTTGCTTTGTTTCCCCCTTTTCCCGAATTCTGAGATGAGAATCGAACTTGCGACCTGGCTCTCACACGTCAAGAGAGATGCCCAGCAGCCAGTAGCCAGTAGCCAGTAGCCAAAGGCGTAGTGGTTCAAAAGTAGTCTTAAATTGCTGTCACTCAGACGAAGGGGTTGTTCTGACCTGGCGTAGTGGTTCAAAAGTAGTCTTGAATTGCTGTCACTCAGACGAAGGGATTGTTTTGACCGATGATTTTCCTATCTTTTTATCAACAGTTATACACACACTAGGACAAAAGTAACGATGAATCTGCTATTCTTTACAAATCTTCCAAACAGGTAGCAGGTTGATTCAGTTCAATATCCTAGAGAGACAAATCCATAAACATATCGCGACTAGTATTTGGAAATAACCCAAGGTAATCATTCATGTTTTTCAGCAAAGAACAAACTTATAAATGGAACGTTCAAAAGTCTATTTCACGCCCACAAGTCTATTTCTGATGCGATGTCTCCGTCGTACTATTACACGCCCACAAATCTATTTCTTTGGCTTTAAGTCATACTATTACACGCTCAAAAGTCTATTTATTTGACGACAAAACTTTCCGATGTGAAGTCTCTATCATAATATCGCACACCCAATAGTCCATTTCTTTGATTCCTTAATATCCATCGAAGAGTCATTCTTGTCTCCTTCAATTCTGGCAATTCTTATTCATGAAGAGATAGAGAGACATGGTGAGAGAGAGTCTAGAAGAGGATGGGCTCTCAACAGGCTCTCCGCTTCTCAAAGAAGTCTCAAATCGTGGCAGTCACGGCGACTCTATATCTTCCAGTGATTCTTCTGTTACGGTTCTTCTCGGATTTAGCACACTGGTCGCTGTTTGCGGGTCTTTTGTGACAGGATGCGCTGTGAGTGTGCTGCACCAACCACGCGATGCATTCCAATAGCAATTTATGAGCCATCACTTGTCTTTATGAAGTCTTTGTTTTCTCTGTTATGTTTCATCTGTTCAACGTCACAAAGATGCTTTCTGTTGTCATATTAATAGGTTCTTTCCAATTCATGAATATCTCTTGGCAAGAAGATAAATACAACTTGTTTAGCTTGTTCTTCATCATATGGCCTATCCCCGGAAAAAGAAAACCATTCACAGTTATATTAATTTGGAATTTGGTGCTCTTGCAATAACCTGTTCGCGTGGGATTGGGACTTTTACAACTATTGGGGAAGTATCAGGAAAAAAGGGAACAAGAAAAGAAAGCATGAAATTAGGAGCCGGTGTTTGGGCTGCCTCTCCATTTGACTCCACAATCTTTCTGACCATATTGTGCTACCTCAATTTAGGCTGTATTTCCTTGCAAGGTTACTCGCAGTCACAAAGGCAACTTGACAATGGCAAGCAATTACTGTGCAGGTGGGTTATTCATCACCAGCTATGTCGGGTATAATGGAAGATCTGGGACTTTCGGTAGCAGCAGTAAGTCTACTTTCCTCCTCATGAATGAAGAATCTGTTGGGTTGGACGTATGTAGCTTATTGCTGAAATGGGATCAGGATGGCATGATTGCTGTGAAGTTTTACTTGATTTAACTATCATCTATATTCTAATCTTCTAATTGTTATCCTAAATTTTTTTTGTATTTTGTTCCTATAACGTTGATCCTGTATCTTAATCGATAAGCTTTAAAAGCATATCTTGTACAAAGGACCGTTGAGGGAAAAGTGCAGTCAGTGTCAGTTCAGGATCTCTGTGCAAATCTTTTCCCTATCTTTCTTATGCTGCAGTATTCACTTTTTGGTTCGATGCTGACAATTGGAGGACTAATCGGAGCTTTAATAAATGGAACCATGACAGATGTGCTTGGTCGAAAGCGCGTAAGTATTCCATGAGCTATTAACTTTCTAAAATATCACAATTGCACTGGAGCAAGAAAATTGCTATTGTTGTATCTTGTGATGCAGACAATGTGGCTTTCTCAAGTAGTTTGCACAGCTGGATGGCTTTCTATAGCACTCACCAAGGTTCGTTCCCTTTATCTTGCCTCTCCAAATCCTCCTCATAGATGTCCAAACACGTGTATTGTCTTTCACTTATAGCAAATGGAATAGGAAATGCCTTAAAGAGAATTTGCTGGTAACTTCCCGAGTTCTGTATGGTCAGGGAAGATAATGATTTCCACGTCTGTTGTTCGGTTACATGATTGTGTTCTCGTATGTTGTAGAAATATGTCTATTTGGTTAGTGGTAAGAAAAATTTGAAGTTTCTTTACGGCCCTTTCGCAGGTGCCATTTTTTTAAAACATACTTGTATAAATACTCCAAATAAGAAAGTGCAGATCAAGGCCAACGCCCAGTCTGAGTCACCAAGGATAAAGCTCTGTGCTTATCCAACACAACTTGAGTTTCTAATTCAGAAGGAATACATTTGAAGGTAAATGTACCGTAGGATGCCATCAATCCCATCTTTGCTAGCATATCCGCACAACGATTTGCTTCCCTGAATGCATGCTTAATTCTCACCAGCTGCATATTCAGCTATAATGGCCCGCATTCATTCAAAATTGACTTCAAGTTAGGGATGTCAATACTAGTATTTTGCAAAGCATGTTTCGCTTTACTGGCATCAGATTCAATCTCTAGACATGTCACATCTATTTCTAAACAACAAGTACAGCCCTTCACCGTTTTCCCTTCATCAGCCCTTGTTATGCCACCAATTTCAGCAACTCCTGTACACTCCACTGCTCCGTCAGAATTCAATTTGAACCAGTCAGCTTGTGGAATTTCCCATTTCGATCCTGGTCTGGACTTCTTACGGAACTGAGAAGGAGATGGAGAATCATATACTTCCGGAAGAAATCATAGAATTTGTTGGGAATCCGAGAAGACCCATTCTTTTTTTTAACTCTAACAGATGGTCAGAACTTCAGTTGAATTCAAATTCTCCTGAAAGGTCCGTTGGAGATCAGATATTGTTGAAGGAAAAACAAGATGTTTCTTTTGTCCCTTCTAGGCAATTGGAAAATACAGAAATTATTAACATATTCAAGATAATTATGTATTTACAAAATACTGTCTCAATTTATCTTATTTAATCAAATCCTGGATGTGATATGGTTCTGAAAGATGAACCGAATATGGAAAGTTCCCATAAGATTTCATTCTTGAACAAAAATATGAATTTTTGATTTGTTTCATTTGTTTTATGACTGGAAGAAGAAGGGATACACATTACACCACCATTTTGAATCACGAGAACTTTCAAGAAATGAAAGATTCATTCTCTATCAATATTGGATCTAGTGTATCATGAGGGATTTGCCTTTTCTGCGGCAGATGTGCCCTGCTTTATCTAAACAAAAGAGGCCAAGTGAGTTAGTTTAGAATTATGATTGAAAGCAACAGCATTCCTATATATCCAAAGACTTCAGAATACAAATAAGAAAACAGTACTCTAAGAGATACTAGGCCTCTTGTACCAAATTTTAGTTCTTATATCTGTAATCCAATCTCTTAAGGACTTGTTGTAGTTCCCAACCATAGAAAGAGGTCATTCCAATTTCATCCCATAATTTCTAAGCGAAAGGACAATCTCTTAGCAAATAAAATATTGTCTCCACCTTTAGTAACACATAAGGGACACACATCTTGCACATTCCTGCCTTTGTGAGCAACCAGATGCCTTGTGGCAATACTGTTATGAAGAACCAACCGAATAAAAAATTTGATGCTTTGGGGTTACATGAGATTTCAGCGCCCAATTACAGTTCTCTCATTGCCGTCTCTTGGGTCTAAATTCATCGCGATCTGGTAGGCAGAATGCAGGCAGCACTTGCCAGGGTCGGAGAAGTTCCATCAGAATTTGACCGGCTGCGACATTTTTCACCATCACTTAATTGTACACTACATGTCACCTTGCAGAATGCCTGGTGGCTGGATGCCGGAAGAGCATTAATAGGATTTGGCATTGGGGTCGCAAGCTATGTGGTAATACGCACTTTGGACTTCCTGGTACACTTATGTGAACCTAGATGATCATCACCTCTCTTTTGCCAATCAGGTACCTGTATACATCGCAGAAATAACACCTAAAAATGTTCGGGGAGCATTTGCTTCATTTAGTCAAGTAAGAATAAATCTGGACCATTATTTGCTTGCTTTATACTGCCAATACATCACCTTTTAGCCTATTTTTCTTGAGATGCAGTGCATGAGCGCCTGTGGCTTTTCATTCATATACTTTGTCGGAACTGTTGTTTCCTGGCGCACCTTGGCTCTGATCGG
Source organism: Eucalyptus cloeziana (assembly GCA_014182715.1). Lineage (NCBI taxonomy): Eukaryota > Viridiplantae > Streptophyta > Magnoliopsida > Myrtales > Myrtaceae > Eucalyptus > Eucalyptus cloeziana. The sequence goes on along the minus strand of CM024635.1, from coordinate 27,422,582 downwards.
TAGTGACTGAGATTCTCTATTAACAATTATTCTGGATAAAAAATTGAGAAAATAAAAGAAAAAGGTCGCCTTTTGTATTTTGTTTTTCAGGTGGAATTCCTTGTGTGATACAAATTTTCAGTTTGTACTTCATACCAGAGTCTCCTAGATGGTTGGTGAGTTCCTTCAGGGTTTTGCACTGGTTTTGTACAAGTGGCAATCTGATACGTGAGGAAATCAAATTTAAAGTTGTACCGCAATGCTTTCAAGAGCTACATATCATATGAATGAATTTACAGGTAAAAGTGGGTCGAGAACAGGAATTTGAAGCTGCCTTACAGAGACTCAGAGGCAAAAGTGCTGATATTTCCCAGGAAGCAGCTGACATCATGGTAAATTCTCAATCCCTTCACAGTCCACTAGGGAAAAGCTGATATTTCCCCTCAGGGAATGATGAGTTCTGGGGCCTCACATTCTCAACTTCTATGAATCTCACAGGTCTATACAGAAACCTTTGAAAGGCAATCTCATTCAAGATTTCTAGATGTGTTTCAAAGAAGATATGCTCGTTCACTCACAGTGCGCTCTCCTTCAACTACATATAAACATTTATTTGCACATCTATATGCAATGCTGTCTAGTGAGGACTTACATTTTCCAATCATTTCAAAGCTTAGATTGGACTTGGACTGATGATGTTTCAACAGTTGGGTGGAGCCAGTGCTTTCTCGTACTATGCAAGCTCCATTTTTGAATCAGCTGGTAAAGGCTTCTCTACTACTTCAGGAAGTGTGAAGAGATAATCACAACAAACTTTTGTCCATGACAGATTTTTCAAGTAGCATTGGCACCAGGAGCGTGGCTATTGTCATGGTCAGCTGTTTTTCTGTCTTTGCGAGAATTTCCTAGATACCCAACTATGAAATATTATCCTGAAATATGAATTCCCCACGTTGCTTTTCCAAATAGTTTGACATGTTTTGTAGATTCCAGCATTTGCAATTACTGTAATCTTGACTGATAAGGCTGGACGACGACCGCTTTTGATGGTCAGGAAAAGAAACTCACTCTTTTTTTGGGTTCGAAAAGGAATCAATCGCCTCAAAGTTGAAATTGAGCTTGATCTCGATTTGCAGGTTTCTACTGCTGGAATGTGCTTGAGCTGTTTAATACTAGGATTGTCATTTTACATGCAGGTAAATCTGCTACTACTACCCTTGGGGTTCTTGATGACTTCGACTCGCTTTTTGTTCTTTCATTTTGTTATCCCTTCTCTACAGGATCTGCACAATTACAAGGATGTCACTCCAATTTTGGTTTTCCTGGCTATATTGGTAAATCATCACACCAGAGCTTAGTGAATCCTAGTCTATAACTGTGTGGTGAGTTTCGCTGAAGTTGCTGATCGACCAATAATGCAACCAGGCATATTTTGTATTTCTCTGTGTCGGCATGTCGGGACTGCCATGGGTTCTAATGTCCGAGGTGTGATTTCTAAATTTTTTAATTGAATTTTATGATGATTAATACTAAAAGCAATAGACCATTGATTGCTTTTTATTCCACATTATGAAGATATTTCCAGTAAATGTAAGAGGGAGAGCAGGAAGCATTCTGACGTTTGCCCACTGGTCCTGTTCCTGGATCACGAGCTACACTTTCAACTTCATGTTTGAATGGAGCGCGGTTGGTCTGCTCTCTGTCTCTGTTGACTTCGTTTATGTAGTATGATACTGAGAATTTGGAGCATAAGCGCATGTGACTGCACCTTGATAACTTAGATGCATTATCTGATTTTCGTTTTGCATCTGGACTTTGCTTCCGGCAGGAACATTTTTCATATTTACAGGCATTTGCGGTTTAGCGATCCTGTTTACTGCGAAGTTAGTGCCAGAGACCAAAGGGCAAACACTGGAAGAAGTGCAAGCATCGCTTGTTCATATTTCTGCAGTGAGTTAAAGTAATGCGATCTCCTGTAAGTCTTAACAACATTGCAATTGCGCCTATTGGGATGTCAAAAGACTTCTGTAGTATCAACATTTTGTTCCTGATTGCAAACTGTGAATGCCAACGTGTAATAGGAAGAGCAAAAGCATTGTGATCTCCTTTTCCTTTTGCTGAGTGATTGATTTTACCGAGCTACTACTAGTCAAGCTTTTATTTCTATTTAACTGTCGGATAGTGTCCCGGCCAGGTTTCGCCGACCTGGACAAATCCACCTTCCTGGGCGAACCTAATCACATACTCGGCCACGTCCCCCGATGTATTTTGGATATTACACATGAAGTATTCTCCCAAAGTTAACCTCGTATGAAATCTTGGCCTTAGTGGCCACCCTTCCAACATGGAAGGGGGAGGTGAGGGGTTCAAATCCCCACATTCTCAGGAAGGGATGCAGGAAGGGATGGGGTGGGGACGCGTAAGTTTGAGTTCGACTCACCGCGCTTCCACGAGATAGGCAAAAGTTTGGCGTGAGTGTAGAATAGGAATAGAGTAGGACTGACAAAAAAAAAAAAAACCCCAGTCCGTAGACTCCGTACTATGGTTCGAGGACGGAGAAATGACACCCATGCATAAAAGGATGAATCTCTTAAACAATTCAACTTAATAGTACAATAGTTTTATTAATATAAATCTTATTGCAAAATTATAATCAATATCATGAATATCTAAAAGGAAAAATGCACTACCAAAACAATTTCAAGTTCCTGAGATTGTTATAAAAAAAATTAACAATCCTCGTCTTCGCTAACAATCCCCACGTAGGTGTAATTTCGCGCTTTACAGAAAGGTAAAGGAAAAGTTGAGAAAGAGAAATGAGAGTTAGAGATAGGATAGACAAAAAAAGAAAAAAATGGTGTTACAGTGGCACTTTAACAGGTGACAAGACCCCGAAAACCACGTCGGCTATGATTATGCTCTTCATAAAATCATCTCAAGTAGATTGACGACGAGCATAAATCAAGTAAGGCAAATTCTCAACAATAAGCACACAAATATCACCATGATGAGACATCTTCATATCCAGTTTCGGGCCAGGCTTGACGCCAAACTTGCAACGTTCGTTCTCTCTCTATACAAGACCAAATTGGGTGATCTAGGCGTCTACGGAAAGAGCACGCAACATACTTCGAAGGCGTAACCAGTTCCAACCACAAAACTAATCAAAGAGGTTGAGAAATCGCACTATAAATTCGTTAGTTAATCATAGATTCGTTAGTTAATCATAAAGAACAAAGGCTTGGTAAAGGGTCGGCTGGAAGCCTGTTGACCTTCTCCAATTGGTCTTGTTCTTGGATCGTCAGCTACAGTTTTAACTTCATGTTTGAATGGAGTGCACCTGGTAATTAATCCTCCTTTTTTTTTTTTTTTTTCATTCTTGTTCTGTAGTTTTCACCAGGTATGCTTCTCTGGAGTCTAAATCTAGGAACGGCATGAGTTCTTATGTTTGTTGTATGTACTAATAGATCTATGTCTTGACCATGTTGCTTTTAGAAACCTTCTTTATTTTCGCATGCGTTTGTGGTTTAACTATCTTATTCACTGCGAAGATAGTGCTAGAGACCAAGGGGCGAGAATTGGAAGAATTGCAAGCATCACTTGCCCATTTTCAGCAATGATTTGTACTTTGATGGGATCTGAATTGGTAGGATCATTGTGTTTCCAACCATAAAAGTAGGAGTGAATTTCAACTAAGGCTTTGAAGTGAAATATTTTCTCAAAAAAGGGTTCCAAGTGAATCCTATATTAAACAATGATATAAAGTGGCTACTTAATCTCATATAGAGTCTAAGCACGTGCATTTCACATGCTACTTTCCAAAGGCATGATGAGGGCATTTTAAAGTTTTTTTTGTTTTCTTTCTGTTTTTCTTTTATTTTTTATTTTATCTTTCATCTTCCTCGTTGTTGTTCCTCCTTCCGCACATGCAGAGAACCACTTCCGGTGCTTGATCTCACTCGACATCATGAAGTCACTGTTGAGCCTTTACACTGACATCATCGACGACGGCTCGTTAATCCATCGTTGGATGGATGTTGTTGCCATTCTCTCTCCTCACTTGCGGTAATGGCCCATGGCCGATCACAAGGACAACAGGTTCATGGGTGACTTCATGATGTCAACAAAACAAGACAATTGGAAAAACTAACTGCAATCTCCAGTTCAATTGAACTAAATTATGTTACAATCGTCATTCATTGATATCAAGTTCTCCCCAATTACAAATGATCATTCATTGCCGCTGGAATCGGGCCCTAGGAGACGGTTTAAGCTGCACCACACCAAGAACAGCCGCTTTTTTCGTTGTGGAAGCCACTCAGGCCTTCGCCGCCATTCGCCGATCATCGCTACCACCATTGGAGGGCTCGTCTTTGCCACTGCCTGGTTTTGTATCCCCGCTAAAATCTTGAATTCCATTCTGTTATTTGTAAGATTTGGATAGAACACCAAAGAGAATACCAAATCCGGCCAAAGTGGATTTTGAAGTAGACACATTCGGCAAATTAGAAAAAAATAAAAAAAAATAGAAAGAAATAAAGAAAGATAAGAGATAAGAGGAGGGGATTTTGAACATAAAAGATAAAAATGTGCAAGGAGTTGTTATAATATGTCTTGAATATGAGCCTGACGAAATTTGATTTGAGATAAATTATGAGGAAGCCCAATTGATTAAAGAAAAGTGCGGAAGTCGTATCTGTGAACATCCAATTGTGTGTTATGGAAATTAAGATTTCTGATTCAGTGTTCCGAGTCCAATTTGCAGAAGGATTATTATTATTATTATTTTTTTTTGTGTTATATATAATTGGCTGGGTCAAGAATTACACTGAAGTCAACCGCCCTTGACACATTCAATTTGGACTCCTTTTGTTTTTTTGGTTGGAAAAGGAAATATATAGATTTACGGAAGAGGTACACCATTAGTAAGTAAGTCCGTACAGAGAATATCGAAAAGCGGAGGAGGGATGGAAAAGGGCCATGAAGGAGAGAGACTTCGGGCCTTGTGGGCCTTGGCAGCCCAGTTGGTGGCTTTGTTCGCACTCCGTCTGCAATGAACAACACGCAGGTGTGGTAACCCTTGGAGAAGCGCCGCAGCCTTAGCAACCATCGAGCGGATCTCCCATGGAGGGGGGTGGGAGGAGTTGACCGCATCAACGAGGATATAGCAGTCTGATTCCAAGGTAATGTGCCGATCAGTGTGGCCTTTCTGCAGCAGATCTCGTAAAGTGAGGGTGAGGGCTTGAGATTCTGTTTGCAGTGCCGAAGAAGCAGCAACGTTGCTTGTGAATCCATCGACGATTCGACCAGCATGATCACGAGTAATGGAGGCCACCGACCCTTCATGAGATGCAGGTATAAAAGCTCCATCAATATTGATCTTCCAGGCGCCAGAAGCCGGGGGATGCCAATCCGGATCAGAGGTTGAATGGCGAGGCGGAGATGTCGGGGATGCTGCACAGAGGCGACCTTCGGTCAGAGCAATTGCCATGGCTGTAAGAACCACTTGGTTGGGGTCCGGTCGAACTTTGCGAAAGACGAAGTTGTTTCTGGCTTTCCAGATCTGCCACAAAGTGTGTACAATCATCTCCAGATCAGGTAAGAAATTTCTCTCAGCTAATAGTTTAGTTAACCAGGCGTCCATGCGATGAAAGCTATAAGCTGTCGGGTTGATGTTTAGCTGGGGGTGTGACCATACGTGCTTTGTCCATGGGCAGAATAGGAAGATATGTTCTGTGGTTTCTGGAGTATTGGCATGACATAACTGGCAGGTTGGAGTTGAGATGATATGTCTGAAGTAGAGGTTTTCACGCGTAGAAAGGGCATTGTGGCAAATGGACCACAGGAAGATGCGAAGTTTGGGAGGTGTCTTGATTTGCCAGATCTTGCGCCAAAGATGTGTAGGGGCTTGGTAGGAAGATGATGCCCTGTTACGGTCAGTCATGAGTGCCTTTACATTAAGGTAGTTATAACCATTCTTCACTGTGTATGCGCCATCTAGAGTGCCTTTCCAAAACAGCCTATCATCTGTGCATTGAGATCGAAGGGGGACAGCTAGAATCTCAGACACTATGTGGTCATCAAAAGAAGCTCGCAGCATAGGTTCATCCCACAAGTACTGACCTGGTAGAATAAAAGCAGCAACCTGCTGTGGTTCGCCTTGGGGTGCAGGGCCGCCGATAATGCCACTAGATAGCCACCTGTCTTCACGGATTGAGATATGTTGCTCATCTCCAACAGACCATTGTAGATTATCCTGAATAGAGTCTCTGCCAAGCAGTAGACTCTGCCAGCCCCATGAAGGTCGTACGCCTCTACTTGCGTGCAAAAAATCCGTAGTATGATAGTAAAGACCTTTAAACAGTGTAGCCCATAGGGAAGTGGGATTATGAAGTAGACGCCAAGCCTGCTTACCAAGTAAGGCTTTGTTAAAGGTAGTGAGATCACGAAAGCCCATCCCGCCATTATCCTTTCGAGTAGTAAGGGAATCCCACGACTTCCAAAAGATACCCGTCTTGGTGCTAGAATTCTGCCACCAAAATCTGGCCATTTTTTGCTGAATTGACTTACAAAGAGAGACAAGAATCTTGAATATAGACATCACATATTGTGGGATAGCTTGAATCACGGTTTTAAGTAAAAGTTCCTTACCACCCTTCGAGATAAACTGTTCCTTCCAGCCTTCTAGTTTAGAATGCACCCGAGCTAAGATCCAGGCAAACATCGCCTTCTTTGAGCTGCCCCAGTCTGATGGTACACCAAGGTATTTGCCACATTTGGTGATTACAGGGACTCGTAATTCTTGAGCCAAATTCTATTGTAGTTGAGTAGGGCACGCCTTACTGAAAAGAATACCGGATTTATTCCGGTTCACCGTTTGGCCAGTGGCGAAGCAGTATTGGTTTAGCAAATTAGCAAGATTCTGACATTCTCGTAGCTTACCATCCAGGAAGAAAACCGCATCATCAGCAAATAATAAATGAGAGAGGGTTGGACACCATCTATTTAAAGTGATACCTTTAAGTTGTCCCATCTGAAGAGCTTGTTGGATGAGGATAGATAGGACGTTGGCTACCAGAATAAATAAGTATGGCGATAAAGGGTCACCCTGTCGGAGTCCTCGGGTAGGGTGGATAAGAGGAAGGTTTTCGCCATTAAATCTGACACTGAATGTAGAAGTAGTAGTGCATTGCATAACCCATCGGACCCATACTGGACTGAAACCCAATTTGAGCATATAATCCCGCAGAAAATCCCATTCAACCCGGTCGTAGGCCTTCTGCATGTCTAACTTAAGGACTGCCTGAAAATGTTTCTTTCGTTTCCTAATCCGAAGTTGATGAAGGACCTCTTGCACAACCAATATATTGTCCTGGATTTGACGCCCACTAACAAAAGCAGATTGTTCCTGGGAAATCAGCAAAGGTAACCACTTTTTGAGGCGATTGGCTAAAATTTTTTATATGATCTTGTAAATATAATTGCATAGGCTGATGGGGCGGTACTGGTCGAGTCGTTCCGGGTTAGGGACTTTGGGTAGTAGAGTTAGGGTTGTTTGATTGAGTCCAGGTTGCAAAATTCCAGTACAAAGAAAATCTTGAACCAGATTAAGGAGGTCGTCTTTCAGAATGTCCCAGTGATGCTGGTAGAACATGCCATTAAGACCGTCTGGGCCCGGCGCTTTGGTAGCACCCAACTGAAAGGCGGCTTGTCGCAGCTCCTCTTGTGTGACAGCTTGTGTGAGGTGGATATTCATGTCGTCTGTAACCATTTGAGGGCACTGCCCCAGAATAGGTTCGTAGTTACGAGGCCCCATGGATGTATACAAGGTGTGAAAGTACTGATAGGTCATGTTCTTCAGTTTATCCTGATCACGCACCCATGATTGATCTGTGTCTTGTAGCATACTGATGCGATTTCTCTGTTTGCGTTGAATGGTAGAGGCATAAAAGAATTTAGTGTTCTTATCACCCCATCTCAACCAGTTAATGCGGGATCTTAAAGCCCAATACTGCTCTTCTTGTTGCCATAGGTGCTGGATATCCATCTGCAGGCGAGTCATCTCTTCGTTATCATGAAGATCATAGGGCTTGTTCATGATGTGTTGGAGCTGGAACTTCAAGCAGTTGAGTTTTTCTTGTCCATTGCCAAATTTTCTGCGACTCCAGTTAGCAAGCGCGCCTGAAACAGCTTTGATTTTCCCTGAAATTGTAGAGCTAGAGAGATGGTTAGAGTGCCAAGTTGCAGCAATAAGTTGATGACATTCTGGGTCCTGAAGCCAGAAAGCTTCAAAGGAAAAAGTTCTTCGTCTTTTGATGTGAGTGGCGTCGGTTGAAAGCAGAAGTGGGCAGTGGTCCGACGCCAAGGCAGGTAAGATGAACACCTCAGCTGCAGGGTAAGCTAAATGCCACTCCATAGTACAGAGGGCCTGGTCCAGTTTTTGCTTAATTAGTTCCTCCCCCTCACGCATGTTAACCCAAGTATATGTGCTGCCTTTACTTGCCACCTCTAGGAGAGAACATGAATCAACAAAAGCACGAAAAGATCTCAATCGATAGGGATCAGCCTGACGCTTGCCAGTTTTCTCCCAGTGGTAAAGGATTTCATTGAAGTCGCCAATGCATACCCAAGGTAATGTGTTAGACGCACTAATGTGGCGCAACTCATCCCATACAGCCTGTCGTTGATTGTATATAGAAGGGGCATGAATACATGTGAGGTGAGTAACCATGGAAGAATCCTTATCCGTACATATCATATCTAGGTAATAAGAAGACTGGTGTTCAAGTGAGATGGAGACACCATCATTCCAAAAGACAGCCAACCCACCAGCTAACCCAATAGGTTGTTCAAGAAGACAGCCAGAAAATTTCAGCTTTCGTTGGAGCCGGAGTAGAACAGGACTTTGATTTTTAGTCTCCATCAAAAAAACGAGTTGGGGCTTTTCCTAGGCCACGAGGCCCTTGAGAGCTTGAATTGTCAGGGGATTGCCCAAACCCCGGCAGTTCCAGCTTAAAAGCTTCATCTGTGAAAGGGTGGCTGATTCGGGCTCACCACCACAGCCCATTGGTTGGGTTCTACCACTGCATGAATGGGGGTCTCCATTAGATTCGAGTCATCAAACATCTCTAGTCCCTGGGGTTGTAGCTCATAAGGGGTATAACGTTTTGCTTTCTTTGACGGACTAGGTTTTGATGAGACTTTAGTAGTCTTGATTTTCTTCTGTTTAGAACCACCGGCAACTTCCATGAACTGATCTGGAATCTGTTTGACTGCTGTGGAATGAACAGGGGATGACAGAATCCCCTTGGAAGAGCTAGACTGATGTCGCCACTGGAGAGGCTCAGCTAACGTGAGAGGAGGTTGTTCTGGTGGGACAACAGATTCCTTGCCTTTGTTCTTAGTGATCTGATCTACGGGCAACGGCAAATGCGGTGATTGAGGAGTTTCATGTATGATTTCTGCTGCGTCTTCTGGCTTATTGAACTGCTCATAAAAAGCCACCCAAAAAGGGCTATGCTCCTTTACCTCGGCACGAAGCCATTGGCCATAATAACGACCATCTCGGTTTTCCATTTGCTCTTCATTGTAGGGGAAGCTCTTGCAGTGCATGGCATAGTGACCAAGAATGCCACAAGAATAGCAGAAGTGGGAAAGTTTTTCATAGCGAAAATCGACCCATATATTCTTCCTTTCAACTCGGATCAGTTGTCCCGGTTTCAGAGGGTCTTGGAGATTAATCAGTACGCGCGCCCTTCCTGCTCTATAGGTGCCATCTCTGTTTTCTACTTTGACTTCCAGTACTTGGCCCACATGTTTCATGACTCGAGTTATCATAACCTCAGTACATCTCTCTAAGGGAAGACCAAATAGCTGAACCCAGAATGCACATGTAGTGAAATCATAGCAATGAATAGGTGTGTTCGGTACCCATGGCTTGAGAATTACAAGGTGTTGCTGGAAAAGCCAGGGGCCATTCTCTAAAACTCTCACCTTATCGGCCTCCTTAGCAAATTTGACTACATATAAACCCGACTCAGGTTGGGAGATTTCTACATTGTCAGTACGCCAAGCACGTCTCATTGTAGTTTGGAAGGCCTGTAAACTGATGGAGGGGGTAGATAGGATTTTACCAACCAAAATTAGCTTGCATTCCTCTAACTTCGCTATGGGGATTGCCTCATCACAGATTTCTACTTGCTATTCAGGCCAAAGGCTGCCCATTCGCTGGCATAGAGCTGTGAGGCGAGCCTCTTCCTCCATAGTTGACTGTTCCATTGGTAATTGAAAGACACAAACAGGACAGCGACAGGGAAACGCAACAGATAACAACTATAAAGGAGCTAGCCACATATTCCACAGACAAAGCTAACCGAACAGGGAAAATACAGGGTAACCATGGGGTTGTGGCAGGGAAAGAAAGAAATATAGTCCATTAGGCCGAAACATGGAGAGAAAAGAGAGATTGTCTGAGTACCACAAAGGGATTTAAGGCGATGATGCATGCAGTGGCCGATTAGGGAAAATGAGTAAACCCATAGCCTACGCACCTGTGCTGATAAGGGAAAGCAAGAAATGATGCCACGGAGAGAAGCAAATAGCTGCTCGGACAGAATGCATGGTGGTGGGAAGGGTGAGATTGAAGGTGAATCAGGACGTCGAGCAAGAAGTCGAAGAAAACCCAACGATTATATATTTCCTCGGCTCATGCGTTGGTTCGATGGTCGTGAATGACGTTAAGAGGTCTTGAAGTGCGGTTTTCAACCAAGCGCTTGGTGTAGATTTTTCTCCGTGAAACTACATCAATAATTTAATTGATATAGTAAAAAATTATGTACAATTCATTTGTGAGATTGAGAGATTATTTCATAAAGAATTTGTGGGGCTAAACGATACATGAATTATTATGTATAATTAGGGCTTGGGAAATACTAAGAGTGTTTGAGTGACTTGAGTGTGTCTATGATTTTCATTGTATCACTTGATCTATAGTAAAATTTATTGTTGCTCTCTATCTGGACGTAAATCAATATAACCAAATCACGAAGATATGTTGTTTGATTTATTTTCTTGTCTTGTCTATTTTATTATTCGATTGTCTGCTTTCATAATAGGAGTAAAATTAATTTGTTCAGATGGAGTTTGAACTTTCAAGATCTCACTCGAATTGAAAAGAAGAACCACCTTTGTCTATGTCACCCCCTAAAACTATAAATAATGAGGATGATACGGCCGTCCTTCCACACGAAGGACGCAGCCTCAAACACAACCAATAACTTGATATCAACTTATATATATTTCAACTACACACACACACACACACACACACACACATACATATTAGATAAATCAACAGATTGGTTGCAACATCAGAGTTTCTATAATCCACCAAAAAGAAATTTACATTTAGAACTCAACCAGTCCAACCATTAGCAAGGATTATGTGCACCACTTCCTTAAACCATACCCAAAAATAGAACTCCCAAAAGTTTCCCAGCAGCGCTCTCGTCCTACTAGTTGCTAACTCTAGGACCTAAAAATGCAACCACAGCTCAGTGAGTAGAACATACCATAAAAGCATATCAAACTTTCACATTACATATTTAAAACTCAAGACATGGCTCATTATCACCAAACAAAAATATAATAACTTACTTGAACAAAATGCGTTATATGTTACCTCAACCTAGCTATATCAAATAACAAAATTTCTCATTCATCCATAACAACAAAACAATCATCACCAATTTGATTTAATAATCAGACTCATCCTATCTCATATCGATGGTTCATTTCACGCTTAATATCCAAATTCAAGGCCCTAGAGGTGGCTCCCACGAAATTACGTTATCGTGTGCCCTCGATCACTAGCAATAGCCCTAGAGGTGGCTCGACAAAGTTACGTTACTAGCCATTTACTATGCATGTCAATAGTGCAAGGCTCTAGAGGTGGCTCCCATGTGACTCGAGTCGCCATGTAGGACTTAACCCTTGACTACAAGGCCCTAGAGGTGGCTTACACGAAGTTTCGTTGTCGTGTAGCATTTAGTCCTTTACTTGTTCACAACACATTTGATTTCCTCAGCACAACACATATCATCTTTCAATAGTCATCACATAATCACATAAATCAATTGTATCAAAACAACAAGCATAACCTATTAAGAGAGATTTGTCAAATCATCCCACAATAACTCAAAATTACCGAGCACTATATCCATCTTTATACAACAAATAGGTCATCAATTCTCTACACAAGTATATGTCAATTACTCTTATCTTAGTACATGAGTTTCACAAAACTAAATGAGATATTAGTACTACTCACCTGGGGATTCCCCACAATCAAATAACATGTGTTATTTGATCATTCGATCTCGCAATTCGGGTGCTGCGTTATAAAGTTGAGTCAAGTTGGCGAGGCATCCGTGGCATGCACATGCCAAAACCCCCCCCTTTTCATTCTTTTCCCCCCTTCTTCTTCTTCTTGTCTCCTTTTTGGTCGAGGGAGCTCTCAGCTGCCTTTTTTAGCCGAGCCCCCCCCTCCCCTCTCCTTTTTACTTTATTGACTTTTCAACTTATTTTTCTTTTTCTTCTTTTGGGCCCCACTAGCCAAATATTACATTCCACCCTCCTAAAAAAAAATTCGTCCTTGAAATTTACATGTACTTCAATCATGAAACAAGTGAGGATATTTGCGTCTTGCCTCATCCTCAAGTTCCCAAGTAGCCTCTCTCTTAGTATGGTTTTGCCATTGTATCTTCACATAAGGAATAGTTCGCCGTCACAACACTTGATCCTTCTTATCAACAATACGAATAGGCTGCTCTTCATATGTTAAGTTCTCCCGTAATCTCAATAGGGATAAAGTCTAGCACATGTTCGGGATTTGGCACATATTTCCGCAACAAAGAAACATGGAACACATTATGGACATTTGATAGCGCCGGTGGCAAAGCCAATTTATAAGCGATTTCACCAATTTTCTCTAAGATCAAGAATGGTCTCATGTACCTTGGACTTAACTTCCCACGTGTGTCAAATCTCAATACACCTTTCGTAGGAGAAACTTTTAAGAATACGTGATCCCCCACACTAAATTCTAACTTGCGTCTTTTAAGATCCACATAACTTTTCTGACAATTTTAAGCCGTTCTGAGACATTCCTGAACTAGCCTAACTTTCTCTTCTGACTGTTGAATGAACTCAGGGCTAGTTAATCTTTTCTCACCAACATCATCCCAACAAATAAGACTTTTGCATTTTCGGTCATATAAAGCTTCAAAGGGTGCCATCTTGATGCTGAAGTGATAACTGTTGTTATAAGAAAATTCTACCAAATGTAGATGTTCATCCCAAGAACCGCCAAAGTCAATGAATCATGATCTCAACATATCTTCTAATGTTTGGATATTCTCTCTAACTATCCATCTGTTTATGGATGAAAAGTTGTACTCAAGTTGAGTTTTGTGCCCAATGCTCATTGCAAACTCTTCCAAAAGTTAGACACGAACCTGGGATCTCTGTCAGAAAAAATGCTTATTGGAACTCCATGAAGCTTCACTATCTCATTAACATATCGCTTTGTCATATCTTCCATTGAAAGACCAAATCAATATGACAAAAATTGAGCGGACTTAGTCAATCGGTCAACAATCACCCATATATCATTCTTACCATGTCCTCGGTAGACCAACTACAAAGTCCATGGCGATATGTTGCCACTTCCATTTAAGTACGTCTAGAGGTTTGAACTGTCCACCTGGTTTTTGATGCTCAATTTTCACTTGATGGCACACTAGACATTGATCAACAAATTTTACAATATCCTTTTTCATGTTGACCCACCGAAAGTTTTCTCTAGAGTCCCTATACATTTTAGTGCTTCCTAGATGAATTGAAAATCTAGTGCTGTGAGCTTCCTACAAGATCTCCTTTTTCATCTTTGAGTCCTCAGGAACACATAGTCGACCATGAAACCTCAAGGATCCATCTACATGTAAACTAAAATTTGCTTGTCTTCCGGCTTCCACACCTTCTCTAAATTTTTGTAATTGTGGGTCTTCATTTTGTTTAGCCTTAATTATGTCAATCAACATAGGTTGTACTTGAAGGTTAGCTAATTGAGCACCAAGCTGATGCACCAATATCTCCAAGTCTAACTTCCTCATATCTTCAAGAATGGGTTTTTGAGAAGTGAGCAAAGTTGCCATATTTCCAAAGGATTTACGACTCAAAGCATCTGCTACCACATTAACCTTACCCGGATGGTAATTAATGGACAAGTCATAATCCTTCAAAAGTTCTAGCCATCTTCTTTGCCTCATTTTCACCATACAAATAGTGCTGCCATATCTTCAAGGCACATACAACTGCCGCTAACTCCAAATCGTGAGTGGGGTAGTTCTTCTCATGTAATTTCAATTGTCTAGAAGTGTAGGCAACAACTTTACTATCTTGCATAAGAACACAACCCAAACCTTCTTTGGATGCGTCGCAGTAGATTATAAAGCCGCCACTTCCTGAAGGTAAAGTTAAAATAGGAGCCGATACCAACCATCTCTTCAACTCTTGAAAACTATGCTCACATTGGTCTGACCATTCAAATTTAGCTCTCTTTTGAGTTAGACGGGTAAGTGGATTAGCAATCTTTGAGAATCCCTCTATAAATTGTCGATAGTAGCCATCTAGCCCAAGAAAACTTCTCACTTTTGTAACATTAGTTGGGTGATTCCACTTAACAATTGCTTCAACCTTCTTTGGATCCTCTAATATGCCATCATTCAAGATTGCATGACTCAAGAATTCTATATGATCAAAGCCAGAAATCACACTTACTAAATTTGGCATACAACTTCTTTTCATGCAAAGTCTGCAAGACAAACCTCAAGTGTTGTTCGTGTTCCTCTAAACTCTTCAAATACACTAAGATGTCATCAATGAACACCACAATAAATTTGTCTAGATATTCTCTGAACACCTTGTTTATCAAGTCCATGAAGGCAGCGGGCACATTTGTTAATCAAAAAGGCATGACAAGAAATTCATAATGGCCATACATTGTTCTGAAAGCAGTTTTAGGTACATAATCTATTTTTATCTTCAATTGATGATACCTAGAACGAAGGTCAATCTTGGAGAATACCTGAGCTCCCTGAAGTTGATCAAATAAATCATTACTCTGGGGCAAAGAATAATTGTTTTTGACCATTACCTTATTAAGCTCTCGGTAATCTATGCAAAGCCGCATACTACCATCTTTCTTTTTCACAAATAGAACAGGAGTTCCCCAAGTCGAAACATTGGGTTTGATGAAACTCTTATCCAAAATATCTTGTAGTTGCATTTTCAATTCTTTCAATTCAGCGGGTGCCATCCGATATGGTGCCTTAGAGATTGATGTTGTACCGGGCATCAATTCAATACAAAACTCATTTTCTCTATCAGGAGGCAAATCTAGTAAATCTTTAAGAAACACATTTGGAAAGTCTCTAACAACAGGAATATTCTTCAACTTCCCTATAACATTACTTGTGTCTTTTACACAAGCTAAATAACCATAACAACATTTTCTTAAAAGTTTCTTCGCTTGTAAAGCCGAGATCAACATTGGAAAAGTGTCTCGACAACCTCCCGAAAAAGAGAACTCGGGTTGATTTGAAGTCTAAAGATTACTTTCTTCGAAAAACAATCAACAATAGCATGATATGTAGATAACTAATCCATCCCTATAATAACATTGAAATCTCGAATATTTAACTCTACTAGATCCACATGCATTTCAACATTATTAATCCGAAGCATACATCTTTTGAACACATGATGAGCAACTAAGAAATCACCAGTAGGGGTATCAACACGCAATTCACACTCAAGATGATCAGGTAACACATCAAGCTTCTTTGCAAATTCAGTTGAAATTAAGGAATGTGTAGCACCAGAATCAAATAACGCATAAGCACGTTGTGAGGTAATAGAAATATTACTTGCAACAACAGCATTAGATGCCTTCGCATCCTCCTTCGTCATCGCAAAAACTTTCCCACTTGCACTTTGTTTTTGTGGGTTCCCTTGGGGCCTACCAATGGAAGGAGCATTCCTCCGCATAGAACAATTGCGTGCGATGTGTCCTAGTTGTCCACACATATAATATATCCTACTATCAGTAGGAATATTCCTTTTCGTGGGGCAATCACGTGCCATGTATTCCATTTTTCCGCATAGAAAATATGCTCCTAATTTACGATAACAACGACTGCCATGGAGTTTTCCACAAGTAGCATAAAGGCTTTGATCACTTTGATTTCAAGACCTACCTAGCCGATTGAAATCTCTTCGCTTCCCTCTATCACTAGTACGATTGTCTTGATAATCGGTGGGCTTGAATCTCTTGTGTTGAGGCACTCCTTGTGTGCCACACTCCAAAATGTCTTGCTCGACCCTAATTGCTTGATTCAAAACATCTTTGTATGTTGTTAGCTCAAACGGTATGAGTATAGTACGAATATCCGGTCGGAGCACATGCTGAAAGTGTTCACCCCTATGCATTTACTTAATCGATTAAAACGGGTTGCATACTCCATAACGGTCAAGTTACCTTGAGATATATTGACAAAGTCGCTTCTCATCTTCGCTTGGAAAGATTCTGGAAAGAATTGGGCATTAAAAGCCTCAGTGAAGTCCTTCATGGAATGATTGCATCATTATCTCCGAGAGCCGGTCTAGTTCCTTCCCACCAACTAATAGCTTCACCTTCTAAGCATTGAGTGGCAAAGTTGACCTTTTGGTCATCACGAACATTCTTGGCTTTGAAAATCCCCTCAATGTTTCTAATCCAATCGTCGGCCTTGAGAGGATCCAACTTCCCATCAAACTTAGGTGGATTCGCCATTCTAAGTTGGGCGAAGGTGCATGAGCCAACTACTCCACCTTCACTTAATTCTTTCGCTTGACGATACTAGTGAATCATCGCTTGCGTGAACTCAGTTGGAGGAACCGGCTCTTGGGGCTCTTCCTTAGCTTCATCCAAATCAAGACTCGTATCAAATCGGTCCTGTAGTCTCCTCCTTAAAGCTGCCCCTCAAGAAGCTTGAGGCACATCTCTAGTATTAGGGGTAGCGACTCGTTTGCCTTTACTGTTCTCACGAAGCGAGGCAAGTATCTCTAAGTCGATACGCATGATCACTTGGACCCAAGAATAAAATTACACCTTAGTATCTAAAATGTTAGCACATTAAAACCTATCACACAATCTCCCAACGTCCCATATCCTTACCTAGAATGATCAAAATTAGGCTTTGATACCAAAAGATGTCATACCCTAAAACTACAAAGAATGAGGATGCAACGGCCGTCTTTCCACACGAAGGACGCAGCCTCAAACACAACCAATAACTTGATATCAACTTATATATATCTCAATCATATATATACATATCGGATAAACCAATAGATTATTTATACAATATCAACATTTTTATAATCTACAAAAAAGAAATTTACATTTAAAACTCAACCAGTCCAATTATTAGCAATGATTATGTGCACCACTTCCTTAAACCACACCCAAAAATAGAACTCCCAAAAGTTTCCTAGTAGCGCTCTCATCCTACTAATTGCTAACTCTAGGACCTAAAAACATGAAAGATGAATGGAATGAGCAACTACAACTCAGTGAGTAGTACATACCATAAAAGCATATGAAACTTCCACATTACATATTTAAAACTTAAGACATGGCTCATTATCACCAAACAAAAATATAATAAATTGCTTGAATAAAATGTGTTATATGTTACCTCAAACTAACTATATCAAATAGCAAAATTTCTCATTCATCCATAATAACAAAACAATCATCACCAATTTGATTCAATAATCAGACTCATCCTATCTTATATCGATGGTTCATTCCACACTTAATATCCAAACTCAAGGCCCTAGAGGTGGCTCCCACGAAATTATGTTATCGTGTAGCACTTAACCCTTGACCACATATAACAATAGTACAAGGCACTAGAGGTGGCTCCCACGAAGTTATGTTATCGTGTAGCACTTAGCTCTTTACTATGCATATCAATAGTGCAAGGCCCTAAAGGTGGCTCCCATGTGACTCGAGTCGCCATGTAGCACTTAACCCTTGACTACAAGGCCCTAGAGGTGGCTTACATGAAGTTTCGCTGTCATGTAGCACTTAGTCTTTTACCTGCTCACAACACATTTGATTTTCTTAGCACAATACATATCATCTTTCAGTAGTCATCACATAATCACATAAATCAATTGTATCAAAATAGTATGCATAACCCTTCAAGAGAGGTTTGTCGAATCATCCCACAATAACTCAAAATTACCGAGCACTATATCCATCTTTATACAAAACCAAAGGAGAAATTAGTACTACTCACCTAGGGATGCCCCAAAAGCAAATAACGTGTGTTATTTGATCCTTTGATTTCGCGATCTGGGTGCTGCGTTATAAAGTTGAGTCGGCTTGGCGAGGCATTTGTGGCATGCACATGCCAAAACCCCTTTCCTCTTTTCCCCTTCTTCTTCTTCTTCTTCTTCTTCTTCTTCTTCTTGGTCGAGGGAGCTCTCAGCTGCCTTTTTAGCCGAGCGCCCCCCCTCCCCTCTCCTTTTTACTTTATTGACTTTTCAACTTATTTTTCATTCTCTTCTTTTCGGTCCCACCAGCCAAATATTACAATATAAATATGGGGCATAAGCTAAAGAAAGGAGGTCTTCGCGCTCCTTGATGCTACCTAGTTTTGAATCCCCGTTGCCTGATCTTGGAGTTGCCAATGTTGGCACGTCCTCCAGGTGCTTGCCGTTAGCCACCATCCAAGCTCAAGCCATCGTCATCGACTAGCTCATGCAAATGATGAAGAAAATGTTGCGTTCGACAAAGAAGAAAGTGAACTAGGACGTTGGCCGGATGAATAAAGAGGAGGAAGAAGATGAACATAGAAATTAAAGAAAGAAAAAGAAAAAAACTTGTTTGGGATGAGAATGCCCCCGAAAAAGTGGCATGTGTAATGCATGTGCTCGCTTAAGCCCTTATTTAAGACTAAATTAGTCACTTTACGCCCTTATTTGAGATAATGTCCACTATGATTTTTTTTGTTGTTGTTGATGATATAGCTCTAATTCATACTCTTATTTAAAATGTTTTTTGAAAAGGAATTGAATCAGGCTTCCGAGAGCTTTTTGTAAGATTGACTTTTTTGTGCCTGATTGTGGCAAAAATATACAATATCAAAAGGGGGAAAGAAAATAGAGATTTCCTTACAATTTATTTGACCTTTTACAGTAATTCACCATGGTCAGGTCAACATTGTTGGATACTCGCATATTGGTATGATGATTGATGTACAAAAAAATTAAGGCTCTGAAACTTAGTCGAGTTCGCCCATTACTTGTTTCTGATTAAGCATGTTATAAAAAAATTATACTTCCATTTCATCAACTCCAAGTCACGACATATGAGTGGGAAATAGAGTTTCAGTGGAATGCACTTGAGTTTCAATCGTGCAATTAAATCCAAATTTGAATGTGGATATTGAATGATTAAGTCCCCCTGCACCGCCATGTCGGGTCTATTTGATTTATGTAGCGGTAGGACCATGCTGGACGTGACATTTAGGGGGGAAAAACATCATTTTTCATGATACTTTGATTTACTTAAGCTTTCGTGATAGGGACGGATCCATGCTATTTGTGATGTGGAGGCACATCCCCTACTCACTGTTTGGCGGCCTACTATCGTTCCTTAAGTTTTGCTATATTTTTCAAATTTGCTCCTTCGAGAGTTTCCAAAAGAAAGCTGCAAGAGAAGCTATTGTCCCTACATTTCCTTAATTTTTGCCCTTAACTAGGAACCGTTTATAGGCAAATTGTGCAGTTATCAAGAAATATTTGTGATGTGGAGGCACATCCCCTACTCACTGTTTGGCGGCCTACTATCGTTCCTTAAGTTTTGCTATATTTTTCAAATTTGCTCCTTCGAGAGTTTCCAAAAGAAAGCTGCAAGAGAAGCTATTGTCCCTACATTTCCTTAATTTTTGCCCTTAACTAGGAACCGTTTATAGGCAAATTGTGCAGTTATCAAGAAATAATTAGTTCATAGACCAATTCTGTTATCATACATACATAACCCATTATTCTAAATACCATAAGTTCGACAATATTAACTTAGATTCCGCTTATTTCACAAGAATTAAATGATTCGGAAAAACATTTTTGTTTTTTCAGAGATGATCACTTGTATAGCATTAAGTAATTATTTTGTAAAAAATGTTTTCATCATTGACAATTAGTGGACGATGAAAATATATTTTCGAGCGATTATTTTTATAAAAATATTTTTCAAATAATTTATTTTCAATGAAATAAATGAAGACTAGCTCCATTTGTCTCCATTTGTTTGCAGAAAATATGATGTTTTCAAAAAATATTTTTTAAAAGATCATTTTTTCAGGAAAATAATCATATATATATATATATATATATATTTTTATGTTTAGTTGAAATTTGGAGATGAACTAGAAAATATTTTCCGCCAGTTTGGTAAGGAATCTCTCTTTTTATCCACACTCATTTTCCATAAATTTTTTTTATTTAATTATTTTAAAATTATTTTTTAAGTTTTAATTTCTTTCCTTTCTTTTCTTCTTTATCTTTTTTATCTCCTTCGTTGGCCTTGGCCCACAAAAAACTCAGGAAAAAGTGATGGGACGGGAGTGGGTCTCTGTTTTCTTTCGCCTGTGAGTGTGAGAGAGAGAGAGAGGGGAAGGGGGGTTGGATCCCGTATTGACTTATGTAGCGGTAGGACCATGTTGGACGTGACATTTAGGGGAAACAAATAAGTCCCTTTTCATGATGCTTTGATTTGCCTAAGCTTTTCTGATAGGGACGGATTTATGCTATATGTGATGTGGAGGCACATCCCCCACTCACTGTTTGACGGCCTACTACCGTTCCTTAAGTTTTGCTATATTTTTCAAATTTGCCCCTTCGAGAGTTTTTGAAAGAAAGCTGCAAGAGAAGCTATTGTCCCTACATTTCCTTAATTTTTGCCCCTTAATTAGGAACCGTTTATAGACAAATTGTGCAGCTATCGATAAATAATTAGTTCACAGACAAATTCTGTTATCATGCATACATAATCCATTATTCTAAATACCATAAATTCGATGATATTAACTTAGATTCTGCTTATTTCGTAGGAAATAAATGATTTTAAAAAACGTTTTGATTTTTTCAGAGATGATCTACTTCTTCCAAGTTTGTCCCTCAAATAATAGGAAAGTCGATCACACGTTAGGATTAAAAAGGTGAACTTCCCAACGGCTATCTCCACACCATTGTTGGTTGCATTAATCAAACCAAAAATCGATTGGTTTCACTTTTACTATACATTTACATCATGCATATTGCACAATATGCAATAATTTGTCGATGGTAGTTTTCTATATATATATATATTAATTCTATAAAGAAACGCGTTTCAATTTTGAGTAATTATTAAGCAATCACTATATTAATTGATTATGCGATAATCAAACAATTAAAAAAGAATTAAAGAATGGATCATCGATTTATTTTCTTATTTGAAGAGTTCTAGTCAATGCGAGCAGCCCTTCAAGTCTTGCTTGGAATAATTTTTGTGCCAAAGAAAAAAAGGGTATGATTTAATATCTAAGATTGACCCGATTGGACCATTGGTTCATCAATGAAAATGGCGAATTAGATCGATCTCACACACTTCGAACCAGTCAGGCGATGGAGTGGGGCGAGGCTCGAATTGGCCCATAGCTGGCCAAGGCCAAGGAAGAAAATGAAAAGGAAAGAAAGAAAAAAAAAAAAAAATTAAAAATTTGATTTTTAAAAAATAAAAAAAATAAAAAAATAAAAAATAAAAAATAAAAAAAAAAAAAAAAAAATAAAAAATAAAACATAAAAATAAAATGAAAATGTGTTTGGTCAAATAAAGTATGGTGGAAGAGGTTATATAAAATTTTTCCATTTTGAAAAGTGAAACACATTTTCCCCACTTTTGAAGATGACATTTTTCCGATAATGGAAAAATTTTTTTTTTATTAGCTTTTTTTTTTGAAAAAGAAACACTGAAAAATTGAGGAAAAACGTTTTTCTGGAAGTTCTTTATGTGAAACAAACGGAACCTTATAGATTATTAACATTTAAGAGAAAATATCATCGACCGTTAAGTTCAGTCCCCTTTGGTGTAAGGATAAAGCATCCAAGATCTGTGCCTACAACTCAGGCTGAATGCGTGTCTACTTCTGGGAGTAATGCATTTGCCTACTACGCAGGCTCCATATTTGAATCCGCTCGTAAAAATCAACAGATAAATACATTAGTAATGAATGAATAATGAAAGCTTAGTTCAGGTGCCGCAAATTAGCGCTTGAAGCCCCATTGTGGGTCATCTTAATCTGTTATCTTGGCGGGCTCCTCCAGCAGCTTTGGTACCAGAAGCATGGCTGTTGTCCAGGTACTGGGCTATGTAGAATCGCAGTGAAAGACAAATTTGCTTGCCTCATCGCATTTTCTAAAGATTCTCGACATGTTTCACAGATCCCAGCGACTGCTCTGAGTGTAATCTTGAGCGATAAAGCCGGAAGACGACCACTTATGATGGTTAGGAAACTGATAAATTTGCTATACTCCCCTTAAGGAGACCACTTTTCAAGATACTGAGCCTGAACCCAACTTTTATTTGCAGATTTCTTCAGCTGGAATGTCCTTTTGTTGCATTCTAGTGTTGTCATTCTTCGTGCAGGTTTCGTGAACAATTACTATGCCTACTCCTGTTTCTTGAAGTTCTGAAGTGACCCTATTTTCTCCCACTATTTTTCCTGTTGCTGGAACAGGAACATAATCATTGGAAGGCCGTGACCCAATTTTGGTGTATGTAGCAGTTATTGTAAGTCTCTATAAGAGTGCCTTTCTTCCTTATCTCTTTCATCCCGAACCGTTGCTCAATAACTCGTTGAAGAAGTTTGCTGACAGACGATTATTTCATTTAGGTGTATTCCATAGCTTACTCACTGGGCATTGCAGGATTACCGTGGGTTATCATGTCCGAGGTACATGCCTTCAGTTTTTAAGTTTGCACTCTGCAGTCTCTATCTCAAGACCAATCTCAGTGAATATGTTCTCTGTAGATATTCCCTGTGAACATTAAAGGGTTGGCTGGAAGCCTGGTGACATTCATCAACTGGTCCTGTTCTTGGATTGTGACCTACACTTTCAACTTCATGTTCGAATGGAGTGCACCCGGTACTCTCTCTCTCTATATATATATTGTGTTTACGCTTAATCTGGACTGTGTTACTTTCGGGGACATTTTTGATATTCGCATGCATTTGCGGTCTCACAGTCTTCTTCATCGCGAAGGTAGTGCCAGAGACCAAGGGGCGAGCATTAGAAGAACTGCAAGCATCACTTGCTAATTTTCTTCAATGATTTGGTATGAGCCAAACACAGGCAGCACTGACAGCAAGACTGACAGAAGGCTTTTTGTTGCGAAGAATTAATAAAAAGTGAAACGGGGAGGAAATAAAAAAGAGAGAGAGAGGTTCCATTGTAGTACATGTCACTAATGTCGGTAAATTACACAGACCAAATTGTATATTGTAAATCTCAATTTTAATTCTATTTGAATAACTGCATACCAATAATACGGCAAAAAATTGGCAGACATTAGTACAAGTCGAATGAAAGTGGCAATTTCGATTAACTAGATATTAGTAAATTTATTTTTTTGTCGGTACCTTACTTATACATTATTAGGTAAAAAGTTACACCAGCCTTCTCATTTTTACCAATGCTTTTATAATGCTTTTATAAGTTACCTTTATAAATATATATTTTTTTCCTGACCATGGACAATCAGTCTGTAACTTCTTATATGGATCATCAAACTGTGCCATAGAATTGGCCCTGAAATGTAATGTTGCTTTTCCACGTTAATAGATTTTTACAATCAATCCTAACAGTAGTTCTCTTCTACATGTTTATAGCTATAAGTACTGATATACTCGTTTTGCTTTGTTTCTTTTTCCCCCTTTTCCTGGCTCTCACACATCAAGAGAGATGCCCAGTAGCCAGTAGCCAAAGGCGTAATGGTTCCAAAGTAGTCTTAAATTGCTGTCACTCAGACGAAGGGATTGTTTTGACCGATGATTGTCCTATCTTTTTATTAACAGTTATACAGACACTAGGACAAAAGTAACGATGAATCTGCTGTTCTTTACAAATCTTCCGAACATGTAGCAGGTTGATTCAGTTAAATATCCTAGAGAGACAAATCCATAAACATATTGCGACTAGTATTTGGAAATAATCCAAAGTAATCATTCATGTTTTTCAGCAAAGAAGAAACTTATAAATGGAACATTCAATAACCATGAGGCCGTAAGCCAGAAAATTCTTGAGGCAATGTCTCCGTCATACTATTACACGCCCAGAAGTCTATTTCTTTGGCTTTAAGTCATACTATTACACGCTCAAAAATCTATATATTTGACTACAAAAATTTCTGATGCGAAGTCTCTATCATAATGTCACACACCCAATAGTCCATTTCTTTGATTCCTTAATATCCATCGAAGAGTCATTCTTGTCTCCTTCAATTCTGGCAATTCTTATTCATGAAAAAATAGAGAGACATGGTGAGAGAGAATCTAGAAGAGGATGGGCTCTCAACAGGCTCTCTGCTTCTCAAAGAAGTCTCAAATTGTGGCAGTCACGGCAACTCTATATCTTCCAGTGATTCTTCTGTTACGGTTCTTCTCGGATTTAGCACACTGGTCACTGTTTGCGGGTCTTTTGTGACAGGATGCGCTGTGAGTGTGCTGCACCAACCATGCAATGCATTCCAATAGCAATTTATGAGCCATCACTTGTCTTTATGAAGTCTTTGTTTTCTCTGTTATGTTTCATCTGTTCAACTTCACAAAGATGCTTTCTGTTGGACTACAGTAAAAGTACAGGTCATATTAATAGGTTCTTTCCAATTCATGAATATCTCTTGGCAAGAAGATAAATACAACTTGTTTAGCTTGTTCTTCATCATATGGCCTATCCCCGGAAAAAGAAAACCATTCACAGTTATATTAATTTGGAATTTGGTGCTCTTGCAATAACCTGTTCGCGTGGGATTGGGACTATTACAACTACTGGGGAAGTATCAGGAAAAAAGGGAACAAGGAAAAGAAAGCAGGAAATTAGGAGCCGTTGTTTGGGCTGCCTCTCCATTTGACTCCACAATCTTTCTAACCATAAGCCAGAAAATTCCTGATGCAATGTCTCCGTCATAATATTACACGCCCAGAAGCCTATTTCTTTGGCTTTAAGTCATACTATTACACGCTCAAAAGTTTATTTATTTGACTACAAAAATTTCTGATGTGAAGTCTCTATCATAATGTCACACACCCAATAGTCCATTTCTTTGGTTCCTTTACATCCATCGAAGATTCATTCTTGTCTCCTTCAATTCTGGCAATTCTTATTCATGAAAAAATAGAGAGACATGGTGAGAGAGAATCTAGAAGAGGATGGGCTCTCAACAGGCTCTCTGCTTCTCAAAGAAGTCTCAAATTGTGGCAGTCACAGCGACTCTATATCTTCCAGTGATTCTTCTGTTACTTTTCTTCTCGGATTTAGCACACTGGTAGCTGTTTGCGGGTCTTTTGTGACAGGATGTGCTGTGAGTGTGCTGCACCGACCATGCAATGCATTCCAATAGCAATTTATGAGCCATCACTTGTCTTTATGAAGTCTTTGTTTTCTCTGTTATGTTTCATCTGTTCAACTTCACAAAGATGCTTTCTGTTGTCATATTAATAGGTTCTTTCCAATTCATGAATATCTCTTGGCAAGGAGATAAATACAACTTGTTTAGCTTGTTCTTCATCATATGGCCTATCCCCGGAAAAAGAAAACCATTCACAGTTATATTAATTTGGAATTTGGTGCTTTTGCAATGACCTGTTCACATGGGATTAGGACTATTACAACTATTGGGGAAGTATCAGGAAAAAAGGGAACGAGGAAAAGAAAGCATGAAATTAGGAGCCGGTGTTTGGGCTGCCTCTCCAATGGACTCCACAATCTTTCTGACCATATTGTGCTACCTCAATTTAAGCTGTATTTTCTTGCAAGGTTACTCGCAGTCACAAAGGCACCTTGACAATGGCAAGCAATTTACTGCGCAGGTGGGTTATTCATCACCAGCTATGTCGGGTATAAAGGAAGATCTGGGACTTTCGGTAGCAGCAGTAAGTCTACTTTCCTCCTCATGAATGAAGAATCTGTCGGGTTGGACGTATGTAGCTTATTGCCGAAATGGGATCAGGATGGCATGATTGCTGTGAAGTTTTACTTGATTTAACTATCATCTATATTCTAATCTTCTAATTGTTATCCTAATTTTTTTTTGTATTTTGTTCCTGAACATACCTTATAACGTTGATCCTGTATCTTAATCGATAAGCTTTAAAAGCATATCTTGTATTAAGGACCGTTGAGTGATAAGTGCAGTCAGTGTCAGTTCAGGTTCTCTGTGCAAATCTTTTCCCTATGTTTCTTATGCTGCAGTATTCACTTTTTGGTTCGATGCTGACAATTGGAGGACTGGTCGCAGCTTTAATAAATGGAACCATGACAGATGTGCTTGGTCGAAAGCGCGTAAGTATTCCATGAGCTATTAACTTTCTAAAATATCACAATTGCACTGGAGCAAGAAAAATGCTATTGTTGTATCTTGTGATGCAGACAATGTGGCTTTCTCAAGTGGTTTGCACAGCTAGATGGCTTTCTATAGCACTCACCAAGGTTCCTTCCCTTTATCTTGCCTCTCCAAATCCTCCTCATAGTTGTCCAAACACGTGTATTGTATTTCACTTATAGCGAATGGAATAGGAAATGCCTTAAAGAGAATTTGCTGGTAACTTCCCGAGTTCGGTGTGGTCAAGGAAGATAATGATTTCCACGTCTGTTGTTCAGTTACATGATTGTGTTCTTGTATGTTATAGAAGTATGTCTATTTGGTTAGTGATAAGAAAAATTTGAAGTTTCTTGACACCCCTTTCGCATACTTGTATAAATACTCCAAATAAGAAAGTGCAGATCAAGGCCAACACCCGGTCTGAGTCACCAAGGATAAAGCTCTGTGCTTATCCAATACAACTTGAGTTTCTAATTCAGAAGGAATACAGTTGAAGGTAAATGTACCGTAGGATGCCATCAATCCCATCTTTGCTGGCATGTCCGCACAATGATTTGCTTCCCTGAATGAGTGCTTAATTCTCACCAGCTGCATATTCAGCTAAAACGTGCCCGCATTCATTCAAAATTGACTTCAAGTTAGGGATGTCAACACTAGTATTTTGCGAAGAATGTTTCACATTACTGGCATCAGATTCAATCTCTAGACATGTAACATCTATTCCTAAACAACAAGTACAGCCATTCACCGATTTCCCTTCATCATCCCTTGTTATGCCACCAATTTCAGCAACTCCTGTACACTCCACCGGTCCATTAGAATTCAATTTGAACCAGTCAGCTTGTGGAATTTCCCATTTCGATCCTGGTCCAGACTTCTTTCACGGAACTGAGAAGGAGGTGAAGAATCATATGCTTCTGGAAGAAATCATAGAATTTGTTGGGAATCCTAGAAGACCCATTCTTTCTTTTTACTAACAGATGGTCAGAACTTCATTTGAATTCAAATTCTACTGAAAGGTCCATTAGACATCAGATATTGTTAAAGAAAAAAAAAAGATGTTTCTTTTGTCCCTTCTAGGCAATTGGAAAATACAGAAATTGTAAACATATTCAAGATAATTATGTATTTACAAAATACTGTCTCAATTTATCTTATTTCATCAAATCCTGGATGTGATATGGTTCTGCAAGATGAACTGAATATGTATAGTTCCCATAAGATTTCATTCTTGAACAAACATATGAATTTTTGATTTGTTTCATTTGTTTTATGACTGGAACAAGAGGGGATACACATTACACCACCATATTGAATCATGAGAACTTTCAAGAAATGAAAGATTTATTCACTCTATCAATAGTGGATCTAGTGTATCACGAGGGATTTGCCTTGCAGATGTGCCCTGCTTTATCTAAACAAAAGAGGCCAAGTGAGTTAGTTTAGAATTACGATTGAAAGCAACAGCATTCCTATATATCCAAAGACCCCAGAATACAATTAAGAAAACTGTACTTTAAGAGATACTAGGCCTATTGTACCAAATTTTAGTTCTTATATCTGTAATCCAATCTCTTAAGGACTTATTGTAGTTCCCAACCATAGAAAGAGGTCATTCCAATTTCATCCCATAGTTTCTGAGTGAAAGGACAATCTCTTAGCAAATAATATTGTCTCCACCTTGAGTAACACATAAGGGACACACATCTTGCACATTCCTGCCTTTGTGAGCAAGCAGATGCCTTGTGGCAATACTGTTATGAAGAACCAACCAAATAAAAAATTTGATGCTTTGGGGTTACATCAGATTTCAGCGCCCAATTACAGTTCTCTCATTGCTGTCTCTTGGGTCTAAATTCATCGCGATCTGGTAGGCAGAATGCAGGCAGCACTCGCCAGGGTCGGAGAAGTTCCATCAGAATTTGACCGGCTGCGACATTTTTCACCATCACTTAATTGTACACTACATGTTGCCTTGCAGAATGTTTGGTGACTGGATGCTGGAAGAGCATTATTAGGATTTGGCGTTGGGGTCACAAGCTATGTGGTAATGCGCACTTTGGACTTCCTGGTACACTTATGTGAACCTAGATGATCATCACCTCTCTTTTGCCAATCAGGTACCTGTATACATCGCAGAAATAACACCTAAAAATGTTCGGGGAGCATTTGCTTCATTCAGTCAAGTAAGAATAAACTTGGACCATTATTTGCTTGCTTTATACTGCCCATACATCACCTTTTAGCCCATTTTTCTTGAGAATGCAGTGCATGAGCGCCTGTGGCTTTTCATTGACATACTTTGTTGGAACTATTGTTTCTTGGCGCACCTTGGCTCTGATCGGTAGTGTCTGAGTTTCTCTATTAACAATTATTCCTGATAAAAAAATTGAGAAAATAAAAGAAAAAGGTCACCTTTTGCATTTTGTTTTTCAGGTGGAATTCCTTGCATAATACAAATTTTCAGTTTATACTTCATACCAGAGTCTCCTAGATGGTTGGTAAGTTCCTTCAGGGTTTTGCACTAGTTTTGTACAAGTGGCAATTTGATACGTGAGGAAATCAAATTTAAAGTTATATAGCAATGCTCTCAAGAGCTATGTGTGAATGAATTTACAGGTAAAAGTGGGTCGAGAACAGGAGTTTGAAGCTGCCTTACAGAGACTCAGAGGCAAAAGTGCTGATATTTCCCAGGAAGCAGCTGACATCATGGTAAATTCTCAATCCCTTCACAGTCCTCTAGGGAAAAGCTGATATTTCCCCTCAGGGAATGATAAGTTCTAGGGCCTCACATTCTCAACTTTTATGAATCTCACAGGTCTACACAAAAACCTTTGAAAGGCAATCTCACTCAAGATTTCTAGATGTGTTTCAAAGAAGATATGCTCGTTCACTCACAGTGAGCTCTCCTTCAACTACATATAAACATTTATTCGCACATCTATATGCAATGCTGTCTAGTGAGGACTTACATTTTCCAATCATTTCAAAGCTCAGATTGGACTTGGACTGATGATGCTTCAACAGTTTGGTGGAGGCAGTGCTTTCGCGTACTATGCAAGCTCCATTTTTGAATCAGCTGGTAAAGGCTTCTCTACTACTTCAGGAAGTGTGAAGAGATAATCACAACAAACTTTTGTCCATGACAGATTTTTCAAGTAGCATTGGCACCAGGAGCGTGGCTATTGTTGTGGTCAGCTGTTTTTCTGTCTTTGCGAGAATTTCCTAGATACTCAACTATGAAATATTATCCTGCAATATGAATTCCCCACGTTGCTTTTACAAATAGTTTGATATGTTTTGTAGATTCCAGCATTTGCAATTACTGTAATCTTGACTGATAAAGCTGGACGACGGCCACTTTTGATGGTCAGGAAAAGAAACTCACTCTTTTTTTGGGTTCGAAAGGGAATCAATCACCTCAAAGTTGAAATTGAGCTTGATCTCGATTTGCAGGTTTCTACTGCTGGAATGTGCTTGAGCTGTTTAATACTAGGATTGTCATTTTACATGCAGGTAAATCTGCTACTACTACCCTTGGGATTCTTCATGATTTCGACTCACTTTTTGTTCTTTCATTTTGTTATCCCTTCTCTACAGGATCTGCACAATTGCAAGGATGCCACTCCAATTTTGGTTTTCCTGGCTGTATTGGTAAATCATTACACCGGAGCTTAGTGAATCCTTGTCTATAACTGTGTGGTGAGTTTCACTGAAGTTGCTGATCAACCAATAATGCAACCAGGCATATTTTGTATTTCTCTCAGTCGGCATGTCGGGACTGCCATGGGTTCTAATGTCTGAGGTGTGATTTCTAAATTTTTTAATTGAATTTTATGATGACCAATACTAAAAGCGATAGACCATTGATTGCTTTTAATTCCACATTATGAAGATATTCCCAGTAAATGTAAGAGGGAGAGCAGGAAGCATTGTGACGTTCGCCCACTGGTCCTGTTCCTGGATCGTGAGCTACACTTTCAACTTCATGTTTGAATGGAGCGCGGCCGGTCTGCTCTCTGTCTCTGTTGACTTCGTTTATGTAGTATGATACTGAGAATTTGGAGCTTAAGCGCATGTGACTGCACCTTGATAAATTAGATGCATTATCTGATTGTCGTTTTGCATCTGGACTTTGCTTTTGGCAGGAACATTTTTCATATTCACTGGCATTTGCGGTTTAGCGATCCTGTTTACTGCAAAGTTAGTGCCAGAGACGAAAGGGCAAGCACTGGAAGAAGTGCAAGCATCGCTTGTTCATATTTCTGCAGTGAGTTAAAGTAATGCGATCTCCTGTAAGTCTTAACAACAATGCAATTGCGCCTATTGAGATGTCAAAAGACTTCTGTAGTATCAACATTTTGTTCCCGATTGCAAACTGTGAAGGCCAACGTGTAATAGGAAGAGCAAAAGCATTGTGATCTCCTTTTCCTTTTGCTGAGTGATTGATTTTACCGAGCTACTACTAGTCAAGCTTTTATTTCTATTTAACTGTCGGATAGTGTCCCGGCCAGGTTTCGCCGACCTGGACAAATCCACCTTCCCGGGCGAACCTAATCACATACTCGGCCACGTCCCCCGATGTATTTTGGATATTACACATGAAGTATGCTCCCAAAGTTAACCTCGAATGAAATCTTCTTCCTCTGGAAGGGGGAGTTCCCCAGACCAAGGGATGGGGTTGCGTAAAGTTCGACTCCCACGCCCTGTAAGAGGCGGCAAAAGTCTGAGCATGTGAGTGTAGAATAGGAAAAACCCCAGTCCGTAGACTCCGTACTATGGTTCGAGGACGGAGAAATGACACCCATGCATAAAAGGATGAATCTCTTAAACAATTCAACTTAATAGTACAATAGTTTTATTAATATAAATCTTATTGCAAAATTATAATCAATATCATGAATATCTAAAAGGAAAAATGCACTACCAAAACAATTTCAAGTTCCTGAGATTGTTATAAAAAAAAATTAACAATCCTCGTCTTCGCAAACAATCCCCACGTAGGTGTAATTTCGCGCTTTACAGAAAGGTAAAGGAAAAGTTGAGAAAGAGAAATGAGAGTTAAAGATAGGATAGAGAAAAAAAGAAAAAAATGGTGTTACAGTGGCACTTTGCCAGGTGACAAGACCCCGAAAACCACGTCGGCTATGATTATGCTCTTCATAAAATCATCTCAAGTAGATTGACGACGAGCATAAATCAAGTAAGGCAAATTCTCAACAATAAGCACACAAATATCACCATGATGAGACATCTTCATATCCAGTTTCGGGCCAGGCTTGACGCCAAACTTGCAACGTTCGTTCTCTCTCTATACAAGACCAAATTGGGTGATCTAGGCGTCTACGGAAAGAGCACGCAACATACTTCGAAGGCGTAACCAGTTCCAACCACAAAACTAATCAAAGAGGTTGAGAAATCGCACTATAAATTCGTTAGTTAATCATAGATTCGTTAGTTAATCATAAAGAACAAAGACTTGGTAATATCTACTAATTGTCCTGACAGGCTTTTCAAGCAGCTTCGGTAGCCGAAGCATGGCTATTGTCCAGGTAATAGACCGTGGAGAATTAAGTTGGAAGAGGAATTTTATTTATCACATTTTCAAGATTTTCTCACTTGTTTTGCAGATCCCTGCAACAGCTCTTAATGTAATTTTGACGGATAAAGCTAGAAGAAGACCGCTTTTAATGGGCAGGAAACCAATACATATCGATGCATTCTCCTAAAGTAAGTTGCTCATAAGCATTACCAAATCTGACATCCATTTGCAAATTTCTTCAGTTGGAATGGCCTTGAGTTTCTTTGGTTTAGGATTCTCGTTCTTCATGCAGGCATGAACAGTCACTAAGCCTACCCATTCTTCTTGATCTTATGAAATGGACTGATTATTTATTTATTTATTTATTTATTTATAATACCTTCATCTGAAACCAGGACCTGCAGTACTGGACGGAAGTCACTCCCATTTTGGTGTATGTATGCATTATGGTAAGTCCGTGTAACAAATATTTTCCTGCTTTCTTGTTTATCAACTCGTATATGGCCATCTCTTATGGTTGAGGTCCTATTGAGTTGCTGCTCAATCCTTCTTTACCAGGCAATAATACAATGGAGAGCACACTTTGACCAGAGAAACCTTCATTATAATATCGCTGCTTCTAAGTCCTCAACCATCTTTCTAGGACTAGTTGTACTGAAGTTGCTGACAGATAATTATTGCAATTAGGTGTATTTCGTAGCTTACTCACTTGGCATGGCGGTGTTACCGTGGGTCATAGTGTCCGAGGTAAGTAGATACCTTCTGTCTAACATTGCACTCTATGGTCTCTACTTCAAGACCATATATAGGATTAGAAGTCATATTGGTGGACATATTTTCGATAGGTATTCCCTGTAAATGTTAAAGGGTCGGCTGGAAGCCTGTTGACCTTCTCCAATTGGTCTTGTTCTTGGATCGTCAGCTACAGTTTTAACTTCATGTTTGAATGGAGTGCACTTGGTAATTAATCCTCCTTTTTTTTTTTTTTTTTTTTTCATTCTTGTTCTGTAGTTTTCACCGGGTATGCTTCTCTGGAGTCTAAATCCAGGAACTGCATGAGTTCTTATGTCTATTGTATGTACTAATAGATCTATGTCTTGACCATGTTGTTTTCAGGAACCTTCTTTATCTTCGCATGCATTTGTGGTTTAACTATCTTATTCACTGCAAAGATAGTGCCAGAGACCAAGGGGCGAGAATTGGAAGAATTGCAAGCATCACTTGCCCATTTTCAGCAATGATTTGTACTTTGATGGGATCTGAATTGGTAGGATCATTGTGTTTCCAACCATAAAAGTAGGAGTGAATTTCAACTAAGAGTTTGAAGTGAAATATTTTCTCAAAAAAGGGTTCCAAGTGAATCCTATATTAAACAATGATATAAAGTGGCTACTTAATCTCATATAGAGTCTAAGCAAGCACGTGAATTTCACATTCTACTTTCCAAAGGCATGATGAGGGCATTTTTAAGTTTTTTTTTTGTTTTCTTTCTGTTTTTCTTTTATTTTTATTTTTATCTTTCATCTTCCTCGTTGTTGTTCCTCCTTCCGCACATGCATAGAACCACTTCCGGTGCTTGATCTCACTCGACATCATGAAGTCACTGTTGAGCCTTTACACTGACATCATCGACGACGGCTCGTTTATCCATCGTTGGATGGATGTTGTTGCCATTCTCTCTCCTCACTTGCGGTAATGGCCCATGGCCGATCACAAGGACAACAGGTTCATGGGTGACTTCATGATGTCAACAAAACAAGACAATTGGAAAAACTAACTGCAATCTCCAATTCAATTGAACTAAATTATGTTACAATCGTCATTCATTGACATCAAGTTCTCCCCAATTACAAATGATCATTCATTGCCGCTGGAATCGGGCCCTAGGAGACGGTTTAAGCTGCATCACACCAAGAACAGCCGCTTTTTTCATTGTGGAAGCCACTCAGGCCTTCGCCACCATTCGCCGATCATCACTACCACCATTGGAGGGCTCGTCCTTGCCACTGCCTGGTTTTGTATCCCCGCTAAAATCTTGAATTCCATTCGGTTATTTGCAAGATTTGGATAGAACACCAAAGAGAATACCAAATCCGGCCAAAGTGGATTTCGAAGTAGACACATTCGGCAAATTAGAAAAAAATAAAAAAAAAAGAAAGAAAGAAAGAAAGAAAGATAAGAGATAAGAGGAGGGGATTTTGAACATAAAGGATAAAAATGTGCAAGGAGTTGTTATAATATGTCTTGAATATGAGCCTGACGAAATTTGATTTGAGATAAATTATAAGGAAGCCCAATTGATTAAAGAAAAGTGCGGAAGTCGTAATACTGTGAACATCCAATTGTGTGTTATGGAAATTAAGATTTCCGATTCAGTGTTCCGAGTCCAATTCGCAGAAGGATTATTATTATTATTATTATTATTATTATTATTATTATTATTATTATTATTATTATTATTATTATTATTATTATTATTATTATTATTATTATTATTATTATTTTGTGTTATATATAATTGGCTGGGTCAAGAATTACACTGAAGTCAACCGCCCTTGACACATTCAATTTGGACTCCTTGAGGCGGTGGGAATGTATGTACAAATTAATCATCGATATCTTTCCTTGTTTAAGTCGGCCAAGGTCTAGAAGATTATTATATTTCCTCGGCTCATGCGTTGGTTCGATGGTCGTGAATGACGTTAAGAGGTCTTGAAGTGCGGTTTTCAACCAAGCGCTTGGTGTAGATTTTTCTCCGTGAAACTACATCAATAATTTAATTGATATAGTAAAAAATTATGTACAATTCATTTGTGGGATTGAGAGATTATTTCATAAAGAATTTGTGGGGCTAAACAATACATGAATTATTATGTATAATTAGGGCTTGGGAAATACTAAGAGTGTTTGAGTGACTTGAGTGTGGCTACGATTTTTATTATATTACTTGATCTATAGTGAAATTTATTGTTGCTCTCTATCTAGACGTCACGAAGACTTGTTGTTCGATTTATTTTCTTGTCTTGTCTATTTTATTATTCGATCGTCCGCTTTCATAATAGGAGTAAAATTGATTCGTTCAGATGGAGTTTGAATTTTCAAGATATCACTCGAATTGAAAAGAAGAACCACCTTTGTCTATGTCACCCCCTAAAACTATAAATAATGGGGATGACACGGCCGTCATTCCACACGAAGGACACAGCCTCAAACACAATCAATAACTTGATATCAACTTATATATATATATATGATTGGTTGCAACATCAGAGTTTCTATAATCCACCAAAAAGAAATTTACATTTAGAGCTCAACCAGTCCAACCATTAGCAAGGATTATGTGCACCACTTCCTTAAACCATACCCAAAAATGGAACTCCCAAAAGTTTCCCAACAGCACTCTCGTCCTACTAGTTGCTAACTTTAGGACCTGAAAATGCAACCACGGCTCAATGAGTAGAACATACCATAAAATCATATCAAACTTCCACATTACATATTAAACTCAAGACGTGGCTCATTATCACCAAACAAAAATATAATAACTTGCTTGAACAAAATGCGTTATATGTTACCTCAACCTAGCTATATCAAATAACAAAATTTCTCATTCATCCATAATAACAAAACAATCACCACCAATTTGATTCAATAATCAGACTCATCCAATCTCATATCGATGGTTCATTCCATGCTTAATATCCAAATTTAAGGCCCTAAAGGTGGCTCCCACGAAATTACGTTATCGTTAGAAATTACGTTATCGTTAGTACTTAGCTCTTGATCACATATAGCAATAGTACAAGATCCTAGAGGTGGCTTTGACGAAGTTACGTTATTGTGTAGCACTTAGCCCTTTACTATGCATGTCAATAGTGCAAGGCTCTAGAGGTGGCTCCCATGTGACTCAAGTCGCCATGTAGGACTTAGCCTTTGACTACAAGGCCCTAGAGGTGGCTTACACGAAATT
The DNA here is from genome assembly GCA_014182715.1 of Eucalyptus cloeziana. Taxonomy (NCBI): domain Eukaryota; kingdom Viridiplantae; phylum Streptophyta; class Magnoliopsida; order Myrtales; family Myrtaceae; genus Eucalyptus; species Eucalyptus cloeziana. The sequence continues at coordinate 27,386,336 of CM024635.1, read as the reverse complement.
TCATTGTCGTGTAGCACTTAGGGCCCATTTGGTTCAGCTTTGGGGAAATGCCATTGGGAGAATGCAAATACCTTTGAGGTAAAGGTGTTTTCCAAAATACTAGATTTGTTTGGTAAACTATAACTGAAAAGTCTTTAGGGAAATCTGAAGATTTGTTTGGTGAACATATATTTGAAAAGCCCTTTAGTGTGACTAAATTAAGTATTTTAGTTTTAGTATTTTTAGAATTGCAAAAAAGAAACAATGACTGTATAACCTTTTACATTTTCATGTTGAGAGTAATGTAAAAGATATATATTAGTAAATTTATTTAAAATTATATTAAAAGAATTTGATTATAGATTAGATGCAAAGCTCAAAAAATTAAGTATTTTAGTTTTAGTATTTTTAAAATTGCAAAAAATAAACAATGACTATATAACCTTTTACATTTTCATGTTGAGAGTAATGTAAAAGATATATATTAGTATATTTATTTAAAATTATATTAAAAGAATTTGATTATATATTAGATGCAAAGCTCAAAAAATTAAGTTTTTAGTTTTAGTATTTTTAAAATTGCAAAAAATAAACAATGACTAAACCTTTTACATTTTCATGTTGAGAGTAATGTAAAAGATATATATATTAGTAAATTTATTTAAAAATTATATTAAAGGAATTTGATTATAGATTATATGCAAAGCTCAAAAAATTAAGTTTTTAGTTTTAGTATTTTTAAAAGTACAAAAAATAAACAATGACTATATAACATTTTACATTTTCATGTTGAGAGTAATGTAAAAAATATATATTAGTAAATTTATTTAAAAATTATATTAAAAGAATTTGATTATAGATTAAATGCAAAGCTCAACTTTTGGCCTTGGGTTCTTTTAGGTTTGTTTTCAACTTTGAATAATTTTTTTAAATTATTGTAGTATTAATCATCTTCATTAATTAATGATTATTCTAGTGTATTGATAAAAAAATTGGGCTATTGATTGTCAAAAGATAAAATGACAAAAAAAAAAAAAAAAAAGGAAGATGAACCCAACATTTGCAAAGGGTTTTTATTATTTTTTTAAAAAAATAAAAATAAAATCTGATGAAACTCCGTCGCCGATTAACGACGGTTGGGGTGTAGGGAAGATGATCGGTTTAAAAAAAAAAAAAAAAAAAGAAGTCAATGGATGAACAGTAGAAGTGGACTTGCATTTCCGAAATGCCGAAAGCCCAAAGCAGGTCCCCACCTGCTTTGGGCTTTCCGCATTTCAAATGCCAGCATTTGGCCAATGACACCTTCAAATGCTGAATCAAACACCTAAATTTTTTCCCAAGGGGCTTTCAGTCCTGAAAGCCCTTTGGGAATGCTGAACCAAACGGGACCTTAGTCCTTTACCTGTTCACAACACATTTGATTTCCTCAGCACAACACATATCATCTTTCAATAGTCATCACATAATCACATAAATCAATTGTATCAAAACAACATGCATAACCCTTCAAGAGAGGTTTGTCGAATCATCCCACAATAACTCAAAATTACCGAACACTATATCCATCTTTATACAACAAATAGGTCATCACTTCCCTACACAAATATATGTCAATTACTATTACCTTAGTACATGAGTTTCACAAAACCAAATGAGACATTAGTACTAATCACTTGGGGATGCCCCAAAATCAAATAACATGTGTTATTTGATCCTTCGATCTCGCGATCCGGGTGCTGCGTTATAAAGTTGAGTCAACTTGGTGAGGCATCCGTGGCATGCACATGCTAAAACCCCTTTTTCTCTTTTCCCCCTTCTTCTTCTTCTTTTCTCCTTTTTGGTCGAGGGAGCTCTCAGCTGCCTTTTTAGCTGAGTCCCCCCCCCCTCCCCTCTCCTTTTTACTTTATTGACTTTTCAACTTATTTTTCTTTTTCTTCTTTTGGGCCCCACCAGCCAAATATTACATTCCACCCTCCTAAAAAAAAAATTCGTCCTTAAAATTTACATGCACTTCAATCATGAAACAAATGAGGATATTTCCGTCTTGCCTCATCCTCAAGTTCCCAAGTAGCCTCTCTCTTAGTATGGTTTTACCATTGTATCTTCACATAAGGAATAGTTCGCCGTCGCAACACCTGATCCTTCTTATCAACAATGCGAATAGGTTGCTCCTCATATGTCAAGTTCTCTCGTAATCTCAATGGGGGTAAAGTCTAGCACATGTTCGGGATTTGGCACATATTTCCACAACAAAGAAACATGGAACACATTATGGACACTTGATAGCGCTGGTGGCAAAGTCAATTTATAAGCGATTTCACCAATTTTCTCTAAGATCAAGAATGGTCTTATGTACCTTGGACTTAACTTCCCACGTGTGTCAAATCTCAATACACCATTCGTAGGAGAAACTTTTAAGAATACGTGATCCCCCACACTAAATTTTAACTTGTGTCTTTTAAGATCCGCATAACTTTTCTAATGACTTTAAGCCGTTCTGAGACGTTTCCGAACTAGCCTAACTTTCTCTTTTGGCTGTTGTATGAACTCAAGGCTAGTTAGTCTTTTCTCACCAACATCATCCCAACAAATAAGACTTTTGCATTTTCAGTCATATAAAGCTTCAAAGGGTGCCATCTTGATGCTGAAGTGATAACTGTTGTTATAAGAAAATTCTGCCAAATGTAGATGTTCATCCCAAGAACCGCCAAAGTCAATGATGCATGATCTCAACATATCTTCTAATGTCTGGATCATTCTCTCTAACTGTCCGTCTGTTTATGGATGAAAAGCTGTACTCAAGTTGAGTTTTGTGCCCAATGCTCATTGCAAACTCTTCCAAAAGTTAGACACGAACATGGGATCCCTGTCAGAAAAAATGCTTATTGGAACTCCATGAAGCTTCACTATCTCATTAACATATCGCTTTGCCATATCTTCCATTGAAAGGCCAAATCGATATGACAAAAATTGAGCAGACTTAGTCAATCGGTCAACAATCACCCATATATCATTCTTACCATGTCTTCGGTAGACCAACTACAAAGTCCATGGCGATATGTTCCCACTTCCATTTAGGTACTTCTAGAGGTTGCAACTGTCCACCTAGTTTTTGATGCTCAATTTTCACTTGCTAGCACACTAGACATTTGTCAACAAATTTTACAATATCCTTTTTCATGTTGACCCACCAAAAGTTTTCTCTCAAGTCCCTATACATTTTAGTGCTTCCCGGATGAATTGAAAGTTTAGTGGTGTGAGCTTCTTGTAGGATCTCCTTTTTCATCTTTGAGTCTTTAGGAACACATAGTTGACCACGAAACCTCAAGGATTCGTCTACGTGTAAACTAAAATCCATTTGTCTTCCGACTTCCACACCTTCTCTAATTTTTTTGTAATTGTGGGTCTTCATTCTGTTTAGCCTTAATTCTGTCAATCAACATAGGTTGTACTTGAAGGTTAGCTAACTGAGCACCAATATCTCCAAGTCTAACTTCCTCATATCTTCAAGAATGGGTTTTTGAGAAGTGAGCAAAGTTGCCATATTTCCAAAGGATTTACGACTCAAAGCATCCGCTATCACATTAGCCTTACCCGGATGGTAATTAATGGACAAGTCATAATCCTTCAAAAGTTCTAGCCATCTTCTTTGCCTCATTTTCACCATACAAATAGTGCTGCCATATCTTCAAGGCACATACAACTGCCGCTAACTCCAAATCGTGAGTGGGGTAGTTCTTCTCATGTAATTTCAATTGTCTAGAAGTGTAGGCAACAACTTTACTATCTTACATAAGAACACAACCCAAACCTTCTTTGGATGCGTCGTAGTAGATTACAAAGCCGCCACTTCCTGAAGGTAAAGTTAGAATAGGAGCCAACACCAGCCGTCTCTTCAATTCTTGAAAACTGCGCTCACATTGGTCTGACCATTCAAATTTAGCTCTCTTCTGAGTTAGACGGGTAAGTGGATTAGCAATCTTTGAGAATCCCTCTATAAATTGCCTATAGTAGCCAGCTAGCCTAAGAAAACTTCTCACTTCTGTAACATTAGTTGGGCGATTCCACTTAACAATTGCTTCAACCTTCTGTGGATCCACCAATATGCCATCATTCAAGATCACATGACCCAAGAATTCTATATGATCAAGCCAGAAATCACACTTACTAAATTTGGCATACAACTTCTTTTCATGCAAAGTCTGCAAGACAAACTTCAAGTGTTGTTCGTGTTCCTCTAAACTCTTCAAATACACTAGGATGTCATCAATGAACACCACAATAAATTTGTCTAGATATTCTCTGAACACCTTGTTCATCAAGTCCATGAAGGCAGCGGGGCACATTTGTTAATCCAAAAGGCATGACAAGAAATTCATAATGGCCATACCTTGTTCTGAAAGCAGTTTTAGGTACATAATCTATTTTTTATCTTCAATTGATTATACCTAGAACGAAGGTCGATCTTGGAGAATACCTGAGCTCCCTGAAGTTGATCAAATAAATAATTAATCCGGGGCAAAGAATAATTGTTTTTGACCATTACCTTATTAAGCTCTTAGTAATCTATGCAAAGCCGCATACTACCATATTTCTTTTTCACAAATAGAACAGGAGTTTCCCAAGTGGAAACATTGGGTTTGATGAAACCCTTATCCAAAAGATCTTGCAGTTGCATTTTCAATTCTTTTAATTCAGCGGGTGCCATTCGATATGGTGCCTTAGAGATTGATGTGGTACCGGGCATCAATTCAATACAAAACTCCATTTCTCTATCAGGAGGCAAACCTGGTAAATCTTCAAGAAACACATTTGGAAAGTCTCTAACAACATGAATATTCTTCAACTTCCATATAACATTACTTGTGTCTTTTATACAAGCTAAATAACCATAACAACATTTTCTTAAAAGTTTCTTCGCTTGTAAAGCCGAGATCAACATTAGAAAAGTGTCTTGACAATCTCCCGAAAAAGAGAACTCGAGTTGATTTGAAGTCTAAAGATCACTTTCTTCGAAAAACAGTCAACAATAGCATGATATGTAGATAACCAATCCATCCCTATAATAACATCGAAATCTCGAATATTTAACTCCACTAGATCCACAGGCATTTCAACATTATTAATCAAAAGCACACATCTTTTGAACACACGATGAGCAACTAAGAAATCACCAGTAGGAGTATCAACACACAATTCACACTCAAGATGGTCAGGTAACACATCAAGTTTCTTTGCAAATTCAGTTGAAATGAAGGAATGCGTAGCACCAGAATCAAATAACGCATAAGCATGTTGTGAGGTAATAGAAATATTACTTGTAACAACTGCGTTAGACGCCTCCGCATCCTCCTTTATCATCGCAAAAACTTTCCCACTTGCACTTTGTTTTTGTGGGTTCCCTTGGGGCCTACCAATGGAAGGAGTATTCCTCCGCATAGAACAATTGTGTGCGATGTGTCCCAGTTGTCCACACATATAATATATCCTACTATCAGTAGGAATATTCCTCTTCGTGGGGCAATCACGTGTGATGTATTCCATTTTTCCGCATAGAAAACATGCTCCTAATTTACGATAACAACAACTGCCATGAAGTTTTCCACAAGTAGCACAAAAGCTTTGATCACTTTGATTTCAAGACCTACCTAGCCGATTGAAATCTCTTCGCTTCCCGCTATCACTAGTACGATTGTCTTGATAATCAGTGGGCTTGAATCTCTTGTGTTGAGGCGCTCCTTGTGTGGCATGCTCCAAAATGTCTTGCTCGACCCTAATTGCTCGATTCAAAACATCTTTGTATGTTGTTAGCTCAAACGGTATGAGTATAGTACGAATATCCGGTCGGAGCCCACGCTGAAAATGTTCACCCCTATGCCTTTCATTGGCCGCAAAACCATCCTCAAATTTACTTAATCTGTGACATCCCAAAAATTCGACCCGTTTCAACAAAGTGAAATGGGCTTTTCGTCGACGTGTCTACGGTCCTATTTCTCTGAGCTGATCACTCACGAGTTAATCAACCCATTGAGTGAAGCCGTTAAGGGATGTATCTGCAGTGAAAATTCCTAAAAGCTACATAATTGATTGGATTGGACTAAAATCGCGTCGATTGATTTTAACCACGAAATTGAACTCGATTTCGGGAATCGAATTTTATGCGCGTCATAATTCTTATTTTTAGGACATCGTCTCATCGTCCGTCAATTTATTGACGAGTCCGAAATTTCGAATAAGAAATTATCGAAGAAAATTCGAGGATCGGAAGAAAATTAAAAGAGAAAAATGAAATAATTGGAATAATTAGAATAATAAAATTATTTTACTATTTGATTATTATTATTATTATTTTTCTTTTATTTTTCTTTCCCTTTGTCTTTTTTTTTTCTTTTTCTTTTCTTTTTCTCTCTCTTTCCTTTCTCTTTCCTCTCTCTCTCTCTCTCTCTCTCTCTCCTCTCCCCTCCCCATTCGTGCGAATGCCCCCCCCCCAAAGCCAAATTCTTTTTCTTCTTCCTTCTTATCTCTTTCGCCGGCCAGCCACCCACCACCGCACACCGCACCGCGCCGCCCGCGCACCGCACCGCGCCGCTGTGCCGCCGGGCCGCGCCGCACCGCGTCGCTGCGCGCCCAGCTCCGCCCCTCCCACTCGGCCTCCGCCCCGCGCGCCCAGCCCGCACGCCCTAGCCGCCGTCGCACGCCCCCGCCCGCCACCGAACCCCCGGCGCCCCTCTCGCCCTCCACCAACCCTCCCCTCACCCCCTTGGCCACCGGAAGTCCTCCGGCCAGCCACCACAGCGAACCCACGAGTGGGTTTCAGCCCACTTCGGGCCCACTTTTGGGCCACTTCCGAGCCAGGACCCGACACCCGTTTTGGGGTTTGTTGTTCCTCGCGCCGAGCCCGTCGATTTGGTACCAATTTCCCGCGATTCCGGTGGGTAACCACACTAATGCTTACTTAGTGGGTTAATTATGCTTAATTGGTTGTTAGTTTATTTAATCAAGCCTAGGTATTTTGATTAGGGTTTATTAGTTGTTTTTGATGTGAATTAGTTAAATTGAATGCATATTTAGCAAGTAGACATGGTCTACTATTTATTGAGGGTAGCTCGGGAATTTTCCGACCCTTTATCGGGCTTCAATTTGATATTTCGGGCCTAAGTGGAATTTTTGGCATTTAAATATTATTTTTCGGAATTAAATTAAATAATTATTTATTTTCCGAAAATTCAACTCTGGATGGCCAGCGACCGGAATATTATGCTGATGATCGTGGTGCAGCCCGTTTATTTAAATGAGCTTTTATATTGCGCTGGATTGAATTTATGGTAATTATATATTTAATTCTCGAAATTAATTATTTAATTATTTATTTTCTGAAAATTCAAGTGTGATGGCCAGCGACCGGAATATTATGCTGAGGACAGTGGTGAAGTCCGTTTATTTAATCGGACTGTATTTTGAGCTAAATTGAATTTCTAATATTTATTATTTAATTTTCGAAATTAAGTATTTAATTAATTATTTTTCGGAAATTAAGGCTGAGATGGCTGACGACTTAAATCTCGTGCTGATTGTCGTGGCGCAGTCCATTTATTTATTTGAGCTCTACGTTGTTTAGAATTAATTAAATTGTGATATTTTAGGGTTTACCCTAAATTGATTGGAATTGATTGAGATTGAATTGTTGTTTGGATATTGGCCAAGTTTGTTTATTTAGCTTTCTTATGCGTTATTGAGTCGTAAAGTATGTGGAATGGTGAGAATGAATCAGAAGTACCTTGGGGTTGGACTGATCGGGAACGAGTGTATGGACCTACGTGGTTCGGTGACTAAGGATGTCATTTGGCGAAAACGGCGCCTTAAAGAACGCACGTATCGGTCTAGTACTCACATTGTTATAGACATGCATGGTTCGGTGATGGGGAAGATCACTGGCGAAAACGGCGCCTTAAAGAACGCATGCACTTGTCTATTAAACATATCGTTATAGGCATGTATGGTTCGGTGATTAAGGGTATCGGCGACGAAAACGGCGCCTTAAAGAACGCATACACTTGTCTATTAAACATATCGTTATAGGCATGTATGGTTCGGTGATTAAGGGTATCACTGGCGAAAACGGCGCCTTAAAGAACGCACACAATTGTCTGGTGAGTACTTGATTATAGGCATGTGTGGTTCGGTGATGGGGAAGATCATTGGCGAAAACGGCGCCTTAAAGAACGCACGCAGTTGTCTAGTGGATTGATCACCTTGGCGCAACTTGACGCCCGAGAACACTGATATGACTCTGTGACTGAGTGCACTATGGGAGATTTTGGTGGTGTGGAGTCAATGACCTAGAATGGTCCGTCTGACATGTAATCGACTAGTTCGATTGACAGTGATTTGATTGATTGTTCGCTGTGAATTATGAAACGTTGTATATAACCTTAAATTGCAGGTTGAGACTGAGGCCAAGGTAAGTCCTCTAACTCGTGCTGTGCTTATGCAACCGAGTAGTGTATTGGCTCCCTAATTGAGTCTTAGTGGGGTAGAACTCGCTGAGACGTAGTCTCATCCCGGTTGTGGGATAACATTTCAGGACCCCGATGAGGAGCTGAGGAGGAGAAATCTGAGAAGGAAAAGGATTTTTTGGAAGAAGAAGATAGCATCGAGAGGGATCTTGAGTACGATCCAGATGGACTGAGATCCCATCTTCTTTTGTGAACTCTTTTGTTATGAATAGAACTAGAGTAAAGGGTTGTGAATAGTTGTGAAGTACTATGGTTTGTATTTTGCATAAAAGTTTGGTTATGAGTTTCAATATGAAAGTATGGCCCTACTTTTCTATCCCATTGGTTTATTGTCTGGGGATTTTCTTTATACTTCCGCTTACGCATGTAAAATGAACAGGGTCGGCGATGCGTCTTGGGACGTCGCTATTAATCGACTAGGTGAGGGATGGGCACGTGTTCGAGGATCGGGGTGTGACATCCCGTTTAAGTGGTATCAGAGCGAAGTTTAAGATTGGAGTGATAAGGAGCGATGGTTCATGGGATAGTAGTAGGATGGCCTTTAAATTCATGCTGATGCATATCTGTGTTAGCTGAGTGCTAAAATTGTTGGTTGTTTGAATCGCTCTGTTTCTAATTCGGTGTTGAATTGGAAGCAGGTGTCGGTAGATTAAAGCGACACCATGAGCGATCAGGAGCCGAGAACTCCTAAGCAAAGGACCTTGTCCTCAATGACTCGGGATAGAACGCCTGTGAGAGGCAATACCCGAGGTGGCCGTGGTAGAGCGCTAGTTGTGGCTAGCGCTAGTGGTGAAGCACCACCTCCTGTTGGTGCTGGGGTTACACCCCTTAATGATCCCAGGGTGGATGGGATCTTGCGTGTTCTGGAGTTAATGGGGACTAGAATGGACCAACAAGCTGCTACAATTGAAGCCGCATTTGCTCGGGCGGCCGCGCTACCGCTGCCGCCACCACCGCCGGAGCCGCCCCGTAGTTCCCCGCCGTTGCACTCCCCGCCGCCGTGAACGTTGAAGGTCCACCGGGGATAGTGGTATTTGAAAGACAAATTCATAAGTTAGTAGAGCAATTTCTCAAACCGAAGCCACCCCGGTTCACGGGGACCGGAGATACGAAGCTGCTTCTTCATGGATCCAGAAATTGGAGAAAACCTTCAAATTACTAAGGTGCAATGAGGTTGAGAAAGTAGAGCTTGCAACTTACCAGCTGGAGGAAGTTGCAGATACTTGGTGGAAGACAACCCGAGGAATCATATTTCCGGAGGGCGTTGTTCCGAGTGGAACGCCTTTCGAGAGGCCTTTAATGCTAAATATTTCTAAAGCGCCAAAGAAGTGAAGATGGCGAGTTTCAACATCTTCGCCAGGGTTCCCTAACCGTCGATTAGTATGAGGCGAAGTTCGCTGAACTCTCGCAGTATGCTCCTGAATTAATTGCAAATCCAGTAAGTCGAGCGAGAAGGTTCAAAGAAGGTTTCAGACCAGACTTGAGGAGTACGTTGATCTCTGTGAACCTGAGAACTTATAATGACCTTTATGAGAGGGCTCAGATGATCGAGAAGGATCAGAATAATAGAGCAGCCGCATCCGGATCAAGATTCAATTCTCATAGAGACAACATCCGCCAAGGAAAGAGGCCGATGTTTGGGAACAGATTCAGGACCCATCCAACAAGAAGGGTAGATTTAGTAGGCCATTACCTAGCAATGTTGGTGCATGTCGCTTTTGTGGAAGGAGACATGGGACAGCTCCGTGCTCGGCTAGGACAGGAGCGTGTTATGAATGTGGCCAACAGGGTCACATTGCAAGATATTGTCCGAAAAAAGAAAGGAGGACAACCGTAGCTACTACCGCCACCACCAAGAGGACAGATAAGAGGATATGCTCCTCAGATTATGCCACAAGGAGGACAGCAGAGACCCCCAGCTCAAGGCACGATTTATGCAATCACACAAGGTCAGGCATAGGCTGCGCCTAACGTGATCACAGGTATGGTTTCGCTCAACGACCAACCTGCTTATGCTTTGTTTGATCCGGGAGCAACTCATTCCTTTATTGCTGAGCAGTATGTTAAGTTGATAGGAGTCAGTCCTATATTATTGGAGTCGACAATATGCATATCTACACCCCTAAAAGATAAGGTCATTGCTGCTTTGGGTTGTCCGGGGTGCAAGTTAGAGATTGGTGAGCGAGTGGGGAAGATAGATCTTTTAGTCCTAGCCATGTATGACTTTGATTTGATAATTGGCATGGACTGGCTCACCAATCAAAGAGCTAAAATGGACTGTTATCGTAAGACGATTCAGTTTGAACCGTTAGAGGGTAAGAGCTTCGAGTTTGTAGGAAGTCGAGGAGAACCCTCGATTGTCCCGATCTTGTCGCAAGAAACATCTCGTCTGTTAGACGAGGGTTGGCAAGGGTACACTGGCAACCGTCGTGGACACGGCGTTGAAGAAGCGAAAGTGGAGGACATTCCAGTTGTACAAGAATTCCAAGATGTCTTTCCAAAAGAATTACCAGGATTACCGCTAGAAAGGGAGATTGAGTTTGTGATTGAATTAGCACCGAGGGACGAGCCGATCTCGAAAGCACCGTACGGGATGTCATTATCGAGTTGAAGGAACCGAAAGTACGAGATGCGAGGAATTGTTGGACAAAGGATTTATTCGTCCTAGTGCATCACCTTGGGGAGCACCAGTTCTATTTGTTAAAAAGAAAGATGGATCGTTGCGCCTGTACATCGATTACCGGTAGCTCAACCAGGTAACCATTAAGAATAAGTATCCCCTCCCAAGGATAGATGATTTGTTCGATCATTTACAAGGAGCGTCAATATTTTCAAAAATTGACTTAAGGACTGGATATCATCAGTTGAGAATTAAGAAAGAGGATATTCCTAAGTCAGCATTTCATACTCGGTATGGTCATTATGAGTTCACAGTAATGCCATTCGGGTTGACGAATGCTCCAGCTGCTTTCATGGATATGATGAACCGAATATTCAAGGAATATTTAGATCAGTTTGTTATCGTATTCATAGATGATATTTTGGTCTATTCGAAAAGTGATGAAGAACATGAGAATCACCTGAGATTAGTCCTTCAGACTTTAAGGACGCATCAGTTGTATGCTAAGTTTAGCAAATGCGAGTTTTGGTTGACTCGTGTTGCGTTCCTAGGTCATGTGATTTCCGGAGAAGGAATCTCCGTCGACCCAAGCAAGATAGAAGCCGTGATCAATTGGCAGAGGCCGACATCAGTGATAGAAATCAGAAGTTTTCTGGGTTTGGCAGGATATTACAGACGGTTTGTAGAAGGTTTCTCAGCATTAGCGTCGCCCCTAACTAAGCTCACGAAGAAAGATGTGAAATTTGTTTGGTCAGACAAGTGTGAGCGTAGTTTTCAAGAGCTGAAGGAAAAGCTGACTACGGCTCCTGTGCTGACAATTCCATCTAGTCTGGAGGATTTGAGATCTACGGTGATGCGTCATTCGGAGGACTCGGGTTGCGTGTTAATGCAACATGGTAGGGTAGTTGCATACGCTTCTCGCCGATTGAGACCTCATGAACAGAACTATCCAACGCATGACTTAGAGCTCGCGGCAATTATCTTTGCCTTGAAGATTTAGAGACATTATTTGTGTGGAGAGAAATTTCAGATCTTCACGGACCATCAGAGTCTCAAGTACTGTTCTCTCGAAGGAGTTGAACATGAGACAGCGTCGATGGATGGAATTGCTAAAAGACTACGGCGTGATATTTTATACCATCGGGGAAGGCGAACAAGGTCGCCGATGCTTTGAGCAGGAAGTCTTCTTTAGCCGGATCTTGATTAAAGAGTGGAATTTAATCGAGAGCTCGGGATTCGGAATTCAAATTTGAGGTAGGCCACCTTTCAAGTTTTATGGCCACCCTCGGAGAATTGAACCGAATGTCCAGTCGGGGATTAAGCAACTTCAACCGACGGATCCGGATGTACGAAGATTCTTCAGGAGGACACTGAGAAAAGAAAGGCTGATTTTCAGATTGCTGATGACGGGACATTAAGGTTCCGAGGACGTTTGGTTGTACCTAACGATGTTGAACTTAGAGAAGAAATTTTATCTGAAGCACACCGTAGCAGTTATAGTGTACACCCTGGAAGCACCAAGATGTATCGAGAATCTGCGTCAACATTATTGGTGGTCGGCATGAAGGCGAACGTCCCCAAGCATGTGGCCAAGTGTCGACATGTCAACAGTAAAAGCTCAACATTGCAAACCGGGAGGACTCTTGCAACCTCTTATGATCCAAAATGGAAATGGGAGCATATCACGATGGATTTCGTGGACTGGACTACCAAGAAGTCGAGAGGAAGTGATTCAATTTGGGTAGTAGTGGACAGACTAACAAAGTCGGCTCACTTCATTGCAGTTTGAAAGAACATCAGTCTTGATAGGCACGCAGACCTGTACGTGCGTCAAGTGGTTAGAATGCATGGAGTGCCGGTTTCGATAACCTCAGATAGAGACCCGAGGTTTACTGCTACTTTTTGAAAGAGCTTGCAGAGTGAGTTAGGTACAAAGCTTGATAAGATAAGGCGTACCATCCTCAGACAGATGGCCAGTCGGAGAGGACAATTCAGACTCTTGAGGACATGTTGAGGGCTTGTGTAATAGACTTCAAAGGAAGTTGGGAGGATCAATTGCACCTGGTAGAATTTGCTTACAACAACAGTTACCAGCAGAGTATCAAGATGGCTCCATTTGAAGCGTTGCATGGTAGAGCATGCAAAACTCTAGTATGTTGGGATGAAGTCGGAGAAAGAAAGATAACAGGCCCAGAGTTAGTTCGGCAATCAGTAGATGTCAGAAAGCGGTGATCAATAACAGATTGAAGACCGCGCAGAGCGACGAGAAAAAGTTACGCAGATAAGCACCGGAGACCTTTGAATTCTAAGTTGGTGATCACGTTTTTCTAAAAGTGTCACCAATGAGAGGAACTTCGCGCTTTGGGAAGAAAGGCAAGCTGAGTTCGAGATACGTAGGTCCATTTGAAATTCTTGAGAGAATTGAGACCTTAGCGTATCGTCTTGCACTGCCGCCAAGGTTGGCATAAGTGCATGACGTCTTTCACGTGTCGATGTTGAGGAAGTACGAGCCTGATCCGACACACGTGCTCAATTTTGAAGAATTGGACGTGGATGACAAAGTGTCATACGTGGAAAGACCGGTCCAGATTGTAGACGAAAGGAGAGGAGTGCTGCGTACAAAGACCATTCCGTTGGTCAAGGTGGTGCAGCAATACCACGATGATTTGAAGGAGCAACTTGAGAGGCGAAGAATCGATGAGAGAATTGTACCCCCACCTTTTTGGTTTAAGTTTGTAAGGTTTAAATTTCGAGGATAAAATTTTTATAAGAGGGGAAGAGTTGTGACATCCCAAAAATTCGACCCGTTTCGACAAAGTGAAATGGGCTTTTCGTCGACGTGTCTACGGTCCTATTTCTCTCGAGCTGATCACTCACGAGTTAACCAACCCATTGAGTGAAGCCGTTAAGGGATGTATCCGCAAAGTGAAAATCCCTAAAAGCTACTTAATTGATTGGATTTGACTAAAATCGCGTCGATTGATTTTAACCACGAAATTGAACTCGATTTCGGGAATTGAATTTTATGCGCGTCATAATTCTTATTTTTAGGACATCGTCTCATCGTCCGTCAATTTATTGACGAGTCCAAAATTTCGAATAAGAAATTATCGGAAGAAAATTCGAGATCGGAAGAAAATAAAAAGAGAAAAATGAAATAATTGGAATAATTAGAATAGTAAAATTATTTTAGTATTTGATGATTATTATTATTTTATTTTTCTTTTTATTTTTCTTCCCCTTTGTCTTTTTCTTTTCTTTTTCTCTCTCTTTCCTTTCTCTTTCCTCTCTCTCTCTCTCTCTCTCTCTCTCTCTCTCCTCTCCCTCCCCATCCGTGCGAATGCCCCCCCCCCCCCCAAGCCAAATTCTTTTTTCTTCTTCCTTCTTATCTCTTTCTTCTCTCTCCTCTCTCTTTCCCCCTCACCCCATGTGCACGAGCCTTCTTCCTCCTTCTTCTTCTTGCTTTGCCCAAAACTAGAAATTGAAGAAGAGAGAAGCAGGGAGCTCGCCGGCCAGCCATCCGCCGCCTCCGCACGGCACCGCGCCGCCGCACGGCACCGCGCCGCCGCGCGCCAAGTTCCGCCCCTCCTGCTCGGCCTCCGCCCCTGCGCGCCCAGCCCGCATGCCCTAGCCGCCACCGCACGCCGCCCCGGCCGCCGCTCGAACCCTCGGCGCCCCTCTCGCCCTCCACCGACCCTCCCCTCGCCCCCTTGGCCACCGGAAGTCCTTCGGCCAGCCACCACAGCGAACCCACGAGTGGGTTTCCATCCCACTTCGGGCCCGCTTTTGGGCCACTTCCGAGCCCCGGACCCGACACCCGCTCTGGGGTTTGTTCTTCCTCGCGCCGAGCCCGTCAATTTGGTACGAATTTCGCGCGATTCCGGTAGGTAACCACACTAATGCTTACTTAGTGGGTTAATTATGCTTAATTGGTTGTTAGTTTATTTAATCAAGCCTAGGTATTTTGATCAGGGTTTATTAGTTGTTTTTGATGTGAATTAGTTAAATTGAATGCATATTTAGCAAGTAGACATGGTC
The DNA here is from genome assembly GCA_014182715.1 of Eucalyptus cloeziana. Lineage (NCBI taxonomy): Eukaryota > Viridiplantae > Streptophyta > Magnoliopsida > Myrtales > Myrtaceae > Eucalyptus > Eucalyptus cloeziana. The sequence continues at coordinate 27,371,183 of CM024635.1, read as the reverse complement.
TACTATTTATTGAGGGTAGCCCGGGAATTTTCCGACCCTTTATCGGGCTTCAATTTGATATTTCGGGCCTAAGTGGAATTTTTGGCATTTAAATATTATTTTTCGGAATTAAATTAAATAATTATTTATTTTCCGAAAATTCAACTTGGATGGCCAGCGACCGGAATATTATGCTGATGATCGTGATATAGCCCGTTTATTTAAATGAGCTTTATATTGCGCTGGATTGAATTTATGGTAATTATATATTTAATTCTCGAAATTAATTATTTAATTATTTATTTTCCGAAAATTCAAGTGTGATGGCCAGCGACCGGAATATTACGCTGAGGACAGTGGTGAAGTCCGTTTATTTAATCGGACTGTATTTTGAGCTAAATTGAATTTCTAATATTTATTATTTAATTTTCGAAATTAATTATTTAATTAATTATTTTTCGGAAATTAAGGCTGAGATGGCCGACGGCCGAAATCTTGTGCTGATTGTCGTGGCGCAGTCCATTTATTTATTTGAGCTCTACGTTGTTTAGAATTAATTAAATTGTGATATTTTAGGGGTTTACCCTAAATTGATTGGAATTGATTGAGATTGAATTGTTGTTTGGATATTGACCAAGTTTGTTTATTTAGCTTTCTTATGCGTTATTGAGTCGTAAAGTATGTGGAATGGTGAGAATGAATCAGAAGTACCTTAGGGTTGGACTGATTAGGAACAGTGTATGGACTACGTGGTTCGGTGACTAAGGATGTCCTTTGGCGAAAACGGCGCCTTAAAAACGCACGTATCGGTCTAGTACTCACATTGGTATAGACATGCATGGTTCGGTGATGGGGAAGATCACTGGCGAAAACGGGCGCCTTAAAGAACGCATGCACTTGTCTATTAAACATATCGTTATAGGCATGTATGGTTCGGTGATTAAGGGTATCATTTTGGCGAAAACGGCGCCTTAAGAACGCACACGTTGTACGGTGAGTACTTGATTATAGGCATGTGTGGTTCGGTGATGGGGAAGATCACTGGTGAAAACGGCGCCTTAAAGAACGCACGCGGTTGTCTAGTGGATTGATCACCTTGGCGAACTTGACGCCCGAGAACACCGATATGGCTCACCGTGACTGAGCGCACTATGGGAGATTTTGGTGGTGTGGAGTCAATGACCTAGAATGGTCCGTCTGACATGTAATCGACTAGTTTGATTGACAGTGATTTGATTGATTGTTCGCTGTGAATTATGAAACATTGTATATAACCTTAAATTGCAGGTTGAGACTGAGGCCAAGGTAAGTCCTCTAACTCGTGCTGTGCTTATGCAACCGAGTAGTGTATTGGCTCCCTAATTGAGTCTTAGTGGGGTAGAACTCGCTGAGACGTAGTCTCATCCGGTTGTGGGATAACATTTCGGGACCCCGATGAGGAGGCGAGGAGGAGAAATCTCGAGAAGGAAAAGGATTTTTGGAAGAAGAAGATAGCATCGAGAGGGATCTTGAGTACGATCCAGATGAACTGAGATCCCATCTTCTTTTGTGAACTCTTTTGTTGTGAATAGAACTAGAGTAAAGGGTTGTGAATAGTTGTGAAGTACTATGGTTTGTATTTTGCATAAAAGTTTGGTTATGAGTTTCAATATGAAAGTATGGCCCTACTTTTCTATCCCATTGGTTTATTGTCAGGGATTTTCTTTATACTTCCGCTTGCGCATATAAAATGAACGAGGGGTCGGCGTGCGTCTGGGACGTCGCTATTAATCGACCGGGTGAGGGATGGGCACGTGTTCGAGGATCGGGCGTGACATAATCGATTAAAACGGGTTGCATACTCCATAACTATCAAGTTACCTTGAGATATATTGACAAAGTTGCTTCTCATCTTCGCTTGGAAAGATTCTGGAAAGAATTGGACATTAAAAGCCTCAGTGAAGTCCTTCTATGGAATGATTGCATCATTATCTCCGAGAGCCGGTCTAGTTCCTTCCCACCAACTAATAGCTTCGCCTTCTAAGCATCGAGTGGCAAAGTTGACCTTTTGGTCATCACGAACATTCTTGGCTTTGAAAATCCTCTCCATGTTTCTAATCCAATCGTCGGCCTTGAGAGGATCCAACTTCCCATCAAACTTAGGTAGATTCGCCATTCTGCGGCGAAGGTGCATGAGCCAACTACTCCACCTTCACTTAATTCTTTCGCTTGACGATACTAGTGAATCATTGCCTGCGTGAACTCAATTGGAGGAACCGGCTCTTGGGGCTCTTCCCTAGCTTCATCCAAATAAGGACTCGTATCAAATCGGTCCTGTAGTCTCCTCCTTAAAGTTGCCCCTCAAGAAGCTTGAGGCACATCTCTAGTATTAGGGGTAGCGACTCCCTTCCCTTTACTGTTCTCACGAAGCGAGGCAAGTGTCTCTAAGTCGATACGCATGATCACTTGGACCCAAGAATAAAATTACACCTTAGTATCTAAAAGGTTAGCACATTAAAACCTATCACACAATCTCCCAACATCACATATCCCTACCTAGAAAGATCAAAACTTAGGCTCTGATACCAAAAGATGTCACACCCTAAAACTACAAAGAATGGGGATGACATGGCCGTCTTTCCACACGAAGGACGCAACCTCAAACACAACTAATAACCTGATATCAACTTATATATATCTCAATTATTTATATACATATCAGATAAACCAATAGATTGGTTGCAATATCAGAGTTTCTATAATCTACTAAAAAGAAATTTACATTTAAAACTCAACCAGTCCAATTATTAGCAAGGATTATGTGCACCACTTCCTTAAACCACACCCAAAAATAGAACTCCCAAAAGTTTCCCAGCAGCGCTCTCATCCTACTAATTGCTAACTCTAGGACCTAAAAACATGAAAGATGAATGGAATGAACAACCACAACTTAGTGAGTAGTACATACCATAAAAGCATATCAAACTTCCACATTACATATTTCAAACTTAAGACATGGCTCATTATCACCAAACAAAAATATAATAAATTGCTTGAATAAAATGCGTTATATGTTACCTCAAACTAGCTATATCAAATAGCAAAATTTCTCATTCATCCATAATAACAAAACAATCATCACCAATTTGACTCAATAATCAAACTCATCCTATCTCAGATCGATGGTTCATTCCACACTTAATATCCAAACTCAAGGCCCTAGAGGTGGCTCCCATGAAATTACGTTATTGTGTAGTACTTAACCCTTGACCACATATAGCAATAGTATAAGGCACTAGATTATCATGTAGCACTTAGCCTTTTACTATGCATATCAATAGTGCAAGGCTCTAGAGGTGGCTCCCATGTGACTCGAGTCGCCATGTAGCACTTAGCTCTTGACTACAAGGCCCTAGAGGTGGCTCACATGAAGTTTCGTTGTTGTGTAGCACTTAGTCTTTTACCTGTTCACAACACATTTGATTTTCTTAGCACAATACATATCATCTTTCAATAGTTATCACATAATCACATAAATCAATTGTATCAAAACAGTATGCATAACCCTTCAAGAGAGGTTTGTCGAATCATCTCACAATAACTCAAAATTACCGAGCACTATATCCATCTTTATACAACAAATAGGTTATCACTTCCTTATGTCGATTACTCTTACCTTAGTACATGAGTTTCACAAAACCAAAGGAGACATTAGTACTCTACTCACCTAGGGATGCCCCAAAAGCAAATAACGTGTGTTATTTGATCCTTGGATTTCGCGATTTGGGTGCTGCGTTATAAAGTTGAGTCGGCTTGGTGAGGCATATGCACATGCCAAAACTCCTTTCCTCTTTTCCACCCTTCTTCTTCTTCTTCTTCTTCTTCTTCTTCTTCTTCTTCTCTCCTTTTTGGTCGAGGGAGCTCTCAGCTGCCTTTTAGGCGAGCCCCCCCCCCCGGCGGTCCCCTCCCCTCCCCCTCTCCGTTTTACTTTGTTGACTTTTCAACTTATTTTTTCTTTTCTTCTTTTGGGTCCCACCAGCCAAATTTTACAGTATAAATATGGGGCATAAGCTAAAGAAAGAAGGTCGTCGCGCTCCTTGATGTTGCCTAGTTTTGAATCCCCGTTGCCTGATCTTGGAGTTGCCAATGTTGGCACGTCCTCCAGGTGCTTGCCGTTAGCCACCGTCCAAGCTCAAGCCATCGTCATCAACTAGCTCATGCAAATGATGAAGAAAATGTTGCGTTCGACAAAGAAGAAAGTGAACTAGGACGTTGGCCGGACGAATAAAGAGGACGAAGAAGATGAACATATAAATTAAAGAAAGAAAAAGAAAAAGAAAACCTTTTTGGGATGAGAATGCCCCCGAAAAAGTGGCATGTGAAACACATGTGCTCGCTTAAGTCCTTATTTAAGACCTATGAAGATAGGAGACTTGTATTTCTCATTCATAAATCCATCTTTGTAAATTAGTCACTTTACATCCTTATTTGAGATAATATACACTCTGATTTTTTTTTTTTTGATGAAATAACTCTAATTCATACTCTTTTTTAAAATGTTTTCAGAAAAGGAATTGAATCAGGCTTCCAAGAGCCTTTTTGTAAGATTGACTTTTTTGTGCCTGATTGCGGCAAAAAATATACAATATCAAAAGGGGGAAAGAAAAGAGAGATTTCCTTGCAATTTATTTGACCTTTTACAGTAATTCACCATGGTCAGGTCAACATTGTTGGATACTCGCATATTGGTATGATGATTGATGTACAAAAAATTAAGGCTCTGAAACTTAGTCGAGTTCGCCCATTACTTGTTTCTGATTAAGCATGTTATAAACGAATTATACTTCCATTTCATCAACTCCAAGTCACGACATATGAGTGGGAAATAAAGTTTCAGTGGAATGCACTTGAGTTTCAATCGTGCAATTAAATCCAAATTTGAATGTGGATATTGAATGATTAAGTCCCCTTGCACCGCCATGTCGGGCCTATTTGATTTATGTAGCGGTAGGACCATGCTGGACGTGACATTTAGGGGAAAAAACATCATTTTTCATGATACTTTGATTTACTTAAGCTTTTGTGATAGGGACGGATCCATGCTATTTGTGATGTGGAGGCACATCCCCCACTCATTGTTTGGTGGCCTACTATCGTACCTTAAGTTTTGCTATATTTTTCAAATTTGCTCCTTCGAGAGTTTCCAAAAGAAAGTTGCAAGAGAAGCTATTGTCCCTACATTTCCTTAATTTTTTAATAGGCAAATTGTGAAGTTATCAAGAAATAATTAGTTCATAGACCAATTCTGTTATCATACATACATAACCCATTATTCTAAATACCATAAGTCCGACAATATTAACTTAGATTCCGCTTATTTCACAAGAAATAAATGATTCGGAAAAACATTTTTGTTTTTTTAGAGATGATCACTTGTATAGCATTAAGTAATTAGTTTGTAAAAAATGTTTTCATCATTGACAATTAGTGGACGATGAAAATATATTTTCGAGCAATTATTTTTATAAAAATGTTTTTCAAATAATTTATTTTCAATAAAATAAATGAAGACTATTTCCATTTGTTTGCGGAAAATATGATGTTTTAAAAAGATTTTTAAAAGTCATTTTGGGAAAATAATCATATATTTTTTTTTACGTTTAGTTAAAATTTGAAGATGAATTAAAAAATATTTTCTGCCTCGGTAAGGAATATCTCTTTTTATCCACACTCATTTTCCATAAATTTTTTATTTAATTATTTTTAATTTTTTAATTTCTTTCCTTTCTTTTCTTCTTTATCTTTTATCTCCTTCGTTGGCCTTGGCCCACAAAAACTCAGGAAAGAGTGATGGGACGGGAGTGGGTCTCTGTTTTTCTTTCGCCTGTGAGAGAGAGAGAGAGAGAGAGAGAGAGGGGAAGGGGGTTGGATCGGGTATTAACTTATGTAGCGGTAGGACCATGTTGGACGTGACATTTAGGGAAAAAATAAATCCCTTTTCATGATACTTTGATTTGCTCAAGCTATTGTGATAGGGACGGATTTATGCTACATGTGATGTGGAGGCACGTCCCCCACTCACTGTTTGACGGCCTACTACCGTACCTTAAGTTTTGCTATATTTTTCAAATTTACCCCTTCGAGAGTTTCCGAAAGAAAGCTGCAAGAGAAGCTATTGTCCCTGCATTTCCTTAATTTTTGCCCCTTAATTAGGAACCATTCACAGACAAATTCTGTTATCATACATACATAATCCATTATTCTAAATACCATAAATTCGACGATATTAACTTAGATTCTGCTTGTTCCGTAGGAAATAAATGATTTGAAAAAACGTTCTGATTTTTTCAGAGATGATCTACTTCTTCCAAGTTTGTCCCTCAAATATTAGGAAAGTCGATCACACGTTAGGGCTAAAAAGGTGAACTTCCCAACGGCTATCTCCACACCATTGTTGGCTGCAATAATCAAAACCAAAAATCGATTGGTTTCACTTTTACTATACATTTACATCATGCATATTGCACCAATATGCAATAATTTGTCGATGGTAGTTTTCTATATATATATATTCTATAAAGAAACGCGTTTCAATTTTGAGTAATTATTAAGCAATCACTATATTAATTGATTATGTGATAATCCAACAATTAAAAAAAGAATTAAAGAATGGATCATCAATTTATTTTCTTATTTGAAGAGTTCTAGTCTATGCGAGCAGCGCTCAAGTCTTGCTTGGAATAATTTTTGTGCCAAAGAAAAAAGGGTATGATTTAATATCTAAGATTGACCCGATTGGACCATTGGTTCATCAATGAAAAGGGCGAATTAGATCGATCTCACACACTTCGAACCGGTCAGGCGATGGAGTGGGGCGAGGCTCGAATTGGCCCATAGCCGGCCAAGGCCAAGGAAGAAGATGAAAAGGAAAGAAAGAAAGAAAAAAAAAATTAAAAACTTGATTTTTTAAAGAAGAAAAAAGAAAAAAAATAAAACATAAAAATAAAATGAAAATGTGTTTGGTGAAATAAAGTATGGTGGAAGAGGTTATGGAAAATGTTTTCCATTTTTTAAAAGTGAAACACATTTTCCCCACTTTTGAAGATGACATTTTTCCGATAATGGAAAAAGTTTTTTTTGATTAGCTCATTTTTCGTGAAACAAACACTGAAAAATTCAGAAAAATGTTTTTCTGGAAGTTACTTTATGTGAAACAAACGGAACCTTATAGATTATTAACATTTAAGAGAAAATATCATCGACCGTTAAGTTCAGTCCCCTTTGGTGTAAGGATAAAGCATCCAAGATCTGTGCCTACAACTCAGGCTGAATGCGTGTCTACTTCTGGGAGTAATGCATTTGCCTACTACGCAGGCTCCATATTTGAATCCGCTGGTAAAAATCAACAGATAAATACATTAGTAATGAATGAATAATGAAAGCTTAGTTCAGGTGCCACAAATTAGCGCTTGAAGCCCCATTGTGGGTCATCTTAATCTGTTATCTTGGCAGGCTTCTCAAGCAGCTTTGGTACCAGAAGCATGGCTGTTGTCCAGGTATTGGGCTATGTAGAATCGCAGTGAAAGACAAATTTGCTTGCCTCAACGCATTTTCTAAAGATTCTCGACATGTTTCACAGATCCCAACGACTGGTCTGAGTGTAATCTTGACCGATAAAGCCGGAAGACGACCACTTTTGATGGTTAGGAAACTGATAAATTTGCTATACTCCCCTTAAGGAGACCACTTTTCAAGATACTGAGCCTGAACCCAACTTTTATCTGCAGATTTCTTCAGCTGGAATGTACTTTTGTTGCATTCTTCTAGCCTTGTCATTCTTCATGCAGGTTTCGTGAACAATTACTACGCCTACTCCTGTTTCTTGATGTTTTGAAGTGACCTTATTTTGTCCCACTATTTTTCCTGTTGCTGAAACAGGAACATAATCATTGGAAGGCCGTGACCCCAATTTTGGTGTATGTAGCAGTTATTGTAAGTCTCTATAAGAGTGCCTTTCTTCCTCATCTCTTTCATCCCGAACCGTTGCTCAATAACTCGTTGAAGAAGTTTGCTGACAGACGACTATTTCATTTAGGTGTATTCCATAGCTTACTCACTGGGCATTGCAGGATTACCGTGGGTTATCATGTCCGAGGTACATGCCTTCAGTTTTTAAGTTTGCACTCTGCAGTCTCTATCTCAAGACCAATCTCAGTGAATATGTTCTCTGTAGATATTCCCTGTAAACATTAAAGGGTCGGCCGGAAGCCTGGTGACATTCATCAACTGGTCCTGTTCTTGGATTGTGACCTACACTTTCAACTTCGTGTTCGAATGGAGTGCACCCGGTACTCTCTCTCTCTATATATTTATTGTGTTTACGCTTAATCTGGACTGTATTACTTTCGGGGACATTTTTGCTATTCGCATGCATTTGCGGTCTCACAGTCTTCTTCATCGCGAAGGTAGTGCCAGAGACCAAGGGGCGAGCATTAGAAGAACTGCAAGCATCACTTGCTAATTTTCTTCAATGATTTGGTATGAGCCACAACACAGGCAGCACTGACAGCAAGACTGACAGAAGGCTTTTTGTTGCGAAGAATTAATAAAAAGTGAAACGGGGAGGAAATAAAAAGAGAGAGAGGTTCCATTGTAGTACATGTCACTAATGTCGGTAAATTACACAGACCAAATTGTATATCGTAAATCTCAATTTTAATTCTATTTGAATAACTGCATACCAATAATACGGCAAAAAATTGGCAGACATTAGTACAAGTCGAATGAAAGTGGTAATTTCGATTAACTAGATATTAGTAAATTTTTTTTTTCGGTACCTTACTTATACATTATTAGGTAAAAAGTTACACCAGCCTTCTCATTTTTACCAATGCTTTTATAATGCTTTTATAAGTTACCTTTATAAATATATATTTTTTTCCTGACCATGGACAATCAGTCTGTAACTTCTTATATGGATCATCAAACTGTGCCATAGAATTGGCCCTGAAATGTAATGTTGCTTTTCCACGTTAATAGATTTTTACAATCAATCCTAACAGTAGTTCTCTTCTACATGTTTATAGCTATAAGTACTGATATACTCGTTTTTGCTTTGTTTCTTTTTCCCCCTTTTCCTGGCTCTCACACATCAAGAGAGATGCCCAGTAGCCAGTAGCCAAAGGCGTAATGGTTCAAAAGTAGTCTTAAATTGCTGTCACTCAGACGAAGGGATTGTTTTGACCGATGATTGTCCTATCTTTTTATTAACAGTTATACAGACACTAGGACAAAAGTAACGATGAATCTGCTGTTCTTTACAAATCTTCCGAACATGTAGCAGGTTGATTCAGTTCAATATCCTAGAGAGACAAATCCATAAACATATTGCGACTAGTATTTGGAAATAATCCAAAGTAATCATTCATGTTTTTCAGCAAAGAAGAAACTTATAAATGGAACATTCAATAACCATGAGGCCGTAAGCCAGAAAATTCTTGATGCAATGTCTCCGTCATACTATTACACGCCCAGAAGTCTATTTCTTTGGCTTTAAGTCATACTGTTACACGTCAAAAGTCTATATATTTGACTACAAAAATTTCTGATGGGAAGTCTCTATCATAATGTCACACACCCAATAGTCCATTTCTTTGATTCCTTTATATCCATCGAAGAGTCATTCTCGTCTCCTTCAATTCTGGCAATTCTTATTCATGAAAAATAGAGAGACATGGTGAGAGAGAATCTAGAAGAGGATGGGCTCTCAACAGGCTCTCTGCTTCTCAAAGAAGTCTCAAATTGTGGCAGTCACGGCGACTTTATATCTTCCAGTGATTCTTCTGTTACGGTTCTTCTCGGATTTAGCACACTGGTAGCTGTTTGCGGGTCTTTTGTGACAGGATGCGCTGTGAGTGTGCTGCACCAACCATGCAATGCATTCCAATAGCAATTTATGAGCCATCACTTGTCTTTATGAAGTCTTTGTTTTCTCTGTTATGTTTCATCTGTTCAACGTCACAAAGATGCTTTCTGTTGTCATATTAATAGGTTCTTTCCAATTCATGAATATCTCTTGGCAAGAAGATAAATACAACTTGTTTAGCTTGTTCTTCATCATATGGCCTATCCCGGGAAAAAGAAAACCATTCACAGTTATATTAATTTGGAATTTGGTGCTCTTGCAATAACCTGTTCGCGTGGGATTGGGACTATTACAACTACTGGGGAAGTTTCAGGAAAAAGGGAACAAGGAAAAGAAAGCATGAAATTAGGAGCCGTTGTTTGGGCTGCCTCTCCATTTGACTCCACAATCTTTCCAACCATGAGGCCATAAGCCAGAAAATTCCTGATGCAATGTCTCCGTCATACTATTACACGCCCAGAAGTCTATTTCCTTGGCTTTAAGTCATACTATTACACGCTCAAAAGTCTATAGATTTGACTACAAAAATTTCTGATGCGAAGTCTCTATCATAATGTCACACACACCCAATAGTCCATTTCTTTGATTCCTTTACATCCATCGAAGATTCATTCTTGTCTCCTTCAATTCTGGCAATTCTTATTCATGAAAAATTAGAGAGACATGGTGAGAGAGAGTCTAGAAGAGGATGGGCTCTCAACAGGCTCTCTGCTTCTCAAAGAAGTCTCAAATTGTGGCAGTCACAGCGACTCTATATCTTCCAGTGATTCTTCTGTTACGCTTCTTCTCGGATTTAGCACACTGGTCGCTGTTTGCGGGTCTTTTGTGACAGGATGCGCTGTGAGTGTGCTGCACAAACCATGCAATGCATTCCAATAGCAATTTATGAGCCATCACTTGTCTTTATGAAGTCTTTGTTTTCTCTGTTATGTTTCATCAGTTCAAGGTCACAAAGATGCTTTCTGTTGGACTACAGTAAAAGTACAGGTCATATTAATAGGTTCTTTCCAATTCATGAATATCTCTTGGCAAGAAGATAAATACAACTTGTTTAGTTTGTTCTTCATCATATGGCCTATTCCCGGAAAAAGAAAACCATTCACAATTATATTAATTTGGAATTTGGTGCTCTTGCAATAACCTGTTCGTGTGGGATTGGGACTATTACAACTATTGGGGAAGTATCAGGAAAAAAGGGAACAAGGAAAAGATCTGGGACGGTGTTTGGGCTGCCTCTCCATTTGACTCCACAATCTTTCTGACCATATTGTGCTACCTCAATTTAGGCTGTATTTCCTTGCTAGGTTACTCGCAGTCACAAAGGCACCTTGACAATGGCAAGCAATTACTGTGCAGGCGGGTTATTCATCACCAGCTATGTCAGGTATAATGGAAGATCTGGGACTTTCGGTAGCAGCAGTAAGTCTACTTTCCTCCTCATGAATGAAGAATCTGTTGGGTTGGACGTATGTAGCTTATTGCTGAAATGGGATCAGGATGGCATGATTGCTACAGTTTTACTTGATTTAACTATCATCTATATTCTAAACTTCTAATTGTTATCCTAATTTTTTTTTGTATTTTGTTCCTGAACATACCTTATAACGTTGATCCTGTATCTTAATCGATAAGCTTTAAAAGCATATCTTGTACTAAGGACCGTTGAGGGAAAAGTGCAGTCAGTGTCAGTTCAGGTTCTCTGTGCAAATCTTTTCCCTATCTTTCTTATGCTGCAGTATTCACTTTTTGGTTCGATGCTGACAATTGGAGGACTAGTCGCAGCTTTAATAAATGGAACCATGACAGATGTGCTTGGTCGAAAGCAAGTAAGTATTCCATGAGCTATTAACTTTCTAAAATATCACAATTGCACTGGAGCAAGAAAATTGCTATTGTTGTATCTTGTGATGCAGACCATGTGGCTTTCTCAAGTAGTTTGCACAGCTGGATGGCTTTCTATAGCACTCACCAAGGTTCCTTCCCTTTATCTTGCCTCTCCAAATCCTCCTCATAGATGTCCAAACACGTGTATTGTATTTCACTTATAGCAAATGGAATAGGAAATGCCTTAAAGAGAATTTACTGGTAACTTCCCGAGTTCTGTATGGTCAGGGAAGATAATGATTTCCACGTCTGTTGTTCGGTTACATGATTGTGTTCTCGTATGTTGTAGAAGTATGTCTATTTGGTTAGTGATAAGAAAATTTTGAATTTTCTTTACGGCCCTTTCGCAGGTGCCATTTTTTTAAAACATACTTGTATAAATACTCCAAATAAGAAAGTGCAGATCAAGGCCAACGCCCAGTCTGAGTCACCAAGGTAAATGTACCGTAGGATGCCATCAATCCCATCTTTGCTGGCATGTCCGCACAACAATTTGCTCCCCTGAATGAGTGCTTAATTCTCACCAGCTGCATATTCAGCTAAAACATGCCCGCATTCATTCAAAATTGAGTTCAAGTTAGGGATGTCAACACTAGTATTTTGTGAAGCATGTTTCGCATTACTGGCATCAGATTCAATCTCTAGACATGTCACATCTATTCCTAAACAACAAGTACAGCCCTTCACCGATTTCCCTTCATCATCCCTTGTTATGCCACCGATTTCAGCAACTCCTGTACACTCCACCGCTCCGTTAGGATTCAATTTGAACCAGTTAGCTTGTGGAATTTCCCATTTCGATCCTGGTCCGAACTTCTTTCACGGAACTGAGAAGGAGGTGAAGAATTATACGCTTCTGGAAGAAATCATAGAATTTGTTGGGAATCCTAGAAGACCCATTCTTTCTTTTTACTCTAACAGATGGTCAGAACTTCATTTAAATTCAAATTCTACTGAAAGGTCCATTAAAGATCAGATATTGTTAAAGGAAAAACAAGATGTTTCTTTTGTCCCTTCTAGGCAATTTGAAAATACATAAATTGTTAACATATTCAAGATAATTATGTATTTACAAAATACTGTCTCAATTTATCTTATTTCATCAAATCCTGGATGTGATATGGTTCTGAAAGATGAACTAAATATGGACAGCTCCCATAAGATTTCATTCTTGAACAAAAATATGAATTTTTGATTTGTTTCATTTGTTTTATGACTGGAACAAGAGGGGATACACATTACACCGCCATTTTGAATCATGAGGGATTTGCCTTTTCTGCGGTAGATGTGCCCTGCTTTATCTAAACAAAAGAGGCCAAGTGAGTTAGTTTAGAATTATGATTGAAAGCAACAGCATTCCTATACATCCAAAGACCCCGGAATACAATTAAGAAAACAGTACTCTAAGAGATACTAGGCCTATTGTACCAAATTTTAATTCTTATATCTGTAATCCAATCTCTTAAGGACTTATTGTAGTTCCCAACCATAGAAAGAGGTCATTCCAATTTCATCCCATAATTTATGAGCGAAAGGACAATCTCTTAGCGAAAAAAATAGTCTCCACCTTGAGTAACACATAAGGGACACACATCTTGCACATTCCTGCCTTTGTGAGCAGGCAGATGCCTTGTGGCAATACTGTTATGAAGAACCAACCAAATAAAAAATTTGATGCTTTGGGGTTACATCAGATTTCAGTGCCCAATTACAGTTCTCTCATTGCCGTCTCTTGGGTCTAAATTCATCGCGATCTGGTAGGCAGAATGCAGGCAACACTCGCCAGGGTCGGAGAAATTCCATCAGAATTTGACTGGCTGCCACATTTTTCACCATCACTAAATTGTACACTACATGTCGCCTTGCAGAATGTTTGGTGGCTGGATGCCGGAAGAGCATTAATAGGATTTGGCGTTGGGGTCACAAGCTATGTGGTAATGTGCACTTTGGACTTCCTTGTACACTTATGTGAACCTAGATGATCATCACCTCTCTTTTGCCAATCAGGTACCTGTATACATCGCAGAAATAACACCTAAAAATGTTCGGGGAGCATTTGCTTCATTCAGTCACGTAAGAATAAACTTGGAACATTATTTGCTTGCTTTATACTGCCAATACATCACCTTTTAGCCTATTTTTCTTGAGATGCAGTGCATGAGCGCCTGTGGCTTTTCATTGGCATACTTTGTTGGAACTATTGTTTCCTGGCGCACCTTGGCTCTGATCGGTAGTGTCTGAGATTCTCTATTAACAATTATTCCTGATAAAAAAATTGAGAAAATAAAAGAAAAAAGTCGCCCGCCTTTTGCATTTTGTTTTTCAGGTGGAATTCCTTGCATAATACAAATTTTCAGTTTATACTTCATACCAGAGTCTCCTAGATGGTTGGTGAGTTCCTTCAGGGTTTTGCACTAGTTTTGTACAAGTGGCAATCTGATACGTGAGGAAATTAAATATAAAGTTGTACCGCAATGCTTTCAAGAGCTACGTATTATGTGAATGAATTTACAGGTAAAAGTGGGTCGAGAACAGGAGTTTGAAGCTGCCTTACAGAGACTCAGAGGCAAAAGCACTAATATTTCCCAGGAAGCAGCTGACATCATGGTAAATTCTCAATCCCTTCACAGTCCTCGAGGGAAAAGCTGATATTTCCCCTCAGGGAAAGATGAGTTCTAGGGCCTCATATTCTCAACTTCTATGAATCTCACAGGTGTACACAGAAACCTTTGAAAGACAATCTCACTCAAGATTTCTAGATGTGTTTCAAAGAAGATATGCTCGTTCACTCACAGTGAGCTCTCCTTCAACTACATATAAACATTTATTTGCACATCTATATGCAATGCTGTCTAGTGAGGACTTACATTTTCCAATCATTTCAAAGCTTAGACTGGACTTGGACTGATGATGCTTCAACAGTTGGGTGGAGCCAGTGCTTTCTCGTACTATGCAAGCTCCATTTTTGAATCAGCTGGTAAAGGCTTCTCTACTACTTCAGGAAGTGTGAAGAGATAATCACAACAAACTTTTGTCCATGACAGATTTTTCAAGTAGCATTGGCACCAGGAGCGTGGCTATTGTTGTGGTCAGCTGTTTTTCTGTCTTTGCGAGAATTTCCTAGATACTCAACTATGAAATATTATCCTGAAATATGACTTCCCCACGTTGCTTTTACAAATAGTTTGACATGTTTTGTAGATTCCAGCATTTGCAATTACTGTAATCTTGACTGATAAGGCTGGACGACGACCACTTTTGATGGTCAGGAAAAGAAACTCACTCTTTTTTTGGGTTCAAAAAGGAATCAATCACCTCAAAGTTGAAACTGAGCTTGATCTCGATTTGCAGGTTTCTACTGCTGGAATGTGCTTGAGCTGTTTAATACTAGGATTGTCATTTTACATGCAGGTAAATCTGCTATTAGTACCCTTGGGGTTCTTTATGACTTCGACTCGCTTTTTGTTCTTTCATTTTGTTATCCCTTCTCTACAGGATCTGCACAATTACAAGGATGTCACTCCAATTTTGGTTTTCCTGGCTATATTGGTAAATCATCACACCAGAGCTTAGTGAATCCTAGTCTATAACTGTGTGGTGAGTTTCGCTGAAGTTGCTGATCGACCAATAATGCAACCAGGCATATTTTGTATTTCTCTCAGTCGGCATGTCGGGACTGCCATGGGTTCTAATGTCCGAGGTGTGATTTCTAAATTTTTTAATTGAATTTTATGATGATCAATACTAAAAGCAATAGACCATTGATTGCTTTTTATTCCACATTATGAAGATATTCCCAGTAAATGTAAGAGGGAGAGCAGGAAGCATTGTGACGTTCGCCCACTGGTCCTGTTCCTGGATTGTGAGCTACACTTTCAACTTCATGTTTGAATGGAGCTCGGCCGGTCTGCTCTCTGTCTCTGTTGACTTCGTTTATGTAGTATGATACTGAGAATTTGGAGCATAAGCGCATGTGACTGCACCTTGATAAATTAGAAGCATTATCTGATTGTCGTTTTGCATCTGGACTTTGCTTTCGGCAGGAACATTTTTCATATTCACGGGCATTTGCGGTTTAGCGATCCTGTTTACTGTGAAGTTAGTGCCAGAGACCAAAGGGCAAGCACTGGAAGAAGTACAAGCATCGCTTGTTCATATTTCTGCAGTGAGTTAAAGTAATGCGAGGTCCTGTAAGTCTTAACAACATTGCAATTGCGCCTATTGGGATGTCAAAAGACTTCTGTAGTATCAATATTTTGTTCCGGGCGAGGTTTCGCCGACCTAGACAAATCCACCTTCTTGGGCGAACCTAATCACATACTTGGCCACGTCCCCTTATGTATTCTGGATATTACACATGAAGTATGGGAGAACTATACTTCAGTGCTATAACTTGTGTATGGTGCTCATTTGGTGCAAAAAGTTTCTGTCGGATCACTTAAGTGCCAAAAAATTTGAAAAACGCTTACTTTGGTGCCAACTCCGATCTGGTTGGCCAGAAATCCAACATGACACTTTTTATTAATTTTTTAAGCTGATGTGGCTCGTCGGAGAGTATAGTCAGCATTTAAACAACAAAACGACGCCGTTTTGTGTCTTTCCCCAAAGTCAAAATCTTAAATCCCCAAATTGAGAGAGAGAAGGCATCGTCTTCTTCCCCGAAGAACAGCACCAGCAACACCAGTAGTGCACCAGCACAACACCAGTAGTTTTCCAGAAAAGAAACCACGCACTCACCTCTGCCCTCCCCCAGTAGTTTTCCTCCATTTTCAATCACCTTGTCGACCTTTCAAATCCCTGAATCTCAGCCCACCACCGCCTTTTCCCAAGGAATATTGTCGGGTGCAAAGGAACCGCGAGCTCGAAGAATCTCCAGAAGCACGAGCGATCCAACCAATGGTAGCTGCGAAGATCTGGAACGCCATGGAGGTTGTCGGTGAAGCCAACTGCGACGACGGCGGCGGCCGTGGCCCCACCATCCCCTCCTCTGCCCTCACCATTGACACCTCCCTCTCCCTTGAGATTTTCTATTCATTTTTTTTTTGTTTTTGTTTTTCTTTTGTCTTGCTATGGCAAGCAACTACGATGGAGGTCGAGGGATGGCGGCCGAGCGACGGTGGTTGAGGAACGGCGGCCAAGTGACAGTGGCTGAGCAACGGCGGACAATAAAATCCTAATTTCAATCCCCAAAAAAAAAAAAAATCCCCAAATGAGTTGTGCGGCATCGTTTTTGTAAGGCCATCCACGTAGGACGGCAAAACGACGTTGTTTAAAAGGCTTCTCGATTTTTTTTTTTTAAATATAAAAGTCACGTAATCATTTTGGCCGGAATCTGTCGCCAGTGACACCAAAGTGATCGTTTTTCCTCCAATTTGACACTTAAGTGATCCGACGGAAATTTTTGGCACCAAAGTGAGCGCCGTATACAAGTTATGGCACTAATAGTATACTTCTCCCCATGAAGTATGCTCCAAAAGTTGACCTCGTATGAAATCTTCCTCTGGAGTTCTGCAGACCAAAGTTGCATAAAGTCGCTGTAAAACCCCAGTCCGTAGACTCCGTACTATGGTTCGAGGACGGAGAAATGACACCCATGCATAAAAGGATGAAGCTCTTAAACAATTCAACTTAATAGTACAATGGTTTTTTTTTATATAAATCTTATTGCAAAATTATAATCAATATCATGAATATCTAAAAGGCAAAATGCAATACCAAAACAATTTCAAAGTTCCTGACATTGTTATAAAAAAAATTAACAATCCTCATCTTCGCAAACAATCTCCGCATAGGTTTAATTTCGCGCTTTGCAAAGAGATAAAGGAAAAGTCTGAGAAAGAGAAATGAGAGTTAGAGATAGGATAGAAAAAAAAAATGGTGTTACAGTTGCACTTTGCCAGGTGACAAGACCCTGAAAACCACGTCGGCTATGATTATGCCCTTCATAAAATCATCTCATGTAGATTGACGACGAGCATAAATCAACCAAGGCAAATTCTCAATACTAAGCACACAATTATCACCATGATGAAATGTTTTCATATCCAGTTTCGGGCCAGGCTCGACGCCAAACTTGCAACGTCCGTTCTCTCTCGATACAAGACCAAATTGGGTGATCTAGGCGTCTACGGAAAGAGCAAGCCGCATACTTCGAAGACGTAACCAGTTCCAACCCCAAAACTAATCAAAGAGGTTGATAAATCGCGTTGAATATAAACGCTCCCGAGTTAGGACAGAAAGTCTGGAAGGTCGGTCCTCCCAAACCGGCCGTCGGGTTCGCGTCCTGTCAAAGGCGAGAGTGTTGAGTCAGTCGGGAGAGTGCTGCCAAGTGCCCCGCTTCGGCGAGGAAGCGCTCAGAGTTTGCTGCCACGGAAATGAGGGAGACTTACGAGAGTATCGCCACCGAAACGTGGATGCTTGAAGCTCGAGGAAAAGGAGAAAAGACGAATGTTACGTAGACCGGCGACGCATTTCTCCGGTCGCAGGCGAGCGTTTGGAAGCACTCCCAGCCTCTTCTCCGATCTTCTTCTCCTGTCTTGTGGTTTGTCTCTCTCCCGATTGACTTCGAACACTTAAAGAGCAAGCAAGTCCTCACAGCAACCTAAGGTATCAACGGCACAACCTTAAATTTCACTTCTCTCGGCCTTTTGTTTTCATTATATGTTTAAGAAAATGTTGAGCTGTCGCACTCGCAAAAGATATGAAATTTGTTATGATTGAGAAAATTAGACTAGAAATCCTTTTGATTTTGTGTAAAATGCAATCGAGCCTTAAACATTTTAAAGGTGAAAATCAAGTCTCAAGCGTGCGTATTGAAACTTATGCAATAAAGTCATAATTTCGCGAGTGTAGTGTCAACTTGTCGGAACTTGAACTATTTGGATTTCTCATCAAATTAGTATCATTTGGACCATACTCAAATGGATAAAACAGGCAAATTTTATCGATCATGGAGTATATGGATTGATTGTGACTACCAATTGGAATTAAAACCCAAATTTGACTCAAAGTCAATTGAAAATTCAATTAAAACTAAAAAAACCAAAGACATGATCTTTGATTTCAATTTGAATAATGAAAGGCTAATCAAAGGCTAATTGAGTTCATAAACTTTCAAAAAGTGTAATTAAGTCCTAAAACTTGTCAAATTGATTCAATTAAGTCATTCCATTGATTCTATTTTTTGAAAGATTTAGAACTCGATTGCACTTTCGTGATAAATTTTAGGGCTTCTAGTACGCTTATCTTAGTCATTCATGTATTGAAATTCAATAGAGTAACAAGATCCATGAGTTTAATTTTGAATTCGAAAGAATGTTTCGCTAGAGAAAGAACAAGGAAGAAATGAAGTGCTCCGTCAATGTTTGCCTCTTTGCTCGTGTGATTGATCAAACTTTCATTTTTCTTTTTTTATTTCACTCGCGTGATGTCGGGGATCACATGGGTTAATAGGCCCCACGGAGTAGGTTGACCTGGATTGTTTAAGAATAAGGATGTCATGATTCAGACAATATGAAAAGACTCAAGTTGCTCCTCTAGGATCAATTATGTGCGCCATGGAAACTCCACTTGGCAAAGAGATGTCAAATTCTGACTTTTTTCACTACTTCTAATTGCATTTGGAGAAAAAAAATTACTTACGACAAAAACACTTTCTAGTGATGTAATCTCTTATTTTTTATGATCTCCTGGGCAACCGCTCTATTTGGGCTGGAGCTTCTAACGAGGTAATTCTCCACCAAGTAGAAGTTGCCATAACTGGTGGCGCATCTGTATAATGCCGTCGGATTATTCATCACCCGCCGAGCCGGGCATAATGGAGGATTCGCTCTCTACGGCAGCATTGAGTCCTATCGAGCATACGATGTTACATGGCTACCATCTTATCATCTCTCGGACTTGTATAGCTCTGTTATTCAAGGGAAAATACTGGGAATCGTGCAATTTACGGTGAAATTCGCAAGTGGGAGGAAGTAATAAAGTATCCCAGCATGCTTGTTATCTAAGTTTTTGATTTCAAACTCTTTAAGAGTACCCTATGTGCTATCTCGTCTCTAGTTATGCTCCAAATTTTTTTTGGATAGGTAGCACTAGCAGTTTGGTGTAGTTTCTATCGACCATGAATGAGTGAATCGCCGCTGTAAGTACTACAGATTTGGGCAACTACTCGCATGATCACTCAAAAAAAAACTTAGAAAACGAACATAAAATAATGAGGCAGCTCTGGAGTGAAGAAACCTTCTAATGCAACAGAGTCCTTTACTTTGAACTCTATATCTCTGCCTCTCTTCGCACTCAATTCTCACATTCACTCACGACTCATTCTTGCCAATTTTCACGTTTTGAAAACTCGAAGAGCATTTAAACAAAAGATATGGAGAGAGGAAGGCTAGGAGAAGATGGATCGCCAACAAGTGCTCTGCTTCCCGAAGAAGGCTCCGCCCATGGCAGTCATGGCAGCTCCATCACGTCTTCAAGTGATCCTGCAGTCACGCCTCTTGTCATTTTTAGCACTCTCGTCGCCGTTAGCGGCTCTTTCGTTACTGGGTGTGCTGTGAGTACTGTATCATCTTTTAGATTGATCACCAAGACACCAGCTCTATTTTCTTTTGTTGATTCTTGATGCTCTATTTTTCCCACATCTGTATTGAATTAGACGTGAATTTTGCAGTCAGGGCACCTTTTTTGAGGTACCAGATGATCGCCAAGTAGGGTGGTGTCTTGATTTCTTTCAAGTCCAACCGAAATATTTTGTTAGGAAAAGATAAGAGGAAAGAAGCACATAACCTGGTCAAAGTTTTTCTGTTCTCTTGTATTTTTGGTCAGCATTGTGTTTTCATGAAAAATATGAGCTTCTGCGTTACCCTTGGTGTAAGTAAGATGCAGCAACTAAGATCTGCGTCTGCGACTCCGGTTGAAATGTGTTTGCTACCGTGGTGCCTCAAATTCTGTTTATTTCATGAAAAATGAATGATTTAAAAAACTCTTCATTAAAAATGATCACTTGTATCACTTACAAAATTGAATAAATGAAAAATACTTTCATCGTTCACAACAATGTTTAGACTTGAGTTATTGTTGATAATGAAAATATTTTTTGTTGACTAATTATTTCAAGTAATACAAATGATCATTTTTAAGAAAATATTATCTAAATCATTCATTTTTAATGAAATAAATGGAGCCTAAAAGTCGGTAAATTATTTTCCAGGAGCACCTGTATGTCATGTTCTTGATCACTTGGCTGATACCAAGTAGATTATTTTCCAGAAATGTGCTTTTCGCTGCATTTCTTGACAAGATTTGTAGCTGCCAAGTAGAAGGTACCATTAACTGGTGGCGTGTTCTTGCAATGCAGAGCGGTTATTCTTCACCAACTGAGTCAGGCATAATGGAGGATTTAGGCCTCTCCACAGCAGCGGCAAGTCCTATTAAGCATTCATGCTTATATTTCTAGGATTGTTCATCTATTGGCTGCTATACTAATTTATTTCCATCAATATACTGTCAAATGAGATTTGTTGTAGTGACACAAAACGCACGAGACTTAGTAGACTAACTGGAAGTGACATCTGTATTAGTGACACCAAACGGAGAAATGAAAAGTGGAACTCATCTTGTATTCATATTCTCCCCCTTTTTATGTTGCAGTATTCGCTTTTCAGTTCAATATTAACAGTTGGAGGCCTCATAGCAGCTCTGGTAAATGGGAGGATAACAGATTTGATTGGGCGTAAACGAGTAAGTGAACCTCTACCTCTCCCTTTCATCCTTAAAAGCTCATTGAAAAGCCCAACAGATCTTCAGTGAGGCTCATATCTTTTTGATGCAGGCGATGTGGCTTTCTCAAATAGTTTGCGCTGCGGGATGGCTTTCTATAGCATGTGCCAAGGTTCCTACCCTTCCTCTCGCCTCTTCAGAATTTTTTTTCTTCATCATTGATGACTTGATGAGTTCATTCAGATACCAGTCCTGTCGGATTTTTTGTTTTTTTTTGGGTGATTTTTCACTGCAATTGTGGAACTTTGCACTTCAAACTATCTGCCTAGCTGGTTAAGGGATCACGTTCATGCAATTAATTTTCTTCCAGCTAAGACACAAGGAAAATTTTTGTGACATCTTATTTTTTGTGAATGATCAAGTCATGGTTTAGGCAGTGAAATAGAGCGTAAGCACTTAATGATATATCCATTGAATCTGCAGAATGCTTGGTGGCTGGATATTGGGAGATTGCTAAACGGGCTTGGTATTGGTATTATATGCTACGTGGTATATGCAGGAAGATTCGGACTTATTGTCCTAATAAATTTCTAGAAAGTTGATGTGGCCAATGTGCTGTTGATTATTTTCTTTGTTTCCAAACAGGTACCTGTGTACATTGCAGAGATAACACCCAGAACTGTCCGAGGAGCATTCACGACCTTCAATCAGGTAAAAAAGTTTGGACAATGTAGAAATTGAATGTGAGTTGAGACAATTCAGTTGCTCACTGACACACACTTGGCCTCTGTTGCAGTTCATGTTATGCTGTGGCTTTTCGTTGATATACTTTCTGGGAACCATTATCTCCTGGCGCATCTTGGCTCTAATCAGTAGTCTTTCTGCTCCCTTCTTTTATGTTATGTGGCGAGTAAGTTAGGAAAATATCGGAGGGTCATTCTTGGTGATTTCATCTTCAGGTGTTATTCCATGTGTCATACAAATTGTGGGTTTGTTCTTTGTTCCAGAGTCTCCTAGATGGCTGGTAAGTTGTTAATGGAGTTAAGGCATAGAATTAACATTTTAATGGCAGCTCTAGAAAACAATCCAATTGGTGTACTGTTGATTACCCTTGTAAGAACTGGCTGATTGTGTAAAATCATAGAACTGGGTGACAAAGCCAAAACCATGCATTTTTGTTGTAAGGAAGATTACTAGCACATAGTCACTTGCAGGTAAGAGTCCACCGAGAGGAGGGGTTTGAAGTCACATTACAGAGACTCAGAGGCAAAGGTGTCAATATTACTCAGGAAGCAGCCGATATCAGAGTAATACCTCAATCTGGCATTTGTTTCTTATGATTTGGAAGCATCTGATATTTTGGCAATGCTGTACTCTCATTTCACTTTTTCTTATAGGAATACACAGAGACCTTTGAACGGCAGTCCCAGTCTGGAATTCTGGATTTGTTCCAAAGACGATATGCTCGTCCACTTATGGTGAGAATGCCCTCCAGATTATTCAAGTTGCTTGCGATTCTTTTCCTAATCTTGTAACTGACAGATAGCAGTCGGACTGATGATGCTTCAACAATTTGGTGGGAGTACCGCATTTGCCTACTATACAGGCTCCATATTTGAATCAGCTGGTAAAATCAAACACTAAATACATTTAGTAACTTATGAATAATGAAGGCATGGTCATCTTTATCTTTTATCTTGGCAGGCTTCTCAAGTACCTTTGGTACCAGAAGCATAGCAATTATCCAGGTACAAGACATCAAGAATTGCAGTGAAACACGAATTTTGTTATTTCATCACATTTTCTAAAGATTCTACACGTGTTTTGCAGATCCCAGCAACTGCTCTTAGTGTAATATTGACTGATAAAGCCGGAAGACGACCACTTCTGATGGTTAGGACAATGATAAATTTTCTATAATCGCCTTAATGAGACCACTTTTCGAGACATTAAACCTGAACCCAATTTTTATTTGCAGTTTTCTTCGGCGGGAATGTCCTTAAGTTGCATTCTTCTAGGATTGTCATTCATCATTCAGGTTTCATGAACAACAACTATTCCTACTCAAGGTTCTCGATGTTTTTTAGCGATCTTATTGTTTCCTCCTATTTTTTCTGTTACTGGACCAGGACCTTAATCATTGGAAGGCAGTGACCCCAATTTTGGTGTACGTAGCAATAACTGTAAGTCTCTATAATAGTGCCTTTTTTCCTCGTCTCTTTTCATCTTAAACCTATTGCTCAATGGCTCGTTCAGACGAAGGTTGCTGACAGATGACTATTTCGTTTAGGCGTATTCCATAGCTTACTCACTTGGCATGGGGGGATTACCATGGGTTATCATGTCCGAGGTACATGGCTTCAGTCTAAATTTGCACTAGGCAATCTTTATCACAAGAAAATTCTCAGTGAATAAGTTCTCTGTAGATATTCCCAGTAAACATTAAAGGGTCAGCCGGGAGCCTGGTGACGTTTGTGAATTGGTCCTGTTCCTGGATTGTGACTTACACTTTTAACTTCATGTTCGAATGGAGTGCACCCGGTACTCTCTCTCTCTCTCTTCTTCTCCCCCCTCCCCCCTCCTCTTTCTCCTGTCCGTGTGGCTATGCTTAACCTGGATTGTTCTACTTTCAGGGACATTTTTCATATTCGCGTGCATATGCGGTCTCACAGTCTTATTCACCATGAAGGTAGTCCCGGAGACCAAGGGGCGAGCATTGGAAGAACTGCAAGCATCACTTACCCGTTTTCTTTGATGATTATCAGCCGCAGGTTGTTGGAATTAGAATTGGTATGAGCTGAACATAAGCAGCATCGATGGGAAGGCTGACAGGAGGCTATTTGTTGCAAAGTATTAATGCCATGTGAAACGGGGAGGAAAGAAAAAGGAGAAGGTCCATAGTAATGTATTCCATTAATGACAATAAATTACACGGATCGATTGTATATCGATAATTTCAATTTTAAGCACCTAAATTTGTATAACTGCGTACTGATTTACGGAGGCAGAGTAAAAATAGAGGAGAGTGAAAAGATAGGATAGATCCAAAAATAAAATTGCCTGCATACTCAGACCCAAAAAAAAAAATCACCGCATGCTCTCATTTGCAATGTAACAATCACAAATTGTTAGCCACGAAATCTGGAGAAGGTAAATAGGCAGTGAGCAAAACCATAGTTCAGCAAGTAGCTAATACCACTTCTATAATGCAATTTTAAGAAATAGTTGCATTCACATCAAACGAGTGTTTAATAATTCAATAAATATACCAACATAAATCAATAGTGGTCCGCATAAGCTGAAGCTCAATTGCCAATGTCATGAACCCTACAATCACATTTCGCTGGGTGACAAGTCTCAAAAATCATATTGGTTATGGTTATACCCCAAAAATCACACTAGCTATGATAACCTCGAAAATTAGGTTGGCCGTGATTAAGCCCCAAAACAAGATTGGACCATGCACGTACACATATCTCATGCCTTATCTCATGCAATCATCTCACGATGATGAGCATAAATCAAATAATGCAATTCCTCAATATTAGCACATAAATATCTCCATGATGAAATATTTCATATGCATATCTTTATAATACATCTCCACAGCACTAAAATTATTAAGAATATCCAACGCCTGATCCAGTTTCTAAATATCGGGTCCTAAAACCTCCATTTTTATATCCAGTTTCGGGCCAGACTTGACGCCAATCTTGCAACGTTTGTTCTCTCTCGATACAAGACCAAATGGGGTGATCTAGGCGTCTACGGAAACAGCATGCCACGTACTTCGAAGGCGTAGCCAGTTTCAATCACAAAACTAGTAAAACAGGTTGAAAAATGGCGTCGAATGTATGATCCCTAGTTAAGACAGAAAGTTTGGAATGTCGCTCCTCTCAAAATGGCCATCGGGTTCGCATCCTGTCAAACCCGAGAGTGTTGATATTAAATTTACGTCTCCAGTTTAAGCCATTTACGAAACCCGACTCGGTTGAATAAATATCTGAGTTCTAATTCGCCCAAAGAAGAACGAGAAGTTCTTTAGCCACTGAGAGAAGGGGCACCCTTGTTTTCACCTTGTGGCCGTGCCAAAAAACAAAGAAAGGCAAGTGGAGTCAAAGTGAAATGAAAGAAAGAGACAAGAAAACCCTAGGTTTGCCTTTGGCTATAACCTTCCTATATGTAGCGGCACGGTGACAGATCAAATGGTGGGCTCCTCCGGCGAGGCACTAGCCTAGGTTGTCCTTGTTTTCTCTTCCAGTCCGGCCGCAGGTGGGCTCCTTCAACGAGAAGTGAATAGAAGCCGCACAATGGGACGGGACTCCGTCGGAGAGAAGTGTAGCCGCTAGTGGCTTTGTTGAAGGAAGCCGCACGCACAACGAAGGGAAACGGAGCTGCTGTACATTGAACTTCTCAGCCGTGAGTTGAGTTTTTCTATCTTTTGCTTGGTCGTGGGCAGAACTAAAAATACCTGGTAATTGTGCTATGAACTTGCATCCAAATGAGTTATTTATTTATAATTTCTAGATTTAGTATAATTTAGGTGTGTAAATCATTCGAGCATATTGTAAGAAGATGAAGAAATACAGAGAGATTGAAGAAAGCGAGAGAGGAGAGAATAGTTTGTGTATTCTGTATTCTTCAATGAATAGAAACAATGTACATCTTCGGTAAATATAACACTAGAGAAGGCATGTACAAGGAAATTAATTATCCTACAAATCAATATATTCTAGATTCTGATCTTAATTGATCTATACAAATTAGATTAGAATCAATCTAATATTCTGTCCATCTACGTATCTTCCAACACTCCCCCTCAAGCTGGTGGCTTATATATGTCTAAGACACTTAGCTTGTTCAGAAGATATGTATGCTGTCTTTGACACAGAGGTTTGGTGAAGATGTCTGCAGGCTGCTCTGTTGTTCCAATTCCTCTTGCTTCAATGACTCCTTCTATGATCTTGTCTCGTGTAAAGTGGCAATCTACCTCTATATGCTTGGTTCTTTCATGCACTATGGGATTTGCTGAAAGTTTCAACGCTGCATCATTGTCATAGAATAGTTTTGTTGCCCCTTGTACCTGTATTCCAAGATCATTAAGAAGACCCCGAATCCATACTATCTGACAAGTGGTTTTGGCCATAGCTCGATACTCTGCTTCAGCTGAAGATAAAGAAACAGTGGGCTGCTTTTTAGTTTTCCAAGCGACTAAAGAATCCCCTAATTTGATACAGTATCCTGTGACAGATCTTCGACTCATGGGACAAGTTGCATAGTCTGCATCACAATATGCTGTCATCTTCATGTTGCATTTTCTGGATAAGAGTATTCCAAGACCCGGGCACTTCTTCAGATATTTCACAACTTTAAACGCAGCATTCAGGTGTGATTGCTTTGGACTATGCATAAACTGACTAAGGGTCTGCACCGCATAACAAATGTCAGGTCTAGTCATTGTTAAGTATATGAGCTTCCCGACTAGCCTTTGATAGCTTGAAGGATCTTCCAAAATAGGGTCATTTTCTTGAGAAGTTCCCTTATCATAATCTGCGGTTGTCAATTTGGTGTTCTGTTTAATAGGGATAACAGCTGGCTTGCAACCTGATAAACCTGTTTCTGAAATAATCTCCAATATGAATTTTCGCTGACTAAGCGAAATCCCTTGTTCAGAACGGGCAATTTCAATGCCAATAAAGTACTTAGGTGCTCCTAAGTCTTTAATGTGAAATATTGCATGCAAATACTTCTTAAAATCTCCTATGGCAGTCTCATCGTTTCCCATAATGAGAATATCATCAACATATATCATCAAATAAATGGATGACATACCTTTAGTCCGCGTGAACAAGGCATAATCATGTCGAGACCGTTGGAAGCCTGCTGTTGTGAGAGCGCTTGTAAACTTGGCATACCATTGCCTGGAAGCTTGTTTCAACCCATAAAGGGATTTTCGGAGGCGACATACTTTCTTCTCCCCCTGTCTCCGTAATCCCTGAGGAACATCCATATAAATCTCTTCATCTAAATCTCCATGGAGGAAGGCGTTGTGAACGTCCATCTGATGTAAGGACCAGTTACGAACAGCTGCAACTGTCAAAAATGATCGTACAGTGACGTCTTTGGCAACAGGTGAGAATGTTTCATGATAATCGAACCCTTCTCGCTGAGTGAAACCTTTGGCAACCAGACGTGCCTTGAATCTTTCAATGGAGCCATCAGCTCGATATTTGATCTTGTACACCCATTTACAGCCAATTGGTTTACAATGTGGTGGCAATGTAACAAGATCGACAAGATCCCAAGTCTTATTGTCAATCAAAGCCTGTAATTCTGCTTCCATGGCCTTCTGCCATCTTGGATCAGCAGAGGCTTCATTATAGTTGGTAGGTTCCTTATCCTCCGATATTCTACTGATGCAGCATCTATGTTCTGATGACAGATTATGAAAGGAAACATAGGAGGAAACTGGATAGTTGATACCTTGTGAGTTGAGAGCAGAGCAGACAAAGTCTTTGGTCCAGGTAGGAGGTCGTGTAGCTCGACTAGAACGTCGTGGAAGATCTACTCTCGGGGTTGAAGATGTTGTTTCCCGAGGTGAAGATGTTGTTTCCCTAATTGAAGTAGGGAATGTGTCTTCCATTTCTTCATTTGCAGGAAAAACTGGAAGTTCATTTCCGGAGATATTTTCTGGAACCTGATCCTCATCTGAAATAGGGTCTGCTACGGAAGGATTCATTCTCATATGATGATTATGAGTAGATACGGCAAATGGTATATAATCAAGATCCAAATCAGTTGACTCAGGATGACGGGGAATGCTCACTGTGATGGGTTCTTCTCGTGAGAGTGTTGTTTCATTGAAAGGAAAGACATTTTCATGAAATAAAACATCTCTACTTACAAAGAATTCCTGTGTAGAAAGCTCCATGACTCTATAGCCCTTCTGAAGGTTGGGATACCCCATGAATACGCAGCGACGTGCACGAGGATCCAGTTTGTCTCGAGGGCCTAATGTAGCTGCATAACAGAGACACCCGAAAACTTTGAGATGTGTCCGCTGCGGTGCCTTGCCAAATAATGCTTCAAAAGGTGTCTTCCCATTTAATACCCGAGTAGGCATTCGGTTGATAAGATAAGTTGCTATAACAACACATTCTCCCCAATATTTATCTGGAATTGCCGCTTGAAATTTCAGAGCTCGAGCAACCTCTAGAAGATGCCTGTGTTTGCGTTCAACTACCCCATTCTGTTGTGGGGTGTATACACAAGAACTTTCATGTTGAATTCCATGAGATGAAAATAAAGAGATGCAATCATGGCTGAAGAATTCCTTGCCGTTATCAGTTCGGATCCTTTTAATGGACTTTCCAAATTGATTCGTTGAAAGAGTGATGAATGTCCTTAAATGAGAATAAGTCTGGCCTTTAGACTGCATTAAGAAAATCCATGTTGCACGAGAGCAATCATCTACTATGGTGAGGAAATAGCGAGATCCATCATGATTCGCTGTATGATAAGGTCCCCATATATCCACATGAATTAAAGATAAAATTTCATTTGTACGAGTATTCCCTAAAGGAAATGGACTACGGGACTGTTTGGCAAGGGGGCATATGGAGCATTGTGCATAGGGAAAGAAAGTACTGTGGCCCATTCTCAAGTGCATAATGAAATTCTTTTCATTGGTAGTCAAATTACACAATGATGTCTTATTATTAAAAAATGCACTAGAAAAACTGAAATTACTTGGAAATTGTGTCCAGAAATAAAGGCCTTCAGAAAGACTACCCAAGCCCATCAGTCTGCCAGTCGAAAGGGCCTGAAAGAAGCATGTGTCAGCATCGAAAAATACCCGGCATGAATTCTCCTTGCATACTCTTGAGATAGAAATAAGATTAAACTGGAATTTTGGGACATAAAGAACATTCTCAAGTGTAATTTGAGGACTAAGCTTTACTGTTCCTGTCACATTCACATGTGTGACATTGCCGTTGGGTAATTGCACGGTCACAGGAGAAATTGATGCCTCATTCAGACTTGTAAAAAATGCCTTATCACAAATAATGTGATCGCTAGCACCTGAATCAATAATCCATGCCTTTCTTGAAATCGAATTAATGAGACAATGTGAGATACCTGAAAAACTGCCTCCTTTGTTTGAAGTTTCGAATTTCTGTAGAGCATGCATCAATTGTTGGTATTGACCATAAGAGATAGCTTGGTCAGTACTTTGGCCAGTAGATCCAGTCACTTGATAGGCAGCTGATATTTTTTTCTCCTTTTCTCCAGGCCTTCCATGTAATTTCCAGCAGCTGTCAATCATATGGTTAGAGCGTTTGCAATAATCGCAAAACATTTTACCCTTTGCCTTAAAATTGGACCGAAAATTCTTTGCTGTCGTGGCAAATATCTGGCCGTCCACTCCTTTAATCGCGGACTCATATCCACCGTCGGATCCATCCGCACCTTCAGAGCCATGAAGACCGTCCGATCCGCGCGCACGATCTGGCCCGTTCGATCCGCGCCAACGATCCTGTCCGTCCGATCCGGAGATTAGATCTCGGCCATCCGATCCGCGGATGAGATCTCGGCCGTTGAGGCCGTCCTTTTTAAAGGAGCGAGCGACGTCTCCTCCGTGCCCTAGTCCGCCTCCAAACCCTAATCCGCCTCTGTTTCTCTCTCGATTTAGGGTTTTCGCGGACCCGTCTCTTCGTTCGCCGCGGGCTGCGAGGGCGATGCTGTCGGCGTTCCTTGCATGCTCCGGCGAAGTGAGACGTTGGCTCTCCTCCTGAACTGCCAACTGGTAGATCCGTCCGATTGGAGGGACGGGATCCATGGCCAGAATCTGTGAACGAAAGGTAAAGTAAGTCTCGTTCAAAATTAGTAAGAAACGTGTAGCCTTTTCCCTTTCTTTGATCGAACGATATTGCTGTAAAGTGGGTTCCGGTCCCTCGAGTTTTTCCTCGACAGCTTCCAGTTCGTTCCATAATGACGAGAGCTTGTTGAAACAAGCCGTGACCGTCATATTCCCCTGTTTTAAATTGCTCAGATCTTGCATGAGCGAAAAATTTTGGCACGGTCGAGTTTGCCGTACATTTCTTTAATATTCTCCCACATTTTTTGCGCGTCTTCTGTGGGTGGTAAACCGGCTGCGACCTCTGGGGAGATGCAGTTGCCGATCCAGGTTCGGACAAGCTGATTGCATTTCCTCCAGTGGCGCGCTAGTCGCTCGTTCGAAGGAACAGCGACGGTCCCATCGATGAATCCATCCTTGTCCTTAGTCACCAAAGCGCGCCGGAATTCCTGCGACCACCTGGAATAGTTTTCGTGCTCGGAAAGTTGATGGCTGATTAGCTTCAGTTCAGGTCCGTCGGCGGTGGAGACAAACAGGGGGTCGCCGGATTCTGGCCGTCCGGTGAAAATCGATCCAGGAATCGGCAAAAATCCAGGTGGGTAATTCGGGTAGGGATTTGCTCCCATACCCGGATTCGAACCGGATCCATGACCCGCATCTGTTGGCCCCGTATTTGCTCCACCCGACCCGTCGGTCATGCTTGCCCCGTTTATGGTTGGTGGGCTACCGGCGGGTTGACTTGAGAACCATGGTCCTTGAACTCCTGGCGATGATGCGTTCTGGTTAGGTCCAAATAGCCATGGGTTGGGCTGCATCTGAAACAGTGGCCACTGGTAAGGATGGCCCACTAATGGTTGGCCCGAATTGGGCTGAACCGAGTAGGGTTGCCCCAGAATTGACTGAGCCAGAGGATTATTGCTTTCTTGTATTCAAACAGGTTGTTCGTGAGATCTGGCAGCATCTCCAGCAGATATGGTGTCCCGGCTTTCTGTGGTTTGCTCGAGATTTTCATCCTGTGGATGCTCATCAGAGGCAGAAGGTAAGCTATTTGTCATAATAAAGAATGAAAAATTACTGAGATGCCAATTTCGTGCAGGGTGGATGATATTGACTGAAAGAGAGAATTTGAAGATGATGAGATAGAGAAAGCGGAAACAATTCAGAACTTCATTACTGCTCTGATACCATGTAAGAAGATGAAGAAATACAGAGAGATTGAAGGACACGAGAGAGTAGTTTGTGTATTCTGTATTCTTCAATGAATAGAAACAATGTACATCTTCGGTAAATATAATACTAGACTAGGCATGTACAAGGAAATTAATTATCCTACAAATCAATATATTCTAGATTCTTATCTTAATTGATCTATACAAATTAGATTAGAATCAATCTAATATTCTGTCAATCTGCGTATCTTCCAACACATATGAGCTGTAATATTATGTTAGTGGGCCCCAAAAGAAGAAACTGAAAAGTCATTAAAGCAAAAAGAAAGAGGAGAGGGTTCGGTTAAATAGAAGCTGAGAGGTCCTCGACTAGAAAGAAAAGAAAGAAAAGAAGAAGAAGAGGAAGAGGAGAAAAGGGAAGAAAGGAAATGGGTTTTGGCACGTGCACGCCTCGGATGCTTCACCAAGCCGACTCAACTCCATAACGCAGCACCTGGTAAGAGATTAGGCCCCTCGTTCGTCCAATTGAAGTAATTTTTGGATTTATGGCTCAAATTCGAAATTTTTGGAAAATCGAGCGGTGAAGTCTGATTTTGGAGTCGTTGAGCTGTGTATTTTTGTAGGAATGGTAGCTTAGGATGTTGTGGAGCCGTGAGATTTTACGGATTGTGATTTGAGCTTATGGTTTGTCCGAAACAAAATTTCAAAGTTTCCCTCGCGCAGTGAACAGTACGCGTCCAGCAGCTTCAGGCCCGTATTTTGTCAATTTTTTGGCTTGATTTTAGGATGGTCAAGTTGGGATTCTTGTAATATGTGTCAAAGGCTCTCTATTGACTATAAGTACGTTCAGATCGGGGTTCGGAGGAGAAAGTTAAGGCGCGATCAAGTTTTGCGCGTGTTGCGAATGGCTTGAACAATCACCTTGGTTATGCGATTTGTTAGCGCGTAAAAGTCCTTTTGGTAGAATTAAGGCATAATTTAGTTGTTTCATAGTTGAAATAGAGTTTTATTAGATTTTAACATTATTCCTCGGTTATTTGTTAGAGCCTTGAGTTCGACGATACGAGTATCGTTTGTCGTTTGGTCGTGGCGACGAGGTGAGTGGTACTATATCTTCTTTGGTTTTGTAAAATCATGTCTTGAAGTATATATATATATATATAAATCGAGAAGAGCATTTTGATTGCATAAAAGCCAGATCGAGCAATTGCTACCCTTTGGTTGATTGTGAATGTTTGAAAATCATGTTATACAAGGTTTATGGAGAAATATATATGAAATTGCTTTGCGTCTGATTTTTGAAAAGATTTATGATGATTTGCGAAATAGATATGAAACAGATTATGGGCTAAGCTGTAAAATATTATTTGTTTGATTTAAGATATTGGTTTCTGGATTGGATTTCTGGTATTGGAGAATGATTATTTATGTTCAATATGACTGTAAACCCAGTGAGGGGTTTTTCGGGTATGCATACCAAGTTTAGGATATCCTTCTAGGCCTAGCCACCGGCTTTGTAGGTGGAGGCCTTGCCAATGGGAGAATCTTGGTCGCCTTGTCACAATGCGTTGTGTCGTGACCATGGTTAGTTATTGAGCAAAAGATTAGTCGATGGATAGACCATTGATATGTGTTTTTGATGGAGATTATTCAATGGATTCGACCATTGATACTTGACTTTTGATGGCGATTTAAATGAGTTTTCCATATTAGTATAAAACTTTGATAATAAGAAATAACTCTTATAAGATTCAATATGTATTTTATATATTGAGTTGGCATTATGAAGTTTGGTATTGCTTTGTATACATGCATAGTGGTTGTTCGATCTACTTAAAAGATATGTACTACTCACTGAGCTGTGATTGCTCATCCCATTCCTCCTTTGATCTTTTCAGGTTCCTTAGCTAGCGGCGAATAGAGCGAGTGTGCTGTCGGTGGGAAACTTTTGGGGAGTTCTATTTTGTTTTTGGTATGGTTTTAGGAAGTGGTGCAAATGATCCTTACTAGTGGTTGGATCGTCTGAGTTTTAAACGTATATCTCTTTTTCCCTTTTGGTGGACTATAAAACTCTAATGTTACAACCAATTTGTTGGTTTATCTGATATATATATATATATATATATATATATATATATATATATATATAAGTTAATATATCAGTTTGTTGGTTGTGTTTGAGGCTGCGTCCTTTGTAAAGAAGGACGGCTGTGTCATCCCCATTCTTTGTAGTTTTGGGGTGTGACATGAGCTATTATAAATTTAATTTTTATTAATATTAATGGATTATTTGCTGTTGACTCTTTTTATAAATATATGTATTGACATTCGGACCGAACCATATAAATCTTTAGTGATCTTTATTGTTTCTTGTTTATTTTTCTCAATAATTTCGCATTGACTTATTTTACAAAATCTTGGTTAACTTATGCATTAATATATTAAAAAATTGATATTGAAACTTGAAGATAGGATTTTTTGGATTTTGATTTGGGGCTTTTGCCTATCTGATTACCATTTGAAATTTTTTATTGCAATTATGTTTGAAGTGAAATTAGAAGTTGAAAAATTTAATGAAAGGAATAACTTTGGATTAGTGAGCATTAAGATTGAGGAGTTATTAACAGCTCAAAGTTTGGCGAAGCATTGAAAAGCAATGGTAAGTGCCCGAAACAATGAAAAATGACTAAAAGGCTAATGAGGAAGGCAAGGAATATAATCCTGTTGAACCTCTTGGATGAGGTGTTCATAGAGGTAGTCGAAGAGAAGGACACCGCAACGTTGTTGGCAAAATCTCAGGTACTCTATGTAATGATGGGTTTGAACAACCACTTGTACATATTGAACATGATGTTTCAATTTAAAAATATACTAAAGACACGTCTATCAAATCCCACCTAAATGAGTTTAACAAACTCATGATGAAGAGCAAGGCATGATGTTTTTAGTTTCTTAACCAAAGTCATGTGAACACTTTATTTATTCATGACTATAGGGGCACACTACGATTATTTTGAAAACGGTAAAATCTGCCTTGTTCTCTAAGAAGTGGTAGAGAAAGTTGCAAGATGACAGTCTAGTGCAGGATTTAGTGCAAAGGACTAATGATTCGAGGTAAATATCAACCTCGGGGGTCCAGTAGTAGTAAAGGTAAAAGTAGGTCAAAGTCATGACATAGAAAGTTTAAGGGATGCATGAAGTGCTTTGAGTATCACGGGAAGAAGCACGTTAGGAGAGATTGTCCGAAGTGGAGAAACTAAGGGCATAGGTAGAATGCCACAAGTAGTGTGATGAACATTGTCGAGGTGAGCACTAATGATGCATAGACTATTTTTTGTGTGGCTATTGGTTAGTCAAGAGACAAATGGATGCTAGAATCGAGGTGTTCTTATCATATGACGCCTTATAGGAACTAATTTACTACTTACTAGACTACATATGGTGGTAGAGTTCTACTGGGGAATAATGTAGCCTACAAAGTTGTTGGGCTATGAATAGTTTGAATTCAGATGCACAATGGGATGGTGCACACATTGACAACTATGAGACATGTACTTAAGCTTAAAAAGAATCTTGTCTCTCTGAGGACACTTAATGACATTGGGTGTAAGTACACCGCTAAAGGTGGAGTATTAAAGATCTCTTGAAGTATCGTGACAGTAATAAAATGGAAGAAAGTTAATACTCTCCATTATCTACTGGAATATACCATGACCAAAGCTGCTGCAGTTTCATCAAGTAAATTAGTCTCTAACTTGACTCAATTATGGCATATGTGGTTAGGACGCATGAGTCAGGTAGGTATGACGATTTTAGGTGGGGCGAGGGTTGTTGAAGGGTTAGAAGATAGGGAAGTTAGTCTAGTGTTCGGATTAAATTTACTATATCTATTCATTCGACCAAGCAACTGGTTGAGTACATTCATTCAAACGTCTAGGGTCCATCTCCGATTCTTTTGAAAGGAGATGTCCAATATATGCTAACATTTATTGATAACTATTCGAGGAAGGTATGTACATACTTTCTAAAGCACAAATCTGATGTGTTCAATCAGTTTAAGAAATTTAAGGCATTAATTAAGAAATAATTAGATAAATAAATCAAGAGCTCTAGAATTGATAATGGTATAGAGTTACGTGGTAAAGATTTTACCGAGTTCTGTGAAAGAGAAGGGATTATGAGCACACACCGGGGAAACCATAGCAAAAATAGATTTTCACTTAAGTGAGCTCAATACATGCTTTCGCATATAGGACTAGGCAAGGAATTATGGGCCAAAGCACTGAACAAGGCATTTTACCTGGTTAATCAATTGCCATCATTTGCCACCATGTGGAAAAATCCTCAGGAAGTTTGGTCGAGTAAATCTATTGATTACTCTAGATTACGAGTATGCTCATGTGAGTGATGGTAAGCTTGAGTCGAGGCTAAAAAAGTATAATCTGGGTTATGTACATGGGTTAAAAGGCTACCGACTGTGGCGCATTGATCGTCGATCACTTGGTTTTTTAATCAGTAGAGTCGTGATCTTCAATGAGACTACAATGCTTCAATAAAGGAGTCCCGTGGCATAATCAACAAAGTAGATATATCATGGAGTCAATAGTGAGGTAGAGTTTTAGGTGGAGACTTCGAAGATCTCAGAGGTAACATAGGTAGAAACTATAGACGAGTCCGTAGTTCTTGAAATTGGTGATACCAGACAACCACCAATACAATCACAACACATTATAGTCACTAGTAGATAGATAAGTCAAATAAAACTACCAGTGTATTATGATTATACATATATTACTTATGCATTTATTGTAGGTAAAGATGGAGACAAATGAGCATTTGTTTTACTTTGAGGCAATGCTAGTTGAAAGTTGTCACAACGGCTAGGGGTTATGACCCAAGAGATGGAATCACAACATCGAAATCAAACATAGGAGCTGATCAAAGTACTCAAAAGCTATAAGATTGTTTGAAGCAAGTGGGTTTACAAATGGAAAGAGGGCATTCTTGATATCAAGGTAGCGAGATATAAGGTGAGACTTATTGCGAAGGGGTATATATAACGGGAGGGCATTAACTACAATGAGGTGTCCACTTTTGTGGCAAGACAACTTCTATTCGTATTTTACTTTCCTTAATTGTTGCACAGGATCTCGAGCAGCTAGATGTGAAAACGGTGTTTCTTTACGGTAAATTGAAGGAATAGATTTATAGTTTGAGAGATTTGTTATTCTAGGTAAAAAAGACCATGTTTGCTTATTAAAAAAGATCTTTGTATGGTGTGACAGCCTGAATTTTTAAATTAGTTTTCGATTAAATAAATCGGGCTTTTCGTCGACGTGTCTATAGTGCTATTCTTTGAGTTGGCCACTCACGAGATAACTGGTTTATCTGGGGAAAACAATTAAGGAATCTAAATGCAATGGACTTGAGAATTCGAACATGAATCGACTGCTCGATCGTGTCAGTCTGCAAGGGTCATTGCGGCATCTTTGTCGGAATCGATCGAAATCGAGATAGATCGATCCTGGCCGAGATATGTGATCAGAATGTGGGTGATTCCACTTGATTTCAAAATTCTCACCGATCGGCACTAAATTGATTTTCTGACGTTTTGGGTACCCTGTGTCCGTATTTGAAATCTCGAGATTTTCACGACAACCAAGAGTCGCTAATGTGTCGAAGATGTACTATGTGACTCGAGATAAATCGATCACGGGTCGATTGCACCAAAATTCCTAAAAGTGACCCGGTAGACTAGGTCACGCTAAAAGCGCTGATTGAAATTAACCGCTTATTTGAACCCGATTTCAGAAATTGAAAGTTCTATGGTGTCACGAGCTATATTAGGGACGTCGACTCATCCTCCGAGAAATTTTGAGAGATTCCGAGATTTTTACGGAAATCCGATTCGGACGTCGCGGAAAATTAACGGAAATTCGGATTGGCCAAATTGAAGAGATTTTTGACTTTCAAGCCGAGCGTTCAAGTGTCAGGGACTTACATATATTTATATGGGATTTTTCTTCATCAAAATTGGACGTCGTATTTGGGAAATCGTTGACGAAATCGAAACTCAAAATCCAATGAAATTCGGATCTAGAAGAAGAAAGCAATTTTTGGCTTACTTTTGGATTTAATTTTGGACTTATGCTTATTGGAAAGTATTAGTGGACAAAGGGGATAAGTATGAGGAGACAAGGGGACCAAGCATTTAAGACATTGGCTAAGATTTGTGGACTTTTGATCTTTCTCTTTCTTCTAGCTTGTTGGACAAGGTCGACCGAACCCCATCTCCTTCTGCAACTTCTTCTTTTCCTTTTATTGTTGGTGTTTCCTCTCTCCACCGCTTCTCTTCTCTGCAGCCTACGCCCATCCTCCACTAAGTTTTGTTTCTTGCCAAGTCAACTGAAGGAGCTAGAAGTTGACTCATCAGCTCCATCTTCACGAACTCACCCACTTCATTTGTGCGCCCACCCGCTGTCCACGTGCATCACCAGAAAACCCCCACGCCTTGCTCGAAGCTCACATCTTCCACCGAATCCAGCGAGCCCCTCTCCATGGTTTTTCGTCGCCAGCACATCCGCATCTTCGGTCCAGCAAAGCCGAGTCCACCATCCAGCAAAGTCAGCCGTCTTCTCGCTCGCGCGTCCAGCAGCACCGAAGCAGGCCATCATCCCTCGATTCCGTGAGCGCCAGCCGCACGAAGCAGCTTCCCTCCACCTTATGTCTTCGTGGCCCAGCTCGCAAGAAGCGAGCCCGTGAATTTCCAGCTGCCCTTTAGTCCAGCAATTCCAGGCCACGCCAAATCAGCCCGCATCGATGGCCCAAGAGAATTCAGGCCCAATCCAGTGAAGCTTGCAGCATTTCAGCCCAAAGAGTCAGCCCATCTCAGCCCATTAAGTTAGCCCAGCAAGCAGCCCATCTCCAACAAATTTTAAAGCCCAAGTTCAGTTGAAGTTTAGCCATTTTGGGCCCGCGAAGAAGACCCAAGCCCACGACTAGCAACCCAAGTTGAAAACAAATCTCAGCGCCTGTTTTAGGCCCGCTCAGAGAGTTCGCCGACACCGCCGAAATTTAAGATTTCGGCCGCCGTCGCGTCGTCGTGTCAAGCGGTGAACCGGTTTTCGCGATACACCTGGGTGAGTTTATTCTCTAAACTCTTCTTAGTAGGTTTTTGAGGCTAAGGGGTGTTTAGATTTATTTAATTAAGAATTAGGTGGTTAATTAGATTAAATTAGTGTTTTAATTATTTAATTGAGCATGTTAGGTGGTTAGCATGGTTTAGCTAAGGCCTATTTAAATTGTGTTATTTATCTAGAAGGGTTCGGGAATTTTCCGGGTCCGTATTGGTATTTAATTGAATAATTTTGGCCTAGGTTAGTATTTTTAGAAATTAAATTGAATTAATTAATTAATTTTCGAAATTAATTATTTATTAATTATTTTTCCGGAAATTAGGCCGGGATGGCCGGTGACCGGAATTTCTTGCCGATTGCAATGGTGTGGTTAATTTTTGCAATTGAGTGTTAAATTATGCAAATTGAGTGATTATTGGATTTTTAGTATTTAATTCCAAAAATTGTGAATTTCCAATATTTACTCAGAAAATTCCGGGTGTCGGATTTTAACACCGAAAATGGTTTTATGTACTATATAAAATAGTGGGATTTCAAAAAGAAAGAATGTCAATTTTTAAGGTCGAGTTGACCGTGTACCCACACAAGACTATTTTCATGCGTATTTAATACGAAGAAAAGGCCGGGTTCACCATTTTAATTGAAGTATGTGAGTGCAAATGCACGGTGCCCTGGGCCATATTTGAGTGATCGTGTGATGACAAAGAAAAATCGTCCTACGTTGAGTGGACGTTATCCCTATTTGGGATGCCCCTTGTTAAAGGGAAGCCGGTCGCATGGAGATTCTGGGACCCTATGCTCCTTCGGGGAAAGCCGTCGACGTAGTGACGTGCCGTGCTCAATGGGGTGAGACGATGCCTGGCAATGCCAGAAGACCGCCGAACAGAGAGTAGGCCGTGCTATATGTCGAGATCAAAACTAGGAACGCATGTTTATTTGAGTATTGTGTTCCAATTAATTGAGCTTGAGTGATGCTCTGATTTGTGATATGAACTGTGCTAACCTGCAGGGTGGAACTGAGACGAGGTAAGTCTCCTTGATGGTGTGATTGCGTGCTTAGAACGCTTCTTAGCGTCTTTTCCTCCTAGCCGCAGTTTAGAGCTTAGACTTGCTGAGACATTGTCTCACTGGTTATTGTATAACCACTTTCAGGGTCAACGAGTGGAGGACCTGGAGCTGAGAGGAGGTGAATTTGAAGTATAGGTCGGATAGGACCGCTTCTTTTTGAAGAATAGTCTTTTGTGGTCTTTTGACCATAGACTCTTGTACTTGACTCAGTATATGTTTATAAAGGCATGTTTGTTTATGAAATGATTGTTCTGCTTTTCTATCCCGAGATGGTTACTGTCAGGGGATTCTTTTTCGCTTCCGCGTGTGCAATAAAGTAAAAGGGTCGGCGACTAGTCCTGGGAAGTCGCAAAATTTTATCGACCAGAGAGGGATGGGTACGCGCTCGGGGTTCAGGGCGTGACATATGGGCTGAAATAATCTACTAGGCAGAGGTATATATTTTTGATGACTTTAATGGCTAGTTAGGATTATTTGGAAAGTTAGATGGATAGCTATATTCATTTTAAGAGATTGGAGGATGGGTCTTTGATTTATTTGTTATTATATGTTGATGATATGTTACTAGTAGTTAAGAATATGTTTGATATTGATGTTCTGAAGAGACAATTGAGTATTAAGTTTGAGATGAAAGATTTATATACTACAAAGAAACTATTGGGTATGGAGATTTTGCATGGCATGACTACAAGGGTTTTATGTCTAACTCAAAAGAAATATATTGAGAAGATTATGACATATTTTAAGATGAAGTTAGTGAAATTTGTGAGTACATCTTTAGTGAAGACTTTAAACTTCTAAATAAGTTATCACCACAAACCGAGGATGAGGAGGAGCATATGTCCTATGTTCTCTATTCTAGTGTAGTGAGTAGTATTATGTATGTTATGGTATGCACTAGGCCTAACATTATAGTTAGCCATTACAAGATGCGTATTCGTAAAACTCATTGGAAAGTTGTGAAGTGGATAAAATATTTGAAGGGGACAATAGACATTGGTATAATGTACTAGAGGGACAATAATGGTAGTGAGACCATTGGTCATGTGGATTTGAATTGGTGACTTGAATCAATGCAAGTTTTTAGTGGGGTATGTGTTTACATTGTTTTAGAAGGTATCCTTACAAGACCATACTACATTGTCTTTGATTGAGGTGGAGTATATGGCACTGAGGGTGAGCATGGTCCGGGTGGGCAATTCCCACCTTGGAACTAGGAACCGTCTACTAAGGATTGGTTTGAATGGAATTGGGAATCGTCTGTTAGTTCCATGGATTAACCCAGGAACTAGACTGCTGGTCTTGTCTGATCTCCAAGTGAGTCCATGGAATCGGGCTTGTCTAATTGCATTTATCATCAATATCATAATAAACCTAGTTTCTATGTAGAACACTGAAGCTTGTTCGGCCTTAAATTCGGCTTGAATTGCAAGTCATAAATTTTGATAAGGATTGAAAACTAAAGGGTTGAACGAATAGACAATGCTCATTAGTTAGGAATTCGAATTTTTCAAAGGTCATGGTATGGTCCTCCTAGAGTTTCTCAATACCGAGAACATGTGGAGAACCAAACTTTATGTTAGAAGTCCTAACCTCCACAAAAGTTAAAAAAATTAATCGCTTGATCCATTTTTTTCAACGTCAACCTAATTTAATCACAGAGATGGATAAGGAGAGACCTAATTATACTATTAAAACAAGCCATTGGCTCTTAATTCAGTATTATGACGACAAAGTGCCGCAATATTTTTGAACATCTCCAATTGGTCCTCTCATTCTTTGTTTGTATTTTATATTTTGGCCAAGAAAGCAAGAAAATGATTTATTAGAATAAACAAAAATTAGGGGGTTAATCCTATTACAAACTCAAGAGATAAAATTAGTTAATAATATCCAATAACTAGAAATATATATGTACATATATGTTGGTAAAAAAACTATAAAATAATTAAGTAATTTTTTAAAGAATATATATATATATATATAGATTCGGTCCAGGTGGGTGAGTGGACAGTTTCACACCTGAAACCAAGAACCGTCCTAGTCCCATGGGAACTGCTGGTTTGGTCCAGTTCCTAGTGGGTTTGGCATTTCCTAGTGTTGAAAAAGCTCATAATAGATTTGAAGCTAACAAAACTGTCCATGGGACTTTAGCAAGTCTGATAATTGTCTTGAAGTGTGTTGATCTAAGAAAATAATCTTGGAATGAAGTTATCTTGATCTAGCTCAAATTCAAGCACAATTTGTAAAGCTACTTCAGATGGAGTAGACTTAAATTTATACTTTATACGGAAGACAAAGACTAAAAGAATTACTCTCATTCCCATCCTGATACAAGTTCAGACAGAATGTGACAAGTTCATAATGAAGCAATTTCATAATGTAGCAAGTCTAAAAGTGACAAGTTTTGAACGATACCAGTCCATAATGAATAACGGCTAGTGGTATGGTTTGGATTTCACACTTAGAAAGATTTGATTGACTCAATCTTATTCGATTAGCAAATCATCTCGAGACAAGTTCTTCTATACAGAGAAACTCTACTCTTGGAAACCAAGACTTTGGTTGTACGGGTGACTAGAATCAAGTGGAGATTTAGCTTTTGTCACTCAACAGCCACTCAATCTTTATGATACAGATTTGTTCAATGGGTAGATTAGAATATGATTCTTTGGAGATTGTCCAATGGCTAGTTTGGAAATGGAGGGGTATTTAAGAAGACCAAGGCGCCGAGAAGCAAATAGAGACGAGGCTTGGAATTTATAATTCCAAAGTCTGATCGAATTTTGATGATACACTTTCTCTTGTGAGCTTCGATGTTGTGACCGTGAGAGAAGCACAAAAAGAGCGAATGAGTGAGATCGTGTGATTTATCACTAAGTGTTATTACTCAATATTGTAATCTCTTGTTGATCATCTAGTGGAATCCAACTAATAAGTTGTCGGTATGGAAGAATGGATGTAGGCTTAATTTAAGCTGAACCACTATAAACCTTGTATGCAATTTTTCTTATCCCTAAACTCTTGTTGTATACCATTATAGTATATTGCACAATTGCAAAGTGCTTTTAAAGTCTGTTGTACTACACGGCTGATTTTAAACCTTATTTCGAAATCCAAACCTTATTCAAACTTTGATCTTGATTATTTCTATTCCAATTTAATTTGTCAAGATTTTATATAATCACCTACTCACCCTTCTCTATGTGGTACTTGCTAGCTACATCACCTAGTTCCTTTGTACACCCATACATGGCATTGACCTTTATAGCAAAGGAGACAATATGACTAATAAGTTTCCTCTCGGACTTTGGATTTGATAATCAAGGTGCGATATATCTAACATATAATATGGAATATCACAAGCAAACGGAACATACTGACATTATATATCGTTTTATTCGAGACATTCGGTACCATTTCATCTAAGATATCTTTTTAATGAATAGATAAGTGTTGTTATGAAGAAGTCAGCGACAGAGGAGAACCCGCCTTACATGATGATTAAACATGTTCTTTCGATGAAGCTGAAGTTTTGGTTGAGCACAATCGAAGGTCTATAGAGAGTTAGCGCACATTTGGGTGCCTGGAGAGGAGCATTTATGTTGAGCTATCCGACTCGGCTTCAAACGTCAAGTCAAGTGAAGAAATATTAAATTTATGTATCAAGTTT
The DNA here is from genome assembly GCA_014182715.1 of Eucalyptus cloeziana. NCBI lineage: Eukaryota > Viridiplantae > Streptophyta > Magnoliopsida > Myrtales > Myrtaceae > Eucalyptus > Eucalyptus cloeziana. The sequence continues at coordinate 27,327,793 of CM024635.1, read as the reverse complement.
GAGCTATATTACAAAATTGTTTAGAGAATATCTTCAAGTTTTAATCGCATAGGGAGAAAGGACGAGTTCGGCAACGCATGGTAACGTTTCTATTTCTTAGAATTTCTGTTCTTTTGTTCCCTGGAACAAAAAAAGAACAGAAACCTGTTTGGTAACACCAAGTTGTTTTTCTATTCCGGAGAATAGAAAGTTAGCTCGGAAATAGATTTGGAGCAGAAACGAGAAAAAAAAAAAAATTACTTCTATTCTCGGGAATAATTTCTAAAAATAAGTCAATTTTTTTTCTTTTATTCTCTCTCTTGCCGCGGCCACTTTCAATCGCTCGGAGCCACGCAATCGCTAGTCGCCGCCGCCGGCCGCCGCCGGTCGCCAGCCGCCGCCACCGCTCATCGCTGGTCGCCGCCACCGCTCACGGCCACCTTCGACCGCTGCCGCCGCCGACCGCCGCTACCGCCGCCGCCGCCGTCGCGGCCGCTCGCGCCGCTGCATAACCACCGATCGCCGACCGCCACCGCCACCGCATGACCCATCGACGGTGACGGCAGCGGCGGGTGGCGACGGCGGCGGCGGGCGATGGTTGGCGGCAGTTGGCGGTTTGTGAGCAAGATTAAAAAATGAATAAATATAAAAAAGAAACTGTTGCGTTACCAAACACATTTCTATTCTTTTTCTATTCCAAGAGTAGAGATTTACCAAACGGATTCTTTTACTTATAAGTTATTCCTCGAAATAGAAATATAAAAAAACTATTTTTGAAAAAAATTCTTCTCCAATTAAGATGCGTTGTCACGCGTACCCTTCTTAGCCACTTAAAAAAACAAAAAGAAGGGGCACGCTAGCTTTCACACCGTGGCCGTGCGAAAATAAGAAAGGCGAGTGGGCCAAGTGAATTCAAAGAGACAGACAAGGAAGCCCTAGGCTTGCTTATGGCTACAACCTTCCTATATGTAGCCGCACGGACAATGATTAAACGGGGGGGTCTCCTTCAGCGACAGCACTAGCCTGACAACCTAGATTGTCAGCCTAGGTTGTCCTTGTTTGCTCTTGAAGTCCAGCTGCAAGTGAGGAGTGAAAATAGCCACAGAGAGGGACTCCTTCAATGGGTACAACGAGGGGAAATGGGGCGGCTGCACAGCGAACTCCTCGAGCCTAATCTACTTGGTAATTTATGCTGTGAGATTTTCGTATCAATAAATTATTTATTTATAAATATTTTGAATTTTCATATATTTCAGATATGAGAAACATTTGAATCGCTTATAATTTTGATTCTTCGATTATTTGTAGATTATATTATTGGCACTTCTCGTATATGTAGGTATTAACATTTGGATAATTACTTAAATTTTTAGTGCCATTTATTGTTTCTCTTTATTTATTTGGTAATTTGCGTTAACTTAAATTGCAAAATTCCAGTTGTCGGCAAGAAGAGCATTTCCAAGTGCTTCGCTTAGGCGAGAAAGTGCTTGGAGTTCGCTGCCACCGAAATGATGGAGACTTACTTGAATATCGCCATCGAAACTTAAATGCTCAAAGCTCGAAGAAAAGTGGAAAAATGAAATTCAATATTAACGGCACAACTTAAATTTCATTTTTCTCAGTAATTTATTTATTTAAGAAAATGTCTTTCACTTGCAAAAGATATGATGAATTTTATGATAGAGAAAATTATATCTGAAATCTTAATGTTCATGAAACTCATGCAATAATGTCATAATTTTGCTAGTGGCAACTTACACTTGTTGGAACTCGGATTATTTGGATTTTTCACCAAATTAAGTATTATTTCGACCGCAATTAACTGATAAAACAGGTCCATTTTAGCGATAATTGAGTGTATGGACTGATTGACTATCAATTGAAATTTAAAATCACACTATAAAGTCATAATTTCGCTGGTGTAGCTTCCACTTGTCGTAACTCGGACTATTTAGATTCCCCACCAAATTAAGTATTGTTTCGACCGCATTTAAATGATAAAACACGCGAATATTAACGATCATGGAGTACATGGATTGATTGTGACTATCAATTGGAATTGAAACTCAAACTTTGTTCAAAGTCAACGGAAAATCTAATTCAAACTAGAAACGATAGACCGGATCTTCTAATTCAATTTGAATAATGAGAAGCTAATCAAAGATTAATTAATCATTCATGTACCGAAATTCAATGAGGTAACAATATCCATGAGTTTAATTTCGAATTCGAGTGAGCATTTCATTAGAGAAAGAACGAGGAAGAAACAAATCGCTCCGTCAATGCTTGTCTTTTTGCACATTTCACCACTTGGAATTGCATTTTTTGAGAAGAGATCCTTCTGAAAAACCAATTTTCAGGCCGACCAATCTTTTTGCATTTTTTTTTTTTATTGGTGATCTCCTAAGCAACTACTACGTTTAGCTTGCAGTTTCTCATGAGGTTACCCTCCTCCAAGAAGAAATTACCATAACTGTTGACCTATTTCTACAATGCATTTTGGTTATTCATCACCCGCTCAGTCGGGCATAACGGAGGATTCAAGGGTCCCTACGGCAGTGGTAAGTCCTATTAAGCATACGAAGCTACATGGCTCCCATCTTATAATATCTTAGGCCTATATAGTTATGTTATTCAAGGAAAAATACCGGGAACTGTGCATTCTAAATAGTAAGTTCATTTTCCTTACTTCATGATAAAAAAATACTTTCTTGAAAATCACTTTTTAGGATAATGTTTTCCATTTCTCATATTAAATAATTCATTTTCCTGATTTTTTTTTTTGTCAAATTTTTCCTAACTTCAAGCATGCCTATTTTTCTTTGGTTGTAAAATCATTTTGCATTGACCAACCACTTATAGCGAACCAAACAAGTGAAAGTCTAGAAACCTAATTTGTAGAAAATGTTTTCCCCCAAATAAATATACCCTAAATAAGAGTTCTAGATCCATTCTGAGTATCATAATTAGATTCCAATCTAATTTATTTCGTAACTTGACCAATTGATCAAAATCGCAATTGTCATATGGCCCAAAGTTTCCAAAAAGCAATGAAGTCGCGATCGTGGCTTCGCATTAGCATTGAGGAATTGATGCTCAACAATGAAGGCATGTGACATATCTTATTTGTCAATTCTACGTGCTATCAGTTTGGCTTGCATGCGAGGCAAAATATTAAAATATCTCACAATGCTTGTTATTTATGTTTTTGATTTCAAACTCTTTAATCTATGTTTGGATAAAATTCATCTTATCTTGCATTTGGTGCCTATTTAAGAAGTTGGATATAAGGGGGACATTGCTCGGATAAAATTATTCCATATGAGAGGTGCAATAAAGGTGAAATAATATTTAATATTTATAATAGAAAATTTATTTTTCTCGAATAATAAATTTCTTAAATTAATAAAATTAAAATTATACTTCAATGTAAATAATATTTGAATTCTAGTATAAGAAATTCAAAATAACAAAAAAATAAAAATTTATTTTTTAATTTGATATTATTTTATCTATAAATTGAATTTAATTCTATCTTAATATAAATTTGATATAAATTTATATTATTATGTATTTTAGGTATATTAGTACAATTTACTATTTAATAGTATGGAAGGGAAAAAAATAAAAAAACCAGAGGAAAAATAAAAAGAAAAGAGAAATAAAAATAAAGTAGGCAAGAGTATTGTCAGAGATTCTTACCATTTGCATTTGTGAACTTTTACATTCATTTTGTCGTTTATACTAAATAATGTACATGATATGATGTAAATATATTCGATTATATTATTGCGATTTATCAAATAGTAGATAGAATATAGCAAAATCTCTGGATTTCATATCCCATCAAATTCTATCTTGATTACAAATCGAGACGACCAAATATGAAGAGTATCCCTCCACTGTGCTGCGTCTGATCTCAAATAATACTCCAAAATATTGTGGGATAGGTAGTACTAGCAGTTTGGTGTAGCTCCCATGGACCAGAAATGAATGGATTGCCGCTATAACTGCCATAAATTTGAGCAACTACTCAAATGATCAATCAAAGAACAAAAAATCTTGGAAAACGGACATAAAAAGTGAAGAAACCTTCTCATGCGACAGAGTCCGTTATTTGGAGCTGTCCATCTCTCCCTCTCTGACTCACCACCATCTCACTCAATTCTCACGTTGAGTCACGACTCGTTCTTGCCAATTTTCATTCCTTGAAGACTTACCACGAAGAGCTTTTAAATGAAAGACTTGGAGAGGGAAACGTTAGGAGAAGATGGATTGCCAACAGGTCCTCTGCTTCTCAAAGAAGTCTCTGCCCAAGGCAGTCATGGCAGCTCCATCATGTCTTCCAGTGATCCTGCAGTCACGCCACTTGTCATTTTAAGCACTCTCGTCGCCGTTAGCGGCTCTTTCACTGCTGGGTGTGCTGTGAGTACTGTACCAACTTTTAGATTCATCACCAAGAAACCGGCTCTGTTTTCTTTTTTTTTTTTTTTCTCGTAATTTCCCACATCTGTATAGAATTGGAGCTGACTTTTGCAATCGGAGTGCTTTTTTTTCTTTTTTTCAAAAATGATTCTGATGATTGCCAACTAGGCAGTGTCACGGTCTCTTTCAAGTCCACTGAAATTTTTTGTTAGGAAATGATGAGAGGAAAGTAGCACATAGCTTGGTCAAAAGTTCTCTGTTTTCTTATATCATTGGCCAACATTGTATTTTGAAGAAAAATCTGGGTTTTCATTTTGGCCTTGGTGTGAGTAAGATGAAGCAACCAAGATCTGTGTCGGCTACTCGGTCTGAATGTGTGTGTCTACTACTGTTTTTGGTGCCTAATAGTTGGTTAATTATTTTTCAGAAGCACCTGTATGTCATGTTCTTGATCACTTGGCTGATACCAACACGTTAGACGACCTGGATTATTTTAGACTGTAATAATATGTTCCAACGACTGCTTTGTAACATTTTCTTCTCACAACCCGGGACAGAGGAGGTGTGTCAAACAGACTGATACTTGTTACCGTGCTTTCATATAATAATATCGACTCAAACCATGATAACACAATTAGCTGATTCAGGATCACTTTACGCCAAAAAGATGTCAAATGACGTTCGTTAATTACTTCAATCACATTTGTGAGAAAGATGCCCTTTCAAACTGACTGTTGGCCTGACTATTTTTTTTCATCCGTGGTGGAATTTTCTCGGCAATTGTGGTTTTCGCTGCATTTCTTGACATGATTAGCAGCCGCCAAGTAGACCGTACCATTAATTGGTGGCGTGTTTTTGCAATGCAGACTGGTTATTCTTCACCAGCTGAGTCAGGCATAATGGAGGATTTAGGCCTCTCCACAGCAGCGGCAAGTCCCTCAGGCATTCATGCGATATTTCTAGGATTGTTCATCTAGCAGCTGCTATACTAATTGATTTCCATCAATATACCGTCAAAAAGATTCTTTGAACGCACGAGATTTAGTAGACTAACTGAAAGTGACACTACACGGAGAAATGGAGAATGGATCAAAACTCGTATTCACATTCTCCCAATTTTTTGTGTTACAGTATTCGCTTTTCAGTTCAATGTTAACAGTTGGAGGCCTAATAGCAGCTCTGGTAAATGGGACGGTAACAGATTTGATTGGGCGTAGACGAGTAAGTGATCCTCTACCTCTCCCTTTCATTCTCAAAAGCTCAATGAAGAACCTGACAGATATTATGGGGATTCTCATCTCTTTTTTATGCAGGCAATGTGGCTTTCTCAAATATTTTTTGCCGTGGGATGGCTTTCTATAGCATATGCCAAGGTTCCTGCCCTTCCTCTCGCCTCTTCAGGAATCTTTCTTGGTCGTTGATGATTCAATAAAAAGGCTTAATAATTTTAAATGCATTTTCCACCTTTCACGCTCATCATATGGATGAGTTCATTCAGATGCCGGTCCTGCAGGTTGTTTTTGTGATTTTTCACTGCATTTGTGAAATTTTACACTTCAAACTATCTGCCTAGCCCAATAAGGGATCACCGTTTACTTAATAAATTTTTTCCAGCTAAGATGCAAGGAAATTTTTTATGACATCCTATTTTTGTGAATGATCAAATCATGGTTAAGGCTGTGAGAAAGAGAGTAAGAACCTAATGGTATATCCATTGAATCTGCAGAATGCTTGGTGGCTGGATATAGGGAGACTGCTAAACGGGCTTGGCTATGGGATTATATGTTATGTGGTATATGCAGGAAGATTCGGACTAAATGTCCTAATAAATTTTAGAAGTTGACGTGCCAATGTGCGGTTGATCATTATCTCGGTTTCCAAACAGGTACCAGTGTACATTGCAGAAATAACACCTACAAGTGTCCGGGGAGCATTCACGGCATTCAATCAGGTCAAAAAGTTTGGACAATGTAGAAATTGAATGAGTTGAGACAATTCATTTGCTCACCAACACACAATTGGCTTCTGTTGCAGTTCATGTTATGCTGTGGCCTTTCATTGATTTACTTTCTTGGAACTATTGTCTCCTGGCACATCTTGGCTCTGATCAGTAGACTCTCTGCTCCCATTTTTTATGTTATGTGGTGAATAAGTTGGGAAAATATCATAGGGTCATTCTTGGTGATTTCGTCTTCAGGTGGCATTCCCTGTGTCATACAAATTTTGGGTTTGTTCTTTGTTCCAGAGTCTCCTAGATGGCTGGTAAGTTGTCTGTGGAGTTGAGGCATAGGTACTAATATATCAATGGCAATTAAACTCTGAAACATAATCCAACCGGTGTTGACCACCCTTGTAAGAATTTCCTAGTTGTGTAGAATTATAGAACTGGATATCGAAGCCAAGACCCTGCATTTTTTGTCGCAAGAAAGATTACAAGCAGATAGTCACTTGCAGGTATTAGTCCACCAAGAGGAGTTTGAAGTCACACTACAGAGACTCAGAGGCAAAGATGTCGATATAACTCAGGAAGCAGCCAATATCAGAGTAATATCTCAATCTCGCATGTCTTTCTTATAATTTGGAAGCATCTGATATTTTGGCGATGATATGCTCTCATTTCACTTTTTCTTATAGGACTACACAGAGACCTTTGAACGGCAGTCTCAGTCTAGAATTCTGGATCTCTTCCAAAGACGATATGCACATCCACTTATGGTTAGAATGCCCTCCAAATTATTCAAGTTTCTTGTGATTCTTTTCCTAATCTTGTCAAAGTGTTAGATTGCAGTTGGGCTGATGATGCTTCAACAATTTGGTGGGACTAGTGAATTTTCGTCCTATGCAGGCTCCATATTTGAATCAGCTGGTAAAAATCAAAAAATAAATACATTAGTAGCTTGATGAATAATGAAGCTTGGTCATCTTAATGTTTCATTTTGGCAGGCTTCTCAGGTAGCTTTGGTACCAGAAGCATGGCTATTATCCTGGTACTAGACATTTAGAATTGCAGTGAAAGATGGATTTTGTTATTTCATCGTATATTCTAAAGATTCTACCCTTATTCTGCAGATCCCAGCAATCGCTCTTAGTGTAATCTTGACTGATAAAGCTGGAAGACGACCACTTCTGATGGTTAGGGAAAGAGATACATTTGATATCATCGCCTAACAAGGGCCACTTTTCGAGATACTGAGCCCGAACCCAACTTTTATTTGCAGATTTCTTCAGCTGGAATGTCCTTAAGTTGCTTTCTTCTAGGATTGTCCTTCTTCATTCAGGTTTTGCGAACAATAACTATTCCTACTCGTGGTTCTCCATGTTTTTAAGTGACCTTATTTTTTCCTTCTATTTTTTTTTTGGTTGCTGAACCAGGACCTTAATCATTGGAAAGCAGTGACCCCAATTTTGGCATATGTAGCAATAATTGTACGTCTCTATAAGAGTGCCTTTTTTCCTTGTCTCTTTTCATCTTGAACCGTTGCTCAATGACTTGTTCTGATGAAGTTTGCTGACACATAACTATTTCATTTAGGTGTATTGCATAGCTTACTCGATTGGCATGGCTGCATTGCCATGGGTTATCATGTCTGAGGTACATGGCTTCAGTCTAAATTTGCACTTGGCAATCTCTATCTCAAGACCATTCTCAATGAATATGTTCTCTGTAGATATTCCCTGTGAACATTAAAGGGTCAGCCGGGAGTCTGGTGACATTTGCAAATTGGTCCTGTTCCTGGATTGTGACTTACACTTTCAACTTCATGTTTGAATGGAGCGCACCTGGTTCTCTCTCTCTCTCTCTCTCTCTCTCTCTCTCTCTCTCTCTTTCCTTCTCCTGTGTGAGTGTAATATATTCAGTATCCAGGCTTAATCTGAATTGTGCTACTTTCAGGGACATTTTTCATGTTCGCGTGCATGTGCAGTCTCACAGTCTTATTCACCATGAAGGTAGTGCCAGAGACCAGGGGGCGAGCATTGGAAGAACTGCAAGCATCACTTGCCCATTTTCTTTGATGATTATCAGCCGCAGTTTGTTGGAATTTGAATTGGTATGAGCCAAACACAAGCAGCAGTAATAGGAAGGCTGACAGGAGGCTGTTGCAAAGTGCTAATGCAATGTGAAACAGGGAGGAAAGAAAAAGGAGATGTTTCATAGTAATACATTCCATTAACGACGCTAGATTACACAGACTGAATTGTATACTGGTAATTTCAAGTTTAAGCACCTAACTTCGTCTTGTTGTGTACCGATAATACAGCAGAAATTTGGTTCCCACTAGTGCAAGTCAAATGAAAGTGGTAATTTTGTGATCAACCTGATATTAGTAAATTCAATTTTGTCGGTAACTTACTTATACATTACTAGCTAACAGATCACCAGTCACCTTATTTTTACAACTGCTGTTATAAACTACACTAAAGTACCTGTTCGTTACTGACCACGGACAATCAGTCTATAGAATCGGCCCTCAGGTGTCATGTTGCTTCAATCCTAACAGTTGTTTTCTTCTCAAATTCTGATATGAGAATCGAAACCCCAACTTGGCTCTTGCACAACAAGAGAGTGTGCAGTTGGCACTACAGCGAAGGTGTAGTGGTTCAAGAGTAGTGTTAAATTGCTACCACCCAAACGGAGAGATTGTTTTAGCTGATGATTTCAACTCAATCATTGAACTTGTCCTATTTGTTTAAGAATATTTTTACACACTAAGACATAAGTAACAATCGATCTTCTATTTCTTTCCAATATATGCCGGACTGCTAGCAGGTTTGATTCAGTTCGATTTTCAAAGAGCAACAAATCTGTAAATGATTTGCGGCTACAACTACTGCAGATTTTGGAATCATTAGAAGCAATCATTCTTGTGATCCAGCAAAGAACATGTTGTGATATTAACGCGAAAACAGTCATGATTTGTAATTAAATCAATGCGAAATTATCAGAAAAATTAATGAGAAAATTTCACCAGAAATTTACATAATTCGATTCTTTTAGTGCGGCAGCTTGCTACTAAAAGAACCCTCTGTTCGGCTCCTACAGGAAAGGAAACCCAAAAGAAGCAAAAGCCTAGCTTTTTTCTCATTTCCTTTTCTCTAACCACTTCCTGACCGTGCGCTTTCTCTTGTACGGCCAAAAAAGGAAGTCTTATGTAGACAATTAGAGTCCACAGAAGGTTTGACTGTACAAATCCAGCACAATTTGGTAGGCAGAATGCTGGCAGGACTACTCGTTAGTGTTGGAGTTCCATGAGAATTTAACCGGGTGCAATATTATTCATTATCACTTAACTGTACACTACATGTCACCTGGCAGAATGCATGGTGGCTGGATGCCAGAAGAGCATTAATAGGATTTGGCGTTGGGGTCTCAAGCTATGTGGTAATACGCACTTTGGACTTCCTTGTACACTTATGTGAAGGTAGATGATCATCACCTCTCTTTTGCCATCAGGTACCTGTATACATCACGGAAATAACGCCTAAAAATGTTCAGGGAGCATTTGCTACATTCAACCGGTAAGAATAAACTTGGAACATTATTAGCTTGCTTTATGCTGCCAATACATCACCTTTTGGTTTATTTTTCTTGAAATGCAGTCCATGCAAGCCTGTGGCTTTTCATTGACATACTTTGTTGGAACCATTGTTTCCTGTCACGCCTTGGCTCTGAACGGTGGTGTCTGGGATCCCCTATTAACAGGTATTCCTGATAAAAAAGTTGAGAAAATAAAAGAAAAGGGCTGCCTTTTGCATTTTGTTTTTCAGGTGGAATTCCTGTTGTAATACAAATTTTCAGTTTATACTTCATACCAGAGTCTCCTAGATAGCTGGTGAGTTCCTTCAGGGTTTTACACTAGTTTTGTACAAGTGGCACTCTGATACGTGCGAAAATTAAATTTAAAGCTGGACTGCAATGCTTTCAAGAGCTATGCACCATGGGAATGAGTTTACAGGTAAAAGTGAGTTGAGAACAGAATTTCGAAGCTGCCTTACAGAGACTCAGAGGCAAAAGAGCCGATATTTCCCAGGAAGCAGCTGACATCACAGTAAATTCTCAATTTCTCACAATCCCTAGGGAAAAGCTGATTTTCCTCTCAAGGACTGATGAGTTATAGGGCCTCACATTCTCTTCTATTAATCTCACAGGTCTACACAGAAACCTTTGAAAGGCAATCTCGCTCAAGATTTCTAGATGTGTTTCAATGAAGATATGCTCGTTCACTCATAGTGAGCTTTCCTTCAACAACATATAAGAATTTATTCGCCCATCTATATGCAATGCTGTCTAGTGAGGACTTACGTTTTACAATCATTACAAAGCTTAGATAGGACTTGGACTAATGATGCTTCAACAATTTGGTGGAGCTGGTGCTTTCTCGTACCATGCAAGCTCCATTTTTGAATCAGCTAATAAAGGCTTCTCTACTACTTCAGGAAGTGTGAAGAAATAATCACAACAAACTTTTGTCCATGACAGATTTTTCAAGTAGCATTGGCACCAGGAGCGTGGCTATTGTCGTGGTAAGCTGTTTCTCTGTCTTTGGGAGAATTTCCTAGACACTCAAGTATGAAACATTATCCTAAAATATGAATTCCCCACGTTGCTTTTCCAAATAGTTTTGACATGTTTTGTAGATTCCAGCATTTGCAATTACCGTAATCTTGACTGATAAAGCTGGACGACGACCACTTCTGTTGCTCAGGAAAAGAAAAGAAACTCTGTTTTTTGGTTTGAAAAGGATTCAATCACCTGAAAGTTGCAATTGAGCTTGATCTCGATTTGGAGGTTTTTACTGCTGGAATGTGCTTAAGCTGTTTAATACTAGGATTGTCATTTTACATGCGGGTAACTCTGCTACTAATACCCTTGGGGTTCTTGATGAATTCGACTTGCTTTTGTTCTTTCATTTTGTTACCCCTTCTCTACAGGATCTGCACAATTGCAAGGATGTCACTCCAATTTTGGTTTTCCTAGCTATATTGGTAAATCATTACACCAGAGCTTAGTGAATCCTAGTCTTTAACTGCATGGTGAGTTTCGCTGAAGTTGCTGATCGACCAATAATGCAACCAGGCATATTATTTCTCTCAGTCAGCATGGTGGGACTGCCATGGGTTCTAATATCCAAGGTGTGATTCCTAAACTTTTAATTGAATTTTATGATGATTAATACTAGAAGCAATAGACCATTGGTTGCTTTTGATTCCACATTATGAAGATATTCCCAGTAAATGTAAGAGCGAAAGCAGGAAGCATGGTGACGTTCGCACACTGGTCCTGTTCCTGGATCATGAGCTACACTTTCAACTTCATGTTTGAATGGAGCACGCCTGGTCTGCTCTCTATCTTTGTCGACTTCGTTTATGTAGTATGATCTCAGAAGTTGGAGCATAAAAGAATGTGACTGCGCTTGGATAAATTTGATGCGTTATCTGATAGTCGTTTTGCATCTGGACTATGCTTTTTCCAGGAACATCCTTCATATTCGCAGGCATTTGTGGTTTAGCGATCCTGTTTACTGCGATGTTAGTGCCGGAGACCAAAGGGCAAGCCCTCAAAGAAGTGCAAGCATCGCTAGTCCATATTTCTGCAGAGTTAAAGTAATGTGATTTTCTGTAAGTCCTAACAACATTGTAATTGCACCTATTCGGATGTCGAAAGACTTTTGTAGGATCAACATTTTGTTCCTATTTGCAAACAACGAATGGCAACGTGAAATGGAAGAGCAAAAGCATTGTGATTACCTTTTTCCTGTTGCTGAGTGATTGGTTTTACTGCGCTACTAGTCAAGTTTATATTTCTATTTAATTGTTAGATAGCGTCCAGGCCAGGTTTCGCCGGCCTGGACAAATCTAGCTTCCCGGGCAAACCTAATCACGTACTCGCTCACATCCCCTGGTCTATTCCGGATTCACACGAAATGTGCTCCCAACAAGGTTTAAACCAAGAGGCATTTGTCATCTGTCAACACCTTATATGAAATCTTCCTATGGAGTTTTGCAGACCAAAGCTGTATAAGGTTGCTATTACGCCCCAGTCCGTACTATGGTTCAGGGGAAATGACACTACCATCCTTTAATAAATAAAGGGCAAAGCCCTAAGACAACTCAACTTAATAGTACACTAGTTCTTAAATTTAACTCTTATTGCAAAATCATAAGACCCGTTGTATTTCCACCCTTTATTAACTCCTGACATGCTTTATCACCTTGGATTTGATTACACTAATCTTTGCGGATCCCACTTTTGATTTAAGATGATTTCTAACCATTTTTTTCTTCATTATCGAGATAGAGGGGTGAGCTAATAAGGGAATGGAACTATTGCTAATGTCATGAACCCTTCAGTCACGCTTCGCCCAGTGACAAGATGCCAAAAACTGTAATGCTCTAGGTTTCCAGAGTACATATATTGTCCGCTTTGGATACTAAGTCTTCACGGTTTTATTCTTTTCAAGACAGCCCATACTACCCCAAGAAAACGCGTATGTATAGTTAGAGAGCCCATTGCCTTACCTGGAAACCACGTTGACCATGATTAAGCCGCAAAATAAGAATCAAACTACGCATGTATTCATATCTCATAAAATCACCTCGCGTGGATTGACGGCAAGCATAAATCAAATAACGCAACTCCTCAATGCTAACACATAAATATCATCATGATGAATTATATCATATGCATGTCTTTGTAATACATTTCCACAATGCTCAGATTATTGAGAATATCCAACGCCGGATCCAGTCCTGAAATATGCATGCTCCCATGTTAAGACAGAAAGTTTGGCAGGCCGGTCCTCCCAAACCGGCTGTCGGGTTCGCGTCCCGTCAAAGCCTCAAGTGTTTAGTCGGCCAGGAGAGCACTTCCGAGTGCCCCGCTCCGGCAAGCAAGCGCTCGGAGTTTGCTGCCACGGAAATGATGGAGACTTACGAGAATAGACGAATGTTACGTGGACCGGCGACGGAGTTCTCCGGTTGCCGGCGAGCGTTTGGGAGCAGCCCCAGCCCCCTTCTCCGATCTTCCTCTCCCGTCTTGTGGTTTCTCTCTCTCCCAATTGACTCTGAACACTTAAAAGAGCAAGCAAGTCCTCACAACAAGCTACGATGTTAACGGCACAACCTTATATTTCACTTCTCTCAGCCTTTTGTTTTCATTATGTATTTAAGAAAATGTCGAGCTGTTGCACTCGCAAAAGATATGAAATTTTTTATGATCGAGAAAATTAGACCAAAAATCCTTACGATTTTGTGTGAAATGCAATTGAGCCTTAGAAACGTTTGAAAGGCAAAAATCAAGACTTAAAATGCATTAAAAGTTACACAATAAAGTCATAATTTCGTCAGCGTAGCGTCCACTTGTCAGTATTCGGACTATTTGGATTTCTTACAAAATTAAGTATCATTTGGACCATACTTATATTGATAAACAAGCAATTTTTTTCGATCATGGAGTATATGGATGGATTGTGACTATCAATTGGAATTGAAACTCACATGTGATTCAAAATCAATTGAAAATCCAATTTGAATTAAAAACCCTAAGCCAGGATCTTCGATTTCAATTTGAACCATGAAAGGCTAATCAAAGATTAATTAATCATTGGGATAAGTGTAGTAGAAGTCCCAAAACTTCTTACGAAAGTGTAATTGAATTCTAAAATTTTCAAAAAGTACTATTGAGTTCTAAAACTTATCATGAAGTGCCATTGAATCCATAAATTTTCAAAAGTGTAATTAAGTTCCAGAACTTATCAAATTGATCCAATTAAGTTCTTATGTGGATTTCACCTTTTGAAAGTTTTAGAATTTAATTGCACTTACATGATAAATTTTCAGACTTCTAGTGCACTTATCTTAATCATTCATGTACCGAAAGTCAATAGAGTAACGAGATCCATGAATTTAATTTCAAATTCAAAAGAATGTTTTAGTAGAGAAAGAGCAAGGAAGAAACAAAGTGCTCCGTCAATGTTTGCCTCTTTGCTTGTGTGATTGATCAAACTTTCATTATTTTTTTTCATTCGTGTGATGTCGTGAATCACATGGGTTAATAGGCCCCACGGAGTAAGTTGACCTGGATTGTTTAAGAATAAGGATGTCATGATTCAGACAATATGAAAAGACTCAAGCTGCTCCTCTAGGATCAATTATGTTTTCCATGGAAACTCAATTTGGCAAAGAGACGTAAAATTCTCACTTTTCACTACTTGTAGTTGCATTTTGGGGAAAAAAGAAATTACTTCTGACAAAAACACTTTCAGGTGACGTAGGCCCTGTATGGTAATGTTCTTTTTTTGTTTTTAAACAATTTTTGTGTTTTTTTGTTCCAGGGAACAAAAAAAAAAAATAGAAACGTGTTTGTTTACGTTTTTGTTCCAAATTTTTTGTTAAGGAACACTTTTGGAACGTAAAACAAGAAACAAGAAAAACTTGTTTCTTGTTTTGGAAAAAAAAAAGAAACACATTTTCTCTCTCCTCTCTTTTTCTTCTCTTTTTTTTTTTTTTTCCTTCTCTTTTTCTTTGGCCGGTCGCCGGCCTCGGCCATGGCCCGCGACCGGCCAAAGAGGCCGGCGAACGGCCAAAGAGGGCCGGCGACGCCGTCGAGGGCCGGCGACCTCGCCGGGCGTCACCGGCCCTGGGCGAGGCCGAGCGTCGCCGCCCCCGGCGAGGCTCGGCCTCGCCTTGGCCGGGCGAGGTCGGGATCGCCCGGATCCGGCGAGCCCGAGCTCGCCCGGCCACGGCGAGGCTCGGCCTCGCCGGCCACCTCCCGGGCCGGCGTCGCCGGGCGATGGCCCGGCGAGGCCGAGCCTCGCCGGTGGCCGGGCGAGCTCGGGCTCGCCGGATCGGGCGAGCTCGAGCTCGCCTAGCTCGCCCGAGCCGGGCGAGCTCGAGCTCGCCCACCCACCGGCGAGGCTCGGCCTCGCGGCCATCGCCGGGCGACGCCGGCCGGAGGTGGCCGGCGAGGCCGAGCCTCGCCGTGGCCGGGCGAGCTCGGGCTCGCCGGATCGGGCGAGCCCGACCTCGCCCGCCAAGGCGGCCGAGCCTCGCCAACCACGGCGAGGCTCGGCCTCGCCGGGGCCCTGCCGTGGCCGGGCGGCCGCCGCCCTCGTCGGCCGGCCGGCCATGGCCGGAGCCGGCGACCGGCCAAAAAAGAAAAAAAAAAAAGAAAAAAAAAAAAAAGAAAAAAAAAAGAAAAAGAAAATAAAAATATTAAAAAATTAAAAGAAATAAAAAAGAATACAAATTTACCAAACGTGTTTCGTTCATTTTTTATTCTGGAACAAGTTTACCAAACGCGTTTTTTGTTCAAAAATTGTTCCCTGCACGTAAACACTTTTTTCTATTTCGTTCCCTGGAACAATTTTTAAACAGAAGTATTACCAAACGCACCCGTAATCTCTCATTTTTGGTGATCTCCTAGGCAACTGCTCTATTTAGACTGGAGCTTCTAATGAGGTAATTCTCTACCAAGCAGAAGTTACCATAACTGGTGGCGTATCTCTACAATGCCAGCTGATTATTCATCACCCACCGAGCTCGGCATAGTTGAGGATTACTCTCTATGGCCGCATTGAGTCCTATCGAGCATACAATGTTACATGGCTACCATCTCATAATCTCTCAGACCTGCATGGTCTTGTTATTCAAAGGAAAATACTGGACATTGTGCAATTTACGGTGAAATTCGCATGTGAGAGGAAGTATTAAAGTATCCCACCATGCTTGTTGTCTTAAGTTTTTGATTTCAAAATCTTTAAGAGTATCCCACCGTGCTATCTCTCGTCTCTAATTATTCTTCAAAATATTTTGGATAGGTAGCACTAGCGGTTTGGTGTAGTTTCTATCGTCCAGAAATGAGTGAATTGCCGCTGTAACCACAACAAATTTGAGCAACTATCGCATGATCACTCAAAGAGGAGAAAACTAGGAAAGCGAACATAAAATAATGAGGAAGCTTTGGAGTGAAGAAACCTTCTCATGCAACAGAGTCCTTTACTTTGAACTCTCCATCTCTGCCTCTAACCCACCACCATCTCACTCAATCTCACACTCACTCACGGCTCGTTCTTGCCGACTTTCATTCCTTGAGGACTCATCCCGAAGAGATTTTAAATGAAAGATTTGGGGAGAGAAAGGTTAGGAGAAGATGGATTGCCGGGTCCTCTGCTTGCCCAAGAAGCGTCTGCCCTCGGCAGTCATGGCAGCTCCTTCATGTCTTCAAGTGATCCTGCAGTCACGCCACTTGTCGTTTTTAGCACTCTCATCGCTGTTAGCGGCTCTTTCGTTACTGGGTGTGCTGTGAGTACTGTATCAACTGTCAGATTCATCACCAAAAAACCAGCTCTATTTTCTTTTATTGATTCCTGATTCTCATTTTCTCCCACATCTGTATTAAATTGGAGGTGAGTTTAGCAATCGGGGTGCTTTTTCCGGTGTACCTGATGATTGCTAAGGAGGCAGTGTCATGATTTCTTTCAGGCTCTACTACAATATATTGTTGGGAAAAGATAGGAGGAAAGAAGCACGTAACTTGGTCAAAGTTTTTCTGTTCTCTTATATTATTGGTCAACATTGTGTTTTCAAGAAAAATCTGGGTTTTTATTTTACCCTTGGTGTTGGTAAGATGAAGCAACCAAGATCTGTCTGCAACTCTGGTCGAATGTGTGTCTGCTACTATTTTTGGTGCCTAAAAGTTGGCAAATTATTTTCCAGAAGCACCTGTCTGTCATGTTCTTGATCACTTAGCTGATACCAAGATATAAGATGACCTGGATTATCTTAGAATGTAATAATTTGTTCCAACAATTACTCTGTAATATTTTCCTCTCACAACCCGGGATAAAGGAGGAGAGGATGTGTCGAACAGTCCGATACTAGTTGCCGTGTCTTCATATAATAATATCAGCTTGAACCACAATAAAGCACATAGCTGGTTCAGGATCACTCAAGTAGCAGACACGAAACTCATTTATGCAAACAAGATGACAAATAATCTTTTTGAATTACTTCAATCGCATTTGCGAGAAAGATGCCATTTGGAAACTGAACCTTGGCCTGCCTCTTTATTATACATCCGTGGCGGAATTTTCTCATCAATTATACTTTTTGCTCCATTTCTTGAGAAGATTAGTAGCTGCCAAGTAGAAGTTAACTTTAACTGGCGGCATGTTTTTGCAATGTAGTGCAGTTACTCTTCACCAGCCGAGTCCGACATAATGGACGATTTAGGCCTCTCCACAGCAGCGGCAAGTCCTATCAAGCATCCATGCTATATTTCTAGGATTGTTCATCTATCAGCCGCTATACTAATTGGTTTCCATCAATATACTGTCAAATAAGATTTGTTGGAGTGAAATAAAACGCATGAGACTTACTAGACTAACTGAAAGTGACACCAAACGGAGAAATGGAAAGTGGAACCCATCTTGTATTCATATTCTTCCCCTTTTTTTATGTTGCAGTATTCGCTTTTCAGTTCACTATTAACAGTTGGAGGCCTCATAGCAGCTCTGGTAAATGGAAGGGTAACAGATTTGATTGGGCGTAGACGAGTAAATGAGCCTCTACCTCTCCCTTCCATTCTTGAAAGCTCAATGAAAAGCCCAACAGATATTAGGGGAGGCTCATATCTTTTTGATGCAGGCTATGTGGCTTTCTCAAATATTTTGCGCTGCCGGATGGCTTTCTATAGCATATGCCAAGGTTCCTACCCTTCCTCTTGCCTCTTCAGAAGTTTTCTTCATTGTCGATGACTTGATAAACAGGCTTAATAAGTTCAATTGCATTTTCCACCTTTCATGCTTATCTTATGGATGAGTTTATTTAGATATCAGTCCTGTAGGATGTTTTTTGTGATTTTTCACTGCAATTGTGGAACTTTGCACTTCAAACCATCTGCCTAGCTGATTAAGGGATCACACTCGTGCAATTGATTTTCTTCCAGCTAAGACAGACGGCATCCTATTTTTGTGAATGATCAAGTCATGGTTTAGGCAGTGAGATAGAGCGTGCACTTAATGGTATGCCTGTTGAATCTACAGAATGCTTGGTGGCTGGATATTGGGAGACTGCTAAACGGGCTTGGCGTTGGGATTATATGTTACGCGGTATATGCAGGAAGCTTCGGACTTATTGTCCTAATAAATTTCTAGAAGTTGAAGCTGCCAATGTGCTGTTGATTATTATCTTTGTTTCCACACAGGTACCTGTGTACATTGCAGAGATAACACCAACAAGTGTTCGGGGAGCATTCACAACACTCAATCAGGTCAAAAAATTTGGACAACGTAGAAATTGAATTTGAGTCGAGACAATTCAGTTGCTCACCGACACACACTTGACCTCTGCTGCAGTTCATGTTATGCTGTGGCTTTTCGTTGATTTACTTCCTTGGAACCATTGTCTCCTGGCGCATCTTGGCTCTGATCAGTAGTCTCTCTGCTCCCTTCTTTTATGTTATGCGGTGAATAAGTTGGGAAAATATCGGAGGGTCATTCTTGGTGATTTCATCTTCAGGTGTAATTCCGTGTCATGCAAATTGTGGGTTTGTTCTTTGTTCCAGAGTCTCCTAGATGGCTGGTAAGTTGTTAGTGGACTTGAGGCATAGAATTAACATTTTAATGGCACCTTTGGAAACAAGCCATGATTACCCTTATAAGAACTGGCTAATTGTGTAAAATCATAGAATTGGATGATGAAGCCAAAACCATGCATTTTTGTTGTACGGAAGATTACTAGCACATAGTCACTTGCAGGTAAGACTCCACCAAGAGGAGGAGTTTGAAGTCACGTTACAGAGACTTAGAGGCAAAAGTGTCAATATTACTCAGGAAGCAGCCAATATCAGAGTAATACCTCAATCTGGCATGTCTTTCTTATAATTGGAAAGTGGCTGATACTTTGGCAATGATGTGCTCTCATTTCAATTTTTCTTATAGGACTACACAGATTTTTGAACAGCAGTCCCAGTCTAGAATTCTTGATTTGTTCCAAAGACGATATGCTTGTCCACTTATGGTGAGAATGCCCACCGAATTATTTAAGTTGTTTGCGATTCTTTTCCTAATCTTGTAACTGTTAGATAGCAGTCGGGTTGATGATGCTTCAACAATTCGGTGGGAGTAATGCATTTGCCTTCTATACAGGCTCCATATTTGAATCAGCTGGTAAAATCAAACACTAAATACATTAGTAACTTATGAATAATGAAGGCATGGTCATCTTTATCTTTTATCTTGGCAGGCTTCTCAAGTACCTTCGGTACCAGAAGCATAGCAATTGTCCAGGTACAAGCCATCTAGAATTGCGGTGAAACAAGAATTTGTTATTTCATCATATTTTCTAAAGATTCTACACATGTTTTGCAGATCCCAGCGACTGCTCTTAGTGTAATCTTGATTGATAAAGCTGGAAGATGACCACTTCTGATGGTTAGGAAAAATGACAAATTTTCTCTAATCGCCTTAATGAGACCACCTTTCGAGATACTGAGCCCAAACCCAACTTTTATTTGCAGATTTCGTCGGCTGGAATGTCCTTAAGTTGCATTCTTCTAGGGTTGTCATTCTTCATTCAGGTTTCATGAACAACAACTATTCCCACTCATGGCTCTCGATGTTTTTAAGCGACCTTATTCTTTCCTTCTATTTTTTCTGTTGCTGAACCAGGACCTTAATCATTGGAAGGCAGTGACCCCTATTCTGGCGTATGTAGCGATAACTGTGAGTCTCTGTAATAGTGCCTTTTTTCCTCATCTCTTTTCATCTTAAGCCATTGCTCAGTGGCTCGTTCAGATGAAGTTTGCTGACAGATGACTATTTTGTTTAGGCGTATTACATAGCTTACTCACTTGGCATGGGGGGGTTACCATGGGTTATCATGTCTGAGGTACATGACTTCAGTCTAAATTTGCACTGGGGAATCTTTATGACAAGACAATTCTCAGTGAATACGTTCTCTGTAGATTTTCCCTGTAAACATTAAAGGGTCGGCCGGGAGCCTAGTGACATTTGCGAGTGGGTCCTGTTCCTGGATTGTCACTTACACTTTCAACTTCATGTTCGAATGGAGCGCACCTGGTACTCTCTCTCTCTCTCTCTCTCTCTCTCTCTCTCTCCTGTCTGTGATGCATTCAGCGTCTGTGCTCAATCTGGATTGTTCTACTTTCAGGGACATTTTTCATATTCGCGTGCATATGCGGTCTCACAGTCTTATTCACCCTGAAGGTAGTCCCGGAGACCAAGGGGCGAGCGTTGGAAGAACTGCAAGCATCACTTACCCATTTTCTTTGACGGTTATTAGCCGCAGGTTCCTAAAATTTGAAATAGTATGAGCCGAACAACAAGCAGCACTGATAGGAAGGCTGAAAGGAGGCTAATTGTTGCAAAGTATTAATGCAATGTGAAACGGGGAGGAAAGAAAAAGGAGAAATTCCATGGTAATACATTCCATTAACGACGGTAGATTTCACAGACTGAACTATGCATTTCCATTTTAAGATGTACTTACTCTTTCTACCCTACAAGGATTTCTTATACTCCTTATATTCCAGTAAAATGATTTCAATAAAGTATATAGCAGAATTATCGATAATTTCAAGTTTAAGCACCTAAATTTGCTTAACTGCATACTGATCGTAAAACAGAAATTTGGTAGCCACCAGTACAAGTCAAATGAAAGTGGTAATTTTCTGATCAACTAGACATTACTAAATTCAATTTTGTCTGTAACTTACTTGTACATTACTAGATAAACAGGTCACCAGTCACCTCATTTTTACTACTGCGCTTATAAATTACACTAAAGTACATGTTCGTTACTGAACATGGACAATCAGTCTGAAATTTCTTGTAAATTGTGCTATAGGATTAGCCCTAAGGTGTCATGGTGCTTCAATTCTAACAGTTGTTTTCTTCTCGAATTCTTATATGAGAATCGAACCCCGACCTGGCTCTCGCACATCGAGAGAGATGTGCTGTTGCCACTAAAGCGAAGGCCTAGTGGTTCAAAAAGTAGTGTTAAATTGCTACCACCCAAACGGAGAGATTGTTTTAGCTGATGATTTCAACTCAATCATTGAACTTGTCCTATTTGTTTACGGATATTTATCCACACTGGGACATAGTCACATAGGTGACAATCAATCTTCTAAGTCGTTCCAATATATATGCCGGATGCGTAGCAGGTTTGATTCAGTTCAATTTTCAAAGAAATACAAATCCATAAATGAGTTGCAGTAGCCGCAACTACTGCAGATTTTGGAATCATTAGAAGCAATCATTCATGTGAATATGTGATCCAGCAAAGAACATGTTGTGATACTAATGCGAAGACTGACATGATTTTATAATTAAATCAATACAAAATTATCAGAAAAATAAAAGATTAATATTCTGAAAAATCCCAAACTGTTACAGTTATAACAAATTTATCCCAAACTATTTTCTTGACCATCAAAAATCCCAAATTGGTATAGCTTTGATAATTTTACCCTAAACTGGTACACTTATGACAAATTTACTCTATATTAATTTTCGTTAAATTTTAAGTTAAATGACACATGATAGTTGACTAGTATATTAATTTGGGATTTTACGTTCCGTTTATCACAATTTATAATTTTTGTGATTTTTTTTGTAGTATTAATCTAATTTAGTAAAATAAAAAACGGTGATTTTAATTTTTACCGATGCTAATGTGGGGTCTAACATTTTTTTGTTTCGTTTCTCACACGTAGTTTCGTGGAAAGCAACCGCCTAGGTAATAACGCCACCTTACTTTCACGGTGAAAAAGAATATATATCTATACATATATATATTATTTTATTTTTTAATTTGTCCACTCACGTCCTTCTATCCTTACAATTTTTTCATCAAATCTCCCGGTCCCACATCCCACTAACTTCAGTCGTGGCAGACATGCACGGAAAGATTTAACTAAAGTTAAGACCGTGCTGAAGTACGACGTGGATTGAATTTAACCACTATGAATGCTCACGATGTTTTCCAATGTGGATGTCCACGTGAGTATCCACATTACGTGGCAAAAATGTGAACATTGAACATTCAACATTCAACTTTTTCCATATAGTTTAAGAATTAAATTAAACATGCACTAAAAATCAGTAAATGTCTTGCACTTGCAAAAGATATGATAATTTTTATGATTGAGAAATTAGATCGGAAATCTTAATGTTTGTGAAAGTCATGCAATAAAGTCATATTTTCGCTGGCGGCAACTTCCACTTGTCGAACTTGGACTATTTGGATTGCCCACCAAATTAAGTATTATTTCGACATCAATTTAATGATAAAACGCGTGAGTATTAAGGATTATGGAGTACATGCATTGATTGCGACTATCAATTGGAATTAAAACTCGAATTTTGTTCAAAATCAACTAACAATCCAATTCAAACTAAAAACGATAGACCAGATCTTCGAATTCAATTTTTTTTTTTGTCAGTTCTATGCTAATCCTACTCTAACACTCACTCTAAGACTTTTGCCCTGCCTGCTTGTAGGGGGAGTCGAAACCCATTTTTGAAATGAAATCGTACCCATCGAATCCCCAACCTCCCACTTCCAAGATGGAAGAGTGGTCACTGGGGCGAACCCCCGGTGGTTGTTTTGAATTCAATTTGAACCGTGAGAAACTAATCAAAGATTAATTAATGATTCATGTATCGAAATTAAATAGAATAACAAGATCCATGAGTTTAATTCCGAATTCGAGTGAGCGTTTCATTAGAGAACGGAGGAGGAAGAAAATCGCTCCATTAATGCTTGTCTTTTTGCACATTTCACTACTTGGAATTGCATTTTTGAGAAGAGGTGCTTCTGGAAAACCATTTTTCAGGCCACGCAATCTTTTGTTTTTTGTGATCTCCTAAACAACTGCTATGTTTAGGCTGTAGTTTCTCAAGAGGTTACTTTCCCCCAAAGAAGAAGTTACCATAACTACTGGCGGATTTCTATAATGCATTCTAGTTATTCATCACCCGCTAAGTTGGGCATAATTGGGGAGAATTACCAAAAAAGTCCTAAACCTATTGCAATTGTGTCAATTCAATCATAATTTTTTTTTTTGGCCAATTTAGTCCTAAACCTTTTACAATTATGCCAATTCAGGCCATCCAGCCAAAATTGGCCGACCGGCGTTGACGTGGACCTTGATTGGGGACGGCCGGCAAATGCTGATATGGCAATTTTTAAATTTTTTTTTTTTTTGAATTTTTTTTTCTGTTTTCTTTCCCACCTTCTTTCATTGGCAAGGCTCGCCCCCGCCGGCCATTGGCAACGGCTCGCCCTCGCCGGCCACTGGCGACAGCAACCTCGCCGACCGCCAGCGAGAACCGTCGCCAGATCTAGCGACCTCTCGCGCTTCTGGTCATCGGCGACTCGAGCCAGGGCCCTCCTGCCCCTTTCGAACTTGTTCGATGTCTGCACCCTCTCCGAGGATGCCCTCAAGATTTGGTGTTGGTCCTCACTGGTGGCCGGCGAGGTCGCCATCGCCAGTGGCTGGCAGGGGTGAGCCTCGCCTGCCCTCACCTCTAGTTAGCACTGACCGGCCAGAGGAAGAAAAAGGTGGGGAAAAATAAAGAAAAAAAATGAAAAAATTCAAAAAAATATTAAAAAATTGCCACATTAGCGTTCGCCCGCTAGCTGTCCCCAGCCGACGTCTACGTCAGCATCAACCGGCCAATTTTGGTCGGATGGACTGAATTGGCACAATTGTAAAAAGGTTTAAGACTAAATTGGCCCCCAAAAGAAAAAAGTTTAGGACTGAATTGGCACAATTACAATAAGTTTATGACTTTTTTGATAATTCTCCCGGCATAATCGAGGATTTAGGACTTCCTACGGTAGCAGAGAGTCCTATCAAGCATAGGAAGCTATATGGCTATCATCTTATAATCTCTCACACCTATATAGTTATGTTATTTAAGTGAAAATACTGGGAATTGTGCATTCTACATTAAATTCATTTTCCTAACTTCTAGCATGCCTATTTTATTTGACCGTAAATAATTTTCCATTGACCAATCACTTACAGCGAGCCAAACACGTGAAAGTTCCAGAAAACTAATTCGTAGAAAATGCTTTAACTCAAATAAACACACTTTAAAGAAGAGTTCTAGATCCATTCCGGGTTTTAGAACTAGATTACGACCTAAACTTATATTTCGCAGCTTGACTAGGAGATCAAAATCACGATTTTCATATGGCCCAAAGTTTCAGAATGGCAACAAAGTCGCAATTGCGGCTTTGCATCAGCATTGAGGAATTGATGGCCGACGACGAAGGCAAGAGAGGTTTCCTATTTGTCATTGTCAATTCTATGTGCTATCAGTTTGTTTTGCACGTGAGAGGAAGTGTTAAAGTATCCCGCAATGCTTGTTATCTAAGATTTTCATTTCAAACTCTTTAAGAGAATCCCTCCATGCTGTCTCTCATGTCAAATTTTACTCCAAGATATTTCGGATAGGTAGCACTAGCAGTTTGGTGTAGCTTCCATCGACCAGAAATGAATGAATAGCCGCTGCAACTACTACAATTATGAGCAACTACTCACGTGATAAATGTAAACGACAAAAAAAAAAAAAAAAACACTTGGAAAACGGACATAAAATAACGAGGAAGCTTTAGAGTGAAGAAAACTTCTCGTGCAACGGAGTGCGTTATTTGGAGCTCTCTGTCTCTGCCTCACTAACTCACCACTATCTCACTCAATTCTCACACTCACTCACCACTCGTTCTTGCCGATTTTCGTTCCTTGAAGACTCACCACGAAGAGCTTTTAAATGAAAGATTTGGAGAGAGAAAGGTTAGGAGAAGATGGATTGCAAACAGACCCTCTGCTTCCCCAAGAAGCCTCTGCCCTTGGCAGTCATGGCAGCACCTTCATGTCTTCAAGTGATCCTGCAGTCACGCCACTTGTCGTTTTTAGCACTCTCATTGCCGTTAGCGGCTCTTTCGTTACTGGTTGTAATGTGAGTACTGTATCAACTGTTAGATGCATCACCGATAAACCAGCTCTATGTTCTTTTATTGATTCTTGATTCTCATTTTCTCCCACATCTGTATTGAACTGGAGGTGTATTTGGCAATCGGGGTGCTTTTTCTGGTGTAGCTGATGATTGCTAAGGAGGCAGTGTCATGATCTCTTTCAAGCTTTACTGAAATATTTTGTTGGGAAAAGATAAGAGGAAAGAAGCAGATCACTTAGTCAAAGTTTTTCTGTTTTCTTATATTATTGGTCAACATTGTGTTTTCATGAAAAATCTGGGTTTTTATTTTGTCCTTGGTGGAAGTAAGATGAAGCAACCAAGATCTGTGTCTGCAACTCCGTTTGAAAGTGTGTCTACTACTGTTCTTGGTGCCTAAAAGATGGTAAATTATTTTCCAGAAGCACCTGAATGTCATGTTCTTGGTCACTTGGCTGATACCATATTAGGTGACTTGATTATTTTAGAATGTAATAATTTGTTCCGACAACTACTTTGTAATATTTTCCTCTCATAACCCAGCACGAAGGAGGATAGGCTGTGTCGGAGAATCTGATACTTGTTACCGTGTTTTCATATAATAATATCAGCTCGAACCACAATAAAGCATGTAGCTGATTCAAGATCACTCCAGTGATGCAAAAAAGACGTCAAATGATCTTTATTATTACTTCAATCACATTTGTGAGAAAGACGCCATTTGGATTTGGACTTTTGGTCTGCCACTTTATTTTGCATCCATGATAGAATTTTCTTGACAATTGTGCTTTTTGCTGCATTTCTTGACAAGATTAGTAGCCGCCAGGTACAAGGTACCATTAACTGATGGCATGTTTTTGTAATGCAGGACGGTTTTTCTTCACCAGCCGAGTCAGGCATAATGGAGGATTTAGGCCTCTCCACAGCAGCGGCAAGTCCTATCAAGCATCCATGCTATATTTCTAGGATTGTTCATCTATCAGCCGCTATAAATATTCCATCAATATACTGTCAAATGAGATTTGTTGGAGTAAAATAAAACGCACGAGACTTAGTAGACTACCTGAAAGTGACTTCTGTATCAGTGACACCAAACGGAGAAATGGAAAGTGGAACACAACTTGGATTCATATTCTCCCCCTTTTTTGTGTTGCAGTATTCGCTTTTCGGTTCAACATTAACTGTTGGAGGGCTAATAGCAGCTCTGGTAAATGGAATGGTAACAGATTTGATTGGGCGTAGAGGAGTAAGTGATCCTCTAGCTCTCCGTTTTATTCTTGAAAGCTCAATGAAAAACCCATCAGATCTCAGGGGAGGCTCATATCTTTTTGATGCAGGCAATGTGGCTTTCTCAAATATTTTGCGTTGCAGGATGGCTTTCTATAGCATATGCCAAGGTTCCTGCCCTTCCTCTCACGTCTTCAGAATTTTTCTTCATTGCTGATGACTCGAAAAACAACAGGCTTAATAATTTAAATTGCATTTTCCATCTTTCATGCTTATCATATGGATGAGTTCATTCAGATATCAGTCCTGTAGGATGTTTTTTGTGATTTTTCACTGCAATTGTAAAATTTTGCACTTCAAACTATCTGCCTAGCTGGTTAAGGGAACACGTTCGTGCAATTGATTTTCCTCCAGCTAAGATGCAAGGAATATTTTTACAACATCTTATTTTTGTGAATGATCAAGTCATGGTTTAGTCAGTGAGATAGAGCGTAAGCACTTAATGGTATATCCATTGAATCTGCAGAATGCTTGGTGGCTGGATATTGGGAGACTGCTAAATGGGCTTGGCGTTGGGATTACATGTTACGTGGTATATGCAGGAAGATTCGGACTTATTGTCCTAATAAATTTTATAGAAGTTGACGCTTGCCAACATGCTGTTGATTATTCTCTTTGTTTCCAAACAGGTACCTGTGTACATTGCAGAGATAACACCTAGAAGTGTCCGGGGAGCATTCACGACATTGAATCAGGTCAAAAAGTTTGGACAACGTAGAAATTGAATTTGAGTCGAGACAGTTCATTTGCTTACCAACACACTTGGCCTCTATTGCAGTTCATGTTATGCTGTGGCTTTTCCTTTATCTACTTTCTTGGAACCATCGTTTCCTGGCGCATCTTGGCTCTGATCAGTAGTCTCTCTGTTCCCTTCTTTTATGTTAAGCAGTGAATAAGTTGGGAAATATCGGAGGGTCATTCTTGGTGATTTCATCTTCAGGTGTTGTTCCTTCTGTCATACAAATTGCGGGTTTGTTCTTTGTTCCAGAGTCTCCTAGATGGCTGGTAAGTTGTTAGTGGAGTTGAGGCATAGAATTAGCATTTTAATGGTAGCTATGGAAAGCAATCCAATTGGTGTTGATTACCCTAGTAAGAACTTGCTAGTTGTATAGAATTATAGAAATGGATGACTTTTGTTGTAAGGAAGATTCCTAGCACATAGTCACTTGCAGGTAAGAGTCCACCGAGAGGAGGATTTTGAAGTCACATTACAGAGACTCAGAGGCAAAGGTGTCAATATTACTCAGGAAGCAGCCGATATCAAAGTAATACCTCAATCTGGCATGTCTTTATTATAATTTGGAAGCATCTGATATTTTGGCAATGATGTGCTCTCATTTCACTTATTCTTATAGGACTACACAGAGACCTTTGAACGGCAGTCCCAGTCTAGAATTCTTGATTTGTTCCAAAGACGATATGCTCGTCCACTTATGGTGAGAATGCCCTCCAAATTATTCAAGTCACTTGCGATTCTTTTCCTAATCTTATAACTGTCAGATAGCAGTTGGGCTGATGATGCTTCAACAATTTAGTGGGAGCAATGCATTTGCCTACTATACAGGCTCTATATTTGAATCAGCTGGTAATATCAAACACTAAATACATTAGTAAATTACAAATAATGAAGGCTCGGTCATCTTTATCTTTTTTTTCTATCTTGGCAGGCATCTCAAGTACCTTTGGTACCAGAAGCATAGCAATTATCGAGGTACTAGACATCCAGAATTGTGGTGAAACATGAATTTTGTTTTTTCATCGTATGTTCTAGTAATTCTACACTTGTTTTGCAGATCCCAGCAACTGCTGTTAGTGTAATCTTAACTGATAAAGCCGGAAGACGACCACTTCTGATGGTTAGGAAAATGACAAATTTTCTATAATCGCCTTAAGGAGATCACTTTTCGAGATACTGAGCCTGAACCCAACTTTTATTTGCAGATTTCTTCAGCCGTAATGTCGTCAAGTTGCATTCTTCTAGGATTGTCATTCGTTATTCAGGTTTCGTGAACGATAACTATTCCTATTTGCGGTTTTTGATGTTTTTAAGTGACCTTATTGTTTCCGGCTATTTTTTCTATTGTTGAACCAGGAACTTGATCATTGGAAGGCAGTGACCCCAATTCTGGCGTATGTAGCACTAATCGTAAGTTTCTATCGGAGTGCCTTTTTTCCTTGTCTCTTTTCATCTTAAACCATTATGCAATGACTCGTTCTCTTGAAGTTTGCTGACAGACGACTATTTTGTTTAGGGATATTGCGTAGGCTACTCGCTTGGCATGGGAGGGTTACCATGGGTTATCATGTCTGAGGTACTTGGCTTCAGTCTAAATTTGCACTCGGCAATCTTTCATATCACAAGACCATTCTCAGTGATATGTTCTCTGTAGATATTCCCTGTAAACATTAAAGGGTCAGCCGGGAGCTTGGTGACATTTGTGAATTGGTCCTGTTCCTGGATCGTGACTTACACTTTCAACTTCATGTTTGAATGGAGCGCACCCGGTACTCTCTCTCTCTCTCTCCTCTGTGTGTGTGATATATTCAGTATCTATGCTTAATCTGGCTTGTGCTCCTTTCAGGGACATTTTTCATATTCGCGTGCATATGCGGTCTCGCGTTCTTATTCACCATGAAGCTAGTGCCGGAGACCAAGGGACGAGCATTGGAAGAACTGCAAGCATCACTTGCCCATTTTCTTTGATGAGTATGAGCCGCAGGTTGTTAAAAATTTAATTGTTGTGAGAGCCAAACAGAAGCAGCATTGACAGGAAGTTCCGTAGTAGGACATTCCATTAATGACGTTACACTCCACAGACCGAATTGTACATGGGGTAATTTCAAGTTTAAGCAACTGAATTTCTATAATTCCGTACTGATGGTACAACATAAATTTGGTAGCCACTTGTACAAGTCAAATGAAATGGGTAATTTTCTGATTAACTAGATTTTAGTAAATTCAATTTTGTCTGTCACTTAAATATGACGTTGGCTAATAGTGTCACCTAGAGAGGGTGAATATGTGATTTTAAGAAACTTGACAAAATATGGGAATTAAAGAGGTCAAGTTTGATATAAGCGTAATATCGAATATGAGCAATGAGTTTGATATGCACAGGAACATGTTTTAGCAAGTGGTGCAATGGGCTTCTATCATGTAGTAATGAATATAATTAGAGAGATAGAGAGTGATGCACTCATAACTTTATAGTAATTTGGCTTAGTGTAAGCCTATATCCACTTTCCCAAACTAATCACCTACCGACTGGATTCCATGAGTAGTCTATGAGTAATTACAATAGAATGTGCTGCTTATACCCTAGTGCTTCTTTTTTAAGTTTGATCTCACCATCGCACCACTAAGCACAAACTATAATATTGTCAACGGTTCTCAAGAGCTTACAATTTTAGTATGCTAAAAAAGACAAAGTAGGAAGGTAAATCTTTCTCTTAAATTTGGTTTTTTGCACTTTGAATCTCTTGTGTACTCTTCTTGGCGTCTTGTTGATCTCCTTTAACAATCCGCAGCATCCAATCTTCTCATTGTACAATCTTCACGAGGATCAATCTCCAAGTAGATCGTCAAACAATTATCTGGTAATTCAATGTAGCAGTTGGGGTCAATCAATCGTGAGTTTCCATAGATTTGGTCACCCATACAAGCATATTTTTGGTTTCCAAAAACAAAGTAGCTTGTCTATGAGTATATTGTCTTTGGAATGATTGTTAATCAACCTAGACATCGCACATAATTGGTATTTTCCATGTAGATAATCTTCGAGATCGATAAGTAACACTTTCTTCTATATTAGGAAGCTATACTAGATGACTAGCTATCATATAATAAGAAGAAATAATTCGTCTTGAGATATTATCCTCAAATTTTGTGATAAGGTTGTTTAAGGTAGTGTAGTTGCTCCACTTATATCAGCAATCCGCTGTTATATCCAACTTCTAGGTTATATTAGACTTATGCTTATACCAAGCTTTTGGTGATATAGATTTTGGTTATATCATACTTCCCTATTATATCCAAGTGCTTCTCACTGGTCACTTCAAGTACAACGGCGATGTAGATTCTTATTCACCATGAAGGTAGTGCTGAAGACCAGGGGGCGCGAGCATTGGAAGAACTACAAGCTCACTTGCCCATTTTCTTTTATGATTATGAGCCGCAAGTTGTTGGAACTTGAATTGTTTTGAACTAGAGGTGATTGATTTTCGATCTGGTCCTCCTTAGGAACTGGGAACCGAACTAGAAGGACCGGTTCCCAATTTTTGAAACCGAGGACCGGATCAGTTCAGTCCACTAGAACCAACTACTTAGCAAAAAAAATTAAAAAAAAAAAAAAATACTAGAGTCGTTATTATTTTAGGATTTATTACTATTTTTAAAAAATTAAATATTTTAAAAAAAAAAGAGTTAGTCGGTTTTCCCCTCGGAACTAGAAAATGGACTGAAAATCACCGATTCCATTTTTGTGGAACCGAGCTGGACCGATACTCTCAAAAACTGAACCAAACCGGCTGGTCCGATCCGGCCCGATCCGGCCGGTCCGATCCGGCCCGATCCGGCCCAAGCGGCTCCCGGTTCGATCGGTCCAATATGCTGCTTGGAAGGCCGACAGGAGGCTTTTTCTTGCTAAGTATTAACGCAACGTGAAACGGGGAGGAAAGAAAAAAAGGATTCCTGCCATTAACGACAGTAGATTACACAAACCGAATTGTATATCGCGGAAATTTGGTAGCCACTAGTGCGAGTCAAATGGAAGTGGTAATTTTCTGATTTGCTAGAGATATTAGTAAATTTCGTCGGTAACTTACGCATGTATTACTAGATAAAACAGGTCACCAGTCAACTCATTTTTACTGATGCTGTTACGAATTACACTAAAGTAGTTGTTCGTTGCTAAACGCGAACAATCAATCTGTGATTTCTTGCATGGATCGTCAAGATTGTGCTATAAGATCAGCCCCAAAAGCGTCGTTTTGCTTTTCCCCGCCATCAGATTTTTGAAACCCATCCAAACAGTTATTTGCTGCTCAAGTTCTGAGTTGAGTTGCTGCCACCCAAACGAAAGAGATGGCTTTAAATTAAATGAATTTCAACTCAATCATTGAACTTGTCCTATTTATCTGGAACATAAGTAACAATCAATCTTCTATTTATTTCCAATATAGGGTAGCAGGTTTGGTACGGTTCAATTTTGAAAGAGAAACAAATCCATAAATGAATCGCGGCCACGACTACTGCGGATTTTAGAATCATGAGAAGCAATCATTCACGTGATCCCACTGAGAACGTGCAGCGAAAGTGACGTTGAAATGGACAAGATTTTACGATTAAATTAACATGAAATTATTAGAGAAATAAATGAGAAACTTTCATTAGAGATTTAGGGGATTCAATTACTTTAAATTAAAACCCACGATTTGCCTCCAACAGGAAAGGAAACCCAACAAAAGCAAAACCCTTGCTTTTATTTCATTTCCTTTCTCTAATCAATTTAAGTGCGTATGATAATTATTCTGTTTCTTTATCTTTTATTTTTATATTTTTAGAAAAGGTTTAGAACATAAATCCGTTTAATAACACAATTTAATTTTTTATTTATAAAATAAATTTTTACTCCAAAAATAAGTTTGATATAGAAATCAGAAATAAAAAAAAAATTTATCGCTCACTATCATTATTGCCCGTCGGCCGCTACCAGTCCCCACCACTTGCCATCGGTCACTCGTTGCCCACTTGCCGATCACCCACTCGTCGACTGTCTCTCGTCGCCACTCGGGAGCGAGGAATTTTGTGTTTCTATCAAACAAATTTATATCCCAAGAACGGAAATTTTATATTATTATTAAACATGTATTTTTGCTTAAAAATTCATCCATAGAATAAAAATAGAAAAATTAATTTTTCAAACAAAAGAGTTATCATTCACACCTGAAGACTCACACGTCACGTGTAGGCAAGTCCAGGGAAGATTTGAATGTACATATATATAAATGTAAGTTAGTCTCTCTATATGTCATTCAAAAAAATTATTTAAATCTTTTTTCTCATGCAATCAGGTCGAGTTCCTATTTAAATTTGAGATATAATTTAATAGGAAAAACTTTAAAAACTCATAAGTTGAACGTGCAGTAATCATATAGCCTAGAACCAGAAACTTTCAGGTGAGTCTCCGTCATAATTTCACACACCCGAAAGTCCATTTGTTTGATTCCTTTATATGCATAGAAGTTCTTGTCACCTCCATTCCTTGCAATTCTTGCTCATCAGAAATAAAGAGACATGGAGAGTGAGAGCACAGAAGAAGATGGGCTCTCAACAAGCTCTCTGCTTCTCAAAGAAGAAGTCTCTAATTGTGGCAATCACGGCGACCCCGCATCTTCCAGTGATTCTTCTGTCACGGCTCTTCTCGTTTTTAGCTCACTGGTCGCTGTTTGCGGGTCTCTTGGAAATGGCTGCGCTGTAAGTATTGGTGCTGCACCAACCACGCTATGCATTCCAAAGCAATTTATGAGCCATCCACTTTGTCTTTATGGAGTCTTTGTTTTCTCTGTGATGTTTCTTCTGTTCATCGTCACCAAGATGCTTTCTGTTGGACTAGAGTATAGGGACAGGTCATACTCACCAGTTCTTTCCAATTCATGAATATCTAGTAGCCTCAAGAAGATACAGTTAACTTGGTTAGCAGGTTCTGCATCACATGGCCTGTCCCTGAAAAAATAGCATCCGCAGGAATTATTAATAGGTATTTTGTGTTCTTGTAATAACCTGTTCGCATAAGACTGGGACTGTTACAACCACTGGGGAAGTGATCAAGTATTCGAGCTCCGTTGCATTATCAGGAGAAAAGGGAAAGAGAGAAAAGAAAGCATGAAATTAGGAGCCAGTGTTTGGGCTGACCATATTGTGCTGCCTCAATTGAGGCTGTTTTTCCTCACGAGGTTACTCGCAGTCACTAAGGCACCTTGACAATGGCGAGCAATTTACTGTGCAGGTGGGTTATTCTTCACCAGCTATGTCCGGCATAAAGGAAGATCTGGGACTTTCTGTAGCAGCGGTTAGTCTACCTTACTCCTCACAAATGAAGAATCTGTCAAATGGGTCTGACGTATTCAGCTAATTGCTGGAATAGGATCAGGATGGGATGATTGCTGCAAAGTTTTAATTGATTTAACTATCATCTAAACTCTAATCTTCCAATTATAATCCTGATTTTCTACATACATTGTTCCTTAACATATAATATAGCATTTAACCCTTATCTTAATTGATAAGCGCTAAAAACATATCTTGTATTAGGGACTGCTGACAGATAAGTGGTCAGTTACGGTTCAGGTTCTCTGTATCAATCATTCCCCTATTATGCTGCAGTATTCACTTTTTGGTTCGATGCTGACATTTGGAGGACTAACAGCATCTTTACTGAATGGAACTATTACAGATATTATTGGTCGAAAGCGTGTAAGTACTTCATGAGCTATAGACTTTCTAAAATTTCACAATTGCGTAGGACCAAATTGCTCTTGTTGTATCTTGTGATGCAGGCAATGTGGCTCTCTCAAATACTTTGCACAGCTGGATGGCTTTCTATAGCACTTACCAAGGTTCCTTCCCTTTCTCTCGCCTCTTCAAGTTCTCCTCATAAGTGGCCAGCACATGCGAAATTTGAACTTAGCGAATGGAATAGGAAATGCTGTAAAGAGAATTTACTGGTAACTTCCAGTTCGGTGTGGTCGGGGAAGATATTGATTTCCATCTGTTGTTCGTTTACATGATCATGTTCTCATATTACTATGGAAGAATGTTTAAGTTGGCTAGACATATTACAAATTTTAAGTTTCTTGACATCACTTTCAATGGGTGCTTTTTTTTTTTTCAGTGGAAACATACTTATATAAATACTCCAAATGCAAAAGTACAAATCAAGGCGGACTTCTAGTCTGAGTCCCCGAGCATCTTGCTCTTTGCTTATCCGATACAACCAAAGTTTCTCATTCAGAAGGAATACAATTGAAAGTAAATATATCGTAAGATGCCATTGATCCCATCTTTGCTAGCTTGTCTGCACACTGATTTGTTTCCCTGATTTCATGCTTAATCCTCACTTGCTGCAATTCACCTAACATGTCCCTGCATTCATTCAAAATTGAGTTCAAGTTATGGATGTCAACACTAGTATTTTGCGAGGCATATATCAGATGACTGGCATCAGATTCAATCTCTAGACATATTATATTAGAATCTAAGGCAATAGTTTCTCCCCCTTGATAGCCCACACTTCCACAGCAAATGCAGAAGTCTTTCCCAAACAATGGGTATAACCGTTCACCCATTCTCCTTGATCTTCTGTTATTATGCCCCCAATTCCAGCAACTCCTGTACTCTCCACCACCACTCCATCAAAATTCAATTTGAGCCAGCTTCTGACATTTCCCATTCTGATCCTGATCTGGACTTCTTTCAGCATTGTTTAATCTTTGTAAATGCAGCAGATGTTCCCTGCTTTATCTAAACAAAAAGATGCCAAGTTAGTTTAGAATAGTGATTGAAAAGGCAACAGCATTCCTATATGCAAAGAACCCACAATCCTATTATGAGAAAGCACAACAACAGATTCTAGGCCTAAGGTACCAAGTTTTAGTTGTCACATCCCTAATCCACTCCCTTAAGGATTTTTGTAGCTTCCAACCATAGAAGGAGGAAGTCCAATGACATCCCAAAGTTTCTGAGTAAAAATGGAAAATCTCTTAGCAAATGAATTATAGTCTTGCCTTGAGTATCACATAAGGGACACACTCGTCATTCATGCCTCTGTGAACAAGCAGATGCCTTGTGGCAGTACTGTTATGAAGAAGCAACCAAATAATTTGATTCTAGAGGTCACATCACATCTCCACACCCAATTCTAGTTCTCCCCTTTACCATCTCGTGGGTCCAAATCCTCCGCAGTCTGGTAGGCAGAACGCAAGCAGCACTACTTGCTAGTCTTGGAGAAGTTCCATCAGAATTTAACTGGCTGCAATATTTTTCATTATCACTTAACCGTACACTTGCAGAATGCTTGGTGGCTGGATGCTGGAAGAGCATTAATAGGATTTGGCATTGGAATCACAGGCTATGCGGTAATATGCACTTTGGACTTTCTGGTACACTTATGGGAACCACGATGATCATCACCTCTCTTCTCCCATCAGGTACATGTATACATCGCAGAAATAACACCTAAAAATGTTCGGGGAGCATTTACTTCATTCAATTCGGTAAGAATAAAATTGGAACATTATGATCTTGCTTTATGTTGCAAATACATCACCTTTTGGTCTATTCTTCTTGAGTTGCAGTTTGTGCTAGCCTGTGGCTTTTCAATGACATACTTTGTTGGAACTATTGTTTCCTGGCGCGCCTTGGCTTTGATTGGTAATGTCTGGGACACTCTATTTACAGTTATTCCTGAAAAGAAGAGTTGAGAAAATAAAATAAAAGGCTGCCTCTTGCATTTTATTTTTCAGGTGGAATTCCTGGCGTAATACAAATTTTCAGTTTATACTTCATACCAGAGTCTCCTAGATGGTTGGTAAGTTCCTTCAGGATTTTCCATTAGTTGTGTACAAGTGACAATTTGATATGTGAGAAAATTAAATTTAAAGTTGTACTACTAAGCTTCCAAGAACTATGCAATATTATGTGAATGATTTTACAGGCAAAAGTGGGTCGAAAACAGGAGTTTGAAGCTGCCTTACAGAGACTCAGAGGCAAAAGCACTGACATTTCCCAGGAAGCGGCCGACATCAGAGTAAAATTCTGATTCCCTTCACAATTTTCTAAGGAAAGGCTAATTTTTTCCCCTCAAAGACCGATGAATACTAGGACTTCACATTCTCAGCTTCTATGAATCCCACAGGTCTACACAGAAACCTTTGAAAGGCAATCTCACTCAAGATTTCTAGATGTGTTTCAACAAAGATATGCTCATGCACTCACAGTGAGCTTCTCTTCAACTACATATAAACATTTATGCACACATCTATATGCCATGCTGTCTAGTGAGGACTTCATTTTCGAATCATTCTAAATCTTAGATAGGACTTGGACTGATGCTGCTTCAGCAGTTTGGTGGAGATAGCGCTTTCTCCTACTATGCAAGCACCATTTTTGAATCAGCTGGTAAAATAAAATGCTTCTCTACTACTTCAGGAAGTGTGAGGAAATAATTAAGACAAAATTTTGTCCATGACAGATTTTTCAACTAGCATTGGCATCAGGAGCGTGGCTATTGTCACGGTAAGCCGTTTTTCTGTCTTCAGGAGAGTTTTTTAGATACTCAATTATGGAATATTGTCATGAAATTTGACTTCTGCATGTTGCTTTTACAAATAGTTTGACATGATTTGTAGATGCCAGCACTTGCAATTACTGTATTCTTGACTGATAAAGCTGGGCGGCGACCGCTTTTGATGGTTAGGAAAAGAAACCCGTTCTCTTTTGATTCCTAAAAGAATCATTAATCAGAAAGCTGAAATTGAGCTTGAGCTTGAGGTTGTTCTCGATTTGCAGGTTTCTTCTGCCGGAATGTGCTTAAGCTGTTTAATCCTAGGATTTTCATTTTACATGCAGGTTAGCTATACTATAACTAAATCAACCACTAGCACACTTGGGGCTCTTTAAGAATTTGACCTGCTTTTTGTTCTTTCATGTCCTTGCCCCTTGTCTACAGGATCTGCACAATTTCAAGGATGTCACTCCAATTTTGGTTTTCCTAGCTGTATTGGTAAATCATTATACCAGAGCTTAGCGAAGCTAGTCTATAACTGTGTGGTGAGTTTTGCTGAAGTTGCTGATAGACTGGTAATGCAATCAGGCATATTTTATATCTCTGTCAGTCGGCATGCGAGGACTGCCATGGGTTCTAATGTCTGAGGTGCGAATCCATAATAACTTTTATTGAATTTTATGATGACTAAGACTAAAATCAAAGGCCAGTGACTGCTGTGATTCCACCTTACGTAGATATTCCCAGTAAATGTAAGAGGGAGAGCAGGAAGCATGGTGATCTTCACCCACTGGTCCTGTTCCTGGATTGTGAGCTACAGTTTCAACTTCATGTTCGAATGGAGCGCACCCGGTATGCTTGCTGTCTCCGTTGACTTCCTTTACGCAGTATGATCTCAGTATTTTGGAGCTTAAGCGCATGTGACTGTGCGCTTGGATATATTAGGAGCATTATCCAATAGTCATTTTTTTTTGCATCTTGGCTGTGCTTTTTCCAGGAACATTTTTCATATTCGCTGGCATTTGTGGTTTAGCGATCCTGTTTACCGTGAAGTTAGTGCCGGAGACCAAAGGGCGAGCCCTGGAAGAACTGCAAGCATCGCTTGCTCATTTTTCTGCGGTGACTTAAATTCACGGATCTTCTATTAGTATTATGCCTGCTGGGATGTCAAAAGACCATCGTGGGATCAACATTTTGTTCCTGATCGTTGAATAGAGTGAGCTACAACGTGGAGTGGAAGAGCAAAAGCATTGTGAATTCTTGTCCTTTTGCTGGGTGATGATTTTTACAGAGACCTAGTCAAGTTCTTATATTTATTTAACGGTCAGATGGTGCCAGCCAGCTTTGACTGATCTGGACAAGTCCACCTTCTTAGGCGGTCCGAACCGCGCAGTCTCCCACATCGGCCTAGTGCATTCGGGATTTTACTCATAAAGTACAATCCCTCCCAATAAGGCTTAAACCCAATACCACAAAAGAGAAGTGGAATTTGTTATCATAGGCAGTAGAGTTTTGTAGAGTACCTGTCATGCGTTCTTTTACCACAAACCAAAGTTCTTAAACTCTTTGTCACACTCCAGTTCGCACTAGACTCGAGGGAATCATAAAGCTGCCCTTCAATAAATAAAGGAGGAAGCCATAAAGAATTCAACTTAATCGTATGCAAATAAAAATAAATCTTATCACAAAATTATAGTTGATGTGAATAAATATTATGTGGCATTTTTGGGATAAAGACATCACAAGTGCCAAAATTTTCATACGACACTCACTTGAATTACATAACTTTTAATCGATCATATGAGTACCAAAACTTTTTAAAACATTTACACAAGTGCTGGAAATTGGACATGGCATGGTACTAGTGGTCAACATTTTCAAGAATTTTTTACATTCAAGTAAGTAATTGATTGAAAAATTATATGACACTTAATTAATTGAAAAAAATAATTATAGTACTCAAGTGAATGCAGAAAAAAAGTAAAGGCAATCACTTGGGTAACATTATAGCACTTAAGTAATAAAAAAAAAGTTATGATATTCAAGTGAGTATTATACGAAGATTATAACATTAATAGTGTTCATTTTCCTAGCATTCTCCATTCTCATGATAGTATCAATTCAATTCCGCCATCATGATTGAAGATTACTTGAGTAGCCACTTTTCTCACCAAATAAAGTTAAAAAGATCGAAAATGGAATAGAGGCAACAATACCATATCTTTTGTGTAATTTCTCAAAAGTCTGTAGCCCATGCCAAATCAAACCTGTTTGGAAAACTTCTACTATTGACTTTTACCATTCAAATTTCCTTCCAAAATTTGTGAAAGAAGCAAAATTATTTAAATTTCAAGAAATTATGGAAAACATTGTATATCCTTTTAATTATTTGATGATATTTGTATGTCGTGCACATCGTTACTCATTAGTATAAAATTACTCAAAAATAGTAAAAATCACACGATTGATACGTTTATGATCATGTGGTCTAGGTGGACAATGTCCTATAAAAGAATTCGTCGGCGCTGACATCAGAGCAGACATGGAAAACGACAAACTGCTTGCACGACAGGCTTCACACCTCGCAATTGCCTTGAGTCACTTGGTCCGGTTTCGCAGGAAGTCCTCACTCTTTTGTCCGTGTCTTCATTACTCCGCTCCACATACTCTCTCTCTTCTCCGAGAGATTTCAGTGGCCACCCTCACCTTCAGTCTCATCACTCCAGTTCTTGGTCTTTCAAGAAAGGAAGAACAGAATGAACAGAGAGAGTTCAGAGTCAAAAGCAGCAGAGCCATCAAGACCTCCTCTGCTTGAGAAGAGAACCATCATCTGTCCTGATGAAGGGGATGGTGGATCTTCCTCTTCATCTTCTTCTTCAGCCACGCCTGTTCTTGTTCTCACCACTTTGGTCGCTGTCTGCGGTTCATATGTGTTCGGTTCTGCCGTGAGTATTTGCATTAACAATCTTTTTATTACCTGGGTCTGACTTGTTTAGTTTGAGTTCTTGATCATATGGCTGCCTTCTCGGGTTTATATCATTGCAAGCTCTTCGTTCAGATTTTGTTGTACTATGTGTATTCCAAATATGGTTTTGGCGGTTTATATAATAAAAGTTGTTTACCACACGATGGTTTTGATTGATATGGCTTTATCATAGAATTTTTGTGATGTAAGTCAAAGTCGTGTTGCATTTTGCTTAAGCTTTACACGTTGATTCAGGGGAGAAAAGGATAGTCTTGCACGATCCACGAGAGGGATCTGTCTATGTTACTGGCAAACTGACATGAGGAAGGACTATTCCGAGATTTGACAATTCGAATTACTCTTACATAATTTTTTATTCAGTAGGATTTGGGAGAACTTGGAGACACTGTTTGAGTGTGATTCACAATTAGATCACTTGGTTCACAAGAACTGATGCTTTTGATTCTGATTGAAGGTGGGATACTCATCACCTGCTCAGTCTGGAATCATGGATGATTTGGGCCTCACTTCTGCAGAGGTAGTAGGACTTTGCAGCGCGCTGTTCATCACTTGTCTTTGTTCTTCTTCTAGTAAAGCAATTGCCATTCATTTTACTATTATATCACGTGCAAATGGATGCACATCTAATGGTTGGATACCTGCCTTGTACTATGTTATTGTTCATGCCCCACATTTTACAATTTGGCGTATCTATGCAATGGTGGTCATCTAGCGTATAAATTTCATCATTAGGTAGACAACTTAGAAGGTCGGAGGAATCGAAATT
Source organism: Eucalyptus cloeziana (assembly GCA_014182715.1). NCBI lineage: Eukaryota > Viridiplantae > Streptophyta > Magnoliopsida > Myrtales > Myrtaceae > Eucalyptus > Eucalyptus cloeziana. Next base: position 27,287,080 of record CM024635.1, on the reverse strand, counting down.
AATTTATGTGGGAAAATGCTTTTCAACTTCATTAACAAAATTGTGATATGAGAAAATATGTTTCGGTTCAAAGATTTGGTGTCCGCAATCTGCATTGTCTTCTGAATATATATTTCTCTCTGGCCGTCACTCTGCAGTACTCGCTTTTTGGCTCAATATTGACAATTGGAGCTATGATGGGAGCAGCAATCAGCGGGAGAATCGCAGATTACATAGGTCGAAGAGGTGTAAGTAGGTCCCCTGTCCCTTATGGTTTCGTCGTATGACATTGGCTTTTTCTGCGAAATATCAGTTTCCCTCAACTTCTTAGTTTTGGTGAAGCAGACAATGGGACTTTCAGAGATATTATGCATAACAGGTTGGATAGCTATAGCATTATCAAAGGTTCGTTCATCTTATTTCCATTTCAAGTATACTCAGATTCACTTACTTTTGAGCTCTCTATCTTTGAAATTTACCTCATCTAATCAGCTTTTATGCAAAAAGCACATCAGTTTGCCTGCAAATTGTACATGTTGCACATTTGAACCTTTTTTTTTTGTTAAAATATTGTGGATGTGCTTTGCTTATCATGAGTTCAAATGCCTGCACCGAGAAAATGAAGTTTGCGGGTGAGTACCATTTTTCATTTTTGAATTTGCTTCATATTTATTAGGGAACCTACTGATGTTTTAATGCCAATTACTAAGTAGAGATGCATCTCCCATGCCAAAAATCATCTTAAAAAAGCAAGTGCATTTTCCTTTTTCTTATGACTTTATACTAATTTGCTCAATTATTCTTGAAAGATTTCTTTGTGGCTTGATGTTGGGAGGTGGCTGGTAGGATGTGGAATGGGGCTCCTGTCATACGTGGTAACTGTTTTTGAAAGTTAAAATTCATCAGAACTTCCTTTCTTATTGTAATTGTTAATCTCTCTCACTTGATTAAACAGGTCCCCGTATACATAGCAGAAATTACACCGAAAGACCTTCGTGGAGGATTTACAACAGTACATCAGGTAATGCAAAATCACTTATAAATATAACTACATCTTTTCACTCTTATCGCTCCTGTACCTAACTCATCTGTGACCATCTCAATTTCAACAGTTAATGATCTGTTGTGGTGTGTCAGTGACTTACCTTATCGGAGCATTCGTTTCTTGGCGAGCATTGGCTCTCATAGGTGAGTTTGTAACTTGGTGATGCTGTATTAATCTCATCCGAATAGTGTTACAATTTGCTATTCATTTCATTTCAGGCATTATTCCTGTTAGGAAATAATAATAAGGGTAAAATAGTCATAAGAGGGTTACTAGGGTTACTCATATATATTCTTGTAATCCTTTTTTGATTAAGCTAATACAATACGTAGAATACTCTCTCTCTTTCAACATGGTATCAGAGCTACGTTAAAACTTCAAGAGAGTGATCCCACCACCACCATAGCCTGGCGGCGGAGGCCGTCGCTAGATCCAGATCCTCCGCCGCCACCGCCGCAGTGTGCTTCTCTTCTAGACAGCGGAGGAGAAAGAACACCCACATCGTCGTTCGATCATCGTCCTCAGATCCTGATCTGTTTACTGGTTTTCTAAGATCTGGACAGAACTACTGCCCAGTGTCAATCGCCGAAGCCTATCCAGCAAAATCGGTTTGTGTTCAGCCTTCTTTCTTGATGACAGGATTGAAAACCGATTGCACGATTTGGTCTTCGCTTGTCTTGCGATCTAGATTGTGTGTTTTTCATATGTCCTGAGGATTTCGGTTTCAGTTCTGCAAGGGTTTCTTCGGTTCTGCAAGGGTTTCACACGAAAAAAAAAAAAAAATTTCGATCCGAACTGAGGGTATTAGAAGTTGTTTTCCAGTATAGTTATATGGGTTCTCATTGAAGTATATTGATTCTTGAAGTGCTAGTTGGTATGCGCATAGTAATCTTTCCAATGTTGGATGGTTTCCAGTCATCTTTGAAGTGCTGGTTGGTATGATTTTATGGCCTCTCAGTGAAGTATATTGACTCAGTGGTGGATCGATTGAACCCTTATTTCTGTTTATTGTTCTGTGGCTGATTGCACAACTGGGGTTAAGTGCTTGATTATTGTGTCATTCTTATTGGGTTCAGTCGATTCTTGTGTTCAACCTGTCTGGCTAATTGCATTATTGGAGTACAGTAGAGTTACTATTGATGGCTTCTACATCATCTACTGGTTTGACGCATTTTCTATTGACATCTGTCAAGTTGGATGGCACTAACTATCCATCATGGTCTAAAGCTGTACAACTTTATCTTACTGCAACTAGACAGCATGATTATCTTACATCTACACTTCCCTCGGATAAGAGTAAAGTAGATGATTGGATTGCCGGAGATGCAATGATCCATACACTATTATGGAATAGTATGGATCTGAAGATTAGCCCTCACTTCATTCAATGTAATTCTGCTAAGGAAGTTTGGGATAAATGTGCTCTACTTTATTCTGGCCAAAATAATATGACACGAGTGTGTGACACATGGGAGGCCCTGTTTGATCTTCAGCGTGGAGATCAGTCTCTATCTGAATATTATGCTCGTTTCACTACACTTTGCCGACAGCTAGATGCTTATCTTCCAGCTTCTAATGATCCGAATATATTAGTGAAATGTCAAGAGGATCTTCAAGTGATACTATTTCTTAAAGCACTAGGGCCTGAATATTCCTCCCTTCGTCAGCAGATTACGTCTGAAAGCTCCCTTCCTACAGTTGATGAGGTTTTCTCCCGAGCTTTACGCTCGACACCTACTGACAAGATCTCCACTACAACTTTAGAGACAAGTGCCATGATTTCTCATGGCTCTAGTAGCCGTGGAGCTCGTGGTCGTGGTTATCGGGGTCATGGACGTGGGTTTATTTAGAGTGGAAGTCGTGGTGGTCGTGATAGAATTCTTGGTAGCCGTGGCTCTTGATATTGTAACCATTGTCGGAGGGTTGGACATACTGAAGCTTACTGCTACACGCTTCATCCAGAGCTTCGACCCACAGTTGCTGCATTTGCTGAAGTCGAAGAATCTTCCTCACCAGTTCAATCCAATCCTACTCATGTGCAGGATACAAAAGATTCAGTTACCTTGACACATGCAGAATATGAGGCTTGGCTTCGCTCCAAACAGGTGACAGGAACTTCAGCTCCCACTGCAACTCTAGCACATAGCTCAAAAGGTAGTTCATCCTGTTTACTTTCTACAGTGTCAGACTCTTGGGTTATAGATTCCGGAGTCCATGCCGTGTTTCTGATACATCTGGTTTCCGGTACTTTGTTACATTTGTGGATGATTTTTCCCGAATGACTTGGTTGTTCCTAATAAAAGATCGTACTGAGATTTTTCATTGCTTTCGTCAATTCTATTTTGAAGTGCTAAATCAATATAATACTTCTGTGAAAACTCTCCGATCTGATAATGCCAAAGAGCATCTTGCCATTGTCTCTGGTTTTCAACCTTTTCTTGATTCCCATGGCATTATTCATCAAACTTCTTGTTCATATACACCACAACAAAATGGTGTCGCTGAACGTAAAAATCGTCATCTTCTTGATGTTGCTCGTTGTCTTATGTTTCACATGCATCTTCCGAAAACATTTTGGGGCCATGCTGTTCTTTCAGCCTGCTTCTTAATTAATCGGCTTCCAACTTCTATTCTTCAGGGGGAGACACCTTTCTCCATTTTACATCCAAATCGTCCTCCCTTTGCATTACCTCTACGTGTCTTTGGATGTGTTTGTTTCGTCCATTCTTTGACTCCAGGTCTTGATAAGTTGGCTCCTCGTGCTGATAAATGTGTTTTTGTTGGGTACTCTCGAACTCATAAGGGCTATAAATGTTACAATCCTACCAATCGCCGAGTGTTTGTATCAGCAAATGTTACATTTTTTTAGGACTAGCCATACTATAGTGCTCAAACAATCTCTACAGTGTCTCCTGACAATGACAAGTGTGTCTTACCAATTCCTCCACCAATCTCACTTCCTCCAGTATCGTCAACAGGATTTCAGTTTGCTAATCAAACTTACCGTAGACGAGGAACAGCTCCCACTACAGAGGTACAACCATCGCTTGATTCATCTGATCCCTCATCAGTTGCTATGCCATCCCCTGATCCTGATCCTGATCAACCCATTGCTACTCGAAAAGGTACACGATCTTGTGTTGGGCGTCCTGTCGATCGTTATACACTTTATTCTGATTGTCTTCGTACTCGTCATCCTATTAGCAACTTTCTCTCTTATGATCGTTTATCTCCTCTCTTCTCTACTTTTGTCTCGTCCTTGTCCTCTATTTCTGTGCCTAGCAATGTTACTGAAGCTCTTGCTCATCCTGGTTGGAGACAAGCCATGGAGGATGAAATGAAAGCACTCACTGAGAATCGCACTTGGAAGCTTACTACCCTTCCTGTGGGAAAGCAACCTGTTGGTTGTCGTTGGGTTTTCACGGTTAAGGTCCATCCTGATGGCACCGTAGATCGATTGAAGGCACGGTTGGTCGCTAAAGGATATACCCAAACATATGGTGTTGATTATGATGACACTTTTTCTCCTGTAGCCAAAATTCCATCTGTTCGTGTCTTTATTTCTCTAGCAGCGCATTTTGGATGGTTTCTTCATCAATTAGATATCAAAAATGCGTTTCTACATGGTGATTTGGCTGAAGAAGTGTATATGGAGCAACCACCTGGATTTGTTGCTCGGGGAGAATACGGTATGTCATTTACATAAGGCATTGTATGGACTCAAGCGGTCTCCTCATGCTTGGTTTGGTAAGTTTAGTGATGCTTTGTTATCAAGTTTGGATTAAAGCGTTGTCAAGTAGACCATTCGTCTTCGTTTTGTCTCCTCGGCTGGTTGTATTCTTCTGGTGGTATATGTGGATGATATTATCATTACTGGCAGTGATTCAGATGGTATTCAACGACTCAAACAATTTCTGCATACACAGTTTAGTACTAAAGATATGGGATGTTTGCGGTATTTCCTAGGTATTGAGGTTGCCTACTCGCATACAGGTATTAATTTAACTCAGAGAAAATATGTTCTTGACATTCTTGATGAGGTTGGACTTGTTGGAGCAAAACCGGTTGATACTCCTAGAGAACCCAATGTGAAACTTGATGCAGAAGATGGAGAATTATTACATGACCCAATGAAATATCGGAGAGTAGTCGGTAAGTTGAATTATCTTACTATCACAAGACCCGATATATCTTTTGCCGTTAGTGTTGTAAGTCAATTCATGGGTTCTCCTCGGACTACTCACTGGGATGCTGTGCTTCGAATTATCAAGTACTTGAAAGGAGCACCAGGTAAAGGACTAATTTTCAAGAATTATGGCCACCTAAATACCACAGGTTTTTCTGATGCAGATTGGGCTGGATGTTCTACTAGTAGAAGATCTACATCGGGTTATTGTGTATTTCTTGGAGGTAATTTAGTTGCTTGGAAGAGTAAGAAGCAACATGTGGTTTCTCGGTCAAGTGCAGAAGCGGAATATAGAGCAATGGCACATGTGACTAGTGAATTGCTCTGGTTGAGGATGTTATTATCAGAAATTGGGATGTCAACATCAGAACCATCGATATTATATTGTGACAATCAATCAGCTATTCATATTGCAAACAATCCCGTCTTCCATGAACGAACCAAGCACATTGAGGTTGATTGTCACTTTATACGAGAAAAAGTTCAGAAAGGAGAGATCACTCTTCAACATACAAGAACAGAGGATCAGCTTGCAGATATTTTTACCAAGTCTTTACGAGGAAATAGAGTGAATTTTTTATGTAACAAGTTGGGATTGTTTGATATCTACATCCCAACTTGAGGGGGAGTGTTAGGAAATAATAATAAGGGTAAAATAGTCATAAGAGGGTTACTAGGGTTACTCATATATATATATATATATATATATATATATATTCTTGTAATCCTTTTTGGATTAAGCTAATACAATACGTAGAATACTCTCTCTCTTTCAACAATTCCATGTCTTGTACAGGTCAGCGGTCTGGCTTTCATTCCGGAATCTCCTCGATGGCTGGTGAGTCATTCTGAAAGATTTTCTCTTCAATGGCCTTCCTTCTAGAAGACCCACAGAAAAAAAAAATGAACTTTTCACATTTGTCAATGATTAAGGAGATGAATTCAACACCGCAATTAAAGTGTCCCAAAAAAATCAAAATTTAACACATTGATGTTGTTCAGCAAAGACAGGTCGGAGTAAAGAGTGTGAAGCCGCCTTGCTTCGCTTGAGGGGGAAGAATGCTGATATCTCTCAGGAAGCAGCTGAGATTTGGGTAGTTCTTTTACTTTCTTGTTAAACAGCTCTCTGGCATGGAATCCTTATACATTTTGCCTTGCAGGTAATAGATGCTGATGTGGGTTGTACTATTTTGCAGGAATACACAGAAACCCTTCAACGGCTTTCAGAAGCCAGGATATTAGATTTGTTTCAGAGGAAATATGCCTACTCGCTTATTGTCAGTATTCTACATTAGCTTGAATCTTGGAGCTCCACTATTTCTAGAGGGACGAGTGTGAAAACTGATAATAACTTTGAGATGTAGGTTGGAGTAGGGTTAATGGTACTGCAGCAGTTTGGAGGGGTGAATGGAATTGCTTTCTATGCTAGCTTCATATTCATATCAGCTGGTACATCTGATTTTTTATTTTTTAAAGCTATCTTTGATTTGACAAACAAAAGCAAGAAATGGATTTGTTTATTCACCGATTATGGTCCTTTGATAGGCTTCTCTGGTAGTGTCGGGACCATAGCGATGGTTGTCGTTCAGGTTCCTCCCTCTTGCTTCTCTCAGTCCTGTTTTGGCCGTTGACTCGGCAATTTCTTTTCCTTTTAGAGGGCGGAGATTAATGTCACATGTGCAGATTCCAATGACGGCATTGGGTGTGCTCTTGATGGATAAATCTGGTCGAAGGCCACTTTTGTTGGTAAGCACTGAAGCGCCTTTTACACTAGTCAAAGTGTTGATCCTGAGGTTGACCAACTTTGACAGGTTTCGGCAGCAGGAACATGCCTCGGTTGCTTGATGACAGGATTCTCATTCTACTTCCAGGTATTCTTTTCAGCGATGAGCATCATATTCTCTGGGATTTAGCTTTTTATCAATCCATGTGCATTTTGGCTCATGAATTTTATCTGTCTTTATGTTAGGACCTTCAAGTGTGGAAGGCTTTCACTCCGATCCTGGCTCTTGTCGGTGTGCTGGTACTGCAGATTAACTATGCTTGATATATTTATCACAAGAGTGCTAACATTTTAATATTACTTGTAAAATTGGATACTTTAGATTTGCCTGAGTCTTGTTGCAAATTGTATGTTTCAAGTTACATCCAGCACAGATTTCGGTTGTGAAACAACAGAGTAATTACGGCTTTGACTTCCCAACAGGTTTATACAGGATCATTCTCTCTAGGCATGGGAGGAATTCCATGGGTTATAATGTCGGAGGTAGCTTCGTTTTCTAACTTCTGCATCAAGTTGTTACTACCGGGAAATGAAAAAGAACAGCGGGAAGTAATATCTTGACTGAGAAATGTCTTTTGCTGTTAGATATTTCCTATAAACATGAAAGGTTCGGCTGGTAGCCTCGTGACGGTGGTGAGCTGGTTAGGTTCTTGGATTATCTCATATGCTTTCAACTTCATGATGGATTGGAGTTCAGCAGGTAAACTTGTCCTCTCTTTCTCTCTCTCTCTCTCTCTCTCACACACACACACACACACACACATTGCTTACCTTTTGACAATAGATATTCTATGCTCCAATCTTGGAGAGACACTGCCTTGTCCAATGATTTTGGTTTATATTTTCCGTGGTATTTTTCTAGCTCATGAAGAATAATCTTGCGTTCGCTCCTTCATCATGTAGGAGAATGATGTGCTGCATCAAAATGTTCAACACTTCGCACCATTCACGAAGTGAAAGACATCACAACCCATGACGTATAAAGTAATTATCTCTAAAGAGAAGTAAATAAGAAAATGAGTCAAGTCTGCAACTTTGTTGTACAAAACAACTTCTTTTATGCGCATTGTACACGCACATTATCTCTCATGCTTGTACACATTATATCTACAACAAATGTTCACTGACCTGTCTTCTATTATTTCAGGAACGTTCTTCATATTCTCGAGCATATGCGGATTCACTGTTCTATTTGTAGCAAAGTTGGTGCCGGAAACTAAAGGGCGTACACTGGAAGAAATACAGGCCACCATGAATCCATTTTAAGTAGGAAAGTAACGCTGGAATTTCTCTTGCAGATGCATCGCCGATTATACAGTACGCAGTTTCTCGACAAGGCTGGGCCAAGAGGAGAAAGTACATTCGGCACGATCTTGTTTCCATGGTTATCACGTAGGAGGTCGATGAGAATGTGACGGTGGAACTGTCAACTTGGTCTCGAGATCTAATAATCAGAGTCCATTTCGCTTGAGTACATTCGAAAATGGCTCTTTAGCTTACGTTAACCACTTTCGTTGTCGATTTCTCCTGGATCTCAGGGGAGACATGAACAACCTACTTGTACTGGAATATTTTTTATCCACTCGGGTTGATGCTCGTATCGCAAGCCTGATCTTGTGTGTAACGTTTACGATTTGGCATTGACTCGGTATATGATTGGAATAATATCACCGTGCTTTGAAACGTCAATACATCTGCACAACAATGAAGCCGTCCCATTGTACATGTACATGCATTTGTCATTATGGCTAAAACTATTACTTAGAGGGGGTGAATAGGTGATTATGCGGAAATTAAAGAATTTAAATAGAGATTGCAACGAAACAACTTCTGATGAAGTCGTCAAATCTTACTAATGTATAATACTATCACATTAAATAAAAAGAGTAAGGATAGAGAATTGCACACTAAAGACTATAGTGGTTTAACTTTTACAAGCTTACGTTTACTCTTCCGTACTATAGTCTATTGCCTGCAATCCACGAATAAAAACCGATCAGAGGTTATAAGATCTGAGCTAATGACACTTAAGTTCGTGTGAACAACTTCTCACACACTCTCAGCCTTTAAAAGGTTATGCAAGGTTGCTCATAGAGATGAATGTAAAAGATCACAAAATATTCTTCAGACTTTGGGATTAAAAGCTTGAATTCTCGTGAACATAAAAGATAAACCCTTTAGCTCCAAGACCTCCTCTTATACTCCTCCTAGTCCAAGCTATCCATTGGACATATGTCCAGGAGGATTGTCCAGCCAATCTACTCGTTGGCTTGGATCTGATTGAAAAGAAACGATTGCTTCAGGATCGCCGATGTGAAGCTTTCCATATGTTATGCCACCCATACAGTAGTTCGGGTTTTCAAAAGTCGAGTGCTTCGAATTGGAAAAAAAGTTTCATCTCCAATAAGTTGTTCCCATGGTTATGGAAAGACTTTCCTTTCGGAACTCCTTATAAATATGATAGGAAATTCAACCAATCACCACTAGCCATTACATGAGTATTTGACTCATTCCTAACCGTTTGATAGAATATATAAGAAAGGAAAAATAAGCCATGACTCTAGTTCTGATTTATATCGTCTGATCATATCCCATCAGACTTTCTACCTGAATATACTTGTTACTAGAATCAAAGTCTCTAAGTTTTGTCAAACATCAAAATTACTTAGGGAATGTTTTCTCAACATTTGTATGTGGTCCTGGGAGTTCTGTTTGATGGCATGGAAGGCAAACGACACAGTTTAGAACCTCAACCTACAGAGAACGTTTGCTGTTCTTTTTTTGAATTATGTATCTATAAACACAACGTTTTGTTTTTTCTATTCTTTTCTTTTCTTATTTTGGTCAGAAAATGTATTTGTTGCTTTAAATAGAGGCAAAGCTGCACTTTCGATTATAAATATAACATGTTGAACCATGAGTTTATTTCTTTTGAACTTTTCACAATCGTTGATTCAACTAGAATAGATGTTGGGCAAGCAACATAATGAGTTGGCGTCGCGATTTGAAAAATAAATGGCTAGATGTGAATTAGGGACATGAATGATTTCTTATAAAAAGTAGCAATATATTTCCCTACAAGTTTTCTGAAGTCTAAGTTCATTAAAATTAAGATTAACCTTCAAAGATAAGACCATGCATTACTTAAATGCCTCTAGTCAATTGGAAAGCTATCTTGTGGATTGTTGAAAGTTGATTCCCATTATAAGCATGTATATAGTATGGGCGAATCAATTTGTAATCGATTATATTTCGTCCAAAATCTTTTTAGTAGTTTCCCACAAATCTAATTTCATTTGAGTCGATTTGCTAGGGGGTAACGAGATAATAGAGTGAAAAATGAAGTGACGTCACAAATCTAATTTCCTTTATTTACTTTCTTGGAACCATCGTTTCCTGGCGCATCTTGGCTCTGATCAGTAGTCTCTCTGTTCCCTTCTTTTATGTTAAGCGGTGAATAAGTTGGGAAAATATCGGAGGGTCATTCTTGGTGATTTCATCTTCAGGTGTTATTCCTTCTGTCATACAAATTGCGGGTTTGTTCTTTGTTCCAGAGTCTCCTAGATGGCTGGTAAGTTGTTAGTGGAGTTGAGGCATAGAATTAGCATTTTAATGGTAGCTATGGAAAGCAATCCAATTGGTGTTGATTACCCTAGTAAGAACTTGCTAATTGTATAGAATTATAGAAATGGATGGCTTTTGTTGTAAGGAAGATTCCTAGCACATAGTCACTTGCAGGTAAGAGTCCACCGAGAGGAGGATTTTGAAGTCACATTACAGAGACTCAGAGGCAAAGGTGTCAATATTACTCAAGAAGCAGCTGATATCAAAGTAATACCTCAATCTGGCATGTTTTCTTATAATTTGGAAGCATATGATATTTTGGCAATGATGTGCCCTCATTTCACTTATTCTTATAGGACTACACAGAGACCTTTGAACGGCAGTCCCAGTCTAGAATTCTTGATTTGTTCCAAAGACGATATGCTCGTCCACTTATGGTGAGAATGCCCTCCAAATTATTCAAGTTGCTTGCGATTCTTTTCCTAATCTTATAACTGTCAGATAGCAGTTGGGCTGATGATGCTTCAACAATTTAGTGGGAGCAATGCATTTGCCTACTATACAGGCTCCATATTTGAATCAGCTGGTAATATCAAACACTAAATACATTAGTAAATTACAAATAATGAAGGCTCGGTCATCTTTATCTTTCTTTTTTCTATATTGGCAGGCATCTCAAGTAGCTTTGGTACCAGAAGCATAGCAATTATCGAGGTGCTAGACATCCAGAATTGTGGTGAAAGATGAATTTTGTTTTTTCATCGTATGTTCTAGAAATTCTACACTTGTTTTGCAGATCCCAGCAACTGCTGTTAGTGTAATCTTAACTGATAAAGCCGGAAGACGACCACTTCTGATGGTTAGGAAAATGACAAATTTTCTATAATCGCCTTAAGGAGATCACTTTTCGAGATACTGAGCCTGAACCCAACTTTTATTTGCAGATTTCTTCAGCCGTAATGTCGTCAAGTTGCATTCTTCTAGGATTGTCATTCGCTATTCAGGTTTCGTGAACGATAACTATTCCTATTTGCGGTTTTTGATGTTTTTAAGTGTCCTTACTTTTTCCGGCTATTTTTTCTATTGTTGAACCAGGAACTTGATCATTGGAAGGCAGTGTTACGAAATCACACGTTGATTCCAAAAAAATAACGCTCGCAAACAATTCACCAGGCAGAATATAATAATAAAATAACAGAATCAGAAGAACACGCCAGCAAATTTGTTATCGAAGTTCACCCAAACTTGGGCTACGTCTCTGCACAGAGACACTCTACGAATCCACTAGACTTCGGAAAAAGTTGGAATACAACGATGATCTTCTCTCAAGATCAGGGCACAAAGAGATTGAGAACTCTCATAAAGAAAAAACTCACTTTTTTCTTCTCTCTTTTTCTTGTCTCTCTATTTTCTTGTTCGGTGTCTTGACGGCTAGGGTCTTGCCATCGCTAATATAAATGTATCACTTTTAACCTAAAAGCAAATCTAACCAAAAAGACAAAAAAGCCCCTAAAAACAAATATTTGGCTTTATCTATAACAATCTCCCATTTGAAGACAAATATACCCAAGCACCAAGCAACTTTGTATCCATCTTCTTCAAAAAATAGTAGTTGAAAAACTTGTGCCTCTACGATACTCCTCATCAATCAACATGGAGTAATATCAATGGTAGTAGTACAGAAAATATGCTTCTCTCTGTCTACTACCTTGGTCATCATGTCAGCTGGTTTCTTCGAGCCATCAATCTTCTGTAGCTTTAACTCATTATCTTTCAATGCTGACCTGATAAAATGATAACGCTTCTTCATATGTCTAGTCCTTGAGTGATAAGCTGCATTCTTTGCTAAGTGCACTGCACTTTGACTATTACTCCACAGTGTACTGACTGGTTGTTTCGATATAATTCCTCCATGTAATCTTGTAACCACATGATTTCCTTGGAGGCTTCTGTGATCGCCACGTATTCTACCTATGTCGTCGATAAAGCCACTACTTTTTGTAGTTGAGATACCCAACTCATTGTTGTACCTGCAATTGTAAAGACATATCTAGTGATACTCTTACCACTATCTCGATCACCCGAATGATCTGCATCTACATAACCCTGCAACTCTAGAGATGTACCACCATAAAAAGTGAGTAATTGGAAGTACCTGCTAGATATCTCAATATCCATTTCACTGCATTCCAATGCTCTATGCCTAGGTTCTGCATATATCGACTCACAACTCCCACTGCTTGTGCAATGTCTGGTCTCGTGCTCACCATGGCATACATCAAACTCCCCACTGGCGATGCATATGGAACTACCACCATCTCATCTTTCAAAGCCTGAGCGCTTGGACACATATCCTTGGAAAGTTTGAAGTAACTCGCTAGAAGAGTCGCAACCGGTTTTGCTTTATCCATGTTAAATCTCTTTAACACCTTATTCACATAGTCTTCCTGCGACAACCATAATTTTTTATTTTTCCTGTCCCTGATGATTTTCATGCCTAAAATATTCTTGGCCTCTCCCAAGTCTTTATTTTTTTCACTTCTACAATTCTCTTCATATTGGAACTAGCCACTAGCATGTCATCCACATATAAAGAGAGATACGCAATGTCACCATCATCATACTTGCGAAAATAAACACAGTGATCATACTCACAGTGTGCAAATCCTTTTTCTTGCATGAAACCATCAAATTTTAGGTACCATTGCCGCGGAGCTTGTTTCAAGCCATACAAGCTTTTCTTCAAGCGACATACCATGTGCTCTTTACCTTTGACTTCAAAATCCTTAGGTTGTGCCATGTATAATTCTTCATCGAAGTCACCGTGTAAAAATGTTGTTTTTATGTCTAACTGCTCAAGATGAAGATCCTCCACTGCAACTATACTCAGCAGAACTCTAATTGATGTCATTTTCACTACAAGTGAAAATATCTCAGAGTAGTCAATCCCTTCTTTTTGAGAAAAGCCCTTGACTACAAGTCTCGCCTTATATCTAATACTACCATCTGCTTTATTCTTAATGATGTACACCCATTTGTTTAATAAAGCTTTTTTACCTGTGGGCAACTTGGTCAACTCCCAAGTTTTGTTCTAAAGTAACGAGCTCATCTCGTCTTTCATAGCACACTCCCACTACAAGTGAGACGTGTCTGCCTTTGCCTCATCATAAGTCTCTGGTTCTCCTGAATCTGTATATAAGACATGGCTCAGAACAATATTAGCTGATGGATCAAAAATTACCTTTGGCTTTCTCACACGTGTAGACCTCCTCAATACAGGTACTTCAGGGTCGTTAGTTTGCTCTGGATCAATGTGTTCATCTTGAACTACCTCCTCACTGATAATAGGCTCATCTTGAACCTCTCTTTCAAGTGCACTTTGATCTATTGGAAATATCTTCATGGGCATTGTGTCTAATTCAACATATTTTGGTTGTACTACCTTCTCATGCTCTGTCTGACGATCCTTGTACATCTTTTCTTCATGGAATACCACATTCCGACTGCGGATGACTTTGTTATTCTCATAATCCCAAAGCCTATAGCCATACTCATCGCCACCGTATCCAATAAAGACGCACTTCTAGGACTTAGCATCAAGCTTTTTCCTATCCTCCCTATCAATCAAAGCATATGTAATACAACCAAACACCTTTAAATATGAATAATTAATCTTTTTACCTGACCAATGCTCTTGTGGTATTTCTCCATCTAGCACACTAGATGGACTTCTGTTGATAAGATAAACAGCTGCATCAACTGTGGCAGCCCATAAGTGTAGCAGGAGACCGTCGTGTAACCTCATGCATCTCGCACGTTCTAGAATAGTCCCATTCATCCTTTCAGTTACACCATTCTCTTCAGGAGTTCTAGGAACAGTCTTTAACCCGTGTATGCCTTCTCGACTCAAATATTCTGCAAATTCCTTACTCGTGTATTCACCACCATTATCAGACTTCAGGGCTTTAATCTGATAACCTGTCTCTTTTTCTACCATGGTTTTCCACATTCTGAACATCCCAAAAACTTCTGATTTTTCTCTAAGAGCATAGACCCAAGTCTTCCTTGTTGCATCATCAATGAATCTGACAAAATATCTCTTACCACCATAAGAGAGTTCTTGAGTAGGTCCCCATACATCAGTATGAACCAACTCTAGCTTTTGGCCTTTATTTTGTCGCACATTCAATTGAAAACTAACGACCTTCGGTTTTCTATAAATGCAACTCTCACAAAAATCTAACTCAACCTTTTGTAAACCCGGAAGTAATTTCTTTGAGTGTAACTGCTTTACACCTTTTTCACCAATATGTCCCAAACGATAATGCCAAATAGTAGACAAATTACCTGTAGCCATTGTAGTTGCAACCATATCACTGATATTGTTTCTTTGGAAAAGGTAAAGTGTACCTGTACGCTTTCCCTTTGCTACTACTCTTGCCCCTGAGGTTATCTTCCACTCTCCGCATCCAAAGGTTATTACCAAACCTACTTCGTCAAGTTTACTGGTTGAAATCAGATTTTTCTTTAATTCCAGAATATGCCTAGTTTCACGTAAAACTAGACGTCCTCCACCTGAGATGTTCACAGTCACGGTTCCTTTCCCAACAATGGGACACATGTGGCCGTTTCCCACAACCACTTGTCCAAAATCTCCACTAGCATAATCATCAAATATGTCTCTTTGCGATGTGCAATGAAAAGAAGCACCAGAATCAATAAACCATTTATCTGTTGTCAAGTCAAACCCTGCAGACAAACACAAGTTATCTAGCAAAGATTCATCGCTAACCATATTAGCTCCTTGATTCCCATCTTGTTGCTGCTTCTTTTTGTAGGCTTCACATTGAAACCTCCGGTGTCCGGTTTTATGACAAAACCAACACTCATCTTTTGCAACCTGTCTCTGACCCCTTGATAGTGATCTGCCACGCCCGCTGAATTTTCCTCTACTTTTACTTCTTCCACGGTTCTCCACTGCGAGTGCTGTTGAAGATGTAGATGCAGAAAAATTATCTCCACCTGAGACTTTCCTTCGCATCTCTTCATCCATGATACTACTCACAGCATCATCAAGAGTTAAATCATCATTCATAGTGCTCGAAATTCCCTGCACTACGGTACTGTAGCTTTCTGGAAGAGAACATAAAAATAATAAAGCTTAAAGCTTCATAACTAAATTTATGCCTGCGGATTCCAATTGACCCGTGACGGTACTGTAGCTTTCTGGAAGAGAACATAAAAATAATAAAGCTTAAAGCTTCATAACTAAAAACTATTAATTATGCTGCGTAAAACTATTAATATGCTCTGTTACAGAACCTCTATCAGATAGCTTCATCTTAACTAGTTTCTTCGGCAAAAATACCTGATTTGATGTGGATGGCTTCTCATAAATATTCATTAGAATATCCATGGCTTCTTTTGCAGTTTTTGCTTTCGCGATGTGGTACCCTGTCTTTTTCGTCAACCCTAGACGAATCGCACCTAATGCCTTTTGATCAAGAATTTTCCATCCGGCCTCGCGTCGGATCCACTTCCGCCATCTCGGGTTTCCAACCCTCAAGTGGTGCATAGAGATCTTTTTGATAAAGATAATCCTTGATTTGTAGTTTCCACCATCCAAAATCCTCCCCATCGAACTTATCGATTCTGATTTTATCTTCTGCCATCCTGTTTGCTTTCAATCGAACGTCACCGAAAAACCCTCGATGTTCTCGATTAGCCAACCCAGGCTCTGATACCAGTTGTTACGAAATCACATGTTGATTCCAGAAAAATAATGCTCGCAAACAATTCACCAGGCAGAATATAATAATAAAATAACAGAATCAGAAGAACACGCCAACAAATTTGTTATCGAAGTTCACCCAAACTTGGGCTACGTCTCCACGCAGAGGCACTCTGCGAATCCACTAGACTTCGGAAAAAGTTGGAATACAACAATGATCTTCTCTCAAGATCATGGCACAAAGAGATTGAGAACCCTCATAAAGAAAAAACTCACTTTTTTCTTCTCTCTTTTTCTTGTCTCTCTATTTTCTTTTTCATCGTCTTGACGGCTAGAGTCTTGCCATCGCTCATATAAATGTATCACTTTTAACCTAAAAGCAAATCTAACGAAAAAGACAAAAAAGCCCCTAAAAACAAATATTTGGCTTTATCTATAACAGGCAGTGACCCCAATTCTGGCGTATGTAGCACTAATCGTAAGTTTCTATAGGAGTGTCTTCTTTCCTTGTCTCTTTTCATCTTTTAAACCATCATGCAATGACTCGTTCTCTTGAAGTTTGCTGACAGACGACTATTTTGTTTAGGGGTATTGCGTAGGCTACTCGCTTGGCATGGGAGGGTTACCATGGGTTATCATGTCCGAGGTACTTGGCTTCAGTCTAAATTTGCACTCGGCAATCTTTCATATCACAAGACCATTCTCAGTGATATGTTCTCTGTAGATATTCCCTGTAAACATTAAAGGATCAGCCGGGAGCCTGGTGACATTTGTGAATTGGTCCTGTTCCTGGATTGTGACTTACACTTTAACTTCATGTTTGAATGGAGCGCACCCGGTACTCTCTCTCTCTCCTCTGTGTGTGTGTGTGATATATTCAGTATCTATGCTTAATCTGGCTTGTGCTTCTTTCAGGGACATTTTTCATATTCGCGTGCATATGCGGTCTCGCGTTCTTATTCACCATGAAGCTAGTGCCGGAGACCAAGGGACGAGCATTGGAAGAACTGCAAGCATCACTTGCCCATTTTCTTTGATGAGTATGAGCCGCAGGTTGTTAAAACTTGAATTGTTGTGAGAGCCAAACACAAGCAGCATTGACAGAAGTTCCGTAGTAGGACATTCCATTAATGACGTTACACTCCACAGACCGAATTGTACATGGGGTAATTTCAAGTTTAAGCAACTAAATTTCTATAATTCCGTACTGATAGTACAACATAAATTTGGTAGCCACTAGTACAAGTCAAATGAAATGGGTAATTTTCTGATTAACTAGATTTTAGTAAATTCAATTTTGTGAATCACTTAAATATGATGTTGGCTAATAGTATCACCTAGAGAGGGTGAATAAGTGATTTTAAGAAACTTGACAAAATATTGGGGAATTAAAGAGGTCAAGTTTGATATAAGCGTAATATCAAATATGAGCAATAAGTTTGATATGCACAGGAACAGATTTTATCAAATGGTGTAATGGGCTTCTATCATGTAGTAATGAATATAATTAGAGAGATAGAGAGTGATGCACTCATAACTTTATAGTAATTTGGCTTAGTGTAAGCCTATATCCACTTTCCCAAACTAATCACCTACTGACTCGATTCCACTAGTAGTCTATGAGTAATTACAATAGAATATGCTACTTATACCCAAGTGCTTCTTTTTTAAGTTTGGTCTCACTATTTCACCACTAAGCACAAATTATAATACTGTCAATACTTCTCAAGAGCTTACAATTTTAGCATGCTCAAAAAGACAAAGTAGGAAGTAAAGCTTTCTCTTAAATTTGGATTTTTGCACTTCGAATCTCTTGTATACTCTTCTTGGTGTCTTGTTGATCTCCTTTTATACTCCTTAGCATCCAATCTTCTCATTGTACAATCTTCACGAGGATCAATCTCCAAGTAGACCGTCAAACAATTATTTAGTAGATCAATGTAGCATTTGGAGTCAATCAATCTTGATTTCCCATAGATTTGGTTGCCCATACAATTATATCTTTGGTTTCCAAAAACAAAGTAGTTTGTCAATGAGTATATTGTCTTTGGAATGATTGTCAATCAACCCAGATATCGCGCGTAATTGGTATTTTCCATGTAGATAATCTTCGAGATTGATAATTAACACTTTCTTCTATATTAGGAAGCTATACTAGATAACTAGCTATCATATAATAAGAAGAAATAATTTGTCTTGCGATATTATCCTCAAATTTTGTGATAAGGTTGTTTAAGGTAGTGTAGTTCCTCCCCTTTTTTCAGCAATCCCCTGTTATATCCAACTTCTAGGTGATATTAGACTTATGCTTATACCAAGCTTTCGGTGATATAGATTTTAGTTATATCATACTTCCCTATTATATCCAAGTGCTTCTCACTGTCACTTCAAGTACAATGGTGATGTAGATTCTTATTCACCATGAAGGTAGTGCTGAAGACCAAGGGGCGCGAGCATCGGAAGAACTACAAGCTCACTTGCCCATTTTCTTTGATGATTATGAGCCGCTTGGAACTTGAATTATTTTGAACTAGAGGTGATTGGTTTCCGATCTGGTCCTCCTTAGGAACTGGGAACTGAACCAGAAGGACCGGTTCCCAATTTTTGAAACCGAGGACCGGATCAGTTTGGTCCACTAGAACCAACTACTTAGCAAAAAAAAAAATACTAGAGTCGTCATTATTTTAGGGTTTATTACTATTTTTAAAAAAGAGTTAGTTAGGTTTCCCCTCGGAACTAGGAATCGGACTGAAAATCACCAATTCCATTTTTATGGAACCGGGAACTAGACCGATACTCTCAAAAACTGAACCAAACCGGCCGGTCCGATCCGGCCCAAGCGGCTCCCGGTTTGATCAATCCAATATGGCCAAACACAAGCAGCAGTGATAGGAAGGCTGACATGAGGCTTTTTCTTGCTAAGTATTAACACAACGTGAAACGGGGAGGAAAGAAAAAAAGGAGAAGTTTGCTTCCATTAACGACAGTAGATTACACGGACCGAATTGTATTTCGCAGAAATTTGGTAGCCAACTAGTGCAAGTCAAATGGAAGTGGTAATTTTCTGATTAGCTAGAGATATTAGTAAATTTCGTCGGTAACTTATGTATGTATTACTAGATAAAACAGGTCACCAGTCAACTCATTTTTGCTGATGCTGTTATGAATTACACTAAAGTAGTTGTTCGTTGCTAAACGCGAACAATCAATCTGTGATTTCTTGCATGGATCGTCAAGATTGTGCTATAAGATCAGCCTCAAAAGCGTCGTTTTCCTTTGCTGCTCGAGTTCTGAGATGAGAATCGAACCTCCGCCCTGGCTAGTAGCGGTTCAAAACTGGTGTTGAGTTGCTGCCACCCAAACGAAAGAGATGGTTTTTAATGAATTTCAACTCAATCATTGAACTTGTCCTATTCATTTATACCCACTGGAACATAAATTAATCTTCTATTTCTTTCCAATATAGGGTAGCAGGTTTGGTACGGTTCAATTTTCAAAGGGAAACAAATCCATAAATTAATCGCGGCCACAGCTACTGCAGATTTTAGAATCATGAGAAGCTATCATTCACGTGATCCCACTGAGAACGTGCAGTGAAAGTGACGTGGAAATGGACAGGATTTTACAATTAAATTAACATGAAGTTATTTGAGAAATAAATGAGAAATTTTCATTAAAGTAAAGCCCACCATTTGCCTCCAACAGTAAAGGAAACCCAACAGAAGCAAAACCCTTACTTTTATTTCATTTCCTTTTCTCTAATCACTTTAGATGTGTATGATAATCATTATGTTCCTCTGTTTTTTATTTTTCTATTCCTAGAAATAGGTTTATAACATAAATCCGTTTAATAAGCCGCTGGTCGCCGCCGACCGACGGCCTAATTTTATTTTTCTATTTATAAAATAAATTTTTACTCTAAAAATAAGTTTGGTGTAGAAATCAGAAATAATTATAATTTTTTTTATTTCTAGAATAAAAGTAAGAAATTAAAACTTTTATTATCGCTCACTATCATCACCGTCCATCGGCCGCCACCAGTCCCCATCGCTCGCCGTCGGTCACCTGCCGATCACCCTCTTGTCTGCTGTCTCCCGTCGCCACTTGAGAGCGAGGAATTTTGTGTTTCTATCAAACAAATTATCATTATTAAATATGTATTTTTGCTTAAAAATTCATCAGTAGAATAAAAATAAAAATATTAATTTTTAAAACAAAAGAATTATCATTCACACCTAAAGACTCACACGTCACTTGTTGGCAAGTCCACGGATGATTTGAACGTACATATATATATATATATATATATATATAAGTTAGTCTCTCTATATATGTCATTCAAAAAAAATTATTTAAATCTTTTTCTCATGCAATCGGGTCGAGTTCCTATTTAAATTGGAGATATAATTTAATAGGAAAAACTTAAAAAAACTAATAAGTTGAACGTGCAGTAATCATATGACCTTGAACCAGAAACTTTCTAGTGAGTCTTCGTCGTAGTTTCACACACCCGAAAGTCCATTTGTTTGATTTCTTTATATGCATAGAAGATTAGTTCTTGTCACCTCCATTCCTTGCAATTCTTCCTCATCAGAAATAAGGAGACATGGAGGGAGAGAGCACAGAAGAAGATGGGCTCTCAACAAGCTCTCTGATTCTCAAAGAAGAAGTCTCTAATTGTGGCAATCACGGCGACTCCGCATCTTCCAGTGATTCTTCTGTCACGGCTCTTCTCGTTTTTAGCACACTGGTCGCTGTTTGCGGGGCTCTTGCAACTGGCTGCGCTGTAAGTATTGGTGCTGCACCAACCACGCTATGCGTTCCAAAGCAATTTATGAGTCATCCACTTTGTCTTTATGGAGTCTTTGTTTTATCTGTGATGTTTCTTCTGTTCATCGTTGCCGAGATGCTTTCTGTTGGACTACAGTTTAAGGACAGGTCATACTCACCAGTTCTTTCCAATTCATGAATATCTAGTAGCCTCAAGAAGATACAATTAACTTGGTTACCAGGTTCTGCATCATATGGCCTGTCCCTGAAAAAATAGCATCCGCAGGAATTATTAATAGGTATTTTGTGTTCTTGTAATAACCTGTTCGCATAAGACTGGGACTATTACAACCACTGGGGAAGTGATCAAGTATTCGAGCTCCGTTGCATTATCAGGAGAAAAGGGAAAGAGAGAAAAGAAAGCATGAAATTAGGAGCCAGTGTTTGGGCTGACCATATTGTGCTGCCTCAATTGAGGCTGTTTTTCCTCACGAGGTTACTCGCAGTCACAAAGGCACCTTGACAATGGCGAGCAATTTACTGCACAGGTGGGTTATTCGTCACCAGCTATGTCAGGCATAAAGGAAGATCTGGGACTTTCTGTAGCAGCGGTTAGTCTACCTTACTCCTCACAAATGAAGAATCTGTCGAATGGGTCTGACGTATTCAGCTAATTGCTGGAATAGGATCAGGATGGGATGATTGCTGCACAGTTTTAATTGATTTAACTATCATCTAAACTCTAATCTTCCAATTATAATCCTGATTTTCTACATACATTGTTCCTTAACATATAATATAGCATTTAACCCTTATCTTAATTGATAAGCGCTAAAAACATATCTTGTATTAAGGACGCTGACAGATAAGTGGTCAGTTACGGTTCCCGGTTCTCTGTATCAATCATTCCCCTATTATGCTGCAGTATTCACTTTTTGGTTCGATGCTGACAATTGGAGGACTAACAGCATCTTTACTGAATGGAACTATTACAGATATGATTGGTCGAAAGCGTGTAAGTACTTCATGAGCTATAGACTTTCTAAAATTTCACAATTGCGTAGGACCAAATTGCTCTTGTTGTATCTTGTGATGCAGACAATGTGGCTCTCTCAAATACTTTGCACAGCTGGATGGCTTTCTATAGCACTTACCAAGGTTCCTTCCCTTTCTCTCGCCTCTTCAAGTTCTCCTCATAAGTGGCCAGCACATGCGAAATTTGAACTTAATGAATGGAATAGGAAATGCTCTAAAGAGAATTTACTGGTAACTTTCAGTTCGGTGTGGTCGGGGAAGATATTGATTTCCATCTGTTGTTCGTTTACATGATCGTGTTCTCATATTACTATGGAAGAATGTTTAAGTTGGCTAGACATATTACAAATTTTAAGTTTCTTGACATCACTTTCAATGGGTGCTTCTTTTTTCTTTTCCAGTGGAAACATACTTATATAAATACTCCAAATGCAAAAGTACAAATCAAGGCGAACTTCTAGTCTGAGTCTCCGAGCATATTGCTCTTTGCTTATCTGATACAACCAAAGTTTCTCATTCAGAAGGAATACAATTGAAAGTAAATATATCGTAAGATGCCATTAATCCCATCTTTGCTAGCTTGTCTGCACACTGATTTGGTTCCCTGATTTCATGCTTAATCCTCACTTGCTGCAATTCACCTAACATGTCCCTGCATTCATTCAAAATTGAGTTCAAGTTATGGATGTCAATACTAGTATTTTGCGAGGCATATATCAGATGACTGGCATCAGATTCAATCTCTAGACATATTATATTTCAATCTAAAGCAATAGTTTCTCCCCCTTGATAGCCCACACTTCCACAGCAAATGCAGAAGTCTTTCCCAAACAATGGGTATAACCCTTCACCCATTCTCCTTGATCTTCTGTTATTATGCCCCCAATTCCAGCAACTCCTGTACTCTCCACCACCACTCCATCAAAATTCAATTTGAGCCAGCTTCTGAAATTTCCCATTCTGATCCTGATCTGGACTTCTTTCAGCATTGTTTAATCTTTGTAAATGCAGCAGATGTTCCCTGCTTTATCTAAACAAAAAGATGCCAAGTTAGTTAGTTTAGAATAGTGATTGAAAAGGCAACAGCATTCCTATATGCAAAGAACCCACAATCCTATTATGAGAAAGCACAACAACAGATCCTAGGCCTAAGGTACCAAGTTTTAGTTGTCACATCCCTAATCCACTCCCTTAAGGATTTTTGTAGCTTCCAACCATAGAAGGAGGAAGTCCAATGTCATCCCAAAGTTTCTGAGCAAAAATGGAAAATCTCTTAGCAAATGAATTATAGTCTTGCCTTGAGTATCACATAAGGGACACACTCGTCATTCATGCCTCTGTGAACAAGCAGATGCCTTGTGGCAGTACTGTTATGAAGAAGCAACCAAATAATTTGATTCTAGAGGTCACATCACATCTCCACACCCAATTCTAGTTCTCCCCTTTACCATCTCGTGGGTCCAAATCCTCCGCAGTCTGGTAGGCAGAATGCAAGCAGCACTACTTGCTAGTCTTGGAGAAGTTCCATCAGAATTTAACTGGCTGCAATATTTTTCATTATCTCTTAACCGTACACTTGCAGAATGCTTGGTGGCTGGATGCTGGAAGAGCATTAATAGGATTTGGCATTGGAATCACAGGCTATGTGGTAATATGCACTTTGGACTTTCTGGTACACTTATGGGAACCACGATGATCATCACCTCTCTTCTCCCATCAGGTACATGTATACATCGCAGAAATAACACCTAAAAATGTTCGGGGAGCATTTGCTTCATTCAATTCGGTAAGAATAAAATTGGAACATTATGATCTTGCTTTATGTTGCAAATACATCACCTTTTGGTCTATTCTTCTTGAGTTGCAGTTCGTGCAAGCCTGTGGCTTTTCAATGACATACTTTGTTGGAACTATTGTTTCCTGGCGCACCTTGGCTTTGATTGGTAGTGTCTGGGACTCTCTATTTACAG
Organism: Eucalyptus cloeziana; assembly: GCA_014182715.1. NCBI lineage: Eukaryota > Viridiplantae > Streptophyta > Magnoliopsida > Myrtales > Myrtaceae > Eucalyptus > Eucalyptus cloeziana. The sequence continues at coordinate 27,263,017 of CM024635.1, read as the reverse complement.
TTATTCCTGAAAAAAAGAGTTGAGAAAATAAAAGAAAAGGTCGCCTCTTGCATTTTATTTTTCAGGTGGAATTCCTGGCGTGATACAAATTTTCAGTTTATACTTCATACCAGAGTCTCCTAGATGGTTGGTAAGTTCCTTCAGGATTTTCCATTAGTTGTGTACAAGTGACAATTTGATATGTGAGAAAATTAAATTTAAAGTTGTACTACTAAGCTTCCAAGAACTATGCAATCTTATGAGAATGATTTTACAGGCAAAAGTGGGTCGAAAACAGGAGTTTGAAGCTGCCTTACAGAGACTCAGAGGCAAAAGCACTGATATTTCCCAGGAAGCGGCCGACATCAGAGTAAAATTCTGATTCCCTTCACAATTTTCTAAGGAAAAGCTGATTTTTTCCCCTCAAAGACCGATGAATTCTAGGACTTCACATTCTCAGCTTCTATGAATCCCACAGGTCTACACAGAAACCTTTGAAAGGCAATCTCACTCAAGATTTCTAGATGTGTTTCAACAAAGATATGCTCATGCACTCACAGTGAGCTTCTCTTCAACTACATATAAACATTTATGCACACATCTATATGCCATGCTGTCTAGTGAGGACTTCATTTTCGAATCATTCTAAATCTTAGATAGGACTTGGACTGATGCTGCTTCAGCAGTTTGGTGGAGCTAGTGCTTTCTCATACTATGCAAGCACCATTTTTGAATCAGCTGGTAAAATAAAATGCTTCTCTACTACTTCAGGAAGTGTGAGGAAATAATTATGACAAAATTTTGTCCATGACAGATTTTTCAACTAGCATTGGCACCAGGAGCGTGGCTATTGTCACGGTAAGCTGTTTTTCTGTCTTCAGGAGAGTTTTTTAGATACTCAATTATGGAATATTGTCATGAAATTTGACTTCTGCATGTTGCTTTTACAAATAGTTTGACATGATTTGTAGATACCAGCACTTGCAATTACTGTATTCTTGACTGATAAAGCTGGACGGCGACCGCTTTTGATGGTTAGGAAAAGAAACTCGTTCTCTTTTGGTTCCTAAAAGAATCAGTCATCAGAAAGCTGAAATTGAGCTTGAGCTTGAGGTTGTTCTCGATTTGCAGGTTTCTTCTGCTGGAATGTGCTTAAGCTGTTTAATCCTAGGATTTTCATTTTACATGCAGGTTAGCTATACTATAACTAGATCAACCACTAGAACACTTGGGGTTCTTTAAGAATTTGACCCGCTTTTTGTTCTTTCATGTCCTTGCCCCTTGTCTACAGGATCTGCACAATTTCAAGGATGTCACTCCAATTTTGGTTTTCCTAGCTATATTGGTAAATCATTATACCAGAGCTTAGCGAAGCTAGTCTATAACTGTGTGGTGAGTTTTGCTGAAGTTGCTGATAGACTAGTAATGCATTCAGGCATATTTTATATCTCTGTCAGTCGGCATGCAAGGACTGCCATGGGTTCTAATGTCTGAGGTGCGAATCCATAATAACTTTATTGAATTTTATGATGACTAAGACTAAAATCAAAGGCCAGTGACTGCTGTGATTCCACCTTACGTAGATATTCCCAGTAAATGTAAGAGGGAGAGCAGGAAGCATGGTGATCTTCACCCACTGGTCCTGTTCCTGGATTGTGAGCTACAGTTTCAACTTCATGTTTGAATGGAGCGCACCCGGTATGCTTGCTGTCTTCATTGACTTCCTTTACGCAGTATGATCTCAGTATTTTGGAGCTTAAGCGCATGTGACTGTGCGCTTGGATATATTAGGAGCATTATCCAATAGTCATTTTTTTTGTATCTTGGCTGTGCTTTTTCCAGGAACATTTTTCATATTCGCTGGCATTTGTGGTTTAGCGATCCTGTTTACCGTGAAGTTAGTGCCGGAGACCAAAGGGCGAGCCCTGGAAGAACTGCAAGCATCGCTTGCTCATTTTTCTGCGGTGACTTAAATTCACGGATCTTCTATTAGTATTATGCCTGCTGGGATGTCAAAAGACCATCGTGGGATCAACATTTTGTTCCTGATCGTTGCAAAGAGTGAGCTGCAACGTGGAGTGGAAGAGCAAAAGCATTGTGAATTCTTGTCCTTTTGCAGGGTGATGATTTTTACAGAGACCTAGTCAAGTTCTTATGTTTATTTAACGGTCAGATGGTGCCGGCCAACTTTGACTGATCTGGACAAGTACATCTTCTTAGGCGGTCCGAACCACGCAGTCTCCCACATCGGCCTAGTGCATTCAGGATTTTACTCATAAAGTACCTCCCTCCCAATAAGGCTTAAACCCAAGACCACAAAAGAGAAGTGGAATTTGTTATCATCTAAATCAACACCTTACTGATTTAGTCAGTAGAGTTTTGTGGAGTACCTGTCCTTATGCGTTCTTTTACCACAAACCAAAGTTCTTAAACTCTTTGTCACACTCCAGTTCGTACTAGACTCGAGGGAATCATAAAACTGCCCTTCAATAAATAAAGGAGGAAGCCATAAAGAATTCAACTTAATCGTATAAAAATAAAAATTAATCTTATCACAAAATTATAGTTGATGTGAATACCAAAGCATCATAAATATTATGCGGCATTTTCGGGACAAATACATCACAAGTGTCAAAATTTTCGTACGACATTCACTTGAATTACATAACTTTTAATTGAGCATTTGAGTATCAATTTTTTTAAAAAACATTTACACAAGTGCTGGAAATTGGACATGGCATGGTACTAGTGGTCAACATTTTCAAGAATTTTTTTACATTCAAGTAACTGATTGAAAAATTATATGATACTTAATTAATTGAAAAAAAAATTATGGTACTCAAGTGAGCGCAGAAAAAAGGTAAAGGCAATCACTTGAGTAACATTATAGCACTTAAGTAATAAAAAAAAGTTAAGATATTCAAGTGAGCATCATACGAAGATTGTGACCTTAATAGTGTCCATTTTCCTAGCATTCTCCATTCTCCTGGTAGTATTAATTCAATTCTGACATCATGATTGAAGATTACTTGAGTGGCCACATTTCTCACCAAATAAAGTTAAAGATCGAAAATGGAATAGAGGCAACAATACCATATCTTTTGTGTAATTATTCAAAAGTCTGTAGTCCATGCCAAATCAAACCTGTTTGGAAAACTTCTACTATTGACTTTTTACCTTTCAATTTTCCTTCCAAAATTTGTGAAAGAAGCAAAATTATTTAAATTTCAAGAAATTATGGAAAACATTGTATATCCTTTTCATCATCTGACGATATTTGTATGTCATGCACATCGTTACTCATTAGTATAAAATTACTCAAAAATAGTAAAAATCACACGATTAATACGTTTATGATCATGTGGTCTAGGTGGACAATGTCCTATAAAAGAAATCGTCGGCGCTGACATCAGAGCAGACATGGAAAACGACAAACTGCTTGCACGACAGGCTTGCCACCTCGCAATTGCCTTGAGTCACTTGGCCCGGTTTCGCAGGAAGTCCTCACTCTTTTGTCCGTGTCTTCATTACTCCGCTCCACATACTCTCTCTCTTCTCCGAGAGATTTCAGTGGCCACCCTCACCTTCAGTCTCAGCACTCCAGTTCTTGGTCTTTCAAGAAAGGAAGAACAGAATGAACAGAGAGAGTTCAGAGTCAAAAGCAGAAGAGCCATCAAGAACTCCTCTGCTTGTGAAGAGAACCATCATCGGTCCTGATGACGGGGATGGTGGATCTTCCTCTTCATCTTCTTCTTCAGCCACGCCTGTTCTTGTTCTCACCACTTTGGTCGCTGTCTGCGGTTCATATGTGTTCGGTTCTGCCGTGAGTATTTGCAAAAACAATCTTTTTATTACCTGGGTCTGACTTGTTTAGTTTGAGTTCTTGATCTTATGGCTGCCTTCTCGGGTTTATATCATTGCAAGCTCTTCGTTCAGATTTTTTTGTACCGTGTGTATTCCAAATATGGTTTTGGCGGTTTATATAATAAAAGTTGTTTACCACACGATGGTTTTGATTGATATGGCTTTATGCTAGAATTTTTGTGATGTAAGTCAAAGTCGTGTTGCATTTTGCTTAAGCTTTTCATGTTGATTCAGGGGAGAAAAGGATAGTCTTGCACGATCCACGAGAGGGATCTGTCTATGTTACTGGCAAACTGACATGAGGAAGGACTATTCAGAGATTTGACAATTCGAATTACTCTTACATAATTTTTTATTCACTAGGATTTGGGAGAACTTGGAGACACTGTTTGAGTGTGATTCACAATTAGATCACTTGATTCACAAGAACTGATGCTTTTGATTCTGATTTAAGGTGGGATACTCATCACCTGCTCAGTCTGGAATCATGGATGATTTGGGCCTCACTTCTGCAGAGGTAGTAGGAGGTTGCAGCGCGCTGTTCATCACTTGTCTTTGTTCTTCTTCTAGTAAAGCAATTGCCATTCATTTTACTATTATATCACGTGCAAATAAATGCCTAATGGTTGGATACCTGCCTTGCATTATGTTATTGTTCATGCCGCACATTTTACAATTTGGCATATCTATGCCATGGTGGTCATCTAGCATATAAATTTCATCATTAGGTAGACAACTTAGAAGGTCGGAGGAATCGAAATTGAATTATGTGGGAAAATGCTTTTCAACTTAATTAACAAAACTGTGATATGAGAAAATATGTTTCGGTTCAAAGATTTGGTGTCCGCAATCTGCATTGTCTTCTGAATATATATTTCTCTCTGGCCGTCACTCTGCAGTACTCACTTTTTGGCTCAATATTGACAATTGGAGCTATGATGGGAGCAGCAATCAGCGGGAGAATCGCAGATTACATAGGTCGAAGAGGTGTAAGTAGCTCCCCTGTCCCATATAGTTTGTCGTATGACATCGTCTTTTCAGCGAAATGTCAGTTTCCCTCAACTTCTTAGTTTTGGTGAAGCAGACAATGGGACTTTCAGAGATATTATGCATAACAGGTTGGATAGCTATAGCATTATCGAAGGTTCGTTCATTTCCATTTCAAGTATACTCAGATTCACTCAGATTCACTTACTTTTGAGCTCTCTATCTTTGAAATTTACCTCATCTAATCAGCTTTTATGCAAAAAGCACATCAGTTTGCCTGCAAATTGTACATGTTGCACATTTGAACCTTTTTTTTTTGGTTAAAATATTGTGGATGTGCTTTGCTTATCATAAGTTCAAATGCCTGCACCGGGAAAATGAAGTTTGCAGGTGAGTACCATTTTTCATTTTTGAATTTGCTTCATGATAATTAGGGAACCTACTAATGTTTTAATGCCAATTACTAAGTAGAGATGCATATCCCATGCCAAAAATCATCTTAAAAAAGCAAGTGCACTTTCGTTTTTCTTATGACTTTATACTAATTTGCTCAATTATTCTTGAAAGATTTCTTTGTGGCTTGATGTTGGGAGGTGGCTGGTAGGATGTGGAATGGGGCTTCTCTCATACGTGGTAACTGTTGTTGAAAGTTAAAATTCATCAGAACTTCCTTTCTTATTGTAATTGTTAATCTATCTCACTTGATTAAACAGGTCCCCGTATATATAGCAGAAATTACACCGAAAGACCTTCGTGGAGGATTTACAACAGTACATCAGGTAATGCAAAATCACTTATAAATATAACTACATCTTTTCACTCTTATCACTCCTGTACCTAACTCATCTGTGACCATCTCAATTTCAACAGTTAATGATCTGTTGTGGTGTGTCAATGACTTACCTTATCGGAGCATTCGTTTCTTGGCGAGCATTGGCTCTCATAGGTGAGTTTGTAACTTGGTGATGCTGTATTAATCTCATCCGAATAGTGTTATAATTTGCTATTGATTTCATTTCAGGCATTATTCCATGTCTTGTACAGGTCAGCGGTCTGGCTTTCATTCCGGAATCTCCTCGATGGCTGGTGAGTCGTTCTGAAAGATTTTCTCTTCAACGGCCTTCCTTCTAGAAGACCCACAGAAAAAAAAAAAATGAACTTTTCGCATTTGTCAATGATTAAGGAGATGAATTCAACACCGCAATTAAAGTGTCCCAAAAAAATCAAAATTTAACACATTGATGTTGTTCAGGCAAAGACAGGTCGGAGTAAAGAGTGTGAAGCCGCCTTGCTTCGCTTGAGGGGGAAGAATGCTGATATCTCTCAGGAAGCAGCTGAGATTTGGGTAGCTCTTTTACTTTCTTGTTAAACAGCTCTCTGGCATGGAATCCTTATACATTATGCCTTGCAGGTAATAGATGCTGATGTGGGTTGTACTATTTTGCAGGAATACACAGAAACCCTTCAACGGCTTCCAGAAGCCAGGATATTAGATTTGTTTCAGAGGAAATATGCCTACTCGCTGATTGTCGGTATTCTACGTTAGTTTAAATCTTGCAGCTCCACTATTTTTAGAGGGACGAGTGTGAAAATTGATAATAACTTTGAGATGTAGGTTGGAGTAGGGTTAATGGTACTGCAGCAATTTGGAGGGGTGAATGGAATTGCTTTCTATGCTAGCTTCATATTCATATCAGCTGGTACATCTGATTATTTATTTTGTAAAGCTATCTTTGATTTGACAAACTAAAGCAAGAAAAGGATTTGTTTATTCACCGATTATGGTCCATTGATAGGCTTCTCTGGTAGTGTCGGGACTATAGCGATGGTTGTCGTTCAGGTTCCTCCCTCTTGCTTCTCTCAGTCCTGTTTTGGCCGTTGACTTGGCATTTTTAATTTCTTTTCCTTTTAGAGGGCGGAGATTAATTTCATGTGTGCAGATTCCAATGACGGCATTGGGTGTGCTCTTGATGGATAAATCTGGCCGAAGGCCACTTTTGTTGGTAAGCACTGAAGTGCCTATTACTCTACCATTTCGTCAAGTCGAAGTGTTGATGCTGAGGTTGACCAACTTTGACAGGTTTCGGCAGCAGGAACATGCCTCGGTTGCTTGATGACAGGATTCTCATTCTACTTCCAGGTATTCTTTTCAGTGATGAGCATCATATTCTCTGGGATTTAGCTTTTTATCAATCCATGTGCATTTTGGCTCATGAATTTAATCTGTCTTTATGTCAGGACCTTCAAGTGTGGAAGGCTTTCACTCCGATCCTGGCTCTTGTCGGCGTGCTGGTACTGCAGATTAACTATGCTTGATGTATTTATCTCAAGAGTGCTAACATTTGAATATTAGTTGTGAAATTGAATACTTTAGATTTACCTGAGTCTTGTTGCAAATTTTATGTTTCAAGTTACATCCAGCACAGATTTCGGTTGTGAAACAACAGAGTAATTACGGCTTTGACTTCCCAACAGGTTTATACAGGATCATTCTCTCTAGGCATGGGAGGAATTCCATGGGTTATAATGTCGGAGGTAGCTTCGTTTTCTAACATCTGCATCAAGTTGTTACTACCGGGAAATGAAAAAGAACAGCAGCAAGTAATATCTTGACTGAGAAATGTCTTTTGCTTTTAGATATTTCCTATAAACATGAAAGGTTCGGCTGGTAGCCTCGTGACAGTGGTGAGCTGGTTAGGTTCTTGGATTATCTCATATGCCTTCAACTTCATGATGGATTGGAGTTCAGCGGGTAAACTTTTCCTCTCTCTCTCACACACACACACACACTGCTTACCTTTTGACAATAGATATTCTATGCTCCAATCTTGGAGAGGCACTGCCTTGTCCAATGACCTCGGTTTAGATTTTCCGTGGTATTTTTCTAGCTCATGAAGAATAATCTTGCGTTCACTTCTTCATCGTGTTGTAGAATGATGTGCTGCATCAAAATGTTTAACACTTCGCACCATTCGCGAAGTGAAAGACATCATAATTCATGACGTGTAAAGTAATTATCTCTAAAGAGAAGTAAATAAGAAAATCAATCGGTCTGCAACTTTGTTGTACAAAACTACTTCTTTTATGCACATTGTACACGCACATTATCTCTCATGCTTGTCCACATTATATCTACAACAAATGTTCTCTGACCTGTCTTCTTTTATTTCAGGAACGTTCTTCATATTCTCGGGGATATGCGGATTCACTGTTCTATTTGTAGCAAAGTTGGTGCCGGAAACTAAAGGGCGTACACTGGAAGAAATACAGGCTACCATGAATCCATTTTAAGTAGGAAAGTAACGCCGGAATTTCTCTTGCAGATGCATCGCCAATTATGCAGTACCCAGTTTCTCGACATGGCTGGGCCAAGAGGAGAAAGTACATTCGGCATGATCTTGTTTCCATGGTTATCATGTAGGAGGTCGATGAGACGATGTGACGGTGGAACTGTCAACTTGGTCTCGAGATCTAATAATCAGAGTCCATTTCGCTTTGAGTACATTCGAAAATGGCTCTTTAGCTTACGTTAACCACTTTCGTTGTCGATTTCTCCTGGATCTCAGGGGAGACATGAACAACCTACTTGTACTGCAATATTTTTTATCCACTCGGGTTGATGCTCGTATCGCAAGCCTGATCTTGTGTCTTGTGTAACGTCAATCACTACGATTTGGCATTGAGTTGATATTTGATTGGAATAATATCACCGTGCTTTGAACGTCAATACATCTACATTAACAATGAAGCCGTCCCATTTTACATGTACATGCATTTCTTGTTATGGCTAAAACTATCACTTAGAGGGGTGAATAGGTGATTATGTGGAAATGAAATAATTTAAATAGAGATTGCAACGAAACAACTTCTGATGAAGTAGTCAAATCTTACCGATGTACAATACTATCATAATAGATGAGTAAGGATAGAGAATTGCACACTAAAAATTATAGTGGTTCGACTTTTACAAGCTTACGTCTACTCTTCCTCACTTTAGTCTATTGGCTGAAATCCACGAATAAAAACCGATTATAGGTTACAAAATTTGAGCTAATGACAACAACTTCTCACACACTCTCGACCTTTAAAAGGTTATGCCAGGTTGCTCATAGAGACGAATGTAAAAGATCACAAAACATTCTTCGGACTTTGGGATTAAAAGCTTGAATTCTCGTGAACATAAAAGATAAACCCTTTAGCTTCGAGACCTCCTCTTATACTCCTCCTAGTCCAAGCTATTTGTTGGACATATCTCCAAGATGATTGTCCAGTCGATCTACTTGTTGGCTTGGATTTGATTGAAAAGATTTGATTGCTTGAAGATTGCCAAAGTGAAACTTTCCACATGTTCTGCCGCCCATACAGTAGTTTGGGTTTTCAAAAGTCGAGTGCTTTGAATTGGAAAAAAATGGTTCATCTCAAATAAATTGTTCCCATGGTTATGGGAAGACTTTCCTTTTGGAACTCCTTATAAATATGATAGGAAATTCAACTAATCGTCACTAGCCGTTGCACGAGTATTTGACTCATTCCTAGCCATTTAATAGAATATATAAGAAAGGAAAAATAAGCCACAACTCCAGTTCTGATTGATATCGTATGATCATATCCTATTAGACTTTCCACCTAAATATACTTGTTACTAGAATCAAAGTCTCTAAGTTTTGTCAAACATCAAAATTACTTAGGGAATGTTTTCTCAACATTTGTATGTGGTCCTGGGAGTTATGTTTGATGGCATGGAAGGCAAACGACACAGTTTAGAAGCTCAACCTGCAGAGAACGTTGGCTGTTCTTTTCTTGAATTCTGTATCTGTAAACACAACGTTTTGTTTTTTTCTTTTCTTATATTTTGGTCAGAAAATGTATTTGTTGCTTTAAATAGAGGCAAAGCTGCACTTTCGATTATAAATATAACATGTTGAACCATGAGTTTATTTCTTTTGAACTTTTCACAATCGTTGATTCGACTGCAATAGTTGTTGGGCAAACAGTATAATGTGTCGGCGTCACGATTTGAAAAATAAAGGGTTAGATGTGAATTAGGGACATGAATGATTTCTTATAAAAAGTTGCAATATATTTCCCTACAAGTTTTCTGAAGTCTAAGTTCATTAAAATTAAGATTAACCTTCAAAGATAAGACCATGCATTACTTAAATGCCTCTACTCAATTGGAAAGCTATCTTGTGGATTGTTGAAAGTTGATTCCCATTATAAGCATGTATATAGTATGGGCGAATCAATTTGTAACAGATTATATTTCGTCCAAAATCTTTTTAGTAGTTTCCCACAAATCTAATTTCATTTGAGTCGATTTGCTAGGGGGTAACGAGATAATAGAGAGTGAAAAATGAAGTGCCGTCACTTTTTTTTCCCTTCTATCGACCCTAAATTTTTTTTTGGTCAAGATATCGACGCTAATTTATGTAGCAAATTTTAGATGAACCAGCTTATACGAACCAGATTCATACATATCAAGACGAAGATCTCGCGAGATTTATAAGGTTTAGTGGCTCACATGCATCGAGCTCAAATTAGTTAGGTACCCACATAAATAGGTGCTACAAAATGAATAGATGCAATTTGTAGCACCTATTTTTTTTTATTTTTTTTTTTTTGGATCTGAATTTGTAGCACCTATTTAAGTATAAGGGAATTCCACGAGATGGAGTGAACTGAGCTGAAAAATTAAAGACAAGGGCAAAGTCATGATTTTGAGTTCCTTTTGCTTTGATTTTTATTTTTTTTAATTCGAAACGTGACTCTTATTTTATATCAAACACCATAAATTCTTACTTAATGTATTGCATAGTAATGCTCTACATCCTTTCAAAAATAAAATTTGTAATAAAATATTACGATAAGCGCATCGAAACTCTTAAAAAAATTTTAAAAATATAATTACGTAATAAAATTTATCACGAAAGTGCAATTCAATATTAAATCTTTCAAAATATACAATTAAAATTTAAAATTTATCAAATTGGTCCAATTAACTCATTAGTTTTAGACTCGATTGCACTTTCATGACAAGTTAAAATTTGATTATATTTTTTAAAAAATTTATGACTTGATTATTTTTCGTCATAAGATTTAGGAGTCAAGACAAATTTTAGGACCATTGTCATTTTTCTTCTCCAAGGAACAGGGAGATCTGTCGGAGAGCATTTTTCGGTCCTGCTGTGCTGTTACATCGCCAGTGATCCATACCTCTTTCTCATCCATGGCGGCCATGACTGTAGTCTGTCAAAGGATCCATCTTTTCATCGCGTCGCAACTCAAGTCCATTCCTTTATTTTCGACACGACCATAGTAAATCTCGTCAGCACCGTCAATCCAAGAACGAAGGACGTCACAGCCGAACACCCCTGACTCACCCACGAGCGTGTAAGCACCGTTCAAAGGCGACTCGCGGGTCTGCAACCGACCAGTTCATCGGCTCTTCAAGCCTGCCACGACGAACGTAGGAGGTACGATGCATTTTCAAGAGTATTGTCAGTTTTAGAACGCGTTGACCAGCAGTTGCAACTCGTGGGTCGTTGGTAACTAAATTTACTTCGCTGACAAAACTAAATGATCCTCACGGGTCCTCTGTTTTTTGGGAAAACAAAGACATGGACAGACAAGAAGGTGCAGAACAGGGGCTCTTGACGGCAGCTTCGTCAGGGGGCGGGGGCGGCGGCGGCGGCGGCGGCTCTGCCACGGGGGTGTTGCTGCTTAGCACTCTGGTGGCCGTGTGCGGTTCCTTGGAGTTTGGGGCAGCTGTGAGTGACGCTCTTAACACTTAGAGACCAATCTACAGATGATATCTTTGTTTTATTGTGGTGGGGTGGTTTGTGCTTGGATCACTGAATTTCCTGGATGCACTGACCTTTGAAATCATGAGTGCTCATGTGGGGACTGAGCTTTAGATAGTGTGCACATCGTCGGAAGGCAAAATGTATATTGGGTACTCGATTCCTTGGAAATAAATAGGGTAATGAATGATGATATGTGACAAGAATTCTGCTTCACTCATTTCCAATGCCTCAGAAAGTATCTTGCTGTTACATTTAGCAAAGCATGATGCAAATTGACACTGGCCATGTGGTTAATCCTGTTATTATGGGATGCATTTTTTCAAGTGATTGCATGTTATTTGTTGATTTGTCCCTGTTAGCAGAATGCAAGACAGACCTTTTGATAAAACATTTGGAGCATCTTTGAGTTGTGACTTGGGGATTATTGATCCTTTTCATGCCCAATTCTAAAAGAGCTTTCGTCTAATTTCAGAAATGAATAAGGAGTTGTGTAGACATTGCTTTGAATGCTTTTACCAGTGTCATGTTGATAGTAGCAGTCAACCGTAAGGGCATGTATTTGAATGCTTTACTTATAATAGAGGCATATGAAATGGCCATGTTCATATGTCAATTGGCTGGTTCTGACCCATGTTGCAAGACCAGATGTTTATATATATGTTAAATCAGTTGAATGACGGTAGTTTCTGCTTTGTCATAATTGCAGATAGGATATTCGTCACCTGCTGAATCTGGAATCATGGATGACTTAGGTCTCTCTCTGGCTGAGGTATGCAAACATGGTGGATATTGTGGGGATATGTTGAGTCTCAAATCAATGGGAAATCTAATTGTGGACACCGCTGGGAAGAGATTCGTAGGATAGACACGTAGATTTTTTTTATCTATATGATTTTGTATCTCTTTGCTGAATTTTGCAGCTCCATGACATTTTTTACCGGTCAAAACCCCAGTTAGTAAGAGGGTACTTTCACCTTTAATAGGTCACCTTATAGACTTAATATCAGTAAATCCATCCGGTGGAATTCTCCTATTTACACTTGACTCATTGAGTCTGTGATACTTAAGCACATGTAATAGTGGTTGAAGGATGAGCAATTCCTTTTGTCTGTTGGACCATGCAATTTAAGCACATGTTATCATGTCAAAGGGTGATTTGAAAACACTGGTAACCAAGTGGTACAGAGACCGCCAACCAAAAAAAAAAAAAAAATGGTACAGAGACCAAGGTTTATGACTCTTAAATGATATTTCCTAGTGCATATTACTGGCTCTTTAATTTGGACCATATTGTTCAGAAATAAGTATTTTCATAATTCTTAGAATTTGCTGTATGGTCTTTTGAACATGTAATTCTAGGGCTCTGTCTCAGTAAAGCAGCTGTTCATTTTATGTGCTTATTAGTTGTAGTCTAGAACTCTTGGGCATTTCTATTTTCTTGTTTTTTGACTTAATCTCATGCTTATGTGTGGAGCCTTTTTGTTCATGCAGTACTCTGTTTTTGGCTCAATTATGACGGTTGGAGCAATATTAGGTGCCATAATGAGCGGAAAGTTAGCAGATCTAGTTGGACGCAGAGGTGTAAGTCTTTTTCTCATGCATCCTTGAGCCTAGATAATTAATGAACTCCTCTTTATTTAGTTATTCACCCACGCTCTCAGCTAGGGTCGTGGCCTCATTTTTGGTTCTCATTATTCTTTAAGTTCAACTTGTGTCCCGAGTATTGTTATCTAAGGGGCTGAAAGAGGCGAAACATTTGATTGTTACCGTGTGCATGTGATCTGCAAATATCGACAGGCAATGGGGATTTCTGACATACTCTGTCTCTCTGGATGGATTGCAATAATATTCTCAGAGGTATCTGCATACTTGCATTTTTCCTTTGATTGCATGTGCATAAGTTGAGAGGAATTACTAGATGTATAATGGAGTGAAGGAATCGATAAGATACTTGGTGTTAATGCCACTAACTAGTTTTTTCGCTGATGCTAGTAGGGTGCTTGGTTGCTCGACATTGGAAGGCTGTTGGTAGGATGTGGAGTTGGGCTTATTTCCTATGTGGTAAACGTGCTATTTCAATGTGAAGTTGGGACTTGCTTGCTCATGCTGATTCAGTTTAGTTATATTATAGTATTTTCCATCATGAAGTAGGTTCCGGTGTATATCTCAGAAATAACGCCTAAAAATCTCCGTGGGGGATTTGGAACAGCTCATCAGGTAACTGTGAGAGCTTGAATATGTATTTGGGTATTTTGATGATGCTTGATGTGTGATTGATTCCATTCGACAGTTCATGCTCTCTCTTGGCTCAGCACTTGTATATTTCATCGGAACTGTTGTCAACTGGCGTATTTTAGCTCTGATAGGTAATTTCATTACAGTTTCATATCTAAGATGATTATAATTCTGACAACAAATCGTTTTTTACGTGATATCATCTGCAGGTGCTGGTCCATGCGTGCTTCAAATTATAGGTCTATTTTTCATCCCAGAGTCACCAAGATGGCTGGTGAGTCAAAGTTCACGCACCCAATCGAAGAACATATATAAGCAACAAACAATTGACCTAAGCATAGTTTGGTTGCTTTTTAAGTATTTTGGAACTTTGGAAATTGAAAGAAGTGGAACAAGTATTGAAATGTGCAGAGTTCGCTGGATTCTTTCAAGATTTTGATGTCCTATGGAAAATATTTTTTGAGTTTACTGATCTAAATGCAGGCAAAAGTTTCTAGGGACAGAAAGTACGAAGCAGCTCTTCAATACCTGAGAGGGAAAAATTCAGATATTTCAGAGGAATCAACTGAGATCAAAGTAATTTTGCTTAATCATTCTTATTACACAAATAGTTTGTGATAAATTTACGTCATATCCCAAGCAAGCTAACTATCTGGTCCGCAGGAGTACACACTGACTCTTCAACAAATCTCGGAGGGTAGAATTTTGGACTTATTTCAGAAGACATATGCTCGCTCTCTCCTTGTGAGACGTTTATGCATCTCCTGGTGGTGTTGTTTCTCACCTGTCAATTAACTTCTATCTCAGCCTAACTGAGACTCTGCAGGTTGGAGTTGGGCTGATGGCTCTGCAACAATTTGGCGGTTCTAATGCCATTGCCTTTTATGCGAGCTCTATTTTTGAATCTGCAGGTAAATGATTACTTTTTAAGGATCATCTCTTGGGAAGATACTATGGAAGCCGACCACTTACAAAATCTTCTTGTGATTGTAGGTTTTTCTGCCAGTGTCGGAACCATAACGATGGCTGTCGTTCAGGTCTTTGGCTCGTTCGAAAATAAAATAGAATAACTTGGCTGGAAAAGAGGTCATTATTTTTTATTCTCTCCTGCAGGTTCCTATGACAATTGTTGGTGTGCTCTTGATGGATAAGTCGGGAAGACGACCATTGCTTATGGTACAGTGATCCCAAGAAGCTGATGTTAAGCTTGCTATATATGATAGAAGTGAAAGTAATGACTCGAGGTCAATCGATTTTTGACAGATATCTGCAAGTGGAACATGCTTAGGTTGCTTTCTTGCCGGACTGTCATTTCTGCTGGAGGTTCGATCTGTAATCAAGTGACCCTGAAAAATTCTCTGTAAGAGTTGTCTGTTGAATTTACTTGGACTCGCTTAAGCTTTGCCATTGACAGGATTTTCACCAGTGGACACAAGTTGCTCCCATTTTGGTTTTTGTGGGCATAGTGGTAATTACAAGCATCCAAAGATACTTTTCGACTACTGTATACATATCTGTGCTCATTCAATAGAGTTATGTGCTGATGTCTTCAATTTATAAATCAGTTGTATAATGCGTCATTCGGATTGGGCCTTGCCGGAATACCGTGGCTTATAATGTCCGAGGTGAGTAAATCTCAGCAACTACAGTTTTGATTACAAAACCAAGTGAATTCTTGTGAGGTTCATTTTGATTGGTGTCTGCTGCTCCAGATATTTCCCATAAATATGAAGGGTTCAGCTGGAAGCTTAGTGTCTTTGGTCAACTGGTTCACTTCCTGGATCATGACATACGTCTTTAATTTCTTGATGGAACTCAGTACAGCAGGTTTGCTCACTCGCTCAATTTCCCTCTCAATGTGCAAATTTTTTTGCCAACTTTGTGGACTCTCATACTCTTCTTCTCGTCCAGGAACGTTTTTCATATTTTCAGCCATAGCCGGCTTGACTATACTGTTTGTGGCAAAGCTGGTGCCTGAAACCAAAGGTCGAACGTTGGAAGAAATACAGGCGGCCATGAACCCACTCACGGCATGAAGACAACTGTCGAGCCACTGATGACTTTGGCAGTCTTCAGTTGCTCTCTCATTTCCTGTCTTGTCGCATGCAGACCATGTCTAAAAGCATGTAATCAGTGTGAAGTTCATGATTAGTTCCTCGCAGGTAAGCCGGGGTCACGAGATCGAGATCAGTGTACATGAGAGATATTTTTGTTGCATCCATGTCTTTCTTCATGGTTTCATCATAATTGCTTAGATTCTACACGCTCAATCAAATAAAGACTTGTCATGTTGATTGCCACTTGGGTTCTAAAATGGTTGAGAGAGAGAGAGAGAGAGAGAGAGCCCGGCCGAGCTCCAACAAGGTGCTGCATGAAGCAAGCTCATGAGGCGAGGGCTCGCAGGCTCTCTTTCACCTATCAAAACGGAAAGGAATGAAGAAAACAATAAATCAACTTTTACTGGAGAGACGCTATGTATATCTTCTGTCAATTTGTGATACTTTACTTTTACTGCTGCATAAGGCTAGTGAACTATTCAAGTCTTAGCACTTTTCAAGTTCGAACTCTGCCCAACTCCATAAATTCTACGACCTGTTCGAACTCGATCTGTGACCAGAAGGAATTGAGCTTGTTAGTCGAGCTCAACTCGAGCAGCGCATCTCTCTTCGCTTGCGTTAGTTCGTTAGTCGAGCTCGAGTTGAGCAGCGCGTTGCTCCCTTACTTACGTTGGTCAATTTACACATGCGACATGGGGAAAATATCAAAAAAGTCAAACTTATTAAATTAGTACCAATTTTCTCATAAACATTTCAATTAGATCAATTTATTCTAAAACTTTTTATATTTATACCAATTAAGTTCATTTGGTTAATTTTCATTGAAAATCATTAACATAAACATCACTTGTTTTATGTGGCACAAATGCCACACCAACATGGACAAACTTTTAATATTTTTTTTTTTTTTGGTGGCCAACAGGGGTTGCGGCTCTCACCTAAATCGTGTTAGTGATTTTCGGCGAAGATTAACTGGAAGACATTAGAATTTTGCGCAAAAATTTGGGACTAAATTGACAAAATTAAAAAAAAATATGGACTAAATCGGCATGTAGGCAATAAATTTACGATTGATTGGCTAATTTTCTTTTGGTTTATGTTCAGTAAAATAGTTCAGCAGCTTTTCAATTGTGCAAACTGTGAGGTGGATTTTGAACATTGCTGAATCATAACAACTGGGTTGAGGAAGCTTCGTCTGATTGATCTAAATTGTTGATTTTCTTTCCCAAATTGATAACAAATTCGGTGGAAATTAAAGAATTGCTGAGTAATATACCGAGTCTAGTAATTGTGCGTGTGAATATATGCAAGTCCACGCTATTTTACACTCCACACAATGATAATTGCTATGTAGTATAAAAGATTTTTTTTTTTTAAATATAGGCATGCAACTGAAAACATTAGCATGTTTAAAAAAAAAAAAATATGCATGTATTAAGTGCCTATGCATGTAAAAAGTCAATGCCCGTATTTCTCTAATTTGATGCATGTTCTACGCCTATGTGTTTTAGTCGCCCTCAAGTCCTTTCAAATCGTTTTATAGAAACCTGCCTTTGCTTACTATACCTAGGAATATCAACTCAGTTTTAAACTTAATGTACATATGTTAATTTAATCCTAAATTTTTTTAATTTTGCTAATATATTCTAAATTTTTGCACGAATTTCCAATCATGGCCCATCGTTTTACATGACATGTTGACAAGGACAACTTGGGCTTTGCCACCATGTCAGCCATTTTTCGGTATTAATTAACTAGAATGACTATATTGTGATTTTGCGCAAAGATTTAGAATTATATTCACAAAATTGAAAAATTGAATTAGTGTGTGTGTGTGTATATATATATATATATATATATATTATATATTATATATATATATAAGTATATGATTGAATTTCCCACTATATATATTTTCACCATACGTTTTTCTCTCTAGGAACACGGTGCAAAATACTTTCGTACCAATCCAATGGAAAAAAGAAGAAGACAAAAGGCAAAGAATAGAAGAGGCTTAGATGACTCCATCATGTCTAACATACATATGCACCTATCTTTTTGTCAACGGGTAATGCTATGGATAGTCCCAAAAAAAAATTCTTGACGCTCAATGCCATCCTTAATTTTTTTTAATTTTATTTTATTTTTCTCGATGTATCTCCTAATTTCGCTAATTGTAATCCTTTCATCGGGAAAACTATGGGCAATAGCTAATGGGGACACTAACATTACTAACCTATCGTTGGTATCGTATCTCTCACTCAAAATATCAAAATAAATAAAAGTGTACATCAGCAATAACACCGCCGTTGCTACAACTCATCATCGTCCGTGCGCTCAGAAGTCACCACCACCACCCGACTCGGCCGCTACCTACTGGTGTAACCCTCCTCAGCCTCACCACCACCACCAACAAGACAAACTTAGCCAACACCTATATGCCCACCGCCAACCGAACCGCCACCAGCAAATTCCAAATACGGCACTCATCTCAAGCAGATCGAGCCAACAAGGCCTAATACTAAGGCCAGCGTGGATCTTCATGGCCGTTGAGGCCCATGGGCCACAGAGCCCAAAAGTAGGCTCCACCAGATTGGGCCTGAGTGGGCCGTTTAAGGCACGTGTGGATGCCCATCTAAGGCCCATAAACTGGTTAATATGGACCTTGTTTGGCCCACTCAGGCCACAAACCTAGAATTGGGCATCTGTTTAGCTTAGATGGGCCTTGGCCCAGTAGAAGATCCAAGGTTATGGTCTTTGACTCGGCACATAAAGCCTAAAGGTGCGCGTATCAGACCTCTAGAACCATTTCCCAGGCCTGCCATTCTTAGCCAGGGGCCTTGTAACGACTGAATCCTGTGTTCTCCAGGGCGTTAAAGTTTGAAATATATGCAAACATTTAGGACATGTTTAATAACGATTTTGTTCCCGAGAACATATTCTGATAAAAATTATTTTTTTATTATGTTCGGAAATAATTTATAAACATTTTAAACCGTTTGGTAATCCAAAATTTATGATTCTAAAATAAAATTGCATTTAGTATCATGCTCATTAATTATATTCCAAATCAATTTCTTTTAATTTTTAGATAATTTTTCTTTTTTTTTTTTGTTTTTTTCCTTTTCTCCTATTCTTCTTCTTCCGACCGGTCTCCGGACCGGCAACCAGCCAGATGAGGGCTGGCAACCTCATCGGAGCGCCACTGGCCCTTGGCGAGGCCCCTCATCGGCCGAGCCTTACCGACAACTGAGCAAGGCTCACCCAACCCCGCCGGTGGCCAGGCCGACCTCACCGACAACCCAACCTCACCGATGGCTAGGCCGGCCTCGCTAAATCTAGGCTTGCCTCCGACGAACTCACCGGACCGATTGCCGACAACCAACGGCGAATGGTGGCAAACGGTGGTGCGGGATGACGATCGATGAAGAAAAAAAGAGAAGAAGAGAAAACAGAAGAAGAGTTGGCTTTGATTTTAGATTTGTTTCCAAAACAAGAATCAACTCTCTTTTTTTTTAGTATGTTCCAAATCTATTCGGGAACAAAAATATAAAAATTTATTTCCGAAAATAACAATTTTACCAAAGATTCTATTCCAAAACTACTCGGAAACAAAAAATCAAATCGAGTACTATTTGGCACGTTGCCAAACAGCCCCTTAATAGCTGGGCAGACAAAATAGATCTTTACTCTTTATCAGTAGCATGCCTCAGTTTACATAATCCCTTCTTTTCCTTTAGCTGTCATTCCATTTCTACCTAGGGTCTGTTGTCAGGGGTATCATGCGTGAACTGAAGGAAAAGTTGGAATACATTGAGAAACCAAATTTGAAAACAGAAATGGAGGCCCAGATTTTCTCCACATCAGGTGGAGCATCACATAAAATTATGGAGACAATCTGAATTCAATGGATTCATCCTCAAAATTCCCGTCCATGTATCGGAATTGCTTCCATTCATTTAGCCATCGTATATCATCCACTGTACCTGCAGATTAAAGAGTTTACAGCAATCAGAGAGCTATCGAAAGCAGTCGGTGTATAGTGATATAAATCTGAAATTAGAAAGCGGAATCATAACGTGAGAAGACAGACTCACGCTCATCACAAATCCAAGAAATTCTCGATGTTTATCGAGACGAAAGAGCACGGATCTGTAATGTCAAAGTTCTTCAACACCTAAAACAAATGCAACGAAGTCAATGATAAACTTCATACACCACTGACAAATCTCGGCCCTATTGATAATCCGAAATCCAAGAAAAATTGAATAATGTAATCCTCTCTTCGAAAGGACTCAGCAGAAAGAGGATAAGATACCTCAGGGTGGACAATGCCAAAATTTCCAATCTGTTTGCCTTTGAAAATGATGCTTGCTTGCCTCCCCGCAAGAAACTCCGGCTCCTTTATTATGAAAAGGGTTAACAGAACAGCCTACTACAGAGGCAGCAAAAAATGAGAAGGGAAGAAGAAACTCACATCAGATTTTTCAATATAATAGCCTGTATTGTCGCCAGCAGGAACAAAAGGAACTCCAATCACTTCCATAAGTCTGTCCACCAGGCCATGAATCAACTGCAGCATAGAAGTCGAAACTCAAGAATATGAAAATTATCACATCAGAAGAAAATAATAAACAATGAAGAAGGAACCCAACCATGACATTTAGATGTTCAAATGGAATAATCATGCAAAACACTGAAGTTAAGTGTCTCAAAACTGTAATTTGATATTGTAGTACCTCAAATCCAGAGTTAGCACCACAATATAATGCTGCCAAAACGCGACGGTTTGCTGCACCCACATCTTTTCCCGCATCCAGCAGTGCTATGTCACCCACTTCATAAATCTAAAATTAACAAGATGGGGAAAACATTATAGATACAAATGCAGAACTTAGAGAATATTTTCAGACATAATTGAAGGACTGTTTTTCCATGTATATGTTCTAATAAAAGTCAATTAACAATGCTGCATGTGTTGTTTCAATATGCAACCAATTCAGTCAGAAAGAAAAGACACCAGAACAATATAGTGTTGTTCTTTACAAAAATGAAAGAAAAGAAATAGCAGAGAGGCTTGTATCGTTGTGCCTATATGATAAGCAAATTGAAAGAGGATTGATATGCCTATCATTCATACTTCATTACGATGTTGAATTGAGTAATCCCACATGCAAATACATATGTTTAATGTGTTGCTCCAACTAAGGTATGCCAGAATTTCTAGCAAAGAACTTTGGCAGTTACCATAATATATTTCAGGGTATAAAACAGGCTGACTGAAAATAGGCTACCTTAATAGGTTTTGGATGATCTTTGTTGTGTCCAATTGTTTTCAGTATGCCAGGCATAAGACTTGTCCGAACTACCTGTGGAAAAGGAGAAGGAACTTTAAATAAATAGAGAGGGATCAGGGCACAGATAGAGAGTTTCCTCACGCAGCTCGCAAATTTCCTCAGAGAACAAACTAAAGCCAATACTTGGAACGACCAAAGATGATAATTCTATTTATAAAAAAATTAAGGTATAACACTAAATTTGCTAATTACAAGTAGTCAGGATAAGCTCCCCTGTCAAAGATATAACACAGCCAGCAAAACTGAAAAGCAAATTAAAGCAAATTCTTAAAAGAGAAACCAGACCATCATTTTCTAAACAAGGCTACTATTTTAAAGAAAAATATCAATTCGTGGTGAAAAAAATTATTGGTCATAATTTAAGGAAATTGCTGTCAACTAACCAAGAAATAGTATTGTCAATAACATAAATTTGAGAGCCAAACTGCACAATATTTTACAAGATCTTTTGATTCATCAATGATGAAATCAAGTGTACAAACCTCAAAATCAGATGATCGAGGATTTGCAATTATTACTGCCAATCCATCATCATTCCGGTTCAACATAGCAAAATTCTCTTTGTAGGAGCATAATATCCATGTCAAGACCTCTGTAAACCCATTCATGGCAATCTAAAAGAAATGAAAAGACAAAAGTAAAGAGATGTTATGCATATGAGAAAAAGAAATACTGATCATATACAGCAAATAATAAAAAACCAAATTCGCCTACCTCCAATCTAATAAGATCAGTAAGCTGGTTCAAGGGCAGAGGCTTCAAAGATGCAGGCTTTCTTCTTGGAATGTTATTATATCCATAAGCAATTGCCACATCCTTAATCCAAATAGAAAGACCGGCGTATACGTAAATAAAGAGCGACAAATTGTAGCTGCAACTGTGATAGAGATATACAAATACAATACCTCCATAACATCACATGGATGTAGAACATCACTTCTGGTAGGAGGTACTGAGACAGTGATGTTGCATTGTCCCTCATTTGGCACAGTGTTTTTGGCACTTAATTGCATCCGGTTCAACAAGCTAGTAACCTGAGCTTAAGAAGGTCCATTCACATAGTTCAGCTAAATATGAATTTTCTTTTGAACTATTGATACATAAATCTACAGTACAATGTGACTTCCAACATCATCATAAAGTTTTCAGAAAGGCAGCCTCAAGTCAGACATGGTTTAATGCAATTAATTGGGAGGGAGACCTATTGTGTTTATAAAAAGGTTCCTGCCAAGAAGTATCTGCACCAATTAATTGTTCCAAGGCCCCACTTAGAAAATCTCTGCTAACCCATCAATTGCCATGTACAGCAAATATAGTCTATTGACCCTTCCCATTCCCTCCCATCTTCAAAACATTATTGCCAAAACAAACCCCATCACTGCATCAGTCAACATGCAAATGTCACAGAGAAAAGGCCTCCAAAAAAAAAAAGAGAGAAAAGAAAAAGGAACGAGGCCTATGCTCCATCAGCTCTACTACCACACACTATACAGCCTGTGACATCAGAGACTGACTCAAGTTAAAAGGAAGGCTTCTCTGCCTTCTTTCCATTGAAATGCTCTCCATGGCACATACTTGCATCAGTGACTGGATTGAAACAGGTCTTGTCAAATTAGTTCCTAAATGTTTTCAAACCACATCAACCAGTCTAAAAGACAAATTCTCGTTCCATATGAACTCATTCATCAACATAATTCAGTGCAGCGCCTATCCACTTCCACCAAACAGCAATTCCAGATATAGCACACAACACTTCAATGATGGCAAAATGACCATAAGCTCAGCAAGTCCAAAGACATAGCAGAGAAGCTTGTGTTGGCAATTGAGGCTAGACCTTCCAACAAAACGTCCACGAAATCATAGAAATGGCTTCTCAGAAGCCTTCCGACACAAATTTAACTAGTTGGAGTCATCATGACCTTATGCACTTCAAGAAGGAAGGAAACTAGCTTTAGCATTATAACCTAAGTAGCACCGACACGTGATATAATGAGTCGTGACACGCGACACGCGACACGTCATTTTAAAAAAAAAAGAGAATTTTGACACGTTGGAACACGTTGTTTATTAAATTTATATTTATATATATAAAATAAATTATCATTTTTATGATTATTTCAATCAAGTTAATTTGATTCAAATTCATAAATAAATAAATAATAAAAAAAGTCTAGAATTAATTTATACTAAAAATATTAATATACCATTTATTAATATCATTCTTTGTTTCAATTGAACAAATTCAATTCCATTTCAATAATCCATAAAATTTGGAGAAGGAAAACAAGCAATTCACATCCTAGATTCACATGTCAAACGTAATCGGAAAGAAAGAGAAAAAAAACTTGGGGTGTGAATTTCGTATCATGGGAAGTGAGTCAAAACAAAAGAGAAGACTAAGTTTCTCTTTTTTCCCCATTTATTATTTTTATTATTTTTTCATACATATACATTTTGACCTCTCATTTATTGAAAATTTTTAAAATTGATCTCATGTATCGGAATCGGAAACTCGCATGTCGGAATTCCGACTCGAGTGTCTGAAAGCATTGAGAAAGTTGACTAGGTGTCGGATTTTTTGACACGTGTTGACTGAGTGTCGAAGAGTGTTCGAGAGTATTGGACACATGTCAAAGTATCCGACACGACACGAACACTTTCAAAGAGTGTCGGTGCTTCCTAGATTATAACCAGAGAGTCATGGGCTAAAATTAGGCACAATAGCACACGGTGAACAAAAAATTTAACTCAATTGATGAGAGAATAATATAACCAACCAACTCTAATATAAGCTCACATCCACCTAATGCGAACATTTAAAGTCCAGCTTGAAATAAATATTCACAATACCTCTTCAGCTTTCAAGGCGACTCCAATTGAATCGTTGACATAAGATAAGGACACTTCCATATTGTATAGGGACAAATCAGGATAAATGAATGACTCCCCATTAGAGTATATCACTTCAACTGGTTCAACTTCATACTTCTTCTCACAGTATGCTGAGAAGGCTGTCACCTAAAGGAAAACACTTGCCCGCATTAGTCCTCTATACAGAAGGATGGGTGTAGAGAAAAGGACAAACAATTGAGTATGCTCACCATTGTATTTAGAACTATCTTAGCCTTGGTTAAGTCCAACGCAGTACATTCAATGAGAACATTTTTTGTCTTTAAAGTTATTGCTGAATGTGCACTATTGATAATTGGCGGCAGAGACAGGACAGTTCTGCATGGAGTAAAAAATTAGCCTTTTCAGTGATAAGAAGCTTAGTCAACTGTATCATTTCAGTCAATGTAGATGCTCACTAATCAATCGGACTATACATCACAAATATCCGTCAAATTGTTGATTGCAAGACACCCAAAAAGTGGATGACGCATCACTTTGCCCAAACTGTTTGGCTATGACAGCTAAATAGTCACTACAATTTGTTCACATTGAGCATATTCAATGGGAACCAAAATTGTGAAGCCAATGGCAACAGTGTAATCTATCCGCAACTGGAGTAACCAAATATCATTGAACCTGAATGAGCTAGATTAGAACCCCATGTGCAAAAAAATTCAAAACCAATCCTTTTAAAAAGCTGACCCCAGCTCAAACAGGATAAACAGCTTAATGGTCAACCAGAATTGGTTGTTGCCTAATTAATACATTACCAATAAACATCAGTCCACAGCTCATCAAAATTTATGAAGCAATCAACTGTATCATTTCTAATTATTCAGGACGTCAGAAAAGAAAATATCATCCACTGTTGTTAAAAGCGCCTAAGCGAGGCCCTGGCCTAAAATAAGGGACATGTTATGTTAAAAGTTTAGGATAAATCCTTTAGCAAGATATTTTTTTTAAACTTTTCTTTAAATGAACCCAAAGAATGTATCAGCAAGGTAGATCTCAAGTCATGAAATGATATTCCGGAAAAAATTAATTTTTGTACTACATTATAGCATCTTTCTTATTGACATTAGGCACTTGCTTTCCCAAATCAAATTTTGTGGCACCGCATGCAAAAGTTCTTTTTCCTGCTATGGTACCTTGCAACGGGTGGAGAGAGAACTGAAATAAGGAGGATGGACTGCTAAGTTCATTGTATAGGTGTACATAGGAAAGACAATGTTCAAAGAAAAGCAAAAATGTATAGAAGACTACACATTTTCATCTTTTTCCCTGGCTCTCTTAAAAGTAATGTTAGGCATAAGACTAGGCTCTGGAAGTCTCCAACTGTGCTAATGCAGAGTCGACAGCTGCTTTTTTAAATACTTTGCCCTTTTACTAAAATAATATACCTCCTTTCTCATTTTTTATTTAGAGAAAGGAACAAAAAGGGTCAAAGAACATGACCTAATTCATCTTTTTCCTTGAGGGAATGCCTCAAAGAATGACCAGCCTTACTTGAGGTGCTTTTGAAGTCGCTGCCTTGGGTGCCTGCCCAGGCAACTCCAGTGCTTTTGAGAACACTAATGACACCTAAACAGAACAGTTGATCTCACTTCAACTCATAAACGAGACCAAGCACTTAGTGGCTTAATGTGGCAGAAGATGCTTGAAGGCCTTGACTATTTTCGCTTTGCAAATTGAACCCAATGCATCGATCAACCCCCAAATAACTCAAGGTTGCAATATTAATGACTTAAGTGGCAATGGTTGAATCAAACTTAGTTAACATGTCATTACATTTAAGTGGTTATTTATTATTTCCCCTTAACATCAATACACACACTTCATATTGATACATGGAACTCACATTACAAACAAGAGTGTATGAAGAAACCAAGATACCTCTTTGAATCATAGATGACAGGGAACACAGGTGAGTTCTCTATTATGTGCAAGAACTTCTTCAATTTCAAATCTGACTGCAACAAAGTAGCAAAATAAAAGGTAAAACATGGCAAAAATGAGGACCTGCTACATAATTCTTCATTTACATTAAGGTATTAACTAGCACACCGAATAACCAAGTTGCAAGCATAAGATATATGTAACAAAACAAATATGACAGTTATAAAAAGACCATGAAAAAGCAGCAGCTATTGAGGACCCACCTTATAAAATTCCATTAGTTCATCAGCTCTGAAGTTCTTCACCTAATATCAGAACAGAAACTAAGGCGCGATCAGCCAACACATCAATCATAGTTGATAAAGAAAACAAAACAAATATAAAATCGATAGCAATCTCATGAAGCTCAAAAGTGGAATCAACATGTTAAGCATACTCAATTTGGAATAATTCACTTTGCAAAATAGTAATTATAAATAACATGCTAATGCATTGGAAACTACAAAATTTCCTTTTTAGTTACTTATTAGTAAGTCTCCTTAGAGCACTGTTAACAAAAGGGCACTTGTTAAGCATACTTATTTAATATGATTCACTTTCCAAAGAAAAAATTACAAATACCACAAGAACAATCTGTGCATCCAATTGAAAACCAAAAAAATTTCTTAATCAACTACTTAAAAATTGCCCCTAGAGAACAGTTAACAAAATCCTTACAAATACATAGCACAGATCTTCACTACAGATCAGACTCATGGCACATGCATGAACGGCAATATACAATCTTTATCATGAAACTACCTGCTTCAAGGGGACGAAACTTATACTGGAAGGCGGCAAAGCCTGAGACCAAAAGAAAAGGAACATGAGTCAGTGATATGCTGCACTTCTCATAACACCTTATCATACTTAGCTCTAAGAAACATTTAGCCGTAGCAAATATGTAACTCATACATATTAAGAAGAAACATTTAGCTGTAGCAAATATATAACTCATACATATTAAGCTAAACCAAATGTGCAATTCCTTGTCATGTCTGTTTTCTTCTATGCTTTATCTAGTAGATGAGCACTCCTGATAGCGAAACATAATACTATGAATTTTTGGGATCAAAATAGAGTATCTTGGATATATATCAACGCCATCCTCTGGGACAAGCTCAGAGGATGACAAAACTTGAACTGGTCAAAGCCTGCCTAGCTAGCTGCAGCTCCTCGAAAACATGTAATAGATGGTGAGGCGAAGTGTGGGGTAGAAAGAAGCTTCAAGGGGGGATCCTTTAGGCATTTAAATATATAGAGAGAAAAAAAGGAAAGAATAGGTGAGCACAAGCTTCCAGCCCGGATAACACTCTGTCATGACAAGATCCATTATGCCAGCAATCTGAAAATTTTCCATTTATGTTCTAGCTGGGCCTAAGCTTCAAGCGAGGATAGTAGGACACATGCACAGAATTCTTCATTTTAGATTCTAGTTTAGGTGATTAGTTCAAACACGCACCTCATAGCTGAAGGGGCCATCTAGCGTATCCAAGTCATGAGTCCCAATTGCAACCAGTGTTCTTCGCCTAATATATCAAGGAAAATCCAAGCATGTCAATCCAAACAGAACATTTGAGGATCTAGCATAAGTACAAGCATCTGATGTCCTAAGTAGAGGGATTGGGGGGCTGGGCATCTATTACATGCAAATAAAATATCAAATTGAATATAGATCTCGAGAATGAAAACTAGCTCAAGCAACATATCTATCGTCACCACTTCACTAAATTATTCAAAACAACTCAGCAGAGTCCTGTCTTCACATCCAGGCATTTCTCACAATTTATAGCCCTCCTAAGGGTAATAATATATATGGTCCCTACTGAGCACATAGAGCATAAGCAACAGTGAAGCCATGACTTATTTAAAAAAGAAAAAAGAAAAAAAAATCATGCTTCCCTCACATCTTTAATTTATAAAGTAACATTACTGTATCACACTAAAATGCACGCTTGCAAAGACAATTGGCTGCATGCCGGAAATTTTTTAAAACCATTGCTCTGAACAAGCCATATAGGAAGTTGCATCTCAATGTAAGATCACGGTCTCTCTTCTTTACATTTAAGGTTCAAATGAACACAGTAAAAGCTTCCCAAAAATGTGTTGTCCTCCCGCCACTCCCTCTCAAACCTAAAGTCTTGAAATAAAGAAGGAAAACAGGTATTATGCTGCATGTTAGAGATCCAAAAATTAATACCGGCAAATATTCTGATGGAGCTTGTCTTGAAGATCAATGAAGCTGTTATAACTGGCTTCATCAAATGTTATCCCTCTTAAGACAGCAGAAACAACATATGGACGGATTTGTGAGGTCTGCAACACAAAAATGGTCACTCAGGTAATAAATGATTCCAGCATAGATCAATCTAGACAGATCAATCCTCACATATCAGTACCTCTGGTTTTACGTGCATCTTAAGCATTGATCCCCTGCTGATGTTACGAAGACTGTATTGAGGTGTCTCCTCCTGCTTATTGAATACACGTAGGGCCTGAGCAAGCCCTTCGAGGCAAAGCAAGTCATATCTGTGCATTTTTCAGAGGATACCTTATTATTATAATAGTACAGTTATTTCTATAGTACATGCACGAATTTATCAAGAAGAATAATCATTAATTACAAATACAGACTAAAATGATGATAAACCCATCGTCTCTTTGAAAAACTTGACTTATAACTAAACAATGAAGTTTCTAGATGACATGATTCAAAATAAAGCCAACAGCATTAAGGATTCAACATCGCAACCTGCTGACCAAATCTAAAAAGGCTTGTTACGTTTCTTGCCAACGATAATACCTATAAAATTTGGGAATTGACCCATCTAGCATGACAAAATGTTGAACATAAACTAAATTCAAGATCGACCCCTTTCAGAACCATTATCATGAACTGGGAATCCCAAGGGTCAGAATATCGACCCACTTCCCCATACAACTAGAATTCTTCACAAAGTGGTGAAAAAAATGTCCTAACTTGTAGACTATTAAAAGAAACTATTTACACATAAGTAAGAAAAGCCTCGATGCACACTATAAATGCTACATCACATGGACTATTTTGAGCCTTTTTCAGGTGGTAATGTGTTTATGAAGTCTCTAATTACATGCAATTGGTCCTTCACATCAATCGACCGAAAAGATAACAAAAAAACCTTCGGCAACATCATAACATCAAAGAAAAGATCGAACCACACAGCATCTCAATAGCCATTACGACCAACATGGTCCGCCCCAAGACTTTAATCCATCTGAGGACGGACACTAGCATCTTAAACCCCCGTACCAACATTCACCCGCGACCCACGAAACAGGCTCCAAACCCATCCGAAACACACAACATCTAACCGAATGCCGAATCAGCTTCGCAGTCACCTGTTCGCCGGAACTTCGATTTTGTAGATGACTTCCTCGTCTTCATCAGTCTCCTCTTCCAGGTGCTTCTCCTTTCTGATGATCGCCTTCTCCGTCGTCTGGCCAGCACAAACAAAGAACCCCAACCCCTTCAGCCTTAATATATTAAAAAAAAAACCCAGGCTAAACCACGGACGACGAAATCCGCTCACCACATCGTCGAGCTCGATTCCGAAGCTGAAGCACACATCCTCGAACTCCTCCTGCGCTGCCATTTCCCAAAAAAAAAAAAAAAAAAAAAAAAAAGAGGGAAAATCAGAGAAAATGAGACGATCCGGAGAAGGGGAAAAAAACAATCAGGCAAGGAGAGAGAGGCGGAGAGGAGTCGGGAGCGCTCACTGTAAGTTCTTCCCAGCGCCGCGAACAGGCGGTCCCGGCCCACGCTCACGGTCGGCATCCCTTCGGCGGCTCCGGGGGCGGCGGCGGCGGCGGCGAAGACGAGAGAACGCGAGTCCTGGTGAGGAAGGAGGAGAGGGAGACAGCGCTGCTCGTGGTTAAAACCCTAAAGGAAGGACCAAGAATTCTGGCGTCGCGCGGCAGCGCTAATTAGGCATTAATCTTGAGCTTTATGGCATTGATGAACCCCCACTGTTCATTCTCCACTGTAAAAATTTAAAAGGTGAAAATTAATTAAATCAAAACGCTGCCTATAATAAGATTTTCTTTTTAAATGCCAATGAAATCTTGTCATTTTGGATGGACAATAGTTAAAATTATCTGTGAAATATTTACGAAAAAACAGGAAGATGTTTGATTAAGCAAAACTTTTTTGCTTTAATTGTTCCAGTGTGTTCCTCGATAATTTTATAACGTACCACATGCTCCGTGTAAAAATATTTCGGTAATAGTAATGAAAAAAAAATAAATTCTTTAATGTAGTAAATTAAGAGAGTTGATACATATTTTCTTGAAAATTTCTCTTTTTGACAAAACTTATTGCTACGGAAGTAAAATCTAAAAATAAAAAGAAAACAAGTGCATTTTTTTTTTTTTTTGTATGAGAAACATAATGGGGTACCAACAATATGCAAAAGTAATAATGTGAAATGCTTGATTATGACAATTAAATCCTAAAAGGAAATAGAAACAAACAAATAAATAAAGGAATGGGGTCATCTCTACAATTTGCAATTGAATGATTGATGGCAATTTTGTATATTTGGTGAACATGGAATAGATTTAATCATATAGGAGATGAAAATAATGTCACCTTTACTTAATTAAATAGAATCATATAGTATACATTACGTGTATGAAAATTGTATCATATGATAGGGGCAATTCTTAAAGTAATATTGATATCATCTCCGATGATATCTTTAAAAATGATGAAAGGCTATGTGATTCTAAGTAATGAGTAGAAAAACAACTAATTGCAACACTCATATGGTAAGATCGTATTATGATATCTCATAGTATCTAACTTTTGTTATACTTATTTAGCATTTTCCACTAAAATGATCTTTGTGACTACTAATTATCGATTGGACAAATATTGTTGTAATTGTTAATATGGGGCCATAGAGTTTAATATTTCAGTATAGCTTTGAGCATAACATAATAATAAAGTTTTGTGTACGATGACATAATAGTTAGCAAATATTCTTTTATAGTTTACTTTAATATAGAATCACATAAGAAGCTTAAACTGTACTTTTATTTTAAAGTAAATGACACCAATTGTAATTGGTCAGACAATCCACATGATCAATTATTCACAGTCCTCCCAAAATTTTAATACCTTCGGTCATTGTAAGTGATAACACCCAGCTTATAAAAGCCCTATGACACCGCAAGCTAGTCTTAACTTTTGTTGTAGTAGAAGTTTTCATTAAGAGAAGGGACTCCATAGTCACAACCATGCCCTAAAGGAGTTGCATGCTCAAATTGCTTGTCATTTTTTATATAACAAAATCTCACGTGATAGAATAATTAACAGTGATCTTATAAAATCTCACATGATATAAAATCTAGAGGTCTCGAGTTGTATTTTGTTTGCCTAGTATTTAGTGTGAAAATATTTAATTTGGAGGCAAATGAGACTTAGAAAGATTCAAATTCAGGATCTTCAACTTTGATGCCAAGTCAGATTTTGTAAAATCACTATCAACTATTCTAAAAGCTTAAATTGTTAAAGAAAAAAGTGATTTATTATTTAAATAATCTAACAATTTTCATTAAGAGAAGGGACTCCATAGTTATAGCCATGCACCAAAAGAGTTGCATTCTCAAATTGCTCGTCACTTCTTAGACCAGATTAGCAAACACTTGTGAAGATTGGATTTAGCAGATGTAGAGGACACTCGAGTGGCTGAGCTCACACCATTTTCAATCCACCTTAGCTTTTAAAGCTGTAAAGCCAATTATAGAAATATTATCCCATATCGCTCAATAACATATCTCACATGATTTTATATATATGTGATATGCTTTTATCTAATAATTTAAACTTTTAGATATGACTTTCTATCATAATATCATAATACATGAACCAGTGTTGCGTATGTGAATCCACCTCCTTTGGAATGAATGTATTGCTTGATAACAAGTTTTATATGATAGCTTTTACATCACCAACCCTATCTGTCGGTGTACCAGCTTGGTTGGTGCAAGGAAACGGCATACCTACAAAAAGTAATATCAAGTTTTGATTTAGAATGACAGTCCTAACATGACCAATGCTAATTGTTTGCCAGTTCATGCTAATCACATATAACAAAGCATAGAAGGAAAATTTTATAAGCAGCTATATTTAACATGGACATTGTAAAATTTTTTGAGACCACAGCCGACTATTCTAAAACTTAAGTAGTTAAATGAAGGCATGGTTTATTTTTTAAATATTCCAACACTGCCCCTTTACGCTTAACCTAATTTTTTTTTGCATGGTACTGAACGTGGAAAATTAATTGGGAAGGCAAATAGGACCTAGAAAAATTCGAACTCAAGACTTCCAACTCTAATGTCATGTATAATTTTGTAAGATCAACACCAACTGTTTTAAGAGTTTAAGCTGTTAGAT
This sequence comes from Eucalyptus cloeziana, assembly GCA_014182715.1. Classification (NCBI taxonomy): domain Eukaryota; kingdom Viridiplantae; phylum Streptophyta; class Magnoliopsida; order Myrtales; family Myrtaceae; genus Eucalyptus; species Eucalyptus cloeziana. The sequence continues at coordinate 27,230,469 of CM024635.1, read as the reverse complement.
AAAGACGTGATTTGTTAAATAGATATTCTAATAGACAAAGAATTCAATATGATTGAAGGCCAAATTATTCAAAGAGTCCGACAATCAGTATTGATTCTCCATTCAAAGAGAACTAGGTAGGGAAAAGAGTTGCAAATATAGATGAGATGGAGTGGGCTCAAATAACCCAAATGCATAGAAGAATTTTTCCTGAACTCTTTAGTAGTTGGATCAATTGGTCCAACTTAAAAGCCGAGGATCTAACGGTTAGTGTGCCATAAGGACCAACTAGTGAAATAGAGGCTTTTGCATGGGAATTGACTATTGTTCTCACGAAGCAATCCAAATGAACACATTTCCCTGCAATAATAGCTAATACATTGCGTTTCTACTATCCACATAGTGTTTAATTGTTACTAGGGATGTTGAAACCAAAACGATACCTAAAATTTTTGGGTCTTTTTGGTTTGGGTTATATTTTTATTGTACTATCTACGGGTATTGTACTTGTTTCATTTCGGTTTGGGTCACGAAGCAAACCAAAATATGTTACCCAATGAAAGAGATGATCACAAACATATAGTCTTAACAATCACAAGCAATTAGTGTATCACCACGTAAATTATTAATGAAGCTGATTTGCTAAGTGCTCGACCTGTTGATCAACCAGTTGAGCTATACATATAATCAAGATGATGTGCTAAATGATCCTAATGTATATTGTCTCCAATTTGGTCCACTTATTTATATTACCCTTACTAGACCAAATATTGTTTATGTTATATGTTCGAATGATTTATGAACCAACATAAAATTTCATGGAAATACGGCAACAAAAGGGGCATTCCGCAATTCCTCAAAGATCTGGAGTCATTGGATCCCAAATGAATAAATTTGGCCCTAACAAAAAAAGATTTTCACATCACATAGGCATTTATATTGTTTGCATCAATTAAGTTTTATTTTAATTTTATTTTCCCTTATTTTATTGCATTTTTGATAAATATATATTTTTTAAAAAATTCAAAAATTATTATTAAATTAAAAATTTAAATGGCTTGCAGCTAAGCATGAACCAACCCCTTTTTTCTTCTTTCCTTCACCTAGGGCTCGGCCCATTCTTCCCTCAGGCCAGCCCCTCCACCTCCTTCTCTCCTTCTTCTTCTTCGCGTTGCACACCATGTGCGCAAATGATCAAACATGCGTAAAATGATTATACTTTTTAAAAATTTTAGAACTTAATTATATTTTCGTGATAAGTTTTACAACTTTATTGCACTTTTTGAAAGTTTTAGGAATGAATTACACTTTTGTAACAAGTTTTAGGACTTTTATTGCACTTATCTCATGATTTTATATATCATTTTCCAATAATTATAAAGTATTGTTTCTCCCTTTATTCCTTCTTCTAGGTCACGATTAAAATTATTAGTTCCTTGGATTAGGGTTCAGAGCTTTTTTTTAATTGTTAAATTTTTCCACGTAAGGAAAATTTAACAAAAGAATTTCACCTAGGGACAAATTTAACCTAAAATGACAATCAGGGTTCTTTAGCAAGTCAAAATGTCTAGAAATTCTTCACTGAGAAATATCAAAAAGATTTTAGGCCTTCAATAATCAAATGAAATGTCATAGGTTGTTAAATGAATTTTGAATTATAACTAGCATGATCAATTAAGTTATCATTGTAGGATCTTTGGCACGTGAAAGAATTATTATTTTCTGTTTAGTGTATATCAAAATTAGTTTTGTTGCTACTATCAAGAATTTCTATGAAATATGTCTCCCCTATTTGGTATTTTTGTAACCACATTGAGGCAATAAGTTAAATTTAAAATTTTTTATGATAAAGGTCTTGGAGGAGGTAGAAAACGTTTTCCATGCGAAAAAAATTGTCCAATTGATGCTTTTAATTGGAGTTGAAGCGCTATGTGCTTACAGTTGTACTTTTGCAAAATACTGGTTTCTTATGTACTTTTAAACCATTCACCAAAAGGTTATTCTCGTGCATTTTCAACATCTTTTTTTTTCTGACAAAAAAAAAAACATCTTTTTTATGTCATTTAAAAAATGTATATTTTTTTAGGGATAACATGATGCCATATTGCTTAATTAGATGAGCAAACTACTTAAGCAACTTACATTTAGACTCCTCATCATGGTAAACGAGGATGTCATCAATGTATATTTGCGTATTCACAATAATAGGTTGGAATGTCTTGTACATAGTCTTCTGGAACAATGATAGTGCAATCTTCACTACCGAATTACACCAGTTTAAAAAGAAGGAAAATGCTTCTAATATTTTGATTTTATGAGGATTCCATACAAGGAGTATGTACAATATCAATGGACTCCTCACCTCTTATGAGAGAAGAACTTCATTATCTTAAGAATGATAAAATATAAACAGATACTCCGTTAGGCCTTCCAATTTTTGTGTGCAATGGATAAGATTTGAAGTAATTAGCAACTTATGTGGTATTAGAGATAATCAGGGATTTGTCTAGGATAATTTCCTAAGGGAAGGATATGTTGATAATTCCGATGATTCTCCACAAAAATGAATATATGTACAATTAGATAAGAATAATGCGGAATAGTGAATTGGAGAATCTTCTGTATATTTCAACGTATGTTTTTTCTTTGGTCAAAATCGATGTGTGTTTGAGAAGAATATTTTATTAGATGACTATCTAGCAAAACATATCAACCAAGATATGCACAATCTTTGACAAGAAGAAGACGAAGATATGCATGATCAAAGAGTGATACAAGTGCAATCTTGATAACTATAGATAATCAACAGAATTGTCAAAATCTTTAACATTGAAAATTATCTTAGAGAAATCTCTAATTGTCTCTAACAAGTGGCACGTTCACCCTACCGATGGCTTCAAAATTATTTGATCGGTGTTAACTTAAACAACTTGCACATTAATGAATATGGAAAGATAAGATCTCTGGCATCCTCTTTTGATCGGCTAGTCGATACTGATCAACTTCTCTGATTCCATCACGAGTGGCTCGACTTATATTTCTTTGATATTACACGCATAGTGGAACAAACAGATCGCAAAAACATATCTCTAAAGCAAAACCATCAGCCTATCATCCCTGCAAAAACCCTTTTGGCTCGGGAGCAATGTTGAAACCATCATTAACATGCATTATGCTGCTGCTAATTGCCATCGGTCTCTCTCTCTCTCTCTCTCTCTCTCTCTCTCTCTCGTGCGCGCACGCATGAGAATATGGAAAATGTTCACAGTGGATTGATGTGATATGGCAGGTGTGCAAGAAAGCAAGGAAGTAAGAGCTTCATGCTCTACTTCCGAAGACTGCGGACCACTTGCTTGTTGTAAGTGTGAAGACGACTTCCTTTGTTATTGCAGCTGCCCGCAAGGAGGGAGTTTCGCAGGAGATCTCGAGGGCAGCGGAAATGAGGAGAGAAGCTCCTTGAAAGGAAATGAAAATTGATGAGTCTCTCATGACGTCAAAATAAATATTTACCAGTTGCTGCATCCTCTCTCTCTCTCTCTCTCTCTCTCTCTCTCTCTCCGCGTGCGTCCGTGAAAGAGAGTTGAAAGATGGCCTGTGTTGATGAAAATGAAGCGAGTCAGGACCAGTGGCCAAACGCAGTCTATATAAAACATTTTCGCAAATTAAAAAAGTAAGTTTTATAAAGAAAGAAAATACATCAGTATAAAAATTAACATACAATATCTATATATTCTATCATCCAATTCGGTTGGTTATTATTTAATAATCAATCCCCTAACAGTATGATGATATCACACAATATAAATTATGCACATTGGGATAAATGATTACCGTTACATAAGAAAGTAAATTTCACCATAATAGACGATATGGATCATAAAAAAGTGCTAAATGCATGATGAGATTTTTTATGGCAATTTTTTTCACTGCGAAGTGCACATTAAAATTTTTTAACAGTATTTCCTTTTAATCAGGACAAAATCACTAAAAATTAGTGGCTAATTTTGCGTGAAGGACTTATTAAAGTTAGCTATCAGGCATATAAGTTCTTTTTTTTTTTTTTAATTGGGTTGGTATATAAATTCTTATATTTAGTGAGTGGTTGACCACACACATCTTGAGAAAGGAATGGGCTTATCATAGTACATTAAAGATTTGTCACGCAATGATTTCTATTCACATTAGGCCTGATGGGAGTTACAAACTTCCCATGTTCTTTCGACAATTCTGATGGTTACGCGTAGATCATACCCTCTTAGCCTCCTTCAACAAATCCACTTGAATGGATAGACAACTCAAGTTTGTATAGTTTTTCAGAATGATAATTATGTTGCAAAATGGCATATGGGCTATAAGATTGACTACTGAGGTCATGGAGGTTATTGTTGGGAATATTATTTTCCTAATAAGGAAAATGCGTTGGGATCAATTCAATAAGCAAAGTTACCTAGACACATATTTGAATGCATCTGCCTCGTTGTCGTGGTTGCAAATAGGTTAAATTGCTCTAGCAACCTTCAATCGAACTCAAAAAGCACAAAATCACTAAATTGTTTGGTCATAACGATTGGTGTAAGATTTGCACCACAAAACATGTTTCCCATACTGAAATGAAAAGGGATAATGGAATAAACGGCAATGTTTCATTTCAGCTATGTTTCTTGAAGCGTACAAATAAGGCAGCACGAGGGTGTCCCTGACAGTCATTCGACAACAGTAAAACTCACGAGATCATTTGGTAAACATATCCATGGTTAACTGATTTCTAAAACCAGAACCACCAAAAGCATATGGCTCTTTGATGATTCTATAAAAACTTTCCCATCTCCGTGCACATACCTCATGCAAATTGCTGACCCATCTCTCTCTCTCCCCCACCCCCTCCCCCACCCCCAAAAAAAAAAAAAAAAAAAACAAAGGCTGATCCATCTCTTCCATTCCCAAACATTGAAGGCCAATTAGCAACACCAACACCAGCAAAATCTCTTAAACCTATCTCATGGCATGCCCTGCACAAACCCTAGCAAGTGCTTCTAACCTTGCCAATCTTCTTCCCACAGGCACTGTCCTATCATTCCAAGCACTCATACCTTTATTTTCCGACAATGGCTAGCTCCTAATAGAGAAAACACAACTGCTGAATGGTTATCAAATTTTCACTATAAATACCACTAGTCATCCAACAAGAGGGACCCCAATAAATCAATTAAAATGTTATCTTTTTAACTTTACTTTTCATGTACTACACTTTAATTTCCTTAGTTATAATTTATAGATTCCTATCGTCAATTAAATTTTGGTGTGTTTCTCTATGTTGGTGCATTGTCATTGATTGAATGCTGGTGTTGTGTCTCACTATCTTGGTACGGTGTTGTTGATTAGATTCCAGTATTGTATTTATCCTCGATTTGTGTCGTTGATTGAATTTCGGCATGGTACGAGGCTAGTCTTGTAACTTATGAGCTACATGGCACGCCTGGTGGTATCGCTTTACCTCCTTCAATGTTTAAGTGGGTTGATAAATCCAACGTGTAAATGGCCGCTTTGTTGAAGGAATGGGCTACACCATTAACAATGGAGATTATGCTACCCATTTATGATTTTAGGGATAAACACATTACAAGTGTCACAATTTTCATGCGACACTCATTGAATGCCATAATCTTTTTCTCGACCACTTAAATGCCATAATGCATGCCATAATGTTTGATCGATCAATTAAGTGGCAAAAAAATTTATAGACGTTCACCCAAGTGCCGAAAATCTAACTTGACATAACACTTGTGGTGAATGTTCTTAAAAAGTTATGACACTTAAGCGATCTATTGAAAAATTGTATGGCATTCAAGTAGTCGGAAAAAAAAAAGTTATAGCATTCAATTGAGTGTTGTACATAAGTTATGACACTTAGATTATCTAAAAAAATTATGGGACTTTTTTTTAAGAGAAAGTTATGACACTTGTGATATCATTTTTAAATAATTATAAAGTATTGATACTGAGACAAATTTAAAACCTAAATATGACAACTAGGATTCATTAGCGAGCCAAAATACCTGGAAATCCTTAACTGAGTAATATTAAAAAAAAAATAAAAATTGGACTTCAATAGTCAAATAAAATGTCATAGGGTTTTAAGTGAATTTTGTAAGATACCTAGCATCATCAATTAAATTATTAGTGTAGGATCTTTAGCACATCAAATAATTAATATTTTCTGTTCAGCGTATATCAAAATTGGTTTTGTCATTGCTATCAAGAACTTCTATGAAATATGTTTCCTCTATTTTGTATTTTGTTACCAAGTTGAGGCAATAGGTTACATTTATAAATTTATATGGCGGTCTTATTTGAGGAAGGAAAAATGACTAAGGGTGCGTTTGGTAACGTTTTATTTAAAAATTGTTCCAGGGAACAAAAATAGAAAAAAAAAATGTTTCTGTTCCGAGGAACAATTTTTGAACAAAAAACGCGTTTGGTAAACTTGTTCCGGGAATAAAAAATGAACGAAACACGTTTGGTAAATTTGTATTCTTTTTTTATTTCTTTTTATTTTTTAAAATTTTATTTTTATTTTTCTTTCTTTTTTTTTTTCTTTTTTTCTTCTTTTGGCCGGTCGTCGGCCTTGGCCATGGCTAGTGACCGGCCGACGAGGGCTGGCGGCCTCGCCCAACCACGGCGAGGCTCGCCGGCCCCGGCCAGCCGAGCCTCGCCATGGTTGGGCGAGGCTCGGCCTTGCCTTGGTTGGGCGAGCTCGGGCTCGCCCAGATCCGGCGAGCCCAAGCTCGCCCGGCCACCAATGAGGCTCGGCCTCGCTGGGCCACCTCCAGGCCGGTGTCGCCTGGCGGTGGGCTGGGCGAGCTTGAGCTTGCCTAGCCAAGGCGAGGCCGAGCCTCGCCAGGGGCCAGCGACGCTCGGCCTCGCCTAGGGCCGATGACGCCGGCCCTCGATGGCATCGCCGGCCATGGCTGAGGCCGGTGACCGGCCAAAGAAAAAAGAGAAAGAAAAAAAAAAAAAAGAGAAGAAAAAGAGAGGAGAGAGAAAATCTGTTTTTAATTTTTATTCCATAAACAAGAAACAAGTTTTTCTTGTTTTTTATTCATGTTCCAAAAGTGTTCCTGGGAACAAAAAAATAGATTTGGAACAAAAACGCAAACAAACACGTTTCTGTTCTTTTTTTGTTCCAGGGGAACAAAAAAACAAAATCTATTTAAAAACAAAAAAAAAAAGAAACGTTAATAAACAGCCCCTAAAACTTAACCAAAATGGACATCTTTCGCCCACTGTTAAGTAATCCCTATACTAGTCATAGCGTTCACTTGACATTTCTCAATTGAGACCGCAAAACACTTTTCAATACGAGTTTGTAAAATCTGCAAATGATTAAGAAAATTACCAAAATAAAGTTTTCCTAATCTAATCGGTGAAGAAATGTTAGCTTGATGCCGTCATCTGCTTCATGAGGTCTGGGCAATGAATTTTAAATTTTGATGCGGTTCAGTTTCTTAAATATGAGTTTCGGGTGCCAGTTCACTTGAATCTACTAATGGGTGGTTTTGAAGAAGTTAGTTGTTACCAATCAGCATCAAGAGCAAATGCATTTATGAGTAAGGAAGACATCAGTTAACATTTTAAATGCTTAATCATAGTAACATGAATGTATGGTGGTGTTTTTTGGGGAAGGAAAAATGACTAAAACTCAAACCAAATGGGCATTTCCCAAAAATCAAATCTTAATCAACTAGAGGACTCGAAGACGAATAGCAAGAACTATAACAATTGGACATCTTGACACGCCAAATTAATGTCGTTTCAAAGTGCTCGATAAGAATTCCAAACCTTTCTTTTAATGGGAGAAATTTTCTTAGTGAAGCTGTAAGTTAGGATTGTTTTGGATATTGAATTTCTAGGTTGATTCCAAAGGTTGTTGAGCTATAAAATCATGTTGTAAATGACTTTACGGGGTCATGAAACCGTGGAATTGTATAGAAGTCAATTTTGTAATTTGTTTTGTCCTAGTGAAATTTTGAAGTTTATTGTGCATTATTGAAGCCATATTCAAACTATTGCATTTGGCCATAGTTTTCATCTATCTTCGATCATTTTTTGAGTGAGAGGCAAATTTGTGTTTAAAGTAAATCAAGTTAACTGTTCGATGATTTAGGACTAGCTTGAAAGGGGCTCGGTGGAGTTCAAATGAACCGTTTCGAATTAAGTAAGCGAGCCATCACAAAACCGCGGATAGCAATGGTTGTTCTACTTTGGGCAAGTCTCTTATTAGCGTGATGAGGTCATTTTGTTACCTAATAAACTTTGTTTTATTGAATCTTAATTAAGATAGTTTTCTACTTGATTTTGACATTTATTTCTCACTTTATTGATCGTATTGTTGGGTGAGTTTCCATGATTTGGATACTCTTGCCTTGAAAATAATAGAATTAGATATATTATAAGCTATGAAAGAGGAATCATATGGCATGATGTTTATTAAAAAGGAAAAGTAGTGTCTAGAGTTGCTTCAATAAATTGGATTGGGCATTTACTATCCAAAAGTTATATGAAATAACTTATTAAAGCAGCTTATGAAATGACTTGTGAGTTGACTATTTGAGAAATTATTTAAGAAATGAATTGGATAATGTATTAACTATCCTTTTGGTTATATGAAATAACTTAATAAAGTATCTCTAGAAATGATCCGTAAGTTGATTATTTGTGAAATTATTTATGAAATGCTATAATAAATCAATTATGCTTGATGAAATGAGTTATGAAAGGCTATATGTATTGGTTTATGAACTTGATTTATGAATGCAAGATGAGTTAGTGGTTTGATGCTTGCAAGTACTATAATGTAACCCTATTGAGAAACAACATCAGGCATAATAAAATTGCGTTTAGATATACTAATGAGGACTCTATTGAGTGCTCATTATTTAAAATCACTAACATCTCATCCGAAGAGAGAAATTGACTATACAATCATCCCATCTTACAAGGTGTTCGTAAGAATATAATGCGGAAAAGGGAAATATGGTATTTCTTTATATTTCATGTTACAACAATGAAAAATACATCCATCAATATCTAGCCTTAGATAATGATTTTAAGATAAAAATCAATCAAACGAAGATATATCCGAAATCTTGAAAGATATGGAGAATCAATAAAAATATCCTAATTACTCTAACATAGGAAAACATCTTAGAGAAATCTTTAATTATCTCAAACAATGGGATTAACTTTAAGAAATTGCTGGTTAATGCTAATAAGGTCTGGTATGTTTAAAATGTAAAGTCAAGTCAAGTGTTTTAAAGGTAATGAAGAAACATACAAGGCAATCGCACATCAATGTATATGGAAAAACAAGATTTGGCATCCTCTTTTGATTAGCTAGTTGATACAAATTAACTTCTCTGATTCCAATATTAGTGGCTTGAAATATATATACTCTAAATCACATGCATAGTTGAACAAATAGATCACAAAAGCATGTCTCCAAACCAAAATCATTCCTATTATCCCTGCAAAAGCCCTTTTGACTTAAGAGCAATGTTGAAACCATCATCCACATCCATTATTCTGCTTATGTTTTTGCTAATTGCCATTAGTAATCTCTCTTTTTCTTCGTGCGCGCGAGCACATGAGATAAGGAAGATGTTGATAATGGATTGATGTGATTTGTCGGGGTTGCAAGTAAACCTGGAAGCAAAAGTATGCCTTACAAACAAAGATTGCGGCCCACCACCAAGCTGTTATTATTGTTACATATTCAGCTGTCAATGCAAATGCCAACAAGGAGAGAGTTTCATAGGAGACCTTGAGGGAAAAGGAGATGGTGCAAGAAGTTCCTTGAAGAGAAATGAAAATCCATGAGTCTCTTATGATATCTAAATAAAAATTTCCCAGTGTTTCAATTTGAAGAATAATTGTAAGAGATGTATCCTTTCCTCCCTCACCTCCATGTGCGTGCCTGAAAGAGAGTTGAAAGATGGTGTGAATTGATCGAAAAAGAAGCGAGTTAGGACCTAAGTAGAATCGACATTGACACGCGATACATGACACGACACGATACACGACACATTATTGATAAAAAAATAGAGAATTCCGGCACGTTAGGACATGTTATATATTAAATGTAATTTTGATATATACATAATAAAATATCATTTTTATGATTATTTCAATCAAATTAATTTGATTCAAATTTACAAATAAAAAAAAAAATTCTAGAATGAATTTACACTAAAAACATTAATCCATCATTTATTAATATAATTAATTGTTTCAATTCGATAAATTCAACTCAATTCTAATAATACATAAAACTTGGAGAAAAAAAAAAGCAAGGGGTAAATTATATATCATGGGAAGTGAGAATTAAAAAAGAAGAGAATACTAGATTTTTCTTTTTTCTCATTTATTATTTTCACACACACACACACACACACACACACACACACACACACACACACACACACACACACACACACATTGACTTTTAGTTTATTGAAAATTTTTAAAATTGACCTTATGTGTCAAAAACTCATATGTTAGAATTCCAACGAGAAAGTTGATCAGATGTCGAATTTTTCAACACATGTTGAACGAGGAGTGCTGGATAGTGGCGGGCACATGTCGGAGTGTTTAACACGACACGAAGGCTCTTGGAAAGTGTTGGTGCTTCCTAGATCAGGACCGATTGCCAAAATTGACTATATAAATCATTTTCACAAATTAAAAGAGATCCTCAAATGATTTTTTATTTTTATTTTTACTTTGTAAAATTTTAGGAATCTAGCTCCATTGTTTTTTTCCTCTCTAGCTGATAACTATTCGATTCACAACTGGGGCTTCTGGGAGGAAGATACTTTTCGTCATAAAAGGTAAGTTTTATCAAGAAATAAAATATATAAGTAAAAAAGTCTACCTACAATATCTATATATTTTATAATCCAAGTCGATTGAGTAATCATTAAAATAATCAATCCCCTAACAATATGATGACATCGCGCATTAAAAACTTCGTACATTGGCATAGATGATTACATTACAAATGAAAGTAAATTTCACCATAGTAAACATATGAAAATAAAAATGATAAATGCATGATCAACTTTTTTAGGCCAAAATTTTCTTGCAATGTGCTCATTAAATTTTTTTAACAATATTTCCTTTTAATCAGAACAAAATCACTGAAAATTAATTTTTTTGCATGTACAACTTGGTAAGATTAACTATTGGGCATATATAATCTTTTATTTAGTGAGTGCTCACCACAGACATTTTGGGAGGGAATGGGTTGCCGGATGAAATGGAATTTGTCCTTCAATAAGATCCACGTAGGCTTGATGGGAATTACAAACTTGCCATGTTCTTTAGATAGCTCCCATGGCTTTGTCCAATCATACCCTCTAAACCTCCTTCAACAAATCCAATTGAATGGATGTACAACTCAAGTGTATATAGTCTTTCATAATGATAGTTATGTTGCGAAATGGTATATGGGGTACAATAAAGAGGTCATTGAGGTTATTGTTGGGGATAACAAGCACCTAACAATGAAAATGCGTTGGGATCAATTCAATAAGCATTTAAAAAAAAGCTTGATAAAATGAATTGGATCGGGAATTAACTACCCTTGTGGTTATATGAAATGACTTATTAAAGCATCTCTCAAAATGACCTGTGAATTGATTATTTGTGAAATTATTTAAGAAATGGTATATGAAATGAATTATGCTTGATGAAATGAATTGTGAAAGTGCTACATGTATTGGTTTATGAACTTGATTTATGAATGGAGGATGAGTTAGTGGTCCTATGATGTAACCCATTGAAAAAAAAAACATTAGTAAAATAAAATTAGGTTTAGATATACTAATGTGGAATCAAATGAGATCTCTTCATTCATCAAAATCACTAATATCTCATTTGAAAGAGAGAAATTGACATACAATTATCCCAACTTACAGGGTGTTCGTAAGAAATATTATGCGAAAAGAGAATTATGGAATTTCTATATATTCATGTTACACTAATGAAAAATACGTCTGTATATTTATATGCTTTATTAAATAACTATTCTAAGATAACATCTTAATTAAGATATGCACAAGAGAAGGAGATATATGCACAATCTTAAAAAAATATGGAGAATCAATATAAATGTCCTAATTATCTCTAACATAAGAAAATATTGTAGAGAAATCCCTTATTATCTCTAAAAGCCACGTTGATGGATTAAATATTGCTTGATTAGCATTAACTTAAATAACTTGTTGGTTTATACTATGTTTACAATGTAAAGTCAAGTTTTTTAGGTGTAATAACATAGAGGGCGATTGCACATTAATATATACGGATAGATAAGATAAAATTTCCATAATTTGGCATCCTCTTTTGGTTAGAAAGATGATTCACATTAACTTTTCTAATTCTGTCATCAGTGGCTTGACTTATATATACTCTGATATTAGGTGCATAGTGGAACAAACGGAAATCAAAAGCATATTTCCGAAGCAAAATCATAAACCTATCGTCCCTGCAAAAACCCTTTTGACTTGGGATCAATGTCGAAACCATCATCTCCATCCATTATGTTGCTCATGATTTTGCTAATTACCATCGGTCTCTCTCTCTCTCTCTCTCTCTCTCTGTGAACGCCCGCATGAGAATAAGAAAGATGTTTACAAGGTATTGATGTGATTTGGCAGATATGCAAGTAAGCGATGGTGCATGCTATAATGGCGATGATTGCGGGCCACCTGGTTGTTGTGAGTGCCGAAACTTCACCGTCTGTTTCTGCAAATGCACACAAGGGGAGAGTTTCACAGGAGACCTTGAGGGAAAAGGAAATGGTGCAAGAAGTTCCTTGAAGAGAAATGAAAATGCATGAGTCTCTTATGCTATCAAAATAAACTTGCTAGTCCTTGCATTTGACTGTCTCCCCGCCCCGGACTTTTCGCGTGCGTGCCTGAAAGAGAGAGTTGAAAGTTGGCATGTACTGAACGAAAAAGAAGCGAGTCAGAACGACTATATAAATAATTTTCGCAATTTAAAAGAGGTTCTCAAATGATTTCTTTTCACTGGCAGATGCTCTAGCTGAGAATTATTCAATTCACAACAATAATATGGGGTAAGTTTTATCAAGAAAGAAAATATATCGTTATAGAAGTTTACATGCAATATCTATATATTTTGTAGTCCAAGTCGATTAGGTTATTATTAAATAATCAATCCCCTAACCATTGCATTATATAAATTACATACATTGTCATAGATGATTAGGATTACATATGAAAGTAATTTTCACCACAGTAGACATACGGTGATAAATGTATGATGAACTTTCCATTCGATGTGCCCAATAAAACTTTTTAACAATATTCCTTTTAATTAGAACGAAATCACCAAAAATTAGTGGCTGATTTTGCGCGTAGGACCTATTGAAATTAGCTATTAAGCATATATATATATATATATATATATATATATATATATTTGGTCAACAGCTCCGATAGCTTTGTCAGATCATACCTCTTAACCTCCTTCAACAAATCCAGTTGATGGATAGACAACTCAGGTGTGTATAATTTTTCAGAATGACAGTTACGTTGCAAAATGGTACATGAGCTATCCAATAGACTACAAAGGTCATAGAGGTTATTGTTGCGTATAACTCCTCACAAGGAAAATGAATTGGGATCAATTCAATAAGCAAAGTTAGCCATACACATGGTTAAAGGCGCGTGCCCTTGTCGCCATGGCTGCAAAGAGGCCAAATTGCTCTGGCAACCTTCAATCGAACTCAAAATGCACAAAATCATTAAATTGTTTGGTCATCTCAATTGGTGTAAGATTTGCTCCACAAAACATATGTTTGCGATACTGAAAAGAAAAGGGATAATACAATAAATGGCAATGTCGTCATTTCAGCTATGTTTCTTGAGGCATACAAGTAAGGCAGCTTAGAGAAGTCCCTCACATAGTCAATCTGCAATAATAAAGCTCATGGGATCACATGTTAAACTTGTCCATGCTTAACTGAATCCAATCCCAAAACCACCAAAGGCATATGGCTATTGATATGATTTATGGTTCTATAAAAGGTTTCACCCAACTCCGTGCACATACCTCATGCAAATTGCCAACCCATCTCTCTCTCTCTCTCTCTCATGGTTGATCCATCTCTTCCATTCCCAAACATTGAAGACCAATTAGCAACATAAACACTAGCAAAATCTCTATCAAAGCCTAGCTCACGGCATCCCCTGCACCAAATCCTAGCAAGGCTTCTAACCTTGCCGATCTTCTTCCCACAGGCACCGTCCTATCTTTCCAAGTACTCGTACCTTTATTCTCGAACAATAGACGACTTTTTAACCTTCCCATAGGCACCGCCCTATCTTTATAAGTACTCATGCCATTATTCTGGACCAGGTACCGTGCCAGCTCCTTAATTGGGCCTGTGTGCCGTCAGTATGTTTACCTTTCTTCATTCACGGACAGCTTTAGAGGCAAAGACGGGGAGTTTTATCACGGAATTGCCACGTTCAGAGGATTTTACATCTTCACTAATCGTGATTGTGAAGGAGATGTCATAGATGATACAGAGAAGAAAAAGTAGAGAATTAGTTTCATAGACGCGGTCCATGCCTTTGTGTCACGCTTTGTCTTCTTGATCTTTGCCTATAGCAACCCGAATGTGTGGTCTTGTTTCTTTGCTGACCTGAAACATGAACCGCAGAAAACGAATTGGTGAAGAATCTGCCGCTTGGAGCTGGAGTCGTCTCAAGCTTCTTGTTCATCATTTTTCCAACTAGAAGAGAAAATGGCTACACATATGTATTCCCTTGAAACAACTAGCGGGGAAGGGTTTTTTGAAGTTGAACTCAATTATGCTTACATGTGCCACTAATTATAATAAGAAACATCCCAACATAAACACATGCATTCCTACATATATATAATCGACATATTAAAAAAGAAAACTCTTCCACTGATAAATATTTTCCCGTCAACTAGGAATCGCCATGAAGAACCAAAAAGAGAATTATATTCTGTGCTTGCATTCGCATTGGCTATTATTAAGGTGTAGTTAACCTTTCACATATGATTGTGAGCTCAAGAAAAGAAAGAGAGAACACAAAATCTGAGGACCATCACTTAATACCCTTGTCCATGCTTAATCAGGTCAATTGCATTGTTAAGCATATAAAGTACCGCTTTGCTGCTTGGCTTAGTTTTGCCCTACAAGATTTACAGAAGCCTCGCTGGCCATTGGCAAGGTGGACCCTCACCTTGGCTGGGTGAGGCCTTGCCGGATCTGGCGAGGCCGAGCTCACCGGATCTGGTGGGGCCTCGCCCTCGCTAGTGGCCGGTGAGGTTGACCTCGCCAGATCTGGCGGAGCCTCGCCCTCGCCGGGCCTCGCCTTGGCCGGTGGGGGCGAGCCTCGCCAATGGTTAGCGAGGCTGACACCGGCCAGAGGAAGGAGAAGGTGGAGAAAAAAAAAAAGAAAAAAGAATTCAAAAATTCAAAAAAAGTATTTAAAAATTTCGAAAAAAATATTTAAAAATTGCTACATTAGTGTTCGCCGGCCAGCATCCACGTCAACGCTGGCCAGCCAATTTTGGCTGAATTGACACAATTATAAAATGTTTAGAACTAAATTGGCCAAAAAAAAAAAGTTTAGAACTGAATTGGCACAATTGCAATAGGTTTATGACATTTTTGGTAATTCTCCCCATATTTTTCCCATACTGAGAAGAGAAAGGTTGCTGCTATAACTGCAATGTCGTCACTTCATCTATTCTTCTTGTAGCGTACAAATAAGACAGCTCGGAGGAGTCCCTGACATATTCATTTTGTAGCAATAAAGCTCATGGGATCACATGGTCAACATGCCCTTGCCTAACTGAATTCCAATCCCATATCCACAAATGGCTCTTGATTTGATGTATGATACTATAAAATGTTTCACCCAACCCCGTGCACGTACCTCATGCAAATTGCCAACCCATCTCTCTCTCCCTCTCCCTCTCCCTCTCCAATGGCTGAGCCATCTCTTCCATCCCCAAACGATGAAGACCAATTAGCAACACAAGCACCTGCAAAATCTCTTCCTAAGGCTAGCTCACAGCATGCCCTGCACAAAACCCTAGCAAGTGCTTCTAACCTTGCCAATCTTCTTCCCACCTGCACAGTCCTAACTTTCCAAGCATTCCTACCTTTATTCTCCAACAATGGCTCATGCCGCCCTTATAACAAGTACAAAGCTAGCTCCTTAATTGGGCTGTGTGCCGTCGTCTGTTACCTTTCTTCATTCACGGACAGCTTTAGAGGCAAAGACGGGAAGTTATATTACGGCGTTGCCACATTCAGAGGATTTTACATATTCAATTATCGTGATTTTGAAGGAGATTTCATCAGTGATACAGAGATGAAGAAGCTGAGGATTAGTTTCATAGACGTGGTCCATGCCTTTTGTGTCGCTCTGTCTTCCTGATCTTTGCCTTTAGCAACCCGAATGCGTGGTCTTGTTTCTTTGATGAAGCACTAACCACGGAAAATGAACTGGTGATGAATCTGCCTCTTGGAGCTGGAATTGTCTCCACCTTCTTGTTCATCATTTTTCCAGCTAGAAGGAGAGGGATTAGCTACATAGATCTTCCCCCACAAACTAATTAACAGGCAAAGTGTTCTCTGAACTGATTATGTTGAACTCAAGTATGCTTACATATGGAGCTAATCATGATACGTAAGTACTGCTCACCCATTATTTGAAGACAAATCCAGTATCAACATATAAACAAGAGCATTTATACAGACATAGACTTGACGTGTTAGAAAAGCTCTTCAACTGAAAATGTTAGCCTGTCAACTAGGAATCACAGTGAAGAACCAAACGGAGAATTGTAGACTTTGCTTGCATTTGTACTGGTAATTATGAAGCTGCAGCTAACATTTCCCATATGATTGTGAGCTCGAGAAAAAACAGAGAGAACACAAAATCTAAGGACCAGTTCTTAATACCTATCCATGTTTGATCAGGTCAATTGCATTGTTAAGCATATCAAGTACTGCTTTGCTGCTAGGCATAGTTTAGCACTACAAGATTTACAGAAGCTCTCATCACTTACCAGCTTCAAGACTTGTTCAGCAGGCAATACATCTACTATAAAGAGGGACCATCCTTGTATTTGGATTTCACAACACATATTTCAGTGAAGGTTTGATCGAGCCTCAGCTAGACAGACAATACTCAAAAGGACAGCAAGCTTCTCTAAATAAGATAGAAGCTATCCATTGACAGGGAATTTCAGACCAAGCTTCCTAACAGACTTGCATTACTTTTCTTGCCTTCAGATACCAAAGCAATGGATGTTGTGGTGCATCCAGCCTTAACTATCTCGCCAACATTCACTCACATTTGGTGTACTCAAGCAGCATATGTGGTGACCGATAGATTTTCACTAGTGTCCAGTAAAGGACCTCTTCAACCTCAAGTTCACCTTCTGCTCTTGCAGCATATATATCCTCGCATATTGCAAGTAACCTGCATTAACAAAATTGGCTGAATGAAGAAGGTGAGGGGACAAAAATGATTTTGCAAGGGGTTAAGTCATTTCCCACAATGTATGAGTTTTGTCTGGTAAAAGATTTAAGGGATATACAATTTATCAGCCCTCGCCCTAATCTGAGTATTTATTGTCCTTCTCCTTATGACTCGTGCCACCAAGAAACGAAGGAGCTTTCGCTGCCACGAGAAACCCTTACACAATATTTGGTAGAAATAAGAGTGAAAATGCAGCATATACTGGTTTTGGAAGACAAATTGGATGACAGATCATATCCAGGAAAGGATACAACAAGTCCGGGTACTAAAAATGGTAACAAAATGGATCAAGGATATTTAAAAGTCAGAAACTTATGCTAGATTTGTACCTGTCACAAGAAGGAAGATTTTCATATGGGATCCTCATTCTCAAGTCAGCACATTGGAGCCTAATAAAGCGACCAACTGCCAGCACAAAAGTAATGTAGAGGCCCCATATGCTGAACTTGCTAAGTGTCTCACCAAGAATCCCCTCTGCACAAATTCAATTAACTTTGTCAGAAGTGAATTATCGAAAGAAACAGCACACAAATCCCCACTCATGATAAATATTCAGAACTTACGTGGTGTTTCTTCAGAAACGACTATTGCCATGGGTCCTGCCAAAGTCCCACATCCCCTGATATTGGGGGCATCAGTATCATGAAATGACCACCATCCAGGATGGCCACGATTTAGAACAAGATCTCCACTAACTGAGGCAACCTGCATGATCAATGTCTTTTTCTTATTTGATATTTAGACTCAAGAATTGATGAAATCAAATCCTAGTTCCATTAGAAAATTTTACTAGCATGTATTATGTATAGCAAAGAATGGCATACCACTGGCTCAAGAAGCCGCACATCACCAGAACCTGTGACGCGGAAGAATCTAGGATAGACGTCATAAATTCTAAAACTGCTGGCTGTACCATTCAGAACTTCCATAACTTCTGATGAGCTTGGAAGATTAATATCGTCAACATCTAATTCGTATTTCACTACTTCTTTTCCTTTTGGCCTATCTCTTGTCAATTGCCAAGAAAAGGTGATTTTCATGCTCCATCTAAGAGAATTGATAAACCTGGCCTGGACCACTGGAGGAACAAGCCACGAGGTACTTGCATCAGCTTGGCAGCAGATTACTTGAACATCTTTCACATTGTATGCACTCAAATAACCTAGAGGATCCAAGTTGTGATATGAATCAAGCTCATCCCATGATATCTTCTCACACAAAGTGGTCTCAAACAAAGTTAGTTTTCCACTTTCTGTCTCTATTTTGACTCGAACACTTGCATCTTTAATAGGGTTTGCTATATTTGTGGGGTTGCCACTACTGTACATCTGTCCAACACATGAAGCATTCATAATCAGGTAGATCAACTGCTGAATTTACAAGAAATGGCATCAAAGAGGAATAACACAACTCCCTTCTCTCTCGAAACAGAGAGCCAAACCCCAGACAACACAAAGGAGTGGTAAGTTGTTGTGACTTGCAAGACCATATATACACTTCAGAACTTAAACTCGGTCAAATAACTTATATCGGAAGAACTAAATTCTAACAGAATTTAGTAAGAATTTATCCTGATGTTGAATTAAGAGTGAGGAGCCTCTTAACTCAGAGTACCATGGGCAGTCCACAGTTCTAAATGGTAATCTGCATGTTTCTCACATCATGAAGCAGATTCACTGTGCAGAAAAATAATAGCAACATATCATGTGACATAGAACCAATGTTAATGTCAAAGGAGCAATGTACTAATAAGATGCCAGTAATTTTACTAAGCTAAGCCATCAAAAGGAGAACAGATGAAAAGGATGCCTGGAGAAGAATGGTAAAGGCAGAAAGCACAATTATCCCCTATGCTTAATCCATTCATATATGGTGCTTTGCCTTACCAGCATAGGTGCCCAGATAACACATAGTAAGACAAAAAATAGGCATATTCCACCACAGAATTTTGTCATTTTAGTTTGTTTTTGTCCATGTTGGTGTCCGGCTCTGTTCAAATCCGCATCGCATTTGACAAGAAACAAGCTGGCATGAATGTCCTCCAACTGGGGAAAAAACTAATATCAGATTCAGCTAAATAAATTCCTCAGCATATAACAACCAAAAACTAAAATTTGAAAAAAGTTCCTCAGGATGTATGTGTTCTCCCTGTGTGTGTATGTGTGCTTATGCTCTGTGTGTGCCTGCTTGCTTGCTGCAAGTTTATTCTGGAAAAACGTTCTCATGCTTTAGAAGTTTCATTCGATGTTCCATCCACCCCGATTATGAAGCAACACTTATACTAGGAACTTATCGTCACTTTAGAAGAAAATGAAACAGCCCGTAGCAGTTGTCACCTTGTTAAACCATGCATATGAGAGAGAGAGAGAGAGAGAGAGAGAACATGACAAGCCAGTTCTATGAACTATGTTGGTAAGTATCACTCATTAAATGCTGGTGAGCACACAAGAGGGAAAGAGAAGCAGAAATTATCACTCATATATATATTGATGGCTTATAAAAGCACACAAAATGGAAACTGAGAGAGAGGGGGAGAATGCAGCACTAGTACCTTTAACCAGTCATACATGGTCAAAGATGTAGATGTGCAGGACCAATCAAGCACACATCGCAGTTCATAGAGGAACGGAAGTGCTCGATACAGCCGGAAACCCCAAAAATTTAGTTTTGAAACGCTACTGGTCAAAAATTGCCTATATAATGTGCTTTCATGAGGAATCCCAAAGCGGATTTGGACAGCCTGCAGAGCCAGAGAAACTGCCTTGGTGAGAAAGATGGCACGAAGCGCAAACCTCCCAAGATGCTTATTTGGCAGTGCTGTATACCAAGCATACTTTGTGATTGAGTAGGTGAAAAGGCCAAGCGAGAAAAGATAGAAAATGACTTTTCCAGTGGCAAAGGAGCAAAGGTATATAACCCGATCGAGTACAATCAGGAAAAAGACTACCTGCAAAGGGGAAAGCACCAAATACATTTCAGAAGAATTGACACGGAATCATACACTACTATGTCAACATACTATAATTTTGCCTCAGTTCTGGGGTTACATATCCTCTTCTGGATTCATTGATTATAAGTTCTAGATTAGAGGACATAAGTAACAAAGATTCAGTACAGAATTGTAAACATTTTTGCCAAAAAGTACTACTCCCTTTTATGGAAATTGCAGTGATAAAAATGACACTAGACCTTGAACTTTTCTGCACATCTAAATATAATCAGGCAAATTGGAACAAGTATGTGACTTAATAACCGTGTGAAAGTATTAATTGTACCAGAAAGAGTTCAAGCAAGACTCTCAAGCACACATTTTAATGCAATGGATTTAGCATCCAATAAAAGAACAAAAAATTTACCATCAGGATAAAGACAAATTCTTTTGGAAACTGATCTTCAAGCTGATAAACTTCAAGGAACTCACTTTTGTTCTTTATGATCAACTGGTAAAAAATGGCAACAAGGAAAAAAACAGCCAAATCTGCACAAAAAATGTAGGCATACAAGTCTATCTCTCGCTTGCCTCCACCTATCACAGAAATTATTGGATAAGGAAATCCAACTTCTTCTAGAATACCAGCCCCTCTATTTATTAGAATCTCATGAGAAACATCAGCAGCTGGAGTTAGTGATTTATGCCACGCAGCTGGAGTGGATTCTGTCAAAGGAGACGCGTACAGGACCTCAAACACAGCCAGAGCAATATTAGGAATTTCAGTGCTTCTTTCGATACTCTGGATACGGATCCTGCTTGCCGGGGATATATTATCAGGTTTTTTGCATCTCCGATCATGGATAATTCTGAGTAACTCATTCATTCCTGACTCAATCCTCTCTGGTTGAATGCCATCTTCAGGCCACTGCTTAACTTCCAAGGAAACTTGGACGAAATAAGGAGGAGTTTCTGCTGCTTCTGTCAGAGACTTCCAGTACCTATAAAGGCCTCTAACAAATTGATTAATTGAATTTCCTGCAAATAAAATCAGCCTGCATATTCTTTCCTTGCAGCTATAATTAGTTAGAGCTTCACCCTGTCTCTTGTTCCTCTTCCTTTGAATACTGAACTTTGTGACTGTTTGCCAATCACCATCTCTTGCTGTAATGGAGGTCTGTAAGAGAGTGAAGATATAAACCAAAAAAAGAGGCAAGTTGCCGATCACAAAGAATGACACAATCTTGTGTGCAGGAAATCCAATTTTTTGAAGGAACTTGGTTTCGATGGACAAGTCACAGTGTTGGATGACGATTTGGTATACATACTGAAGTAGAATGCACACCTCGCTGTATATAAGCATGATGACCCAGAACATATAACTTGGACCGGTATTTACACAAAGAGCATATAGAAACAGAGCTGTCAAGTAGACCATGGAGAGAAGACTAAAGTTCCATAGAAATATCAGGACAAAGCAGCAGTAGCAGACAACATCATTGTTTGACCGCATTTGAGCCCACATGTATCGGATGATCACTCCAAGTTGAAGGCATGAAGAGCCAGAAGTTGTCAATTCATTCACAGATCTCATAACAAACGCTTGTTCCACTTGTTCACAGTCTATGTTTTGACTCTCGATCTCATAATAAACCTCATCCTCAGAAGACTGGCCACCCATTTCTTGTTTTTCGTTTTCTATGTTCAAAAGAGTGACAAGATTGGCAACTGCAAGATTCCCAAGAGATTGCACTTGAGAAACTCCATCACCAATCAGATGTACTGCAGAAATTAGCGGATTTTCCTTGTCTTGGAAGTTCGCTTGACTACTTCTCTCCAAATCCCATAACTCTGTGTCTAGATCTCTCTCCCCATGCTTTGATATTTCAGGGAGGGACTCCAACAAGAGTTTAGTTGGGTCCCTGGTTGGTGGACTTTTAGATTCATTCATTTCAAAGGCGGATACTAAATTAAAGCTCGGATCAGAACCCCGCTGCATGAACTTGTCTTCCCCCTTCCCAGGATAGCTATTAGGTTTGTAAGTCTTAATCGAGTTCCTCCTCTGAAGGCCATGGATTTTTGGAGATTTATTGTCACTATTTGCATGGGGAATCATGCTTTGGAGCTGAATTTGTAAGTTGAGCATCTCAGATTTCATCTTCTCTACTTGCAAGTTTCGCAGGCGCTTCAGCTCTTCAGACCGACGTATATGCTGCAACTGTGCAGTTTTCCAAGCAGCCCTCTTCTCCTGTTCACGCACTATGGCACCAATCTGTTCTGCTTCAAGATACTTCGATACATAGTCAAACTCCTGGGAGGAGAACATGAACGACTGAAGTGATACTAGCATAAATATGATTATCTCAACAAGTGCAGATCTTGAGGTAATTCTGAAACCATAGTCATACTTATAAAAGCCAATGACTTGACCTATGGAATCAACGGTTGTGAATTTCGCCTCAATATAATTCCCAATTAGAGGAGATTGGTAGGCAAGAGAAAGGACAATTAGGGAGAAATTGTAAATTCTTAGGAATTTGAAGATCCTATTCCTCTTCTTCAAAATATCAAGCCTCAATCTGAAAAAGATAAGAGCAAAGCCAAGGTAACCTAGGTGAAGCACATCATATTCAAGGGTTCCCGTGATCAATATCAAAGCGAGAACAAGATCCAGTAAATGGCAATAACTGTAGTGCCTCAAATAGTCAAGTAGTGTCCACAACTCTTTTGTTTCAAAAGAGAGATCACTCAACAGAGATGTGTTCTTGCATCGAGAAATGAGTTGTTGATACATCTGGGATCGTGGGAGATCCGACAAGTGATTAGCACGAAGCTTGAAGCATGAAAACATGAAAACCACGTAATAGCTGATAAGCATTCGGGGATCATCAACTATTACTCCTGCAAAAGGTACATGGCAGCTCAAAATAAACTTTAGAATTGATTCCCAGAAAAATGGAGATGATTCTCTAGAATAGTCTATGATACAAATACAATCAAGTTCCGAAAAGAAATTTTTGCAACAGGAGACCTTCAAATATTTCTAACATACCATGGTTTCCAAAAATTGTAAACTAAAAATTATAGAAAATTACTTAAATTACTTGTTCATGGACGAAGGTTAAACAAGCATATTTGGCCAAAAGAAAAGTTAAACAAGCTTAAGAAAATCCCCAAAATGAGAATCAAGGCATATTTCTATAAATCTTAATCTTTCATTTGAAAAGCTGGAAAGAGACTTGTAAAAATGCCAGAAAAGAGTGATCCATGTGCTCCTCATTAGTGTCAGAAATTGGAGGAGAATTGGAACCAAAAAACAATCAAGAGCATTTAAAATTGATGAACGTACCAAGCCAACAGCTCTTGCAGAACTCAAAATGGTGATCTGAGAACCTCCAACAGTCATGACACCTCACTTGTGCTTTGCCTCCCTCATCTTGTTTCTTGGACATCAAGTTTGACCACAGGGCCAAGTATTCAAGAGTGACGATCGAAGCAAACAAAAAAACGAACATAGGCCACAGCTTTTGTAGAACATTTCGATGTAGAAGAACACAAGCAGCGAGTGATGCAACATATAGCAAAGAAATAGAATTTAACACTGCAAAGCTGGCAAGAAGTAACGCAACCATATTAATCTCCAGCCCGAAAAGGCTAAAAATGTTCTCTATATAAAGCTTCAAATATATTTCCAGTAACTTCTTTTGCTTGTGAAGTCTCTCCATTCTGAAGAAGAGAATCCTCTTTCTGTTCCACTTGTTGCTTCCCTTGCAGCTTTCCCAGAAATAGGCGTATAGGTACTCTTTGCTTTTTCTACCTTGAGGACCCCTATTTCCAGAGGATATAGGAGACACATTTCCAGATATACTGGAGCTAGAAGATGCCCAAGAGTGACTTGGCATGTGTCTCCCGTTATCTAGTAATGGGCTGAAGCTTGAAGCGGTTTCTTTGGTAAGATTGCAGACTTCACTTAAAATTTCATCTGCCGTCCCAAACAAAGCGCATGCCTCATCCCATCTTCCTATGCTTCTTTCATGTGGCATTTTCTCCAGCCAGTGGAAGACATTGTAGTGAAGCAAACATACAAAAATAACTAAAACTTCCCCCCTCAACCCAGATTCCAGCCCCCAGAAACCAGGTTTATAAATCTGCAAACCCAGAAAAAGAGAAAAATAGGAATTCTTTTGACCTGGGAACATCTCTGCCTCATCACCCCGTATTTGGAAAAGATATTTAGTCATTGCAATACATCCTGAGTAAACTAAAAATAGTTTTGATGGGATCCGAGAGGACTTTGGTAGGGTTGAACAGAACACCAGGAAAAGAAGATACAGGAAACCAAACGCACTGATTGGGGACAAGGACGTGTATAGCACGGCAAGATATAGTATCTTCTCAACATGCAAGATGAGGAGCCGTTTCAAGAAAGTAATAGTCCTTTTAATTGTTGCATTGCTGTCAGTCGACATGGTATGTTTGCTCCATCTCCTCTCATAGCTAAACAGTTGAATGGCAACAAGCACAGCTAGAGACTGCCGCACATTCTCCAATGGTGAAGCCTCTGGATTATAGCCAAAGACCGCATGAAGATCTATCAAGTTGGTAAAGCATGGCCGGATCTTGTCAAAGACGCTCAAACAATAAATGAACACAAATATTGCAATTGCATATAGCTTTAGAGGAAGCCAGAGGTGTTTTGTTGTCTTTTCTAGAAGTTGCCTCCCAATGATCCAAAACAGAAGAAAGAATAAGTAACCAAATGAAGCATAGTTTGGAGTAACTAGGTATAGTGCAACAAGAATAGTAAAAAATGCAATGTAGCTTCCACATGACCGATATACTGAAAGAAACTTCTGACCAATAGCACCCAAATGTATCATTATCTTCCTCTCTGAAAAAAAGAGGAAAACAAGGTAAGGTCCTGGAATTGTTGATTTTCATGAATTTTGCAGACTGTTGTCATGTTCAGATATGCTCAAAATCTACAATCAAATCAATGACTGCTCATAGAGTAAGTTGACATGAAGACTGCAGGAAAAACTGTCTGGCAAATTCTTCTCAAAAGAATAAGCAAACTCTATAAAGAAATTTCAGCTGAGATCTCTACAGAAGTCACAAAGTAACTTAACTTACCAGGGCAGAGACTACTTAGAGCAGTTAGGCCTCACCTAAATTAGCTTAAATCTGGTAATTCAATTAAATTTACTGGATAGTATGATCTAAATGAGACACAACCTTGTGGCTAAACTCGATTGCAGCAGCCGTGATCTCTCCTTGACAGGCAGCTGTAAGAAAATGAGATATGTAGATGCTTTCTTGTCTCCTCTAGGATGAACTCCAGAGTTGAGTATGTTTTTTGACAGTTTAACCCGGAGGTCAATATATAGATGGCAATGGCAACTATAACAAGTCAAGTAAATCACTTTTCTTGTGGGACATTGCTATTTCTATAATGTGAAACTAATGTACATTACCTTCCATTCATGCAAATTTGGATCTCTTCTACACAAGAGCATCCTACTAAGCCTCTTTTTTTTTACTTTTTTTTTTTATTATGACAAAGAAATCCAGCTAGGTAAGACCTAGGCTCATGAAGCACTAACTGATCAGGTATGACACAAACCAAATCCAGGATGGGTGGCCCAAACTTGAAGTTGTTTGCACTTGATGGTGTGGGGAATCAAACTTACCCCATGTGCCAAACTACATAGACAAGTCAACCCTTTACCATGGGTTTGATATTAAGCATCTTTTCAATCAAACATATTAATTGACAGAAGAAGAAATAAAAGGAATTACTCAACTAGCAAAGATTATTCACTTCTAATAATTTCTTAATTTCCACAAATGCTGCATGTATTGATCATTCAACATTGAAGGTCCATTCCAACAACTAGAACGGTTGCAATGGCCATTGAGAGAAAGTTCAGTTTCAAAGAAGCTGTACCATTAGAAGAAAATTCATGTTGCCTCTCACAGGATCGTGAAGTGTACACAGAAAACAGAACTGATTTGATCAAGCCAGCTCTCAATATACTAAACCCAATGGGTTGGAAGGGTGTTTGCTGCACCACATTTGAAAATCTGAATAGAATTTCAATCCCATGATTGTGAAGGGCACAAAAGCATCCAAGCATTGCTATCTTCAACAAATGGCCATTCTGATCACATTTGTAAAGACCTGAAAAGGAAACTCATAAATTGCAGACAGAAAAGGATCACTCCGTAAACATGACATATCAAACTTCACATGCACACGTGCAATAGAGAATATATGTTTACAATTTCATCTGCCAGGAAAGGTGCACTGTCTTGGTACTTGAAAAAATGGGCACCTCAAATGTGATCACCTCACCTAGTTGTTTCAGAATTTCTCCAGCAAATGACCCTTTCTGATCCAAGACTTTCGAGATGAGATTAAGGTGAAGAATATATAGCAGAGCGAAATGCACCTCGCAAAGAAGTATCAGGTACTGGCATTTCTTTTTGCTGATGCTGTGGCTTAAAAGATACACCAGGAAAAATATCACTGGCATATAAAGCAAAATAGGCAGCAGTAAGCTCAAGGCAGGATAGTCCTGAAAAAATTGCAGATAAATGGACACAGAAGACTGCTTAAATGGGCTAAGATATCAGAAGCATCTGATGATATCATACAATCCTATGCAAAATATGCTTCAGAGGCCACCGAAAAATAGCAAAAGTAGGTGAAATGAACCCAGAGGTCCATAAACTTACTGTATACAGCATGGAATAGGCCAGGTTTGACTGCAATGAGAAATATTAAACACAATGTGATTGTGCGGGAACATTTACGCAACCCCCATGCTATTGTAGCCACAATAAAAACTTTCATCTCTTCTTCAGCTGAAACGAAGGCCGAAATTAGTGTTGTTGGGCCACTGTATAGTTACATGAAAGCAATAGCCAGTAACATTTTGGACATGAAAAAAGAAAAGTGGTGTCTGTCAAAAATGCGATGGTATGGATCAGAGTGGCAGAAGAATTCTTAAGAGCTCAGATGATAACAGTTTAATTTTAACGTTAGAAGTTAAGAACATCAGACAAGTCTCGCCTTTCTTGCATGACAACAAAGGACCAGGACAAATTTTACCCCACCGTATATCACACCAAGGTATGACTAGGACTGAATTACCCTCATCATATTCAGTTGAGGGAGATGAATTCCACCATTACCTAATGTTAGACGTCTATTGGGGTGAGAAGCTGGTTTCTGACTGACTAATTTCCTGAATTTTATAATTCTTTTCAGTTTTTTTTTTTTTTTTTTATCCAAATATCCAAGAGTAAATTCTCTTGGAACTTCCTAAGCATCCTCATAGAAAATAGGAGATCGCAAGTCAAAGACTTGGATACTTGATGAAATTAAGACACGCAGGGTATTACTCATTGTCTATGTACAACCAAACAAATGAAGACTAATTTTCTTTTTTCCATGAATTTATCTGTGTTTCTTTCCTCTAGTGAGAGGATGGCCAAATGGAAAAAGTAAGACCGTGCTCTTCTTGCTTGGCTAAGATGTGTCAAAACTGTTCTTTGATAGGATGAATGCTACCTTTCATCCCCGTACTTTTATGCATTTTCTAATCAAATACCTGTACTTTTAATTTATCGAATCAAGTCTTTCTATGTTCAGAAGTTCTCTAATCAAGTCTCTCAGACATCAAACCGTGCCCAATTCAGCTGACATGGCCTTTCAAAGTATGGCATGGATAAACTTTTTTCTGACATAAATATTCGTGGTTATCCACATTGGCTAAATCTTATTTGCATCATACTCCAACGTTATTCACATTGGCTAAATATTTCCACAGCAGTGTCCTTGTAGGTTTCTACATGACTAAAGTTTATCTGCATCATACTGTGGCGTTGTCGGATGGTCGCGTCATCTGAATTTGGCAGAATTTGATGTTGAATGGGTTTCATTAGTGTTGAAGAGATATTTAGTGGTGCTATAGTAGTTAGTAGTTGAGTCTTAATTAAGGTAATTAGGGTTTTTGGATGTCTCTTATGCTTTATAATTGCACTCATCTTATGTACTCTTTCATTAAGCTATTGAGTAAAGATGAAGCCTCTTAATCTCTTCTCTCTCCCTCTCTCTTGAAGATCCTAGAATATTTACATGGTATCAAAGTAACCAGGAGAGATGGACCCAAATCTAAAGCCCCAACTTTTGTTCCTTCCTGAAATTAGTAACAAAAAAGTCTATCCTTCCTCAATGTCACGCTCCTAGGCCCACCTTCCTTGTTTAATGCCATCAACACAGTGGCTCCAATCTTGTGCTCTCAGAGGTGGATTCACTATCCACTACAACATCCCTTGTCATCCTAGACTTTCGATCAAGTCACAATCAAACTCGCCATGCTCTTTCAGATATCATCCTTTCTGTCTGAGATGCAAATTATTGAAGAGAACTGTACCTGTTAGTTGCAAGCTGGACGTACCAGCTTGAGGGGTACTGTTGCAATATATTTAGTGGTGTTAGTAATTAGCATTGGGTGTGTCTTAATTAAGGTAATATGAATTTTTTAGTGTCTCATGCCCTTTGGATCCTCTCTCTGAAAGATCAAAAAGGAGTCACAAGCATGCAAGTCCAAGTACAATAAAAAACATCTCAACAAACATCTCAACCTAGAGTTCCAGGAACTAGCTTAATTACCAACTGAACACCATTATTTTACCTTCTACAGAATGGTTGTCATTGCCAAGCTGTCTGTTGTGATTAGACAAAAAGAGGAAGACGGAGCTGTTCACAAGATTACCCAGAGCAACTAGAATTCCAAGGCAAAACTGTGCCAGCAGATAAAATCCAGGAATGGAATAATGCCACAAGCCAAAAGTTTCCCAAATCTCCATATCCTGCAATAATGGTTCGCAAGAAAAATAAATTGTGATGCTAAGCAAGCTACCGGAGCAAAAGATAGCTGAAAATACCTTCCGTAGTTTCATATTGAGGACAGCAAATGCCAAATTGAAGACATAAGTGCTAGCAGTCCAGAGGAGAATAAATACGAGAAGCAAGCCATTTAACCGATGGAAGAGAAACACAGAAGGGAAGGCATACAAGACATAGCCGACATAAGCAAGTAGTCCAAAAGAACATAAACTTGCAAAGGAGAAGCTCCAAAATGTCAGAGATAGCAATAAAACCTGCATATTCCAAAGCAAGCTTTAGTGGATGATTCGGGTAATTTTCATTGCCCGTGCTATAAGAATTCATAATAATCGAAAGGGTTCAAAGACATGCAGCTTATCTACACTATACAGCTGAGGTCAACATAATAATCGACTGAAATGAATATCTTTTTTACCTGATATTTATGAATCAGATATTGTAACTATAAGAGGATTTTAAAAAGTTAATTGTTTAGAACTAGCATGACATAGATGTTTCATTTTTTTACATTTTTCCTCTGAATCAATAAAACCAACACTTTCTTCCCCTGATAACCATCTTTTTCCATATGGCCTACACATGTGAAGCTACTTAAGGAAGTAACTCCAGCCCCCTGGCTCTAACAATGGCTAGTCTTCTGGAGTTGGTACGTTGGGCTCTCCATGATCTTTGCTTCTTATGCAAGCAATCAATCTAATGTTCCTCGCACAGAAGTAGTTTAACTTTTCCTTTTCGTTTTTTTGGCTATGAGGCACTCTTGATTTTTGGTATGCAATCTAACTTTTTTTGGCACAGCAAAGTTCCATTTGCACTTTTGCAAAAAAAGGGAAAAATTATGGATGGCTCACAGAGGTCAAAGCAATTCAGACTCTTAGAGATGAGTCCTTTAGGGGATAATGAGATTCCAGAGAAAGAGATGTGGAACTCATACCGGAAATCCATAAGTGAAAAAGTTGATGCTAAATGCCTGGAAAACGCTCCTCCCTGATAGGTTACTGTACCTTAACTTAGACCTGCAAATTCGAAAAATTATAGTGAAAAATCTACATAGAATAGCAGATACATTATAACTCACTGTGAAACATTAGATGGTAGGCTATAAGCGTGTCTACTGCAGATAGTCTCACAGTTCACTCAGTGAGATGACATGTAAGTAAGAAAAAGATTTACAAGATGCAAAAAAGGTATATAACATCACTGCCAGTTCCAACTCTCTCACAACACAGGAACTGTAGGGTGGAGATGCAGACTTATTGCAGCAGTGGAGATGAATTGGGAAAAAAAAAAAAAAGAAAAAAAGCATCGACCTGCCATACCTAAGGTGCCTAATCAAGCAAAATGCCACCAAAAATCAATAGAAGCACAAGCCGAACCACTCTATGTAAGTAAATAAATCAGCGTGTCACTAATAACACCAAGTCGTTCCCCTTTCTGCTGGATGTGTTGTACTTTTCCAAATAGTCCTAGACATCTTTGCTTTCAAAAGGTTGGCAAAGCTTCTACTTTTGCCACCTCTCACAATGAAAAACACTTCCTGTGGTTACCAATAGACTTCCCATTATTCCTTATACCTCTCAGGGAGTAGAGATTGATCATGCTCCCAAAGAGCAACTTACACTTCCAAAACTAATGGAAAAATTTTTTGAGTAGCTGAACCTCTAATACAGACAAATGATCATAATTTACAAGAGGAACAAATATAGAGGAGGACAGAACTCTCAGAGCTCTTTTTGGTTCAAACGTCTACTTGACTAGTTCAGTTGTCTGTCATCAAATAATTGTAAATATAGCCACCAAGGGACATGCATAAATATTGATGTGTCCATTGAGCTTGTTATATATATCATGTTTCAGTTTCCTAAAGAAAAATTGAAGTCGTACAATTTTCTTTTTCCACAAAATGACCTATCTATTAAAATACAAGAGAGTCCTTGGTTCTGAAAAACACCTTGAACTTTCAAGTACTATGAACTTTACCTTGATCCGCTGATTAAAAAGGAATGCTTTGGGAGAAGAAGTGGCTCCGTTAAATCGCTTTCCCAAGTGGACATTATGACATCCATGTCTTCAAGATAGTCACGAATTAATGATAGCTGAGAAGTGCAGTAATAAAGGTGACGATGAAGAACTTAATCAGGTTGGAAAGCAGATAATACTACTCAAGAAGAAACATATATGGACTAGTTCATGCATGACTTAGTAACATGTATGCTTATGCTATGATATCCTACATATTAATCTATAGAGAGAATGAAAGAAAACTTCAACTTGATAGCCCATAAGGTGTTGGCAGTACAAGCTAACTTCTGTCTAAGCAGTGAGTTCTGCAACAGATGATTCTCTTTACTTATGATGAACTTTTAATAAGATGAGTAGAGCTCCGTGATATGCATGTCTTATTGGCAAGAAACCAGTTTCTCACACCCGAGACCCTAGATGTTTTTGTCTCAAACGTCTCACGTATAATTAGAGAGCCATTGACAGTTCCTCTCGCATACTAACCCAGAAGAACTAGAGGTCGTTGCATGAAAAGTGAAGTACTAGGCTGGGGGAATATTTGGCTGATCAGTAAAGTAGGTATTCTACCAGCAAACCATATTCCAGTACAGGGAAGAGCCACAACTTCAAAATTAATAAGCCTTTGCAGGCCAGTTGTGAATATATTCAAATTATGCATTCTCCATAGCTCCAATCATGAAGCTTCTAATGATTTTGAAGATTTGTCTGAGATGTCCCCTGATTGAGGCCTCTCCTGTTATTTTCCTAATTTTTTGTTTTCGAATTTGTCACATGAGACATAAGTGATGGATCTATGTACGACACTATAGGCAAGAAGCTAGAGTCAAGAATGACAACTTAGTCAAGGAAGTCTCATCCTGAACAGGATCTGCTCACCAATATGTAGAAGGATAGGAGAGAGACACCACAACACAGTTGTGACCAGTCTGACTTAGCAGTTATTTTGTACAAGCCAACAAAGTCAGCAATCCTCACAAAAAGCTCAGAAAACTCGATCGGAAGTTGGTAGCTATACAACAGGAGAATGTTGAAACCTGCATAAAGCAAAAGAAACCTCCACCACCTTGAAATGGAATGTTGAGTGTAATCAGTAGATTTAAAAGTATAAAGTATGGAGAGTAGTCGCTGAAGCTAAAGCTGCTGATCTGGGAAGGTGAAATGTGGACTACTTACCGAAAGAGCCCAAGAAAGTTGCTTGTTAAAGACCAATCCACGAGGCCAATGCAGCTACAAATAAAAAATGGGAAAGAAGTCCACGATGGGCTACTTATCCCCACGGCTAACTGTACAGCAGGCAACAACAGGCAGCATGACGTTCTGAGATGAGACCCTTTGAAAGAAATTATACCATAATCAGACAACCATCTACTCGATTATTTTTAATCAGTACTACTCAGTTGATTTAATATTCTATATGTTACATACAGATTTATGTGACATTTTCTTTTATAGAACTGTCTTGATCAATACCATGATTTATCCTTAGTGAAGAAGAAACTAAAATGCAATTCATGGTAACCAAACAATACGAAGTTCCAGATAACGAACTGAAACTTTATCATGCATACTAAACTTAAACCAACCTATGTAGCCACGAGAAGAACAAAAACATTCCAAACAAGAATCTCCTCGCAAATCTTGTCCAAGCCTACCCCCTGATATTCTCCTTAGAGCAACAAAAGCTATGGATATTTGAATGACCAAACAATACAATTCAGAAGGCGGTGTCCATGAGTAAATTCTGCAAAACTCAAACCAAATTTTGTTATGACCGTGTATCACTGAAGCATTACTGATGATCTTTGCAATAATTTCAAGAAATTAATACTTATAAAGGTTACCTTTCAAATCCGGCTAGCTTTGCCCACTTAAAATTGATTGCAAACCATTGATCTCCCTCAATAGCCCATATGAAGTGGAATATGGCATGTAAAAAGACAGCCAGAAAGGAGAACATGCAAATAAAATATGATACCAAATGGTGCCTCTTGGATAGATAACCTGATAGCAGCACAGATGACGTCATACTTAACATCATCAGAATAATTTCCTTTATGGCAAAGGAAAGAGAATTGGACCAAAATCCATTATCGTCAAAAGTTACGACAAGATTATTCTCCTGACAATCTTAAAAACCAACTGTGAAAAGAAAACACTTCCCCAGAAAAATACAAGTCCAAGGAAAATGGAGAGTATCACTTGCTACTTAATAAGAAGAAGAACATGCAATGCGAAAATGCAACAGAGGAGAACAGGAATACAAGAACGGGAAACTGGTGTAGCCAAAGAAATGGCTGCTCTAACTGTGAGGGGTCTGTTCGAATGAATAACTTGAACTAGCACAAAGCAAGTTGGAGACCCGCAAGAGGCAAGGCATGAGGACATTAGAGGGTTAGAAAAATGGCAGCACATATAAGGTTCTAGAACTTCCAGCTAGTAAGCACAACCGCCTTTGTGCGTGCTGATATTTATCTTGAGCATTTATTTTCATATCCTTCATTGAATGTTAGAAGTGCTTGTCGTGGTTCTTTTCCATGAAAGCAATATCTAACTTTTTCAATGGCTCAAGTAGAGGGGGGCGCAGATGGCACCAGTAAAAGAGACGTAGAAGCGGCATAGACATACAACCCGTACAAAAAAAGTACCATAGAGTGAAAGTGAAGTTCACTACACATTCAGTCAGGCAAGTAGCATCCCCGCTTCCAACAGAAGATAAGGATGATTAGAAAGTAAACTAAAAAACAACATTTCCTTTTGTGCTGTTTCGAGGATAGAAAGCACTCTACAATAGACAAACGACGATAACATAAATATAAAACCTCTCCTAAGATAGTATTGATTAGGAGATGAATACATTGCGAAGAGAAACGGTAGCACAGCTTTTTACCTGTTTTTGAGCCATCGAACTGCATGATAAGAAAAGCCAACAAATCGACCAGAGATATCAGATTCCAACTGAGTAAAGCAGCTGGAGAGATCACGAAACGAAAATGAAGTTCCATTAGAATAGCCAAGTAAAAGCATTACGAAAAAAACTCGTGAGGAATCAAGCCATCATGACAAAGTAAAATGTTAGTGACTCAATCAACCGACGGACGAAACTTTCAGGACTTTTGCTTTTCTTATCCCTCCAATACCATGTCTTGACAGCCTACAACAACCGAGCAACACCAAACAGATAGACCATCCATCATCCTCGAACACTATACCTATGCATATGCACACAACGATTAATAACTCATCCCTCGTATCACCTACCACAATCTCAGTGAATCCCTGTTAGTGAACAAAACTACGATGCGGTAACCCCAACCCTGTCATCCCAGAGCCACCATGCTCCAGCACCATCAAAATTCTCCGGTAAACTTCGACAAGTAAAACAGGTACCTGTTAAAAGAAGCATTTGCAACACAAATCCGTTCATGATCTTCCCCATTGCCAGAACCCCTGTCGACCTGCTGCCCCTCCGGCCGAAGAAGCCACCAAACGTGATGGACGAATCAATACCACCCAGAGACCATCACGCCACCCCAATCAGACGTCGCAATCGGTGTCGAACCTGAAGGGTGATCAGGATCTCTCCGCACAGAACCAGAGGTCCCACGACAGGCAAGATTTCACGACTAACGAACGTACCGCATCAATCAGCTCTCGATCATTATCGCACAAAAACTCAGAAGCGTTGCGGGAGTCGGAACGGAACGGGAATCGACGACAGGGGAATGAAAAATTTCAGGTTTTCCACGGGGTGGCGGGACTCTCAGAGGTACGTTGGGTCGTCGAATGGCGGGGGGCGGGGGGGATGACGGCGGAGATCTTCACAGATTCCGATGAAGGGATCGTGCCGGAGGGATCGATGCTGTCGTCGTCCGACGGAGCGAGTAGATGCTGCTTTGCTCGGGGCTCTCCCCTGCTTCTTCCCCCACGTTCTGTCGCGGCAGAAGAACCGAAACGCGATGTCGTTATGTTCGTTAACGCGAAGCATTGATGTGGGCCCCGCCAAATACCTCTCCTTGCAGCTTAGGCCATGTTTGTTGGTCTTTTATTGCATGAGCTCATACGTTTCTACTATTGCAAATTTTCCTAAGGATTAATTTTAATAATCCTATCTAGAGCAGGGGTAACAATTTCCGACACGACATTATAACACGGCTCGAATACAACATGAAGTCAGTGGATTTGGGTAGAGATTGATCATGTTCGGGTCAATTTCGTGTCGACCTATGGAGCACGATTAATAATCATGTCGTGTTTGGTGTGGAACTCACCTGATGCTTGGATAATTCATCTGTACTCCTTTACTATATGGTGTCGGTCAAACAAAATGACGGTTATAATACCATCGAAATCAAACGATGTAACATTTATCATAACTCCAATCCTCTACGCTCGTTATATGGCAACCAAGCATCCAACAATTTAGAGATGTACCAGTTTGGTCCAATAATTAATCCTATTTAATTGCTGTGCTGTTGAAAATTAAAATAAAATTTTTTAAGTTTGATGCACTTCTATTCTGGATTTTCTTATTTATCTTTTTCTTTTTGGGTTTCGAACAATGAAAAGTTATTGCGATGGATTTTGAAAAACTAAATTGAATAATATGTATGATGATAAGAAATTCATAAAGTATGCATGACATCATAAGACAATCATCTTGAGAATTTCAAATTACTATTTTTTTTCTTTTTGCGTTATAATTACATTGTAATATTCTCAGAATTCAATGGCCCGGATTTTACAAATGTTCAAGCGAAATTTTATAGTTGATACCTTAATATAACTTTCGAACATAGAGAGTGGTTATATTCTTGATGTGTCAAACACATCACTATCGCATCTTCGATTAATTGCTTCACAAAAGATAAAGATAATCAACATAATTTTTTTTAGATTGTTTTGTTTCTCTAAAACGTTCTTTAAAAAGAATTGTTTTGAAGAGATGAGGACGAATCACGAAGATTAGTAGTTCATTATATATTTTCCAAGCAGTCGTCGAATGGGGACGTAGCTCATATGGTAGAGCGCTCGCTTCGCATGCGAGAGGCACGGGGTTCGATTCCCCGCGTCTCCACTTCTTTTATTTCCTCCCTCTTTTGTTTTTATTTTTTGGTTAAATTATTAACTTTTTCTTATGAGAACATAAATCTCATTGCAAACCAACCAGAAACTTGTAAATTGAAGTTCAAATTTTTGTGGTTAAATTATTAACTTTTTCTTAAAAGAATATAAATCTCATTGCAAACCAACCAGAAACTTGTAAATTGAAGTTAAACTTTTTTCTGGTTAAATTATTAACTTTTTTCTTATAAGAATATAAATCTCATTGCAAACTAGAGACTGGTAAATCGAAGTTGAACTTAACTTATAAATTTCCCAGAGACGTTAGTTTGTATTTGAATTTAATCTCACTTTAAAAAGATTGTCCCTGGTTTCCATCTAATCAAATTCCTAGGACATTTTCTGCGGAAACTAGTTATATATGATCCCACTCGATGGATGTACACGAATATCCTGTTCCAAAAATAAAATATGTATCATAAAATAAAATAAAATAAGAAGAGAGAGAAAAAAATTATAAATTCCTAAAAGACCAACCATTGACATGGATTTCTCGACTTGTCATGACCAACTTATCTTAAGGAAATTGATCTCACTAGTCACTAGAAAATTTTGGCTCATTTGATCTTTGCTTCATACAATGTATTTTGACTGTTAAAAGTATAGTTATTGAGTCGATGCAAATTCATAACCATAAATTCAATCAACAAGTGAATGTTATATTATAACAATAAAAAGAGTATAAGAAGATTAATGTATCCCAAATTCTCCTTCATATCAGATAACAATTAGAAACAGCCCAACGTAATGCATATATGTGACAAGAATTATCGCAAAATTCTTCATACCAAAAGAATCATTTGAATGACCCAATTGGATGGATCCATGTGGATTTCCTTACCCTAGAAGAAAAAAATATTTTATACGTAGATGAAAAGAGATTTAAATTTTAGAACGACAGACAACTAGACATGGGTTTCTCAAATTTGTAGTAATCAACTTGCCTCTCACGCAAGTAATCCTTAACTCTTCTTCTTCTTTTTTTTTTTTTTTTTTTTTTTTTTTTTGGGCTTTTTAGTAATCCTTCGCTTGAAAAGAAAAAAAAAGAAGAAGATGAAATTAAGAGACAAGTCAATAGAAAATTCAGAAAAAAAAAATTTAATACCACAAGAGATCTAAACTAGTATACTTGTGACAAATCTATCTAAAACTGATTTTTGGGTCATTAAAACCCCAAACCAATAAAAATTTATCACAAACTAATTTTTGAATCACTAAAAATCCAAAATCGACACACTCGTGATATATTTACCTTACATTAATTTCGTCAAATTTATGCATAAAATTGCAAAGTTGAATGACACATGGTAATAACTTAATTGACATAAGTGTATCAATTTAAAGTTTTCGGTGACCCCAAGGTTAGTATGAAATATATTAATCATAGGTATACCAATTTGGGGTTTCTCGTCATATTTATCCTAGACAAAAAAAACCTTCAACTACTATATCTTATTTACATGGTGCCCCATCACCGTTAAAAGAATAGTTTTGAGTGATTAATTCCAGTTTGCAATTATCAATCCAATCGGCAAGTCAAGTTAATTTAATCACAATAATTATCTAAAACTTCGAATTGCCGTTGGTTAGCTATGTATATCAAGACAAGACATCCTCTATATTGACGATGATCTGCAACGAAAGAACGTACACGAGACCTTGGACTGATATAATCGCATAGGTAAAGAGATGAGGCTTAGCCTATTTAATTTAAATTATTAATGCATTCAAAAAAAATTGCGAAAAGAAAATAATAATAAGGAGAGAAAAGGATATACTGAAATCTGCTTCTAAGATGGTCACGCCTAACCGACGATCGAAATCGGTTCATCGATATTTATCCTGCTTTTATTCCAAATAAATTCTGTGTTTTTTCTCTCTAGGATTCCATATTTTGATTGAATTCCTAACCTTTAAATTCAAAATTCTTCTGGGTCCTCTTGGCTCTCTCTCTTCTTGGCCTTTTCTTGCTCCTTTTGGCTTTAGGTTTCTGTGCATGGCAAGGTGCTCACATTACTTCTTCCCTAAGAAAGAGCGACAGGAGTCCTAGATTAGGAGGCTAATCTCAGTTTGAGATTGAAAAGTTTCTTTTTTCTTTTGCGTTTCTTTGTTGGTTTTCTTGGGGAGTTATGGTTTGGAGAAGAGTCCGTGCATGCTGCAGTCAAAAGCTGCTCAAGCGAGCTGTGGTTTTGTTGGGTGTTTCTCTGATTGTGTTTTTCCTGGCATCGTCGGTATTATACAACTACAAGCGCTCAGATTACAGTGCGCGCGCGCAAGCTTATTGTGGTTCTTGCTCTTGCATTTGCCCTGTGAAGAGACCAATATTTCCCCCGGCTTCAGGTAAGTCTGACGGTAGAGATTGAGTTAGTGAGTCAGAGAGACTTCTCGGTTCGTGATTGGAAGAACATGTTTTCATGATGGTCCGAATCGTTTCGTATTTTTCTTTTTCTATGCTTATGTTTTTCAGTAGAAGTATTGGAACTTTAGTGTTGAGTAAATCCAGACTAACTGGCTGAATTTTCGTTTGTTAAGAACAATTAATGATGAACAAGTCCTGGCTAATCTTGCGTCCGAAGTGGTCAATTCGTCAATCTCTGTCTCTTTTCCACACAGATTGCGGTGAAAATGATATGAAGCAGAGCAGATCGGATATGTTGAAGGAGCAACTGAGCTTACAAGAAACCGTAGGGAAGGAAACTTTGGCACGGGCCAAGGCATTAACAGAGCATGCTAAGAAGACCTCGTTGAGATTCAGGGTCGAGGCCGAGAAGTGCAATGCCGGGGTGGCGGCTTGTGAGCTAAGCAGAGAAAGGGCTGAAGCACAGCTGGTTGAGGAGCGTAAGCTCGCAACGTTGTGGGAGAAACGAGCCCGTGAAAGAGGGTGGAAGGACAGCGATAAAGTATACCTGTACAGTTAAAACAAATGTAATCACAGCAACTAGGTTCTTGATTATGGGGCAATTTTATGGAAGGATTCGTGAAGCCTTATGTAAAGTGTCACATCTTTGAATAGTTTTTGCTGGGTGAATATGAGTTGGAAAAAGAGTGCACTCTTCATAAGAGATTAGATTAATGTGCAGGTCTACTCTTTTGTGCAGTCCTCACAACTACAAGTTATCTACTAGCTGCTGCTCTCTTTTGAGGGCTGTTGAACTTGAATTGCTGATTCAAGACGTAAAGGTTGTTCTGAGTTTTTGGTGCAATTTCTTCAGTGGCAATACTCACTTTTCAATGAACAACTGCAGCATGCAATTTCTTCGCCAGGATTGTCTTCGATTTTCGCTACATCATGTTGTCTTGGACACACTGTAAAGCTCTAAGTAGTTACCCATCTGACCGAGGCCAGGACAAGAACCTAAAGCCACTTGGTTCAGCTTATTACGTTCAATCGACCATAAAAATATATAAATAGAGATTTTGGGGTGTCAAGTACCAAATTAAAGTCAAGGCTCAAATGATAGACAGTAAAAGGTCTTGGAAGAAGGCCGCTCCGAACGAAACTAAGAAAACCCTGTGAAAGACCATGCGTTGGGGATGCAAAGAACAATTTCTCTTTTATTTCCCAGGTACAGAAGATTAACTTCGGACAACATTGCTGCAAAACCGCAGTTATCATTGTTGATGTCATGAAAACGAGAAATTCACACAGCAGTATAAAATGACAACCCTGTTAAAGGAAAATGCAAAGTCTAGATCTAGCCATCAAATATCAAAACTGGATCTCGCCATCAAATATTATAAATGGATCTCTCTACGAGTAAGTTTTTTCTCTGGGAGAAATATCCTAGCCTGAGAAGTTTCCAATAATTGGTGACCACTTATTTTCAAATATCCCCTTGACCAGTTTCTAAATGATAATAGCATGGTTATAATACAATCTTCCCGCAAAGACGCCAGTAAGATACCGTGTGGAAGAGAGATTTCTCGAATACCCAGATATCTCGCACAAGGACCTAGAAAAAATGCAACAAGCACCATGAGTTTTGTGACTCAAAATGGTCATGAAGCAAGTATAATGTCAAATTGAACAGTCACGAATGAATGGATGTCTGAAAATATTTTATAAACAATCTAAAATTACTAAATTAACAGAAAAGTTGAACAAAGCGTGATGCATTTTTTTTTCTTTGTTCTTCATGAACAAAGCAATTGTGCCTAATTCGTTGCTCTTAAAAGGTTTCAGAAAAGTGATCACTCAAGAAGAGCAGCCTCTCTAGAGAAATAAGATGTAGCGCCTACCTCCTTATTTTTATCGCCTGCCACCACATTGCCTTTCGAATCATATGCTTCAAACTTCTGCAAAAAAAAAAAAAAAAAAAGAGCCTGAATTGTAAGAATGAACTAAAACTTCTCACTTAATCAATTTAATATAAGTGTAACAAAGGATGAATAAGCAACTAAGCATTGACCCACATCTCCTTCCTTCACGTACAATGCACTAGTAAATTTTTGCAGTAATAGAAAATCTGTCAGAGAAGGTCAGCGAGAGAAGAATCAGGGAATTATAACTCTGTCCAATTCTCTTAGCTTTTGTAACTTGGTTTAGACCTGCCAAAATGAATCATACGCACATATTTAATGGCTAGGTTGTTATATGAGTTAGTTATATTCCGTAAATAGGTCATAAATGGATTTAGAATGGTAAAACCCCAAATAATATGGGTGTTAAATGAATCCACAACTTACTTAGATCCAACCAACCTCTATGACTCTTCACTCTCTCTCGCGCTCGCTCACACGGTGTTCTTACCTTAGTTTGGGTATATGTTTTCATAGATTGGGTTAAATATGGAAGTGTATTAGCAATATAGATTGAGTTGAGTATGGGTTGGGTCGAGAATTGGTTACTAGATTTGTATTACATGAAAATGGGTCAAATGGGTCAAATGAGTCAATTTGGTTGGGACCATTTTCACCCGACCCAAACTCGACCCCACCTAACCCTTTGATAGATCTAACTAGGTTCCAAATTCCTCTCTGCTCTTCATTCTCTCACTTTATCCTACATCAATACTCGCATTTCACCAATTAAATAGTCAAATGAGTTACAATCTTCCTCTTTGTAATTCACACTTAAAGCTCTTAATTGAATGAGAAATGATTGGGATCATCATTACCATGTGAATACTAAGACACCAATGAACCCACATAAGGTACCAAAACCTTCTCAAAATTTTGCAATGGAGGACCCCAACATAAACCAGGTGGCTATGATATAATAGTATAAACAGATGGACTAATGAAATTGCCAAACAAACAAGTAAAATTAGAAGCAAAGTCCCCAATCAGTGAACTGTACCTGCTTAGTAATGAACTCAAGAGTAAGCTGAATGAAAACTTTGTTGACATCCTTCCGGTCAACACCAATCTGAAAATAAAAGCACATGAGCTGACTTCAATTGCACTATGAGAATTCAAAACAAACAAATAGCTTGCACATAAAATAGCATAGCACTCTTTCAGGATACCGAAAATACCAATAAAATAAAGTAAAATAAAATAACCTGCCTTAAAGAGAAGGATGTGGACATCTACTAATTTCAGAGGCCATATGATCCAAACTTCATGGGCCAGAAGAAATCGAAATACAAGCATGAATTTCATTGGACCAGATGTTCATGAAAAAGGCCACTGATGTATAGTACTGATCTGACATACAAAACCCCATCATTTCTCTATGAATGACTGAAGAGAATGATGATATATACTGAAGAAGAGAAGACTATAAACAGTATTTAGTTTGCACTTGGGAGCGCTTTTCCTCAATTTTTATACTTGTTACTGGTTATTTTTTACTCAATTGATCAAGAAGAATTCAGCTAAACAGTCAAATAGTGCACGAATCATTCACCAGCTTCATGATGTTCATAAAAGTGGTTGGAACTTCACCAAGAGATCCAATAAATAACTTGCCAAGCAATGAGTCATCTATTGCTGGTTCTTTTTTCTTTTTTTTTTTGGGGGCAGAGCCAGCTAGTGCTGATTCCTCCTCTCTGCTGCAACCATTTGCATGGACACTTCAGTCTCATTGAATAATGAAACAGCCAGTGGACCAGCTTTACCACACATATACCTCACAATTCATAATACGTCAACATTGTACTGGAATTTATTTTTGAGTGCTTACATATATTCTCAATGTTCACAAGACTGCTCAAATACATGCAGAAATAACAGTATCTTACAAATTTGGGCATAAGTAAGATTGAACTCAATAAGTGAATGCTGAATACTTGCCAGCCTAGCTCGCAAAGTTCGTATCTTCACAACTGGTTCAATCATTTCCCAATAAACCTTACTCCACATGGATTCCCTCATCTTAATGTCATTTTTCAGAGTCTGTCAAACAAAGAACAATGATGTTCCAGATAAGGCATTGTACTTCATAAAGACAGAATATCACGAGAAAAAGATTGAACTAAATGAGACAATCAGCATAGAGAGGGCATGGAGATTGGAGACCAGAAACATACAGAGTACATCTTCTCTGTAACTGGCTTCCTCAACGACTTTTTATCACCGTTGGCTAATAGAAAATTTATCTGGAGAAAAAGGAAAGATAAGATTGCAAATCCTGGAAAAAAGTCAAATTTGCTACATAAAGTCTAGAAATTCTAACAAACGCACGTTGGATTAGCAAATTAACTCGAGAACCTCATAACTGTTAGCATAATGACTGTCATATCTTGGTACGCATAAACATTGACCAGCATTGCGTATACCAGCCCATTTTCAACTTATAGGAACTTTAGTCAAAGTAATGAGCTGCAGAAATTTAGTTTTCAGACAAATTACATAATTAAGAGAAGATACCTCCTTATATAACTTTATGGCCTCCTCATAGAACTCCTTTTTTGAGTATCCGAACTTCCTTAGCTTAGCGATGGCATATGCACTTTTAAGCTTTAGGATGAAAAATCAGAAAAATAAAATAAAATAAAATTTTGATCTGGATCAGAGTGTATCAAATGAAAAGCAGTGAGAAGTATATATGAGTGCCATACAAAAAATCACCTCTAAGATGATATCCTCTTTGGTTCTCGTCCAACCACTCCGAGTGAACCATCTGAGAGACAATAAATCAAAATCTGCATAGAAAGGCAAAAGTATCTGCCAGACGACCATAGCCATATGAAAGCAGCAAAGATATTATCTTTTATGTCCTTTTACCTAGTAACACCAACTAATCACCTGACAAAGCATTCTTGTTTAAAGCTTAACCATTTGAAATTATAATTTTAAAATACAAAGAGATTCAAAATGTGACGCTCTTCCATAAATATGATTTACGGTACAGCTCAAAATAACCATCTGAACAAGATTCGATT
This sequence comes from Eucalyptus cloeziana, assembly GCA_014182715.1. NCBI lineage: Eukaryota > Viridiplantae > Streptophyta > Magnoliopsida > Myrtales > Myrtaceae > Eucalyptus > Eucalyptus cloeziana. The sequence continues at coordinate 27,186,558 of CM024635.1, read as the reverse complement.
TGCTCAGCGAAGTTCAACCAAAAAACAAGACCTTCAAAAAACCTACCTCTTCCAGAATGGAATCGGTTCTCGTGGGGCATATGGTTCATAGACAATCCCCGGACTCAACATGGTCACCTGAAAAGCACCCTGCATACCAGACAATGCAATAACAATTCATAATATGACACTTTTTCAGAGAAGCATGGAGTTCTACTGGTTCCATTCAGAAAGTTGGATACGCTTTTCCTGACATAAGAACTCCTAATTGCTCATCAAGCTCTTTCCATGAGAAGTTTAATAAAAGTGATTTAATTTTTTTTTTTTATGTGAAAGAGGGCTATTCCCATATTGTTTGTAGTGTTGCCTTTCATTTAAATTTATCATATTGTAGGGTTTGGATACTAAGAAGAAATTCATTACAAGTTAGATGAGGTTGTAAACCATGATTAAACATTTTACTAAACAAACTAAACAATTATATTTTGTGCTAACTGCTAAGCACGCAAAAGAAACGCTGTACTGCCAGAGTAGTGAAAAAGGCAAACATACCATCTGTCGAGCTTGTGGAGGAGCTTTTACTTGTGTTGTCATAAACCTTGCCCAATTCGAGAATATTAAGAACTCGGCATTCTAAAGACAAGACAATAGATCTAGTGAATAACATCTCCATGTGAAAATATCAGACAAATCAGCTCCAAAAGGAATAAATCAGAACCAAAATAGTATCTGTGACCAATGGACATATTAGCTTAGCTTCCAGGAGTTACCTTTTTTTCCTGAAGAGTCAAGGCACTTGCACGAGTCAAAACAAAAGTACTCTGTCCCTTATGTGAGAAAGACGAAATACCCCGGCAATTAAACTCAGGAACTAAAATTACAGAGGACAATCACTAGAGCGTGTCAGCCAAAATGACATTCTTAAAAAGGATTAAAGGAGGCAATAATTTTGATAACTGGAGGAGAAAAATTACAACCTGGACCTAACATATTCCCACATACAACATAGATAAATAAGTACTCAAAGTTGAAATGCAGCACACATACAGATGTACTCTAGACTAGAATTTATAAACACTGGCATTCCCTCTATACAGTCTCATCAACTGACAATGCATCTAAAGATGAGTAATGTGCAACCTTCAGAACAATCTATTTTGAAAGACTCTTACATGCCCAACAGACTGCTTACAGGTTTTCTCTATCCAACACTACCATATCAACCCGTTCTTCACGCGATCAACCGAGTTTTGTTATTGAGCAATGTAAAAACTACAACATTAACAAAAAGAATAAATAGAATAGATCACCAGAAGAAATAGAAACTACCATTTGGAATCACGCGTGAATAGCCCCTTGAGCTCCCAAGCCTGCAACAGGGGAAGCGTTAAGTTAACAAATTAAAACTTCAGGGTCAACTTCCATAATCAAGATAACGAATTACTTCAATACAATTGCCAATCCTCATTTCCAAACACCACCTCACAACAGTCCTACTGCAGCCCACAAAAAGTGAACAGGTGCCTCATTCTCAGCAAAGACGTTTACAACGAAGGGCGCCGTTCTTTCAGTAAATACAAAAGACTCGATTTTGCTCGTTCTCGAAGAAAACCCATTCTCGCGCATAGAAACCCAAATCAAACCATCCCATTCTTTCGCCAAAGGAAGACGACCCAGTTCAATAAACAGTCTTCCGCATCGTTTCGTCGAGAATCAAGCGAAAAAGCGCGAGACAGATCGAGAAGAAGCGACTCACAGCTGCGAAAGTCCTCGGTCATGCGAGGTCCTGAGGAAGAGCGCGAAACACGTGCGGTGCTCGGTACGCCATTTTCGGGTCGTCTTCCTAGTTCGATCTCAGATCAGAGACATTGCTCGATCTTGAAGATGTCGCGACCACGCACGAACGCTCGGCGTCGGAGGAGTTGCAGGGCTTTCGGAGGGTTTAAGGAGAGAAGTTCGTATTACGGCAGTCCGTCACACCGTGATGTTTCGTGCATTTTCTCCTTTTTCCATTTCTGGCCCTTAACTTTTGGGAAATGTATTGGATCGCGGCCCTGAATTTTACTTTTTTCGATTGGGTCCTCTCACTATTTTTTTTTTTTTTTTTCATAATGGTCCTTCTGCTCATGCTGTAAGGAAGGTGCCCATAATCACGCTTCTTGTCTGGAGAAGATTTTTTTTTCAGAAATAATTATTTTCTATTTTTATTTCGAGGAACAATTTTTAGTAAAAGAACCCGTTTGGTAACTACACAAAATTTCTACTCTTGGAATAGAAAAATAATAGAAATGCATTTGATAACGCAACGATTCTTTTTTATATTTATTCATTTTTTATTTCTTGCTCACAGATTGCCGACCGCCGCCACCGCCGGCAACCGGTGGCGGCCAACAATCGGCGGTGGCGGCAATGGTGATGGCGGTCGGCCACGGCGGAAGCAGTTGGAGGTGGCCGCGGCAAAAGAGAGGAGTAAAAGAAAAATAAAAAGAAAATTAGCTTATTTCTAGAAGTTGTTCCTAGGAACAAAAGTAATTTTTTTTTTTTTGTTTCTCGTTTTTGCTCCAAATCTAATCTGGGCTAACTTTTTATTACGGGAAATAGAAAAACAACTCGGCATTACCAAACGGATTTCTATTCTTTTTTTGTTCACGGGAACAAAAGAATAGAAATTGTATGAAAAAACGTTGTGACTGTTAAACTACCAACCCCCACAACATGAAATTAAATGAAAGTAAAAATCACATGAACAAAAAATCTCATAATAAGATAAAACGAATCTAGTGAAGGAAGGAAATGGAACAAGAAAAACAGCACGAGAGTGGATAAAAGAGGAGGTTGATCTGTTCCTTCGGCATTGGCTGCCATTGCGAGGGGCCAATTTCCTTGATTAAGCTCAGGCAGATGCTACTCACATCTTAACTGCTCAACACAACACCTTGAATTTCCAATATTCCCAATCCAACTTCGTCCTTGGTCTTCCTTTTTTTGGATTGGATCATGAAGTCTGTCATTGGATTGGCCCCATGTTGTTACGTGACAATGCTTGCCAGATTAAAAATCACGTTAGTCACCAGATTCCTTCTTAAGATATCACTAAACACTGATATATATTGGATTGGGAGTGGGTTCTGATGCGCCCAACCCAACTTCATCCTTGGTCTCTTTTCCAGACCGGATCATGAAGTCTACCATTAGATCGACCTCATGTTGTTATGCAACAACACTCACCTGCTTAGAAATCGCGTTAGTCATCAGATTCTTCCTTAAGATATCACCAAACACTTGTATATATTGGAAGTGAGTCACTAATCAACCATCGATTCTGATATCATTTATTGAGAGTATGCAGTAGAAGTTTAATATCTTTACTAGGGAGATCGCCAAGAAAGGATCCAAATCCAAGCCCGTTATTATCCGGTTGGACTCATTTGCACTCAAAACTTAAGCTAATGAGTTATGGGCCAACTAGAATAAATTAACTGTTCAATACTACACTAATTTTCTAATGTGAGACTTTTTTAATATAACTCATACTTATATTCTAACAAAATCCAACCCATTTACACTATAAAGACAAAATAAACCTAAATCATTCAATTGATATTATGCACAATAAGATATCTTGATATCATTTCATAAACACTTTACATATGATATTAATTTTTGTCAATAAAAACTAACGAGATTTCATTGGCATTTTTTGCAAAAATATTGTTATTTTATGCAATGTTTTGCTCATTTAATTTCATCTTTAAAGTTTCACGCTGGAGAATGTAATTATTATTTTATTTTGGAAATCTTCAAAGGAATTTTTTTTATTCATCTAATTATATATATAAAAGAACACAAATAAGATGGGATTTGATGGTGATATGCACAACAAAAGTGAAAATTTACAAATAAATGATCATGCTAAAAACTTGTCTAAGTTAAAGTTATTCCGAGATTTTATCCATTAATTTGATGGACTACATGGAAAAGAATGAGGTTTTTAGGAAATTTCTCTTTTTGATGAAACTAATTTTTATGGAAGTAAAATCTAACAATTAAAAAATGTAGTGCCTTTATATATATATAGGATTTTTGTCTTTTTGGTAACTAAATCCTACATAAAAGCAGAAAAACAAAAAATAAAAGGGAAATATATAGTGAGGGAAATTTTGTCTTTATGGTAAAAATGGAGTGGCTTTAGTCATATAATAGATGGAAATAATGTCGGCCAACTAATTTATATGGAAGTATATCTAACATAAAAAAAAAAATCTACTGCCTTTTAATATGTACATGGGGATTTTATCTTTTTGGTAACTAAATCCTATAGAGAAGCAGAAAAAATAAAAAAGAAAGTAAATAAATTTGGGGCTTTGAGGGAAATTTTATCTTTTCGTTAAAAATTGAGTGGATTTAGACCCAACTAATTTTTATGGAAGTAAAGCCTAACAATTTAAAAAATATAGTGCCTTTGATATACATGAGAATTTTGTCTTTTTAAAAAATTTGGGGCCTTGAGAGAAATTTTGTCTTTTTATTCAAAACCGGAGGGCATTTGATATAAGAAAAAGAAGAAGAATAAGAAATTCCACTTTATCCTTCGATATTCATGTGAACGGTATATTCTGAAAAAAAAAAAAAATGCTAAGTAGTAGTTATAATCACAGTAATGAAATAAATTATTAACTTATGGAGTAAAGTGTAATCTGGGAAGGTTAATTAGAGTGTGAATTTTGAAATTTAATTAAACTTTTGACTGTTAAGTAAAAGCGTGACTTTGGAAATTTTCGATTTTAGTGGCAAAATGAAAAATGTTCTTATCTTTGATTTTCCTTTCCTTAAGACACGGATTTTACCATAAATGGGATGAACTCCTACACGACAAAGAACCGAAGACGCAGGAGCAAAAGGCAATCAATCAGCAGCAGCCTTCATCCTCGTACAGTCAACGAGGCGTCGCCCGATCCCGATCGCACGGTCCTCTGTCTGTCACCACGTCACACCCTCCGTTGTCATCTCTTCAACATCTCTGTCTCTCTCTCTCTCTCTCTCTATCTGTCATAATTCATACTCACCATATACGCTCTTGCACCCGCAAAGGATCGACACCATCGTCGAGAAATGGAGCCCGTGGTGATCCATTCGTGGTCTGCTCCCAGGTCGCTCAGCACCGGCCTCATGTACTCCTTCGCTCAGGTGGGTCCTTCGCCTCTCCCTCTGTTTTTGCTCCTACCTTCGTAAAGCGCCGTGCTCTGTTGTTGTTGTTGGGGTCACTGTTGTCGGGTCACTTGTAAGCGAGCCGGAACGTTGTTCTTTTGGGCTGAGATATTGATTACGCGTCGTTCGAACGTTACACATCTCGCGAGGCGTCGGCAGTTGGCTGCCGAAATGTGTGTGTGTGTGTGTGTGTGTGTCATTTCTTCGCGTGTTTTGTCGGTGACGGTTTTGCGTTTGATGCGGTCCTCTGTCTGTATGGTCAGTTCTGTGCTCTCAGAGCTGTAGCGTCATTTTTTTTTTTTTTTTTTATCTTTTGCTTTTAATTGCTTTTAATTCGATCGCCTGGTGTTTGAGTGGCTGTGGGTATCTATGTTTTTGCATAGTTTTCTTTATAAACACATTCGAAGTACATTTTTCTAAAAGTGATGCTTTTATCACTTACAAAAAGGAATGAAAGGAAAATTGTTTTCACCGTTTACGAAATATTTAGACATATATTAATTAAACATTTTGCATTGACTAATTATTTCAAGCTATATAAGTGATATTCATTTTCTATGAAACAAATTGAGCCTTAGGTACAAAATGTAAGGTTTTTATGATGGATGATGAATCTGACATATAGCTTGGAGATTCAGTGGGACTGGCTCACAGATACGGGTAAACACTCACACGTGTGTTATATATTGCTGTATGTACAAGGTGTCGGTAGCTGTCGTGCTGGCAGTCGATTTCATTGGAGGAGAGCCATTACACCATGAAAATCGATAATCAGGTTTAATAATTTTAAGAGAGTTGTCATAATAAAGAACAGAAGAAGGCTTGCATAGGACCTGCTTCTCAGTTTGTCTTCGAGCATTTGTTATTGACTGCGATATAGCAGTGTATCTCTTAAGTTGATGCGGGTGCTTACATCTCGAGGGAGTGGTTCAGGTTTGAATGGTGTTCACTTTAAATTTAGGTCTGAATGTTGTCTTAGCAGTCATTTCTTTTGGCCTGATCTTAATTAAATTGATGAACATTGACGTTTTTCATTGAGGTTCTGGAAAGGGCAACATTCATTTTAGCCAGCATTAGCATTTTGATTAGTTCTTTTGCTGGAAGATATATGGACGCTATCATAATCAGAGTCAGGAGAAGAGTATGCTTCCTAGTTTACATCTTAAAGTAATTTCCAAGATGATTTTTCAGAAGATACAGCTGCAGCTTTTAGATGGAGGTTGACATTATAACTAGAAAATTACATATATTCGTTAGATGAATCTCCTGTGTATGTGATTGTTGTGTGGTAAAATAGTTTTTTGTTCATTCAGAGAAATGTGGTGGAGCAAAAATTTTATTCTAAGCACTTGTACATGAAAGGTTTTGCGATTTAAGGAAAATAAATTAGAAGTTTTGGAGTGTCTTAGCTTTGGGTGATCTTTTGTTCCTGCTTTTCTGTTATGACAGAAGTGGAGAACAAATCCACTAAGGAAGAACCTATCCTGCTATGTATATGGTCATTATGGGTCAGAATGCTGTTGCCTAATTGCTTCTCCACTAACTTGCTTAAATACATGTGCTTGTTCTCAGAGGGATGACATGGAAGTGCTTGATGAACCTCTTTATGCAAATTTCCTTCGGGTGACAGGTGTAGATAGGCCTTACCGGAAGGATCTTTTGTCCAAAATGGTATGTTAAATGAAGTAGTATAACACTGGCACAGCTCTCAAGTGTTGCCATAGATATGTTACTGAAGCTTGATATTGTTCTCTACTTGTTCTTGGTGAATTCGACATAACCATCATGTTGATTGTGTCAAATAGCCTATGGATTATGTTGATCCTTTCTTTATCATGATGATATGTGCTGTTCTCATAATAAGCTAATGAAACCCATACTGGCTGGATGTTCTGCCTGTTACTGTTTCATTGAAATGATAATTCACTGAAGAACTCTCCCTAGTTGACTAGATTGCCTTATCATGAGAGAGGGGGGTGTTAGACTTTTAAGTACTTTAACTCAAGTTATAGAGAACCATTTATGGTTTTGCTACTAACATTACCTGTTCTCTAATTAAGTTGCTGTCACTGCATGCTCTTCTGAAAATTTTCAACTTGCATGCCTTTTACTTGTGTAATATTGTTTTCATTACTTGTGTTTTCAATTGACGATCTCAAGCATTTGAATTGAACAGGAGTCTGATGGCAACAAAGTTGTAAAAGATATCATATATGGTCCTGGGAGCAAGAGATACCGTTACTGTAAGGTATAAGTTCACATGCCCAACATGCAGGATAAGTCATGTTTTCAATTTATATGGTCTTCACTCTTTAGTACTTCGAGCTAATGCTATATGAACGTAAACTTTTTTGAGATAGAATATTGGAAATGCAACATGTGATCTTGTTCATCATTGCCTTACAAGATCCATAGTGCAGATTATTGTTTTGCTTAGTGTGGTTCTTCTGGTTTGAGATTGATGTACTTTTTCCATCTCATTGTACTTCCTAATTTTGGTCTCTTACCTAATCATTTAAGAAAGAAGATTGAGAAATAACTGATATGTTTTCAAGTTTTAATCAATAAAAAAAAAACAGTCAAAAATGTCATAATCATGGGACCAATTCATTTAGATTTGGACCAATGTTTTGACTTTTCCTGTTTGTCTTATTTCAACAGCATATTGCAAAGCAACGGGTGCCTGGTATTGGAAATGATCTGATGAAGAAAGGAAAGCATTTCATATTGATTCGTAATCCGATGGATATATTGGTAAAGTACCTCATGAATATTCTTCATGTGTTGTGAGTACATGAAATTCAAGTCACACATACCTCCATGATGGAGTAAAATCTTTTTCAATTGTTGCAAGTCTCATTTACAGAGCTTCAGGGAATAGTTGGGGCATGTGAAAAAAGCTCTATTCTAAGCCATAAATGAATAAGATGTTATTAACAAAACGAAAAAATATGGTATTTCTTTAATGGGACATGCTAGCTTGCAAGTGTTCCACTTGAAAAGTGCAGATCCAACTTTCTATTAACTTTGCCAAAGAAGATATAGATCCTGCTAGTATATTCTAATCCCTATCTTTTTCAGAGAAAAGGAAAGGGATAAAGACATGCTTGCAAGTACTATCTATGAAAAATTGCTACTTTTACAATCAACCTTGATCACCTGGTTCCATGAAGAATAAGTTCAACAAAAACTATGGGGAACCACTTTCAGACATGATATTTTGAATTTACAGGGAAAATTCTATGTTTCGTTTGAATATGTAAATAATAATCTCATAAGGTTTTGTCTCTTCTTCGTAAGGTTTCAAAAAAGTTGTGCTAGACCTTTTTGCTCTCAAACCTGTAAGATCGTGAATTTCTCCCTGCAGTATCCCTGCATACCAAAAAGGGCTAAAACCAAACACACATGCTTCAGCCCTTAGATTTTTTTTGCCAAAGAGAATGATCAATGGAAAGCTCAGCGAAAGAATCTTCCCCTCTCAAAATTTGTGCTAGAATGACGTGTTTCTGCTATTTTGATGCTCACACATGCACACATATTATGTCATACTTTCTTGTCCTCAAAAGAACCTCATCCCCTGGGCCTGTCTATTATTCTCTCGCTGGCTCACTCAGGTTCTTCTGAGGCTCCATTATCCACAATTATTGTCACTACTGTTTCCCAAAATAATTAGATTGACACATTGATGTAATTGACAATCTTTTTGACCTTGCTTCCCATCCCATCAGTCAAATGGCTATACTGGTTGATTATAATTGGTGTAGTTAATGCATGCAGTTGAAGGTATTAGAAATGCCTGTTTGCCTTTTCCACATGTTGATCCGTTTGCCATAACATTGTTTGGTCTGAAACTTCATGTTTCATGTGGTGAAGTTATTAGTTATGTCTGTTTACCTTTTCCACATGTTGCTCTGTCAACCATAACATTGTTTGGTTTGAAATATTGTGTCAGCCATCCTTTGAAAAGGTCGTCCCTCCATCATTTCTCGAGTTAGGCCTGGCAGAGTTAGTCTCCATATACAGTGAGCTCTGCGAGCTGGGGAATCCCCCAGCAATTATTGATGTAGCAGATCTGCAACAGGATCCTGAGGTAGTAGCTGTACTTTGTTATTGGATTGTGCTTGTGCAATCATAGACAATGAATTGCATTCCCTGCATGTTATGTATTTCCAGTGATTGGTGGATCACTCTAGTTCACAAAGTTATGGTCTCTTGCATGGGTGTGTGATGTTTTCTGTTGAGCTGAGCATATATGCCCATAAAGATCATCATTGTCTTGGCCATTGAAGCACTTTTTCATTGTTGGATCGATCCCATGTAGACATTCTTTTAAATAAAGCATGTAAAAGCAACAGCTTAGGAACCAAACTCATGATTTTAGACTGTACCTTTGGCCTTGTTCAGGTCTTAGGTCGTAAACTTTGAGGATGTAAAATGTAAAGACATTGATATCCGTAATAATGAGTTATGGGCTTTCTTATGTAAAGGAAATTGGAAATAAAGTGATTAGGTGTGATATAGAAGGTCAGGGTATTCATATTACAGTCTGGAGTTGAGATGACTCCTTGCATTGTGCGAATGATTCTGAGCACATTTTTTTCTGGGACCATCTAGATTTTTGCATTGCTTTTTATTAAACATATTACCCTCCAGTGTAATTTGCATGTTTCCTCTCATAATTCTGTAGCTCTTTTCCTCTTTCCCCTCTTAAATTCTAATTATTTGTTGGGCATCTGAATTTCTGTAGCCTATGTTACCTAGCCTCTTAATGGTCATCTATTCATTTTGCAGGCTACTTTGGGTAGACTTTGTGAAGACCTAGATATTCCTTTTCAGGCTGCTATGCTCAAGTATGCTGATGGTGTAATTATATAGTATTTAGTTACCTTTTGTTCTTAATTAATCTTGAGTCTTACTTAAAATTCATTTTAGGAAAATTCATCATTTTCCATTTCCATTTTCTTCTGAAGAGATACTAACCTGAGAATTTTCAGATGGGAAGCTGGTCCAAAGGCTATAGATGGCTTATGGGCTCCGTGGTGGTACAAAAGTGTACACAAGTCTACATGCTTTGATCCACCTAAAAAGTATCCCTCGGTATGCAGTTGGGGGTTTTTAAATTTTCGTTCCTTATGATACCGGAAAACAGATGCATCTCTCATATGATCACTTCAGGGATCAATAAACATAATCGCAGTTCCAACTTGTTTGGTCTGGCTTTTTATCCATATTTATTTAAATTCTCTAGAGCAAATATGTTTCATTTATTTCTCTTGTGCTTCACAATCTTGTGCTCAATTAACATATGTATTAAGGAACGTGACTGACAGCCCATGTAAACCTGCAGCATTCCATTCTTAAGGCAAAGCATTAAGTTTCATTAATCAGCCTCTGATCTCTTTCTTGAAGTACAGTGGCTTCCTGAACAAAATCTTTGGCTTGAACGGACAGCATATATTGCTGTCCAGCATGCGACTAATTATCTTGCTGAAAGTGTACAGCCAAGTCTTTTCTCTTCTTTTGTAGTCAGAATCTACAAAGTATATGGTTTTCAACAAAAATCGCTATTACTTATGGTTGAGTTTGCTCTCTTGGGCCCTTTTAGAAATTGGATGACAGAAATACTGTAGCTCAGCGATTCATTTTTTATTTTCCATCTAGAAACACCTCTCCATCGTCTTTTTCATAGCTTGTTCATATTTAGTTGTACATGTTGTGACAGGTTGTACTAATCATACTTGTGATTATTTCAGCAATTCCCGATGTCCCTCTATTACTTGCTGGAGCAAAGTTTACCATTTTACAACCTGCTCAAATGCCAAGTGAGGCGAAGTTCATCACAGCCCACCCCTGAGCTTCCAGTACCAGCCAATGAAAAGCTACTTGCTTGGGTTGGTGATGAGATCCTCCCCCGTAACAGTGCAAAGGTTATATGGAATGTTAATTTGCTGTTAGTAAGCTCAAATTTGTCTTGTTTAACAAAATTTTCTATGTTCTGATGCTTGCATTGTAAATATGTCAGGTTTCTGTCTTTGATTCAGTAGTCCAAGGAGGTGATTCAGTGTGGGAAGGTCTTCGAGTTTACGATGGGAAGATTTTTAAACTTGAAGAACACTTGGATAGGTCTGTACAAGAATCCCTAGGAAATCATTTTTCCAATGCATACTCCTGCTGGTTAAGTTGTTTGCAATATAAAGTACATTTAAATAGTTATTAGACGAGTAAAGAAGGATGCCGTTCATAGTCTCTCACGTTGCATTTTGTGAATACCAGACTTTAGTTATACTGTCTACAGGCTAATGAACGAGTTCCAAATATGAAAGGTGTGTCATGGACCCTAATGTCTGTCAACGCCCCCCACTTCTTTTTCTCTGTCTCTCCATTAATTTCTATGCGTGCCTGTCTTGCTCTCTGTCTTTGTAAATGTGAAATTAGAAATGTCAATTTGAGGGATAATGGTTTAATATGTAACAGCTGCATTTATGTATTTACTTGCTCTCATATTAGGTTGTTTGACTCAGCCAAAGCTCTGGCTTTTAGCAATGTTCCGACACGTGAACAGGTAAGGATTTGAAGGACAAGCAAATTCTTTTATCATTTTGCTTGGAGGATTTTATTTGCTTACATAAGCCAGTTTACAAGCATTGACTGAGACAGGTCTATCTTTATTAATCAGCCCGCATTTTTCCAGTCTATTTATATGTTAACTGAATGCCTATTATAGGTTAAGGATGCGATCTTCAAGACTCTTATCACGAACGGGATGTTTGATAATGCACACATTCGTTTGTCTCTAACGCGTGGCAAGAAGGTTCTCTCTCTCTCTCTGCGTCACACGTGCGCACTCACACACACAGCATGCATGAAGAAGTGCGCAGACACTACAGTCTGGTTGTCATTGTTATTGTTTGGCTGATGAAATGGAGGTCTGAAACCCTTATTGACGTAAATTTATATTGGGATGAACAAGTGAATGCATTCCCATCCTAATATTCCTTGCTACTCATAATTACATTCACTTGTCTATCTTGAATGTCATGAACCTTTATTGTTGACTTTTCAGGGCATTGACTTTTTCAGATTATTCTGATTTTGTCAGGTTACTTCTGGCATGAGTCCTGCATTCAATCTTTATGGTTGTACGTTAATAGGTAACATCAACTGCTCATGCTTTTGCTCTAAGTTAAAGCGTAATTGCTGTTTTTCATTTGAAGTTGTTTCACACAAGCATGAACTGCTTATTGCTGGTTATGTTGTTTTCTCATTTCTTTGTGCATCTGTCTGTCCACATATCTTTAGCATAATCATTGGTCCACCTCTTTCTGTGGTTGCTTCCAAGTTTTCACAAGCTATCAATTCATCATCACTAAGTTGATTCTGGTTAAGGTGATTGCTTTAGCTGTTCTTAGTTCTCTGTTTTCTAATTGTGAGGCTGCTAAGTGAAAACTCTCACCTTGTCACAGGCAAACAAGCAAATTTTAGCCATACTAAGTTTGGTATTTGCAGCACATTTTGTTCTTTTGTACTAATCTAGTTTTCTTGTTTTCTGTTTATATTGTTGCTTCCGTGCTAGTATAATACTGTGGCTTTTTTTTTTTTTTATTCACAAGTTTGACTTGCTAAAGAGAGATTGCAAGGTGAAAAAGGTTTCAATACTGGTCACTGTGGCAAAACCCTAATGCCTTTTCAATTTCTCTTTCCTTTTCCTTTCTATTCTACTCTCTATACATTCTGATGCTGCGTTCCTGCTTTCTGATAATTCAGTGCTCCCTGAATGGAAACCCCCTGTATATGATAATACACATGGAATTACTCTGGTAACAGCCACAACACGACGCAACTCGCCGAATGTAAGATACATTAGTAAATGATATAGAATTATTTTGGATATTGAGGTTATTGTTTTCATCTATTGGAATTGGTAAAATATTATCACTTTGTTCCTGTTTAAGTCATTGGAGGGAGTGGAGTGCCTGTATTTCCTTTTGGAGGGTAATATTAGATTGTAGGAGATATCTGTATATCTAACATTCAGTAGGTTTAAAAAGTCTACTGATTCTTAAGCGGTACAGTTTTATATAAAATCTAAGCATGGTATGAGATTTGAGGGCCTTGATCACGAATCATCTCCACAATTAGGGTGCTAATCATACACCTAGGTTATTTCTTGTATGTTGACTTTCCAAGAAAGTGGAAATGACAAAAGAATTATTCTTTTTCTTCTATTGTCCATTTAAATTCAGTGAATGAGCCCTTGAAAGTTACTGGTAACAGAACTCCTTTTTCACCACCGGAGTTTGGTAAAACCTTAAAAGCGTTTCAATTTTTATTAAGCCTTGTTTGTGAAGAGAGTATTGATAATCTGCCTCAAATGCTGTTTATCAGATCATTGTCCTGTCTTTATGTTCATAAGAGTATCAACTTTGTCTCTTCCCACAAAAGAAGTTTATGCGAATTTTGCAGCTTATTAATATTCATTTGCTAATTTAAAATGGTGACAAAAATGCATAGCATGAGTATCTTTTTCCCCAGAAAACTATTATTAAAGAAGCGTGTCCAAGCTTTTTTATATTTATTTTTTGCAATGTCACGGAGAATTGTTCAATTGGAAGTGTCACATTTACTTAAAGGAAACACAGTTCTCATCATCCTAAGAAATCTACCCTTGGAATGTGAGGTCGTTCTCAGAAATGTCAAGGCTTCTTCCTTTTAGATGATATTCTCCCTCCCCCTTACCCTCAACCAACGAAGAGTACCATCACAAATGCCATCAACTTGTAAGCACTAAAGCAGCTGCCGTTAATAGGAGTTTGCTTGCCACCTCCTGAAAATTTCCTTTTTTTGGTAGAAATGACCATCACCTGAGCACAAACAGCTTCGCTGCCATCATCATCATCATCCCTAGAGGGTGGTGCCACTCAGTGGACTATGCTCAGTCATACTGTGGTCATTATGCATTTAAGATGCTCTAATACATTTTCAGAAGCAATTTTTATGTGCACCAAGCATTGAAGACCGGTTCCCTTTACCTTTAATTCATGTTCAGGCTTCTTCCACTGAGAAACCTTTTGCAGGAAAGCAGTCTAATGAGATTATGTTGTTATGATGCCATTCATGGAATTTAGATGCCTCATAAATGTTTTGTTGAATTCATAATAGTGATGTAGGGTAGGCTGTACATTTAGGAATTTCAGTTTGACAAGTGTGAGTTAACATGTTATATTTTACAAAAAGATGATAGCACGTTCTTCACCTCTCATCCTTTCATCTTTGTCATTGATTTTGATTGGCTGTTTTTATTTCAGAACTTGGATTCCAAGATTCACCACAACAATCTTCTGAATAACATACTTGCGAAGGTAATGTTACTTTTCACAACATAAACTGGATTGTCATTACATGATAACTTTTTACTGGAAGATGGCCTGGTGAACTTTTCTGTAGCATTAATAAAATTGATCTTCTTTGTCCCATGAACCTGAAGTCCATGCTTCACCCTATACCAGTTTCATCTTTGACAGTGAATATGTTGTTTACTAATGTCATTGTTCTTGGGTGGTTTTTCTTTGGTGAGATCATATAGTCATCATTTCTTTCGGTTGACAATCTTTGCCCCATAGAGTGGGGATTGATGAGCATGTCAATCGTGCTCTATTCCCATAAAAGAACTCTGTGTTGCCCATGTTTTGCAAGCGGGTGCTAGTTCTTCTGATGGACATGTTGATACAATTTGAATAGTGAAAATGATGCAGGTAGAAGGAAACAATGCAAATGCAGATGACGCAATCATGCTCGACAAGGATGGTTATGTGTCAGAAACCAATGCTACTAACATTGTAAGCTTATTCTATTGCAAGCAAGTGGTGTTCAGGTTGCGACACTGAAGGCTTATTAGAGTCCTAAAAAATTTTATGGAGCTGCTTTCATTAACAGCGAAGGCAATGTCTCCAATTCTGCTTGTTTTATACCATGAGTTACTGATTGGAAAGCCCTTTCCTGTTGTAATGCAGTTTTTGGTGAAGAAAGGCCGTGTTTTGACACCTCATGCTGATTATTGCCTTCCTGGCATTACTCGAGCAACTGTAAGTCTTAAGAACCTTTTTTTAGGTAAAAGTTCTGTAGAGTGGTCCAGAATTGTGGAAACTTAGAAAAGAAAAGTGTAAAAAAAAATTAAGTGCAGAAGTGAATAAATCATCATCTTATTGTTGAATTATAAGCTGGTTTACTCTTCAAGACCCTGGAACTAGTGAAATGGTTGACAGGATTATTTGTGATCCGGTAAATGCACTCTATTGTTGATAAGAGCTTCCGGGTACACTTTTGCATAAGTATCTTAATACTTTTTCTGCTTAAGTTATATGCTGCATTAGGTATATTATAAGCAGACAGAGCCCTTATGATCTCTGCATCAACATGTAGCTCATTCCTGGTTAGCTTTAATTTCCTTTCTCTTTTAACCCTCCTAAATTGACGAATAGATTGAACATATGACTGTTTCCTTGCATTCCTAAAAGACTTCTTTGTTTGTTGAAGCATTTTATACCAAGCCCTTTATTGATGTTGCAGGTCATGGACCTAGTTGTTAAGGAAAATCTGATCTTAGAGGAACGGAGAATTAGCTTATCAGAATTCCACACAGCTGATGAGGTTTGCATCTCTCTTTTTCAATTTTAATTGGACTTTATTGCATAAATAGTAAGGATGTGCTCCACCACTGTTAGGAGAAAATTTCTTGGGTTGTTAATATGCCGAGATACCTTGTCAACGATAATTTAGCACACCATAAGGTACATGACATGTTTGAATTCGAGTATGTTAGATTTATCAGTCCATTTTTCTCCATTAGTTTTCTTTGGGATACTTTAGATGCCTGTTAAATTAGTGTTTGTCTCCTCTTGGAAACACGGTTGTGTAGTGTAAAATGCCTGGGGAAGATGCCCTCCCTACTTGCAATAGATGAACCAGAAGATTTTAGAAGCTATGCATGGAATTTTGAAGCATGTGAAAACATATATCACTGCTTGAAATGTTAAGATTGAATCACTTAAATACCTCATGCCTTTGTGCCAAAGTTTTTAACTAATGTAATATGACGTTTACAACCCTCTTAACGATAGTCTTGGCTTCAGATCCCTGTTTCTTTCTTCTTCTTCTTTTTTTCCCCTTTTATTTTCTGAACTAATCAAGTTCCTGCATTGTTCTAGCTTGTGCTTTTCATCCTTACTCTTGCAACCAATTGCAGGTATGGACAACGGGAACCATGGGAGAACTTAGTCCAGTAAGTCCTGAATACCTCTGATAATCCTGTGGTTAATCATGACTAAAGTGCTGTTTGGATGTCTATAAAGTATGAACATCATGCCTTTCTGATGGTGCTTGGCACTGTTACTGTTACATTGTTCTGCCCTATGTTCATTTAATTGGTTTGGAAAGTAGTTTTCTTATGAGCTGATCAACATGGGCAGCCTTCTACATGTAATTTGCACTTTATCCAGATGACATTTGAATCCTGGGGATCAACTAGCAGAAGTCCCTCATATGTCATCCTAGATACGTTGACCGTTTCATGGGTCTGGCCTGGTAGCACTTGTCCTCTATGCCATCTTTTAGTTTCTGCTTGTTGCATTCAATCTCCATTTAAGGAAATGACCTGAGTGCAATGAGCTTAGCATTCGTACTGTGTGACTGGGCGATGAATTGGTTAAATATCATCGGTGAGCCAGTTTTAGTTGTGTCCATGTAAGTTGCGATGAGTTAGCCCTAGTGTTGACCCTTCTGAGTGAATTTGTCTGATTACTGAAGATGGCTCGGTTAAGCAACCTTGATAATGACAATCTAAAGTATAACAAGCAAAGTTCATAAGGAGTGAATTTGGTCACTGCTACTGTTTTTATGCTGAAAAATATTTGTGGCAGAAGAGCTGTAAATAATCCATTTACAGTAATTATGCTTCATGGTGCGTTCTGCGATATTGCTTGTTTAAAGTTGTGATTCACTTAGTTAACGAGGATTTCATTTTTCGTCTTGAGGTACTGATCCTACTAAAAGTTTGATGGCCAAGCATTGTTTCTGCTCAACATCTATAGTAATTCCTGTTTGATAATGCCTACCAGGTTGTCAAGATTGATGGACGGATAATTGGGGATGGAAAAGTAGGTCCGGTGACTCGAAGATTACAGGGTGTGTACAAAAATCTGACAGGAGAATCTGGAGTGCCTATACCAACTTCCAATGAGTTGTAATTGTCCCGTTATAGAAAGATACTGCACCATCACTGGAATAAACAGGTGCAAATCATATCTTTCTAGAACTGTACTGTTTGAATTTACTAGGAATTTTCAACCTGACCTCTGTAAAATTGGTCAACAAAACTTCTCTAATTCTTATTTATTTCCTGCAGATGGTCCTTGCTGCTGTGTGTGTTGAGGGAATTGAATGGGAGGGACCTGTGAAGCTAGATGCGGAAGGCAATCAGGTCATGAAGAATGCCTATCCATATGTATAACAGTAATGTGGGGTTTCAAGTTCTCCCGTGTAAAGACGATGTGCAATTATAATACTGATGTTATGGTCATTGTCTGTTTAAACACATGTAAAATATCTGTGATTGCTACAAAGCTTTTGCTCCTTCAATAAAACGAAGACACCCCTCATTGTTTTCCATTGAAATGTGTGGAAACCGAGCCAATTGATCATCTATTTTATCTTCAAGTCTGAGTACTTAGAAAGTTGTAGGCGGTTGGTTACTTGGGGGCACAGAGTGTTGAAAAAAGGTGAATAATCAAGCGGGGCTTAAAAATGATCTCTCTCTCTCTCTCTCTCTCTGTGTGCATGAAGATATTCACTTCCTGTTGTTTATCTGTGGAACATGTCTTGGATCAAACTCTCCGCACATTACATGCTCTCTCCGAATGCAAATCGGGCAGAGGCAGACCCAACCATTTGTGTCCTCCAGAGACTATTGTTAAGCTAGAAAAGCTAATTTGCCCAAAACTATGATCCTCAGATTCATATTGATTGAAGGAGTTGATGTAGCCTGCTGTCTCACAAATCTCACCACTCTCCCCGTTCTTCAAGGGAAATAGGGAAAGTCATCATTCAGTGAAGTGATACTGTAGTCTCACTTGCTTTTAGGTAGAGAATGTCAGCTGTTCCAAAGAATAAGCCAAACATGAATATGCCATAGCAACATATCCTGTCTGTTGAAGATTCAAGATACTCCTTAAGATTGATGGTCTGCTAACTTCAAAGGATTTTAGGATGGCAGATGTTGCTGGAGATTACGATTTTATTGTAAAAGCGATTGATTAGTGTTGGTCATGATTGCAGATAGCGTGATTTGCATTCCATAGGTCGAAAGACATATCCATGTGAAGGGCAAGCCTCCTCTAAATGGCAACCGGCAACCAAGAGGAACACTTCAAGAGACAACAGAAAATCGTGTGCAAATTGACATCAGTTGCCAGTTGCCAGTTGCTGCAACTTGGTACAGACCGAGATTCTACAAGATCCGCATCTCATCTCATCATTCACTAAATATTGAATTGAGAGAGAGCGAGTGAGAGAGAGAGAGAGAGAGAGAGAGAGAGAGAGAGACTAAAACATGAATCATCTTCAGGGTTCTGAGGATCAAAGAGAGACCCTCACTCTTGAATGCTGCTTAGAATCTGATTCGCAGCTGCGGCAATTTCATCCCCTGAAGTCATCTTGCAACCATCTTCAACCTGCAAATTCAAGGTTCAAATTCACACCCCTCAGATTCTAAATCAAGAATCTTCCAAAATCTCAAGAACCATGTTCCAGATCTGTCGTCTATTTACTGCTATTGTTTATCACTTCCCCTCTAACTTCCTTTCTCATCGAGTCCTCTAATGCTCAATGTATGTACAATTTTCCCTTGCGCCACCTTGCCCGCTGTGACTTACACCGCTAAAATGTTCATATGGTTTTATCGCCGTGACAAAATTTGGACAAGTTACCAATGGCATAGCACCGACTTGGCACCACATCAAGCGACACATGAAAGAACATCTTAAGGTAAAAAAACAAGAAGAAGAAATAATTGAAATCGTACCTTGAGAGTGAGACAGTAGAGAACGAAGGGTTCAGCTGTGGTGACATTGAGGTGTAGCACAGTGAGTCCCACACTCTGCAACCCAGAAACCAACCTCAACAGCTGCTTGGGTCGTCTCTTTGACCTTACCTTGAGATTTGCATGGGTCTCCACCATGGTCACTTCAATGTCAGCGATTGCAGACTGAGTGAGGCTCGTCCACTCGTTCATGGGCACTGAGTCATTGCCTTGACCCGGGCTTGTCGAGTACTGTGGACAGGTGAAGAATTCAGAGAAAGGAGGGGAGGAGGTGTCATCTTCACATTTTGAACTTTGTCCTTCCATCTCTTTGTGAGCACCAAGCTGCTGCAAATGTTGCTCTAGCTCTTTAACGTAATTGATGGCGCCGCCTATAATTGATGCTTGATCAACCTGATCAATTTTACAGTACCAATACTTCGAGTCGAATTAACGTAAAAGGAAATCGAATGTGAAAGAAGCATAAGAAAGTCGCTTTCACCAACATGATGGCCTACTTGAATTTTGATTTTGAATAAGCATCCTTTTAAGAAATATGCTTGTTTGACTTTACAAAATATGGTAATAGTATCTCTAGAGGTAAAGAGTAGAATGATGCTGGATGCAAAGAGTTATGCTGCCACTGCCAGTGAATTGTCCAAAAGCAATGTGCAATTTCCTCTTGACTTCACTTAAATGAGTGAACTTTATGTTAGTGATATTTCCATTCATGACTGTGCCACATGAAGTTTCCCCAAGAAGCACAGGCAAGCAAATGGAAGAGCAGAAGAGAGAGAGAGAGAGAGAGAGAGAGAGAGAGAGATTTTTTACCTTTTGGACATGAGAGTCAGGCATGAGAGAACGCAAGACAGAGAGGTGCTCATTCATCTGCTTTCTTCTATTCCTCTCAGTGGCAATGTGAGCCATCCTCTGACTCTCCATCTCTTTCTTGTTCTTCCTCCTCTTGTACCGACACCGCTTTGGCCGGTCGATCAAAGCCTTTGATGATACATTTGACTCATGATTCCACCCACCACATTCGTGGTCTTCTGTTTGGATCTCTGGAGTACTAAGGAAATGGCTGTTCTCACACTGCTCTTGATCACCAAAGTCAAAGCTCCAACACTCTCCCAACAAGCTTTGGACTTCTTTGCAATTATAATAATTAAAGGGGTCATCTGGAAAGACCACAGCTTCAAGTGCCATTCCCTCCCTCCCTTCCTCCCTCTCTCTCTCTCTCCAAATCAAGGCAATGTCAAAAAGCTGATAGATTAGTTTAATGTGGGGGAGATCTAAAGAGAAAAGTGCCCTGCCCTTTTGCTTTTGGATGGGCAAGGTTTGAAGCTTTTTAAAGACCGCGTTAATGAGTTATCTTTTCATATTTTTTCTTCTTTTTCTTGTACAGCGAATTGCACGTGAAATAGAGACATGAGCCTACCCGAAAGATCAAAAATAAAGACAAAGGGTCATCAGATTTTGTTTCTCCTACGTACCTTAGGAGGAGAATGCACGGACAAGGTTTTTCAAGGAACATGTTCCTGGCCGTGTCAGAGTTAAGGGGTCTCATAAACGACTCATTAGCTCAACAAATGTTCAATTCTTTTGCCATGTTAAATAAAGAAAATGACAGCACAGAATAATGATACTAGTGTTACCATGAGCTCATAGCAGATGTTGAATAATACTTTTAAAATCATGTAACATGTTTCAATTTACTTAGAATTATAATCATTCTTTGTGAAATTCCGCCAAATCCTAATTTTTTTTCTTGTGATACATCAATGCCTCAATTTTTTTTCCATCTCACCAATGCCCCAAATTTGTACCACCCAAAAACACTTTCCGTCACAGTTTTGTCCATAATTAAAAGTCCAACATGACAACATGCATAGACAGCGCCACGTAGGATTTATAACAATCATTATGGGCCGAAGGTATTTTTGGGTCATTGATAAAAGTTTGGGGATATTGATGAGCCAAAAAAAATAGTGTACTGATGTTATTATGATGAAAGGAAAACAACATTTGAAAGAATAAAATCTCCAAACAGTTGTCACATTGACAGCCACGTTATTGAAAGTGCATTCTTTTGTGGAGAACAGGGCTGTGAATATGGGGAGAAATGTGTACTTTGTTCAACAATTACGACAATTCATTCAAACGATTCTTGGTAAAACATTATGCCTCTCTGTAAAGACCAAGAAATGTGCACTTATCGAAGAGTTGTTGTATGCATACATAGGGCAAAGACTCCACTAATCTAATTCCAAAAGCTAGAACAAGGGAAAAATAAACGTCTGAATAAAGTATCACGTCCCGCTTTGATCTTCATTTGAAGACACCTTTTCCCTTTTGTGGGGTCTCAATCCCTTTATTTATATTTTATGTCTTCAGTCTGAGGTAGGCTTATTCGCGTAATAAGGACAGGCAGTCGGATGGTTCCAATGAATCAAACCCTCTTATGTCCACTTCAGGTGCAATGAAATTCAGCCATGGAAAGCAGAAAAAGGTTCTCATTTAAGATGCGCAAGGACAAAAAGAGAGGTTAGGATCATCTTCCCTAAAGCTAAATCCAACCCCCTTTTGTCTGTCGCTAGCAAGGAAAACCTGCATTGGGGGTAAGACTATAGTTTTTATAGCTTTCCATCCGTCTGATGATAAGGTGGTTTGTCCGGATCCATGATGTATCTTTGCCCAAACAAGTATTTTCGCGCCACTTAGTCCCGTATTTGGCGCTTGCCTACAGTTTGCATAGAAGCTGGCCTCGATAATAAGTTAGGAAAGCTACAACTCGGAGGATTGAAGCTCTCGTCTAAACCGCCAAACTGTCAACTAAACAAAACCAAACCTCGAGTGCCCAGTAGACTTCCTATAAGGAGGCCTAATGCAGCAGCCTTAACGCAGGCACGGCAATTGCTTGGTTGCATTGTCGATGAAATCTTGGCTGAAAAGAGACTTCGCCACAGCATAATCTTAGCAGATCCAAAGGACGAAATCTTTAAGCCATACATTGTCAAGCAGAGGGGAGACTGAGCACGGCCAGGAGGTCTCTTGCAACGCACGTGCACAGCACAGCTCTGCAGGGAGATCAAAACACGAGTGGAGAGTATCCACTGCCCAGAACAGCATTCATCCATCATCACACGTACATGGAAAGAAATTTAAAAAATAAAATAAAATGAGTACAGATACAACCAGTTACAACTTACATGTTAAACGTGTAGAATTTTCCAAACCTGTCTGAGTACAAATGAGTTATTTTGAGGAATAAATTTATCTTTTCTCTTTCCTTCTTTTCCTTTTCGTTTGTCATCATCAGGCTAAACAAGGACGTGCAAGCTTTGCAGATTCCCATCAGAGCCGAAACAGCGGCGCAACAAAAACCGCTTACTCGAGAACAGCGGAGAGGGCATCGACAAGAACACCGCGGAATCTTTGTGAGGCCAAAAGATCTTTCCCTTGGACCCTTTTTTCCCCGTCCCTCCTTTTCCTCTCTCTCTCTCTTCCTGAAGGGTTTTTTTTTTTTTAGGGTTTGCATGAACTCGTGGCCTGGAATCCGCCACGTCGGATTACGGATTCTCCCAGCGTGCGAGCTCGAGAGGTTTGCGATTGTCTCGACTAGGAAATTGGAATGAGATGCTGTTTTTCTTGTTGCCCTTTTCCTTTTCTTGTCAAATAATTTTGGAAAGAAATCTCTTTCGATTTGGTGGGACAAGTAGACCAAGGATTTTAGGTGAAACAGTGGAAATAAATTGTTGGTTTGGTTTGAACTGGGGCAATTGGTTTCGGGTTGATTCTTGATCAATAACTAAAATCCTATCAGGTGGGGGATCGTTTCGGCTCTTTCGAAACCGAAAATTCAATCATGCCCATAGGAGAATTGGATTAGACCGGTATTGTCGAATTTTTCCCTTGTCGGGGATCACTGAAGTACTTCGTATCTTATTGGGCCATCCAGGATTGAGCCTCCTTTTAGGACTTCTATTTCTTTTTTTTTTCAAATAAGATGAAAACAGGATTAAAAACCTAGTTATGATTCAAAATATTGACCCGAGAAACGAACCGATCTACGTCCAACCCATGCATTATTACTCATGAACTTATTTGACTTAAGTCAGAACCAACCTCGAACCAACCAGTTTAATATTTGCTTTGAGCCAATTCCCGAGTTGAAATCGAGATCAACGACCCTCGCCCTACTTGCATCGATTTTTTCTTCACCTATTGTCCGTAGGATGCTTAGGTAGCCAGATAGGGTTCCGTGGGAAGAATGATCAAAGGGCAGCGGCTAAAATGCGTGAATAGAAAGAAAAGGAGCCTTCTTGGGCATTTGGTGAACGCAATTAAAGCCTAGTAATCAGACTGTTAATGGCTCGAAAGCACATTGGTCACTAATAAAAATTATTTGAAATAATTACACTTCAGTTGAGTTGATTATCAATTTAACTCTAGATAATTGTCCAAAAGCTATAAACCTATTGTACGGCAGCTAATGTAATAATAAATCTTTTAATTGTACTAATTCAGTTCGAAACATTTTAATTGTACCAATTCAGTTTTAGATTTTTGTAAATGATTTAACGAGTTATCAATTTAGTCATTCTATCTAATTTCCAAATATCACTAACGTAGACAATTTTTAAAAAAATCTAATTTTTATTAATCTTTTATTGATTTTTTTTTGTCTTTTTTTCCTCTTTTACACACGGGCCATCAGTCACTAACTAAGAACTGGCGACACCACTAGCCCCTAGGCGAGGGCTAACGACCCCCATCGGCCCCTCGGCGGGGAGGCTTTAGGGCTGCAAACCCCTCCCCGGTGGTGGGCAAAGTTTGCGCCCATTGCTATGGCCCACTCGTGATGCCTTCATCAACCACAATGAAGGCTTGCAAGCCCTCGCACACAGCCTATGAGGACTTTGTGGCCTTGCTTAGGGCCAGCAGGAGTCACCAGTCCTTACTCGACCCTGTCTAAAAAGAGGGAAAAAATAAAATAAAAAATAAAAAAATCAATAAAGAAATATTTGAAGAAGAAGTTAAAAAAGTTGTCCTCGTCCACATCGGTTGCACCGCATACGATGACCAACACTAAGTTGATCGCTATGTTAGAGCTGAAAGGATTAAATTGACAATTCATTAAAATTTAGGATTTTTGGCAAATCGTTAAAATGTATATAACTAAATTGGCATGATTAAAATGTTTAAAATCAAAGTGACAATTTATTAAAAGGTTTATGACTAAAATGATCGTTGTAAAAAAGTTTAGGATTTTTTTATAATTTTTGGTGATTGGGAGTTCGATTCCTATCTTTGGGACTTGAGATTTGACAAAAAGCTCACAATATTGAAAAACAAAAACCGTAGGAAATTGTGTTTACATTTATCACCCGTATGATGATTACAAATTTCCAACTGATATAGTTAATTATCGATTTTATCCCTAGTTGCCTCGACGAGGCTTAGAGAGATTTATTTATTTATTTTTTAATCACGTTCAAAGGTTCCAAGTTCCTTTCCCAATAAATTTTTGACATCTTTTTTTGTCTAATTTTACTGTAAATTTCAAAATGGGAGAGGGTCGATTTGTCCATGGAAACTGTACATTTGCTTGTTAGGTCAATGTAATAGAAGTCTTAAGACATTTTGATTGAGAACATCACCAACAACGAGCTTCTGTCTGAACCTATCGTCATCTTCACGTGTGCTCCTTAACAAATCTCCTTCCTCGCATGTGAGCCACCTACATTAGAATCGCTCCCCCTTCGTCCAAATATCCTTTTGCACTTACATTATCTCAACTTGAGAATCTCCACCTCAATCCTCCTGACCTAACAAAGCTTGGGGAAGCTAGGGAATACCATATACCATCCCGATTAGGGAAATAAATTAGAATTTTCCTTTTTGAGAACCAATACTCATTCAAAAGTGGGCTGCTAATTAACCGTCGGTTTCGATACTACTTGTTGGGTCGACAAAATGAAAACCCAATACCTTTAAATGGGAAGATCACCAAGGAAGAATCGAGTCCAATCTCGTTAGCATACTTAATTAGACTCACATTTATTCAAAAGTTCAATCAATGTGTTATGAGTCGATTTAGATATATTAATTACTTCACCTTATATCACATTTTCAATTTGGATTTGTTTCGCCTAAGCCTTCACGTATACACCCAGCATTTTTTTTACCAAGTATCAAACATCCAATTGAAAATAAGAAAAGCACAATAAAAAAAAAAAAAATGGGTCATTTCTTTTCGCTAGTAGAAATAAAACTTGAACCACTAGGAACATATTGATTGATTATTTTACTAAAAGATAAGTAAATGTAATTGAGTTTAAAACTTTTGTAAAGTGTAATTGAATTCTAAAACTTATCATGAATATGCGATTGTTTCTTAAAATTTTCAAAATGTGCAAATTAAGTTTTAAGACTTATCAAATTGGTTAGATCAAGTCCTTTTATTGATCGCATTTTTTAAAAATTTCTAAACACGATTGTTCTTTCGTAATAAATTTTTAAACTTTTAGTGCACTTATCCATTTTACTAACTTCGTAAAATCAATCATTATAGTCGGAAAGAAGAGGAGAAGCCAACCTAAAGAAGATCGTCGGCTAAACAAAACTATGAAAGAACTCTCAAGTCCCGTCAAATGTTGATAACAATGATGTGCAAGTCGCATCACACGTGAAGCTTTTAGCAGCAGTCCCCCCATCTAATTAATTAAGATTTCGGGGAGCAATTATGGGCCTTGGGCCCATCTCAGCTGGTTTTGGAAAAACTTCCCGTTTCCATCCACAGGAATTGGCGATGATGATGGGACGCTCCTTCTGGTAAAAAGTGAAGGTTGGTGGGCACTAGAAATTTGATAAAACGTTCATCGATCGATTTACCGATTGCACAAAGTATGATAATGACATCGATGGCGGTTGCTCTGAATCTAAACTAATTTCCAAATCGAACCCTAGTGAAAACTTGATGTTTTCCTGGGGATAGCATCAAGCGCTAAGCACTGAGGGTCTACAATGGATTAACTTGTTGTAATTGTATATCTAGACATCGTCTTATCTCTTTCGCATGAAGCGATTCAACAATTTGCTAATGCCACTCTCTATCACATTATTCGGGCTAGAAATATCTTGGTACACGAGCAGTCCGTCGTGTGGGATTCTCGTGTCTTGTTGAGAGAACAAAAAGTCTCCGATGAATATGTCGGATTGTCCACACGGTAGTCACCATCTCCTAATTTCATCAGCTAGGTAGGTAACCGTCCTGACTGTCACTGAGATAAAATCTTTTCGATCACTAGTGATGCTATGTTGACGATTACGTGAACTCATACCATTTTGTCGGATTAGCTTGTGGAGAGGTATCTGTCTATTCGTGGATCATGATGAACAGTTTCAGCTGGAACGTGTTCGCGGAAAAGTCAATGGATGGCTTGTCGACATAATGGGATTCTGCATAGCACCGATCCCTTAATCTTCACAGCATCTGGAGTTTGTAAGGGCCATAGGTTCTTGAAGAGAGGACCCGAAATCATGGGCTGCTCGTCAAAAGTTCTGGACTCAACTCACAAGTCTCTGGCGAAACATTTATGGGGACGATGAAAATCTCAATTCGGCCCTCGACCCGGGATTTTCTGTATCCTTGGAGTCGACCAAAGCTGCTCCCAATTTGATGATGCGCTCTTCGAAATGTAACTCTTGTCATAATCAATATGTTGATTGTCCTCTCGCTATTCCTTTGGGAATGTGCATGCAATTGGGAGCTTTAATTGTGAGACAATTTCGGCATATTGGGGAAGAATTTGAAGTGATACGGGTTGATCCAGATGCTAAATTGACAGTAATTTGGATACCATGGCTGAGTCGGACCTTGTTTTCGTCCATTTCGGAGGGAACAATGACATTGTCTAATTAATAAGACGGTGGTGACTAGTAAAAAGCTCCATGCCAAAGGATAAGTTGTGAACTAGTTTATGATTCATTGCACATCTGTAAACCCTAGTTCATCTTCCGGCGCAATCTAAGAAGTGTTTGGAGCTGGAGTAAGATCAATCTATTTGATAAAGAGAGGTGCTAAGTGCATATAAGGCTAGGTAGGATATGGGTGTGCTTATCAAAGGGTCCAGGCCCAAATAAGTCTTTCTCATATCTTAGTCTGGCGTTACGTAATTGTGAAGTAAATCAAGTGGCGAAGTGGATTGTCAAGGCTCAAAGACAAAATGTCCTTCCTCCAAATTGGGTTTCACACCCCACATGTGTGCGCGGAAGCCCTTTGGGCTCTTATATGTTCGAAACTTCTATTATGTATATCACAACAAAATAGTTTATGAGAGATATCTCTGTGACAAAAAAAAAAAAAAAAAACAAAATAGTTTATGATTCTTGCATGCCGAAGGTTCTTGCTCCCACTATATTGAAATGAAGTAATACATAATTGACACGGTTAGTTGTGACATGAGAAGATTTCTAGTCTAAAATCTAAAGGTTACTTATTTAAATCTTACCAACTGCATGCAAATCGCTTTATATTAGAATCAACTGCAAAGATCTGGATTTAACCAGTTCATGGGGAAATTTGTAGGGTGTTCTATGGGTCTTCAAGTAGAAGGGTCTCGACACTTGTGTCTGTGAATTATCAAAAAGAAGTTAAGTATGCCCTCTTTCTGGAAAACATGGAAAAGTGTAAAAAAAGTCAAAATTTGTGTATTTGTACAAATTTAGTCTCAAACCTTTTGATTTGTGTCAATTTAGTCATTTTCGGCTAATTTTGATGCGACTTTTTTCGACTAGGCGCTAGTTGGCTAAC
This sequence comes from Eucalyptus cloeziana, assembly GCA_014182715.1. Lineage (NCBI taxonomy): Eukaryota > Viridiplantae > Streptophyta > Magnoliopsida > Myrtales > Myrtaceae > Eucalyptus > Eucalyptus cloeziana. The sequence goes on along the minus strand of CM024635.1, from coordinate 27,158,485 downwards.
ATGGCACATGATTGATTTTGATGTAAATAAATTTTAATAATATATATATTTTTTATTTTAGATTTTATTTTGTGATTTTCATTTTCTTTTCCTTTATGATTTTTCTTCTCCTCCCCTTTCCTCTAGCCGATCGCCTAGGTCCGGCGACCAACCAAAGGCGACGCTCGGTGAGGCTTGAGCCCTTGCTAGAGGCCGCGAGGGGCGCTTGCCGACCATGGGCAAGGCTAGCTCGAGCCTACGTAGGCCGCGAGGGCGGCCTCGCTTTGCTAGCCATGGGTGAGGCCCAGCCTCGCCGGATCCGGCGAGATCGAGCCTTGCCCGGCCTTTGGCGAGGGCTCAAGCCCTCACGGGCGTGACCTCGTCGCCTTTGGCGAGGGCTCAAGCCTCGCTAATGGCGGTGAGCCTTGCTAGAGGCTGGCAAGGTCAAGGTTACCGAGGCTCGATGACTAGTTGGAGGAAGCAAGAGTAGAAGAAAAAAAAAAAAAAAAAAAAGAAAAGAAAAATAAAAATTTCACAAAAAATATTTAAATATTATTAAAAATAAAAATTTCACAAAAAATATTTAAATATTATTAAAAATTGTCTATGTCGGACTACTCGTACCACATCGACCCCGACCAGTCCCAATCAACAAAATCCGGTCAAAATTAGTAGAAAGGATTGAATCGGCACTAAATTAAAAAGTTTATGACTAAATTGGCATTAATAAAAGTTTAAGACTAAATTGGTAAAAATTTAAAAGGTTTAGGATTTTTTTGACACTTTTCCCATGAAAAACATATATTGTCTTTCTAATATAATTTTTTTCCTTTTTAACCAATAATTAGTTAGCTTAGATGTCAAAGGAGTTTACCTTTCTTCTTACAAAACATGAGAGCATTTTAAAAGTAAATCTTGAATGCACTTGGCCAGCACGGGGAGTTCGCCTTAAGAAAGTCATAAACTTTTTACAATTGTGCAAATTTAGTCTTAAACCTTTTGATTTGGTATTTATTCCTTTATGGCTAATTTTGGCGCGATTTTGCCGATTCGACCGGTTGGTGATGTGATACAATCGATGCTAACGTAAACAAACCTTAATGATATTTTAATATTTTTTTATTTATGATTTTATTTTTGATTATCATTTTCTTTTCCTTTTTTTATTTTTTCTTCTCCTCCATTTTCCTCCAGCTGGTCGCTGAGGTCCGACAACCAACTAAAGGTGATGCCCGGTGAGGCTTGAGCCCTTGCTAGAGGCTGTGAGGGCTGCTTGCCAACCATGGGCGAGGCTAGCTCGAGCCAATGTAGGTCGTGAGGGCGGCCTCGCTTTGCTAGCCATGGGCAAGGCCCAACTTGGCCAAATCTAGCGAGGTCGAGCCTTGCCTGGCCTTTGGTGAGGGCTCAAGCCCTTGTAGGCGTGACCTCGTGGCCTTTGGCGAGAGCTTAAGCCTCGCTAATGGCTAGTGAGCCTTGCTAGATGCTGGCAAGGTGAAGATTGCCGAGGCTCGACGACCGGCTGGAAGAAGTAGGAGCATAAAGAAAAAAGAAAAAGAAAAAGAAAAAATAAAAATTTCTCAAAAAATATTTAAATATTATTAAAAGTTATTGATGTTAGCACCGCCCGTACCATGTCGGTGACCCGGCGCCCGATTAACAAAATCCGGTCAAATTAGTTGGAAGAATTGCATTGTCACTAAATTAAAAGGTTTATTACTAAATTGGCATCAATAAAAAGTTTAAGATTAAATTGGTAAAAATTTAAAAGGTTTAGAACTTTTTTGACACTTTTTCCATGGAAAACATGTATTGTCTTTCTAATAATTTTTTTTCCTTTTTAACCAAGAATTAGTTAGCTTAGATGTGAAAGGAGTTTACCTTTCTTCTTACAAAACATGTGGAGAGCACTTTAAAAGTAAATCCTGAATGCACTTGGCCAGCACGGGGGAGTTCGCCTTAAGATCATTCATAGAGGTGGACCGAGAAACGCAAAAATTAGTCTGGACGTCATCTAACTGTTACCCAAATAATAAAGAGTTTTCAAGCCCTCTCATATTCTCTCTCTCTCTCTCTCTCTCTCTCTCTCTCTCTATATATATATATATATGCATAGTCAAGGTCAATGAACCGGTTTGAGATGTGGGCTTTGGGCGGAACCTGTTTTGACTTTCAAATTGAATTTCTCCACATCAATATTTTGAGCTTCCTTGGACTTCAAGCCTTTGGTAGGTGACCGAATTCAAGAAGGCAAACATGGACATTCCTCTTCCCTCTTTTCCCCTTTTTTTTACTAATCGTATTCATCAAGTTCACGTAGTCAATGCGAATATGGTAATGGGGTGACCGCACGACCCGAGGGATGAGGGCATTTGTTTTTCCGAGTGGTTTGTTGGGCACTCTTCGTGGAAACTGTCTTGGCCTTTTGCGTCAATGAGGAGAAAAGCCAGGTTGACTATGATAATATATGTAGGATTGTGTTTCTGTCCCCAAAGTATAATGTGTTAGAGAATGGTGACTAGATGACGAAATTATGAAGCGTGTGATTGGTTCAAACCATGATATAACGAACTAACATAAAAAAAAAAAAAAAAAAAAAAAAAAAAAAAAAAAAAAAAAAAAAAAAATTGAACTCGAGACCTTTTCTTGCAATGTTGTAATGACGATTGAGATACTATAAAAGGGTTGCTCACGAGTTAGGTTGCACCGACAGCGGACACGCGACACGCGACACGACACGACACGACACGCCGATATGTCATTTTTCAAAAGTAGAGAATTTTCGACTCATTCGTTAACACGTTATATATTAAATAAATATTTTAATATATAAATGCATAAATAACCAAATAATAATAATAATAATAATAAGAGCCTATAATTAATTTATACTAAAAACATTAATCTTACATTTGTTAATATCATTCATTGTTTTAATTTGACAAATTCAACTACATTTTATTATAATAATCCATAAAACTTAGAAAAAAATAAGTAATCCATGTTCCACTATTAAATTTGAAATTTAACAATAAGAAAAAAAAATAATCAACATTTCCATCATCAAATATAACACAAAAATCATTCATCTATGTTATCCACTTCTTTTGAAAAAAAAAAAAATACAGACTCCATCTCCAGCTCATCAAGTGAAAAATTTGCAACTTCAAGCACCCCAACATATTCAAATGAGTATTGGAAATTTGTTTTAGCTTTTTTTTTTCATATATTTTTATTTAGACCCTAGAAGTTTTGGAAATTTATAAAAATAACCCCGTGCGTGTCGGGATTTCGACTCGCGTGTCAAAGGCAATTGACCGCGTGTTAGAGCGTGTCGGACACGTGTTGGAGTGTCGGACACGACACGAAAGGTCTTGAAGAGTGTCCGTGCAACCTAGCTCACGAGAGTCTTCTAAAGTGCTGATATCATGTTGGATTGAACGTGCTGCCATTTTTTTAAACTACTTTAATCTATTAGAGAGTGATAGACATTATGCTTGATATCATAAAGTAAGGACAATCAAATGCAACATGGGCCATTGAGATTTGAAAGTTTGAACTATGGCTGTCGGATTACATGATATTTCATAGAGAAGTTCTTGAGGGGAAAAAAAAAATGTATCTAAGATCCCCTCAAGTCATTGAAATTTAGGTTCCTCCACGTCAAGACTAATGATGAAAGGAATTTACCATTCTCTTTCACTTTCCTTTTTTCTTCTTTCGCTTTTCAGCAATGAACAATAAACCTAACTTTATATCGCGCACGAAGTTGATTTCGTCACTGCCTCCATCGCCACAGTTGCCACCACCTCACCAACCCTTTGCCTCTAGCCGCCATTACTACCATCGACCCGGCAGCTTTCATTTGCTTAATCCAAGATTAACTAAGACAACTAAGATGAGGTTGAGATATCTGTCAACTTGAGCTGTAGGAGGCATAATTGACTCACTGTTCTATCCTTTGACATTATTGATAACATCTCATGACGATAACACATTTAATTGCAATGACAGCCTATGCATGGGTCCTTCAATTTTCATTTACGCCATGCTTGTAGAAAAGCTGCATCGTCTCTCTAGTAGTAAACACTTCTTCGTTTTGATGCCAGATAGATTTCTTGTTTATTTTCTTCAAAAGAAATCGACCTGAAAGGAACTTTTCCCCATGTTGCCGATAAGATGTCAAGTTGAAGGATCACGCACCTCCCCACCGCCACCGGCCGCCTTCAGATCTGGTCGCTCGCGGCTAAGCGCCGTCCATTGCGCCCACCAGCTGAGCTTCGCGGTGGAGTAGCAAGGCCGAAGAAGATGATGATTAGTGTTGTATGAGGGTAAAAGATGAAAACACAATTATAATGAGGGCGATATTGGAAAGAAAAAAAACTCATTAAACCTTCTATCAGCATTTCAAATGTTAGCATTTGGCCAAGGATACCTCCAAATGCGGCCAAATGCTGAACCAAACGCCTAAAATTTTTCCCAAGAGACTTTTAGGGCTAAAAGCCCCTTGAGAATGCTGAACCAAATGGGGCTTAAAGGCAAGATGAAAGTGAACCATCAACTGGGTCACAACAGAGGAGTTACCTACAATCGCAGTCCCATCGATGGACGAGATCAGCCTAGCGTCTTCGACCAGGTCACATAGCATTCCTCTTGCGGTCTTCTGCTATGCAATACATTATTCCCCGCGCAAATGGAACTACTTTGTACAATCTTGGACTGGCTCCCTTCAATATAATAAATCCTTTTGTCCACCTAAATAATATTTTTGTACATCCAATGTTGAAAGTACATACTAAAATGGCTTATGGTGCTGACGATAAGCTTGGCTATTCATATTTTCAAAGAGAAATAAAATAAGCGATAAGCACCCCTTTATAAGGGGCAAGGCATACATCATTCTTAAAATAAAGAATTTGGATACACGAACCCGAATGACATAGGGCAAATCTGTAACACAGGTGCTATTGTAATGTTAGGAAGAAAGATGCTACGGCAATGAAAAGTCTCACTTGGCAACTATTAAAGTATCCTTTTTTATCATAGCGGATGGAATCTACAAGGTCAATACTTTACCCATCTCTATGTAGTCAGATCTCAATGCTTGTGGCTTTAATTATAAAATATTTTATATATGATGATCATGAAAAGTATTCTAGGCAAAATACAAAATCGGATTAACATGAACTTTCTTCTCTATTAATGATTTGAAATTTCTAGTGTAGTTATACAAATAAAAACTGTATGTATGTCTTAACCCGGCCTAGGGTATAATAATTTACACCATCAATTTACCAGAAAGAAGTCGTTAATCTTTTCGAATCTTGCTTATGAGAGTTAAGCCTTCACTACTGATTAATTACCTGATTCCAAAAGTTTAACAGATGAAATTCTTCTTCGTAGTCCTAGCGATAGATTTAAAGTACCAAAAAAAGAATTGTCACTTCGGTTTTCTGTCTTTTTTTTTTTTTTTTTTTTTTCCTTTTTAAACTCTATGGCGTCCCCATTTCCTAGCAGTGAGTCATTGGCATATCGTGCGGAACAAATCCCTATTAGGTATTTTCTTTGGGAAGGAATTATCTATGAGAGTTAACCAATGATCTCTACTTTCCTTTTGGTTTCTTTCTATACTAGTACCGTGGTCGTATAAGGCATCTACTACTTTATTTGCATTCAGACGCAGCTCTTATCATATATCTTTTGCATCGATGGTTTCATTCCAACCACCCAAAAGGTTGACCCAAGTCTTGCATGCGAAATCTTCCTAATTTTTCGAACACACCAACTTCCCAAAAGCAGAAAAGTTTGGGAGAGGACCATAGGACAATTAGGCATTGCAATGTGGATGATTCCATCGATTAAAAAGGAGGAATCTACCCGGAAGAGACTGTGTAAATTAATGGGATGGTGGCAGGCTTAATCAGCCTACGCTTTACCATCGACCAAACATTGATTGTAGCACCAAGGTAGCAGACATTCAATCGATGCAGTTCATCAGCTGAAGTTCCAAAACACCACCTACGCAAGGCCAAATCAAGATCGCCCACCACAGGCCAAGGTTCAAAGAGGAAGAAAACTGGGCCATCAAGAACAAGAAAAGAGAGAGAATGTTGTTTTTAAGGTGAATTTGTCATCAATGAGCGACGGCTAAAATGAGGAGAAGGGCGGGGCGGGGGCTCGTCTAGCGACCACCCACGACGGCGAAGGTGGTCCATAGCAGCGACTACGACTCGATGTTTTGAACGTGGTAAAGTCCAACGCCCTACATGGCCTCCGATGTTTTTAGTGATCCATAGGGCGTCTACTTGTCGAATCGTGGTGGATTAGAGAATCCACCTACTTCTAGATGGGTTCCTCTTGTAGACTTTTTCTGGATACTTCCATATCCGCATAGTCAGCCATTATTGTTGACTTAAATTTCTTGAAGGGAAAGTATGTAATTTTTTTTTTTTTTTTTGGTGGTTTATAAATGGCCTATGGAGTTTTCAAATTCTTCCTTATCATGGGAAGGATTCCAAGATAGCTTTCGTTCTAAATAGAGAGAACGAAAGGTGACGACAGAAATATGTACAAAAATCTAATATTTAGAAGGATATATGATAGGACATGCAGTATCGAGTGATTATTTAATTCATGAACTTATTTAATTACTCGAATATTAATAATTCCAATTATCGATACGTTGCACAAGACCCGGAGTCAGTATAGAAGTATTATATATAATGAAATTGCCAAATTTGACCGCAAGGAGGCCTGCCTCGTGGGCACAACTTTGCATTTCAAATCCACATAACTTTCAACTCTGATATCAATTACCATCTAATGAGAGGATTGCAATTGCGCCACCAAGTCTTAAATTTTATGTGTACAAGATACAATCAACCCCTAAATTTTTGAATCGATTAATCCTAAACTCTTTTATAAAAAATGTAATTAAATCCTAAATTTGGTATTGAAATATTCAATTTAAGGGTGAGGCAATTTTTAAGTGACACATAAGCAATTTTAGGTACTGTTGATCACAAGGTCTTGATTGTGCTTTTAACAATCGGCGTAGAACTTAATTGATCCGCATATAGATAATTGCCATGCAAGACAACAATTGCAGAGCTCCATAGGATATATGCATCCATTCCAAAATCATCCTCAACACAAAAACTAATAGCTTCCTTCCGGCAATGTGCGATCATTCATTTCTTTATGCAATCGGTGTAGTTATAAGTCCCAAAATGTCGCTTTAAAATACAGTATTTCTCACCTTATCAAGTACAACTTGTTCCAACAAAAGAAAAAAAGTATCAACTCGTTAGAAAAATCGCATATGAACGGCTTGTTATAAAAGAAATTTGTAATGAAAAATCGCTTTCTTAATGAGAAAAGGACCATATTAATAGGCCCAATAAATTTGGAATATTCAAGCTAAAAGATTTAGTAATGTTGCGGTGATCACAAGTCTGAATAAAGCACCCGATCCTCACTTTGAAAAAAACGACGAATTACTAAAAAAAAGGCCTAAACCTCCAAATTTCTCCATTATTTGGAACCTTCTGCAGCTTCCTTCCCCGAACCCACGTGGCACATCATTACTGACCATCCCATTGCATCACTCCATACGAAATTCAGACAGACGAAGCTGTTCCCGGGCCCCACCACCCCCCGAAATTTCCACATTCTCTCTCTCTCTCTTCTCCATCGTTCAACACGCCTTCCTCTCTCTCTCTCTCTCTCTCTCTACCTCTCCCTCATTTATATGCCCCCGCAAGACACTCCCCAGCCCATCACCAACTCTCTCTCTCTCTCTCTCTCTCTCCCTCTGCGCCGCCGAACGCCGCCGTGGACCGCCGTTCTCTACGACCCGAGTTAGCACGCACTCCGACTGACCACCTACGTTCCGGTCACAAGATGAGGTCCTCCGGGAATCTGTCCCCCTCGCGGTCGTCGCTCGCGCTCCTGCTCCTGCTGTGGTCATGCGCTTCCTCCGCGCCGTTCGCCGCCGCGCAGCCCGGCGTCAACGCTCCGCCCGACGGCCAGAACCCGTACGCCTACACGCGCTTCAGCCCCTCCATGGCGGTGATCATCGTCGTCCTCATCGCCGCCCTCTTCTTCATGGCCTTCTTCTCCATCTACATCCGCCACTGCTCCGACGCCAACTCCGCCAGCGTCCGCCCCGGCGGCGTGGCGGTCGGGATGGGCCGGTCGCGGCGCGGCGGCGCCTCCCGCGGCCTCGACCCGGCCGTCATCGCGACCTTCCCGACGCTCGTCTACTCTGACGTGAAGGACCTCAAAATCGGAAAGGGGGCGCTGGAGTGCGCGGTGTGCCTGAACGAGTTCCAGGACGACGAGACGCTCCGGCTGATCCCGAAGTGCGACCACGTGTTCCACCCGGAGTGCGTCGACGCGTGGCTGGCCTCTCACACGACCTGCCCGGTGTGTCGCTCGAACCTGGTGCCGCTGCCCGGCGAGGGTCCGTTCGAGCTACCTGAGTTGGCTCGCCAGTCGGAGCTCGCCGGAGAGGACGAAGAGAATCAGAATCGGGACGGGGATCTGGAGCGAGCGATCGCAACGTTGGAGCGCGAAGATGACGAAGTCGAACTCGAAGCCGCGGTGGACCGTCAAGCGGCCGAGCCGCCACCCGAAGCGGTGGATCTGAGCAAGACGCTGAACCGGAACCGTACGCGCGGGGGCTCGCGATCCAGCAGGATGGCGTGGAGGCTCCTCTTCCCGCTGTCTCACTCGACCGGGCACTCGCGGGTCCAACCGGGGGAAGACACGGAGCGCTTCACGCTGAGGTTGCCGGTCGAGGTGAGGAAGCAGATCGTGAACCGGCAGCTGAAACGGGCGATGAGCATGGTGGTGTTGCCCCGGGAAAGCAGCACCCGGCGGGCCTACCGGGCCGGAGCTGGAGAAGGGAGCAGCAGGTTCGGCAGGTACTTCAGCTTCCGGCGGCTGGACCGGTCCGAGCCTGGAGCTAAGTCGGACCGGTGGTTCTTCGGGAGAGTCCCGCCGCTGTTCTCGAGAGCATCGTCATTGAGGTCGCCAAGGGTGGCGGCAGCCAGTGACGACGGAGGAAGCGTGGGTTCTCGGCGGAGCAGGATGGAGGCCGCTGAATCGAGCGGTGCACCGCCTCGCCCGCCGGTTTAAATTGCCACTGAGCTCCATTCTTTTTCCCACTACCGGAGTTGCACCGGTGACGGCTTTGTCAACTTGTAAAATGCCGATTCTTTAGTTTATTTTATTTTCCTTTTTTTTTCGTTTTTATATTTTCAATTTCTTTATTTTCCTTTTGTATGTTCTTTACATAGTGCCCGAGAGGTATGGCTAACTGCCGAGTTAATGAAAAGAAGACTAGGGTTCTCCCGTAACCATGTGACATTGATACAGTTGAGCTGAAGCTAAGCTTGAACTAGTCGAGTTTTCGAGTTTCAACCTTTTCATGGTTGTTTATGACGAGATTATGTTTGGTGTCGCATCAAGATACTTTGAAAATCACTAACTCGGTTATGGTTTTGCGTAATTAATCGAACAATTATGGTGGACCGACGAAAGAAACTATTGTGGCTTCATTCTTGAAAGAATGTTGACAGTAACACGTTGCTAGCACATATTAACGTCATATGTCAATCTTCTTTTGCCTATGAAAATTGTTCAAAATATCATAAATATATTGGATGGCATCTAATATAGTTTTATATTCATTTGGCTAATTTCATTAGCTTTTGACGATTTATTAACGTGGTCATTTGATTAATTTTGGTTGGAAATTATTGACAGATGGTCTATTCAACATTTGTCATCTTATGTGGATGATTTTTATCATTTTTTTCTAATCTTATGTGGGTGGCCGAGGTCGTGAAGCCCCTAGAGGTTGGTGAGGGCAATCCTCGCTTGTGGTCAACGACCGACTTTAGTAATAGGAAAAAGAAATATTAAAAAAAGAAAAAAAACTCTGAAATTTTAAAAAATTATCAAATATTGTCCACATTAATGCTAATGATGTCATGTAAGACGATTGGCGTTTACGGTAATGATTTTAGATTAAAATTGATTGGAATGACTATATTGCGTCATTGCCAATCGTTAAAAGGTTTAAAATATTAAATTAGCTAAATTGAAAAGTTCATGATTAAATTAACTATCCTAGAACTTTTTGAACAATTTATCCATTCTCTCCTTGACTGCGCCACATCATGTATTATTTCGCAATAGTACTCTTACATAAAATTATGCTTTTCATTAGTGGGCATATGGTGGGCATCCAGCTTCGTTTAGTCTCTTCAAAGGTTTTCCCAAATAGTTCGAAAGAGAAACGGAGAAGATAGACCGAGTCTTGGCCGCGTTGTTGAACGGGTCAAGAGGCATCAGTCGTTCGGACAACATGTGGATGACGGAGAGATCTTGATTTCGTCTTCAACTTTGGACTATTCTCCGGATTCCTGTGTCTTTCTTTTCTGAAATTTCACGGACGCATTAGTGTCATTATTTTCACATTCGTTGAGTAAAGTCAAACTTCTCATGGTACACTTTTTTTTTTTTTTACCGAGGAACCGTTGGAGATTATCCTTTGAAAATTACACAACCCTCCAGTGCCTGATGACATTGTCGAGCCTCGCTGCAAGCCACTATATCAGGGAAGGCTAGTTCAGGATCCCAACATCAAAACTCCCTACTTCAGATATTTTAGTAATAAGAGAGTTCGAACCCTTGATCTCTGCGATGAGGAAAATAATTCACATCAACTGCGCTGCCCTTGATTAGGCCTGTTCTTATTATATCTCTATCACAATATCCATCATTTTATAATTGTCTTTCTGGCAGGGGTCGATATTCCTAGGAGACATCGTTTTTGGACCATTTGCAATTTATTGCTAGATTTAACGTGGCGGCCAGACCAGGGTGCATTTAATTGAATTCGGCCATGATGTGACCAAAGGTACGTGGCTTTCAATTCTCTTTGACTCTTTCATGCCTACTATTCAAACGATGTCGAAGTTTCGTAGCTACACCGACGGCTTCTTGAGGTACAGCTATAAAGATTATCGCCGTGCCAATCTCTAGGATGAAAAGTGGAGACGCGGCCACATACACCACAAGATGGTTTGCTCGTTCTCTTTTTCCTAAGGAAAATTGCTTCCCCACATTTTGATAAGATCATAGAGACTCCATCTAGGGTTTCTAAGTTTATAGGGGTTTGGTTTTCTATAAGGAGTTTGTAACATTTCGTGCTGTGTCCCTTTCTTTGCACAACCCGTTAGGTAACATTCAGGACCTACCATCGGTCTAAGACTATTTTCCTCATCAAGAAATGATCGAATTAAAAATTGAGAGCCTTCATGTGTATCGAAACATGTAGAGTTCTCTATCCACATTGTTAATTGAGTTCAAATTTTGAAATCTGAAATATTGTCCGATGACGAAAACATCATTGGGAACCCTTTCGTGAGAGAAGATAAAATGTGATGGTGTGAAAAGAATCGGTGCTCAATTTGCTGGGGCCACTTCCATCTACCTATCAATGGAGTTTTCACTGCCGTCACCATCATCACTCGCAACTGCACCTTGGACATGTCTCCATCGACCTTCAAGAAAATTCACTCGGCTATCTTTCATTTTCTATGTTCTTTATTACCTTCACTATTAATTTAATGGAAGGCAAGTTTTAACTCTCCATTTCCATCTTCTAATCCTTCAAGTGAAACGATGTCATTTTGAAAGTTTCTTCGTTGCATGACTTTTACGAGTTATAATGTTGAAACTACAAACAAATACTTTTAATCTATTTATTTGGTGAAAAATAAATGATATAAAATATATTTTCCTAAAAATGATATATTGTACCACTTAAAATAATTAGATAATGAAAAATATTTTCATCATGATAAAATTTGTACTCAAATAATTTAGTTGACAACGGATTTATTTTTTGTTTTTGTAAGCGATACAAATGGCTATTTTTAAAGAAAATATATTTCAAATTATTCGTTTTTACAAAACAAACGGTGTCATCTAAGTATATCTAAACAACCAAGTTTTCCCTTCTAAGCTAAGAAAGTTTCAGTATAATTTGTCGACGGAAAATGCATGTGAAAAGTACATCCCGGATGAGGAAGTATTTTATGCGTCTGCATTATCTTTGTTGCCAACGTGATATTTAAGTAACACTAGTCAATCATATTTTATGGGAACAAATTCGCAGCTGTGCTCTTTTTTATCAACCAACTAAATATTTCAAACGTGCCCTTTTTCATTTATTTACTCATTGATTTCCAGGGCTTTTCTCTTTATCTTTCTGTACCCGACAGCAGTGGTACTGGGAATATGATTCAACCGCTTTTCTTGCTAGTTCGGACCGACGAACGAATCCCATCACAATGATAATCCTTAAAGCAAGCGTGGCCTAAATCTTTGTGTGGTCTGTATTGATTGCATGAGTCCCTTTTATGAAAGATGAGGCGCCCACCATTCTTGACTTGAGGGGCACGCAATTTTGGATTTATTCATTGTCCTTTTTTTTTTTGGTTTATTTATAAATTTGAGAAGTGCATTTTAAACTTGTCCTTAGTTGTGGAACAGAAATACTCATTCGGTGTCCCCACTTTGAAATTCATCTGGCTAAACTCGATTTTGGAGCTTACCTTAAAATGCTCTTTCTTGATTGTTCTACCATGAGATGGTCCCCTATCTGTTATTGCTTTTCCAGAACACATATCACGCACTTCATGTGAAGTAGGTGACTTCTTTTAAGTTTAGTCTGAATCCTCTGAGGTAGTTTCACGTGCTAGCAATTTTTAGGTAGATCTTATATTTGTGGGTCGGATGAGAGAAACTCTTTGTAGAGTGGGGTTCTTATGTGATTTAACGGCTCACAAAATGTAAATTTAACTTTTTCTGTGATACTAGACAACAACAAAAAAAAAGTTTTTGTATGACAAGTATATAAAGTGACCGGACTACAATAGGTTTGATAGTTTGAGTTGGAACCATACATAAGAGTCATCTTATTCAGACAAATAAAAAGAAAGAGAAAAGAAAAAGAGTGTCATCTTATTAGCATGCATGTAATGTTTTAGGGAAAATTGTCAAAAAGTTCTAAATATATTGTACTAAAACCAATTTAGCTCACAAACATTTCAATCATGCAAATTAATCATAAACCTTTTGAGAATTTATCAATTTAATCCTAACCATTTTAAGAAATTAACAGTATAGTCATTTCGACTAACTTTGAATCGATCACTGACATGACAGTTCAATCTACACCAGCCATCCTACACGATGCAACTGATATGGCGATAGTCGATGCGCGTGGATAATTTTTTTAAATTTTTTTTATTTTTACTAACTATTTTTATTTTTTTTATCTTCACAAGGTCAGCAAGGTCACAAGCCACTAAGCAAGACCATTAGGCAAGGGATGGCAATCCCTGCCGATCCTTGGGTGAGGACCACAAAGCCCTCGCTAGTCATAGGCAAGGACCTAGGCAAGGGTTTGGGATGCCCTCATTGGCCATAGTTGCCAAATCTAGCGAAAGTCATAACACAATGAAGGCAAGTGAGGGTTGTGACGCCCTTGCTGTGGCCTACGAAGGTCGCTGGGCCTCAACCAGTGGACATGTTGGTCTTGTGAAGAAAAAAAGAGAAAGAAAATAGGAAAAATATCAATAAAAGATAATAAGAACTCAATAAATAATAGTCCATGTAAGCAATATCTACATCGCTTGGGATGGCCAATATTTATGACTAAATTGACAAATTATCAAAATGTTTATAACTAAATTGGCGTGTGATCACCAAATAATAGGTTTAAGACTAAAGTAGTACTTATTGAAATATTTATAACCGAATTGATCAGTGAACAATAGACTTAGTTATTTTTGGACAATTTTCCCAATATTTTGGATGGGAGAGAATGTAGCAGTTTATAGGAGTAAAACGTCTATGATTTTTTAGCCTGAGTTAAGTACAAATTTAGTCTTTTAAGTTTTATTAGTTGTATGATTCAATCCTCTAACTTTTATTTTGTGTAATCAAGTCATCTATTTTTCTTGACTTGTGCGATTTGGCCATGTAACTTTTATGCACACAACCAAGTAATGTAAAACTTTTTTTGTTTTTTGTTTATTTGTGCAATCAAGTGTTTCTCTTACACATCTTAATTAATACCGTCAAATTAGGGTTTCTTTAATCTAATCTCCCAATGTCTCTTTGGTTGCTACGATGCTCATTTGGTGCCACATTAGTAACGGTTCCATGTTCCACCACATCAACAATGCCTCCTCACTAATCACTTTGGTGAAAGTACAGCTTCCCTTTTATATGACTTATCAATTAGTGGTAGCCAACGCATCGTGAATTAATGTCCACAGAAAGATTACCTATTGTGGGGGAGGAGGAAATTGTTGTCCGTAGGGCTGCTCCATAATTTGTGAAGAATGGCGTATGAGGATGAAGCAGCATCCTGGCCTTGCTCTGCCGTGATCCGCCGTGTAATAGGATGACCGCTCTCGTTTCGTGGTTGAGCCGAGAGGGATGGTGAGTTTTTCGTCAATAATCTGCTAGTCGAAATTTGCATGGAGGATGCCTTCATTCCACAAGTCCATAAGCCACATGTCCTCCCGAATTTCAACAGTAGATCCATTTGCAAATCTGCGCAGAATATGAGGAAGCTAACAAGTTTCTTCCTGCCCAGGAGACTGCTTTATCCCCAAGAACGTCTGTTTGCCCAGTGCTGCTGCTGTAAAACATAACTGGGGTGATGAACTGCTTTTAACAACTTGACTCCATGGAGAATTAGCATGGGTGTATAGCCTCCTCCAAGGCTCTTTAGCTAGCATGGCATCGTTGAAGGATACGAGTTGCCTACTCCACATCTAATGAGAACCTCTTTCCCTGAGCTGCTCGACATTTTCTCCGTCCAACCCTCAAATTTCGAGCCGTCCCTTGCAAGCAGCCAATAATACATTTCTCTCTTTGATTGACCTTAACAATACAGACTTCCCCAAGCGCTTTCTTATGCTTTGCAGAGATAGTTTTAACTGTTCAGGGCATGTCTAAGGAACAATGATCCTTAGATTTATTCATGTTGGTAGCTTGACTCGATGCTTGGCAGTGTCGCAGATCATGACGTTCTGTGGTTGTTCCTTAAGAAAAAGATCGATTCGTTGGCCATTGGCGAGGAGGTGAGAGAGTGTAGGGCTGTCATGGGACATTTTCGGTGCCCTTTAGATCATCATCATCGACAGCCTTAGAAATCAAAATGGCTAACATGTTTGAAATGAGAGCATCTCGACGCATTGCATTACCCAACAGACCCATTTACCATTAAAGCCCGTCTGTTTTAAACACGCCTCCAGAAAATCTCACTCCATTCTGTCGTATTTGCGCACGTCAAGCTCGAGCATTCCTTCAAAAAAATTTCTATCGTTTACGCTTCCTCGAGTAAGGGAACACTGCTTGCGCAACAAAACTTCTTGAATTTCACGGCCCTTAAGAAAAGCACTCCGTGTCGAGGAAATGATGCTTATTCGCTAGGGATTTCAATCGATTAGCCAAAATTTCAAAATAGATTTTATACATAAACTCGTGCATGAACTCTCTGATGAACACGCGGATGAACAAAACTTCTTTTGCGATCCACTGTTAGAGGAAATTTTGAACCTCGCGGATGAACTCGCTCCTGTTCCAGATATACTCATGCTCTCTCTGTCTTCGCACTCGATCCCTGCTCTCTACTTCCTCTTGACTCTGCCCTCTCTCTCTCTCCCTCTAACTCACGACTGAACCCTCATTCAACGAACGGCGGAGGCAACCTTTCGAGGTGGAGGTGGTCCCTGTAAAGGGGCTTGTCAACCATTCACTCATCTACTCAATTTCTAACCCCATCTGAGGTATGGAGATATTGCTTCCTTCTGATAACTGCTTGATCACGGGTGTAAATCAGCGATTTGAGCAAGGAGATATGATCAGGTTGTCGTCTTTGACTAGTAGTTGCACCGAGTGTTTTTGTTCCCTTTCTTTGATCGCTTAATCCTAGAAAGCACCTCGGTACAACTCCTCTTACCTCCATAGAGAGCTTAAATTTCCTGGTTTAACATCTCTATCTCATGACTTTTTATACTGATCGTGACCAACACGAGGAAGAACAACCAACCCGGCTTTTAATTTGTCGATACCCACACGTGATGTCTGGACTTTTTCTTGCTATATTTCGTCAGATTATGGCTGCATTTTCAGTTCGAAGGTTAAGGTGTTTTGTCTATTCTGCTTATTAGTTATGACTTGGTCAATTCTTTCTTAAGTTTTTGTCTCGCCATCCCGATTATTTGACCAAGTGAATTTGCAACCCTTCTACTCAATATCCATTTATGCACAATTCCTTGGAGGAGTGAATTCGGTAATGTTCCACGAATGTCCTACCGGCCTTTTCGAACGGATGAATAATTTGGTTGAAGTTCTCAATACGAACCTACGGTAAAGACTTCCCACTGCAAATGTGTCTAATCTGGTCCTATATGCCAACTCAGTTGCGGTATCCTGGTGAAGTATAGATGAAAGTAATCCTAATCAAACCTTCCCAGCCATTGCCATAGACGACGGCATCAATTAAATTATCCGAAGATAGCTGAACAAACACATACATCCAAAACATCACCCCCTAAAAGAGCTAAACACCTAGGATCTCTAATCACCTAGTTTTTGAAGTTCAAGCACCTGTAAATACTAATCACTTTGTTACAAAGGTTATTTAGTCTCCATGAGAAACGTCGTGTTGGGTCTTTCTCAAACCAAAAGGTACCTAAACTCTTGAACCGTTGAGTATCGGCTTAAAAGATTCAAGACGTCCGTGGTGGATGACTAAGGTTAGTCGCTTGAGCTTGATTAGGGAATTCAGCCTGCGCTGGAACGGAAGCATCTAAGAGGGCAGATTCATCTAAGGTATAAGCTTTGAAGTTAAGGAACTATAAGGTTAACAATGCTTCTTCTTCTTCCTCCTCTTCTTCTTCCCATTCCCATTTTTAAGCTCCACAGGTTCTCTCTCCGGGCTAATTTTGAGTGGCCCCTTCTTGTCCAAAATTGGGCTTGAAGAGGGGTTCAACCACAAATTGGACTCAACTTGGGCTTTCAAAATGGATTTCTCTTAATTAGAGTTCAAGACCTTACCGCGATGCAAGTAGACGGGAATTTGTCTGAATCAGTGAATATTTCTCTGCCAATGGATCAAGCTGAGTTGTCCTGACCCAGGTCGCAGCATCCAGGGGGTCGCTTAGGACTGATGCGAACGTACCTCACCATCTGTCCCCTTCTCCTTCCTCAGGACACTCTCCCCTCAAGTCCTCCCCCGGGTAAGGTGAAGCTTGAACATTCAATCGATAGCGAACAATTTGCATATCATTGGTTTCCAAAGCGATTTCGGCCTCTTCTTCGACTAGAGCAGCTTCACCGTAAGAAACATCCAGGTTGGACAACTTTTTCAGCCCCCATCCAACGTCCAAACCCATGACAATCGTCAGGGTCAAAATTCTAAGGGGACTATTCGCACAATAACGACCAATCTTCCCGCTATTATAATAAATATACAGGAGTCATTCATACTTCACGTCAATCCATACTTAGCAATCGTCATGGCTCGTGAAGAGTCCTGAGAAAAGAGGTTAGTTCAACTTCAAATTGACCTTAATGTGGGCAAACTCAGACACACCAATTGTTTGGTGGTCCCAATCGATATCAAGAACTTCTCCCACATTCTGTCGAATGGATTGCATCTTTTTGAGAACCGCTCATAAGGATACCATGAAGATGACACTACAAACTGGGGAAGAAAACATACCAAACGAGGAGGCGTTTTGGCCCTTTTGGGTTCTCCTATTCGAATTCGAAAGACTAAGATGTTATGCATCGAGTTGTAAAACGTCCGTCTCCTCCATTTTCCAGGCTTTGTTCATTGTGACTTCAAAAAGCAAAAGGTTTGATGTGAGGGTTGTTAAACATTTGCCTATAAGCGTATCTTTGCCCTCTTCAATCTTGGAATCAGGAATTAACATTATCCATCTTCGGGACAGGTCGATGGCCCCCAAGATTACCCATTTTCTCGCAGAGGCTAGCCAAATGATGCTGCAAACGAGTGTGCAAGACAAGAACGAATCTAGCGGAAGAATGGCAACGTCAACCAATAAAAAAGCTTCTTAATTGAATTCCAATTCTTCTTACCTATTAACATATATCCTGTTGGAATTTTTTTTTTCTCATTTTAGAAGTATGATACATTTCCCAAAATAAATAGAAGCATATTTAAATTTATAGATAGAACTATGACTAACTTAGTAACCTTCAAAATTGGACAGTAGCTTTCGACAGTTTTTCCCTACATTGTGAGTCCTTGAGTTTGTAGATTATTAACACATTTAAAATTCTTTCATGAAAAGTCTTTCATAATATGTCGATAGTGTGCATGCTATCCGGATAGTTTTTACCAAAAAGAGGTAGACTAATAGTAGAGTTCAATCATTCCATCTATACCAAAGAGAATTTTAGCGAGATTGGTTCAGGAAGGCTACCATTGTTAGACTGTCATTGAGGTAGAGCGAGTTGGCGAACACGCTTAGAGAGAGAGAGAGAGAGAGAGAGAGAGAGAGAGTGAGTGAGTGAGTGAGTGAGAGTTACTTTTTCGTCTCTTTATGTTTCTAGTTTTAAAAAGAGAATTTATTATTTATCGACTCATAAATTTAATTGTCGTTTCTTTTTAACTTCTTTCTAGTTTTGATTGAATGCGAAGATTAGTTCTTACATTTTATGAGTATCCATAATCAATGCTTGATGATAGCAGAAATGAAGTAAATGCTCACATTAACCACCGATTGGAGGCGTGGTTGATACAAATACGAAAATATTTTAAAATAATTTGGGTGCATGTGAGCTCAATTTACATGAACTCTTGATTTTGGTAGCCCTACGTGAAACTCTTATTATCTAAGGATTGAGATGTATTGAGCTCTATGCATTCAAGAATGTCTCGCAAAATATAAGCATCACACATTTTAACTTCGGCTACATTATCGATGTTTATCATTTATGACTCACCAATCAAAAACGAGTTTGATTGAAGTTTCTTCCAATAAGAAAAGATCACACATCTAGAGGGCGAGGTCGACGGGATAAAGAAGATGTGCATTGGAGTGCATCAAGTCAATAACTATGAATATTGTATCAAACCTGTTGCATTCGTAGTCGTTAAGAAAGCGTGTGCACTCCACCCAGAAAGTATTAAACATGTTGTGCTTATAATCGTTAAGAAAGCGTGTGCATTCCACCCAGAGAGTATGTGCTCTCCATCGTTCCTTTTCATCTGTTCATCTACATCTTTTTATGCAGCAGGTGGGCATCCTCTCCACTTTCGGGGAAGGGGCAAAGTCCGAGTAAAAGAAAAAGAAAGAGATAAAGAGCGCAGAAAAAGAGAGCACTCAGGGATAAAAAGATAAAAGAGTGTAAAATAAAGTAGATAACAGCAATGCCGCTCCAGTCTCCCACTAATAAAATTCTTCTTCCACAAATCAATTTTAAAGATTAATTTAAAATGCTCGGACTGTTCTACCATGAGATGATCCCCATTGTATTATTGCTTTTCTAAAACACATCATGAACTCCGTGTGAAGTAGGCGACTGTTTTAGTCTAAATCCTCTAAAGTAGTTTAACGTGCAGACAAATTCTAGGAAGACCTCATCTTTGTGGATTGGATTAGAGAAACTCGTCGTAAAGTGGGGTGTCCATGTCATTTGACAGCTTACAACAAAGACATGACTTGTATATGTACAGTGTCATTTGCATATATATAGTGTTGAAAGTTGCTGACCTAAGATAGATTCGGCATTGGGATTTATGCAAACAAATTGCCCTCCAAATAATAAATGAAAGAATTCAATGGGAAAATCTCAAATAGAGACCCGAAGTATCCTCATTTTCTTAAAAGATGACCTATAGTGGAGTCTGTCTCAAATAATAACCTAAAATAATCATTTAGTCTCAAAGAAAAGGCCTAACTCATCAATCAGCAAACAGATACATTTCCGATGTGTATTCCGGTGGCCTAGTTAGGGGTATTTTTGTCCACAAAAAATTCTTTTTTCATTTTTCGTTTCCCCTATTCATCTTCTCCATCTCTGAGTAAACCTCTGGTATCTCGCCAGTGAAGTATTTGCTAGCGAGGTCTAGCCGCTTTAGCTTCTTCAGCCCCGCCACCTCTAGCGACAATGGCTCGGTGAAGTTGTTTTTACCCAAGTCAAGTTCTTTGATTTGGGTCATTACACATAGGACTCTGCCGGGGAAGACCCCGAAGAGGAGGTTGACGGAGAGGTTAAGGAATCGGAGGAAGGTGAAGTTGCTAAGCTTCGGCGGGAGGGTCCTGGTGAGGTTGTTGAAGTCACTGAGAAGGCTGATTTCGAGTGGGATGTAGTTTGAGAGGTCGACGGAGGTGATGTTGAGAGAGACGACCTGTGAGTTGGCATCACATGTGACTTTGGTGAAGGAGCAATGTAGAAAGGGTAGCGACGAGGTGGAGGATGAGGAGGAGGAAGAGGAGGAGTCGACCCAATCACTGAGAACAGTGGAGGGAGGCTCGACCATGGAAATTTTAAGCTTTCAGAGCATGTCCAGCTTGCTTCGTGCGAGGGAAGCCGAGATGAAGAAGAAGAAGAAGAAGAAGAAGAAGAAGAAGAAGAAGAAGAAGAAGAAGAAGAAGCCATTGTAGGGTGGTTTCATCTTTAGCGAGGTTGGCGAGGCCAGCAAAGGCTCACCAATCTTGCCAGCCATTGGTAAGGGCAAGCAAGGGCCTACAAGCCCTCCCCTACCACAAGCGAGACCACCTTCGCTAGATCTGCTGAGGGTCAGCTTGCCAGCCCTCGCTTGTAGCCAGTGAGGGCTCGATGGCCCTCACCCGCCGCTAGCAATGGGCGTCGAGTCCTCGCCAACCCTTACTAACAACCAACGAGGGTTGTGAAGTCCTCGCTAGCCTTTCCCCAATTTCAGTGTTCTTGATCTAGGCAACACCTATCTTCAACATTGACGAAGAAGATGATGAACAAGGACAACCATGGGAGATCAAGAAGAAAATGAATAAGGGAAAAATAAATCGAAAAATGAATATATTTTGGATGAAAATACCCCAAACCAGGCCACCAGAATACCCATCGGAGATGTATCTATTTGCTAGTCGGTGAGTCACTCCTCCTTTGAGACTAAATGACTACTTTGGGTCCTTATTTGAGACATACTCCACTTCACGTCTATTAGGCCACCGGAATACCCATCGCGGATGCATCTATTTGCTGGTCGGTGAGTCACTCATTCTTTGAGACTAAATGACTACTTTGAGTCCTTATTTGAGACATACTCCACTTCATATCTTTTTTTGAGAAAAATGAGGCAACTTCGAATCTCTATTTGAAAATTTTCCAAATTCAATTGCTGCCCAGTCAACAATATAAATTTGTCCGCCCAACCTCCCCCCTTCGAACAATTTGAGCCTGCTGTCTACTGATTGGGTCTCACTTGCTCTCTTTGATCTTTTCCCCCTTGAGAGTTCTCATCCAGGCTCGTTTAGGATTTTTGTTCTCTGATCTCGCACCTCTCTTCGTGTCTTTGCTCGCTGAAGGTAATTGCTTTTTCATCCCTCATTGCCATGTCGTTTTTATTATTTCTTTACTTTATTATCGGAATAATCGGCTGAATTAGCGTGTGTTGGGATCTTTTTGTCTATTGAGGATGTGGGTGGCTACTGAAGGGCTAATATTATCAAAATCCCAAAATGATACATTCGTGCCATAATTGTCTTAAACTAATTTTTGCATCACAAAAATCTTAAACTGCAATGGCCATATCACATTATCTCAAATAAATTTTGTGTTACAAAAATTTCAAGTTAGTATACCCATGTCATATTTATCCCAAAAATAAATTCCGATCACAAAGATCTGAAATTACCAAAGTCCTAGATCAGAAAATCTGCTAATTTTACCATAAGGGCTCCCTCAAATTTTTTTTTTTTAACAAATTGCTAAAATCATTAACTTTTTGTGAAACGAAAATTAGTTGAGGATAAACATGGCATGTGCCTATCGGTATGAGAATTTTTTAGATATAACAATTAGTTTTGGGTGAATATGTTATAATTGTACTAGTTCGGAATTTTTTATGATTTTAATTTGGTCGCCGAATAATTAAAAACATGGAGAAATGGCAAATTCTGAGCAAAGCAAATAAAGGGATGCACTGATTCGTTTCTGATCGTTTCTTTATGGTGCTTGTTGCGCGGATTCTTCTCTGTATGCTTGCATTCTATCATCTCGAAGAAGGAAAAAGAGTGCGGAAAAGAGAGCACTGAGGGAGCATCGGTTCCTTCCTTTGACATCGTCCAACAAATTATAGTTCTATATATCAATCCAATTGTTTGAAATTGGAAGTTTGAAAAGAATATGTACGTGATATCATAACGATTTAAAGTAAATGATTTTACATGGAATTATTAGCACGTGGAGCAATCGTGGAATAAATGCAATTCGGCCTCGCCAGATTAGCAAGCTTGCCCCTCGCCAGTGGTTATTAATTGGTTGTTGCTGTGGCTAGCGATCAGTGGAGGGAGAAGCAAAAAGAAAAAGAAAGAAAGTAAAAATAAAAAATAAAAAATAAAATAAAAACTTCAAATTCTTAAAAAAGAATAACAATTAAAATTTAAATTTCTTAAAAATAATATTTTTATAAGAATGTACGTTTCATTAACTAAGAACCTAAGCCCGAACACTGAGGACCCGTGCATGACTTTTGTGGACCCGAGCCTTAATGCCAAGGACTAGAGCTCAAGTGTCGGGAATCCAGCACGGCCTTTATGGACTTAGGCTTGGGTGCCGAGGCATCGTGCATGGACACTAGGCATTCAGGCTTGGCCTCAATGGATTCGGGCCCAGGCCTCGAAGACTTGGTCCTAAATGTCTCAAGAACCAAAGTTGGGATTCCTACATCAAAGGAATTAGGTTAGTAGAGTGCACCCAATGCAAGGAGACCTAATCCTTGAAATGTCTCTTTCGTTTTGGTGTCCTCAAGTGATGGTGCAATTCTTGGACAACAAATATATTATCTTGAATTTTTTTTTGTCATAAATCTTCTTGAATTTCACGGCCCTTGAGAAAAGCACTCTAAATTGGGGAAATGACGTTGTCCAATAGGGGTTTCAATCGATTAGATAGACGAATTTGGGAAAAATTTTCGGGGATGGGAGTTCCGGGGACAAGCGTTAAGTGCGTCTAATTAAGGACTGGGTCGAGAGCATCACAGAAGTCGTTGTTCTATCTCCTCAAAGATGACTTCTCTGATTGTCGATTTATTCTTTTGGAAAACATGAATCTTTCGAGCCGTCCGGCCTAGGGCTTTCCGTGTCTCCGAGCGCAAAAACCGTGACCTTTCCATTCTAAGAGGGCTTGCTGCCAGCTAAACTGTTCACTCATCTCATCCATCACCAAGACAGGGTACTTACGATTAGTGGGTTCAAAATCTGCATCCCCTTCTGAGGTACGGATTCGTAGCTTCTGTCTTGACGACTGCTTCATCGCGGCACCAGATGTCATCAGCAGTTCGGAGCAAGGAGACACGACTGCATTGTCGCCCTTTGAATGCTAGTTGCATCAAACCCAAGGTTCTCGTCCCCCCATTCTTCAGCCTCTTAGTTCTAGAAAGCATTCCGGGATACGCTTCTCTTGCCTCCGCGCTCCACAGAGCTTGAATTTGCTCCTTTAACATATTTACCTCATGATACATAAGCCAACGCAGTCTTGGTATCTCATTGAAGCATAGATAAATGTAATTCCGGTCGAACTTTCCAAGCCATATCTACAAATAATACTATTGATTAAGTTATCCAAAGATAGCTGCACAGACACATCTAAATCACCACCCCCCAAAAAGAGCTAATCCCTGGATCTTTAGTCACCCAGTTTTTAAAGTACCAACGCTTATAAATACCTTTCACCCTATTACTATGTCGTTTAGTCATGTTGAGCCTTTCTTGAACAAAAGAAGTTCCTAAGCTCTTAAACTATCAAGGGAGTGCCAAGCGCTTGACGATTCATAGCATCTGTGGTGGCTGCAGATTAAGGCTAGCCACCTGAGCCGGATTATGGAATTTAGCTTGCAGCATAATGGGAGTATCCAATAGTGCAAATTTAATCTAAGCTATAAGTTTCAAAGCCAAGAGCAACTATACGGTTCACAACGCTTCTTCTTCTTCTTACCGTTTTGCAGCCGGCCCTTCCACAGGTTCGTTCCCCGGGCTAATGTTGAGGGCCCATTCTTGTCCAGAATTGGGCTCGAAGAGGGGTTTAACCACAAACGGGACTCAACTTGGGCTTTCAAAATGGATTTCTCTTGATCTAAATCCATGGACTGTAAAGCCCTATGACCTTCGCAACCCAAGTAGACAGGAATTTGTCTGAATCTGGGAATACCTCTCTGCCATTGGATTAAGCCGTTGTAACCGCCATCGGAGGCACACCATGACCAAGTGCGTGAGGTTGCAGGGTCGAAGGTGTGGGAAAATTATCCAAAAAACTCTAAATACATTATATTTTTGCCAATTGAGTTCAAGTCTTTTCAAATTTTGCCAGTCTGGCTAATTTTGATCTGACAAATTTTAATAATATTTTAATATGTTTTGACACTTTTTCTTATTAATTTCTATATATTTGCCTTTTATTTTTCTTTTTTTTTTTTGGTTCAAAGTGTTGACAAGGCCGCCAGCTATGGAGCATTGATTGACAACCCTCATTGCCCTTGGGCGAGAGCTATGAAGCCCTCATCGGCCACAATGAGGGTGAGTGAGATGCCCTTGTTGGCCATAATGAGGGCTTGCGAACCCTTGCTAGATTTAACAAGGAAGGGTGTGGCAACTCTCACCCGTCATAGTGAGGGTGGGTGAGGGCCATGACACACTCTCCTATGGGCCCACTGAGGTTGTCAGCCTATAGCTGCCATCGACCCTTTGAACCAAAAAAGAAAGAAAATAAAAAAATAAAAAAATTAGTCAAAAATTCAAAAAGAAAAGAAAAGTTCGAATTTTGGTTGAGAAAGCGTAAAAATTGAAGTTAGGGTCATTAAAAATTTGCCAATAATCTTAGAATCACACGTAACATTATCCATCTTCGTGATAGTAAGATTGGCCCAGAGAATAACCATTTTCTTGCAGAGGCTGGCCAAACGATGATCCAGATCGATAGGTCAGGCAAGGATGGATCTATAGCAAGAACGTTGGGGGGAGGGGAATATCATCAACTAATCATATATATATATATATATATATATATATATATATATATATATATATATATATTTTCTTTGCAAGAGTGTAATAGAAGATGTTGTTAAGAAATTTGAAGTTCATTCTTTTTAATCATATCATGTTAGAAAATTTTGGTTTCTTATCATTCTAGAAAGATGATGTATTTCACAAAATAAATAGCAAAGGATATTTAACTTTTAAATAGATTGATGACTATTTAATAATCTTTTAAACATGACAATAGCTCTTGCGCATTTTTCCCCACATCACTAGTTCTTGACTTTTGAGATTATTAACACATCGAATTTTTTCACCCAACCGTGGATAGTTGCGCTGGTATTAGAGTCCCTCCCTCATCTCCGAGGTTGAGAGTTCGAATTCAGGTAGTTGCTAGCGTTGTAAGTAGGGGGCCATGGTGTTGGGGTCATGTGCTAGTCTCCCCCGAGGTATAGGGGCCCGGCCCTTTGGTGCTGTCCGGGCACGGGGGGCCCGTGGTGGAGTCCTCGGTCATTAAAAAAAAAAATTCACATCGAATTTTTTCATAATATATCAATAGTATATATGTTTTTAGTGGATGGTTAATATTACATAGAGATTCATTCCATTTTTCAACCATCTATACCAAAGCATTACTTCTCAAGTTTGGAAATAAATTACTCATCATTTATAATATTTCACAATTAGAAGCATAATTGTTGCAAAATATAGTTCTTTCATACGGATGATTTTTGTGCTAGAAGTTTGTAACAATCGTTCCTCCTCAAACATTGGAATGTAAAGAAATTGGAAAATTTTGGTGGGGCCAAGATTTATGGGGTGAATACGTAAATATTTTAAAAATAACTGGGCCTTACCATAATTTCGGGAAATTGGGCAGCTGGGGCCCCCTTCGACCTCCCTCTAAATCCACGCATGTGGCCAGACACTTGGGATGGGCGGGAGAAGAACTACAAAGGGAGAAAAGCCAGAAGGGGATGGGAGAATATAAGAGAAGAAGAAAAATAGAGAGAACCATCGGTAATGGGGGCCAAGCCACCTCTCGGTCTCGTTGAGAGCCAATTGGCAAACATACTGAGAAGGAATACCTTCTCATCTGCAATTTAAAGGTCGTTTCTATTATTTTTTTCATTTTTAAGTGATCATGTATCTTTAGTACTAGGTCTTATGAATGTTAGTAATCGACACTAGATGAATGCAAAGATAAATTATACACATGTGATTTCAGATAGATGCTTTACTGATCATATGATGAGAGCAAATATGCAAAAATTCTAAGATGATTTGGATGTATGTGAGTTCAGTGTGTCTGAATCCTTGAGATTGGTTGGTCCCATGTGAAATACACATAATTTTAGGGTTATGATGCATTAAAATCATATGCACTCAAGAGTGTCTTATAAAATATGGGCATCATCCATACATAAACAACGTCTATAAAATGACCAATCAATCAAAAACATGGTTCATGGTAATTTGCTTCAATCGCATCTAGAGGTAGAGGTCCATTTGAAAGAGAAGATGTGCATTGCACCGCTCCTAGTCAATAACTTAAAATATTGGATTGATCAATAGACACCCGCCTAAGAAGACTCGTCCAGTAAACATTTGTATTAGGAATCGTTCAGAAAGCATGTGCTCTCCATCCAACCTTTTCCTTTCTTTATCCACATCTTTTTGTGCAGTAAGAAGGCATATCTTCTCTTCATCAAACATTTTGGTATTCGTAATCGTTTAGAAAGCACATGCTCTCCACCCATGAAATTGTTAAGAAAACTCTTATTAAAGTTTTGAAATTAACACAATTTTCTGATTGTTACTTTTATATCAAGAACAGATTGCATTTAAAGTTGCTTTTGATGTAGTCCAGAACGAGATCGTATCTAGAACAAGGAAGAAAACAGATTCAAACTTATTGATTTTGCGCATGGATTTAGGATAAACTTATTAGGAATTTATTCTATAACGTCTAGTTTTCTAGCGAAAGATTTCACTTACCTTTGATAAATTCGTTGATGGAATTAATAACAAATTGATGAAATCAATATTGAAAACAAGTTTTATTTTTGGGAAGCATCTATTTATGGAAACCAAGATTCTAATTGTATGGATCACCAGAATCAAGTGAAAATTTTATTCCTAACTTCAATGGCCACAAGATTCCTTTAATTGATTCTATCCAATGGCTTAATTGGAAGAAAATTCATCCGGAGATTGCCAATGGCTAGTATAGCATGGAGTAGTATATAAAGGAGTTCATTCGGCCTAGAAGAGTGTGGGAAGGTGAATTTGAGATTCCAAAGTTTGAGGCTATTCACATTTTGCTAGTCTTCTTCTGAGAGCTTTACAAAATGTGATCTAGAGAGAAAACACAAAATAGTGTCTTAGTGAGTTTGAGAGTTGTACGACTAAGTGTGTGCTCTCCAAGTTGTAATCTCTTGTTTGATCATATAGTGGAATCCAGCTAGTAGACTATCAGCGTGGAAGAGTGGACGTAGGCTTAATCTAAGCCAAACCACTATAAAAGTCATGTGTACAATTCTCTCTCTCTATCTCCTTCATTTAAAGTTTGTTACACACTTTCTATATTTAGTAGGAGCCTGGAATCTCGTGGTTATGATCTTCACCCAGATTTTGGCAAGCAATTTATTTCGATCGGTTCTTATTTGTTGAGATTTCTTCCAATCACCTATTCACCCCCTCCAGTGTTTGTTCTAGCTTTCCAATTGGTATTAGAGCTTGGGTGCTCGTTTTACTAAGGTGTTTTTTCTTTTTCTTTTAGCTAAAGATCTTCTATGGTTAGGATCTTGGCATCAAGTCTTATGGAAAGACAGAGCAACACAAGGCCACTATATTTTGATGGAAATGAATAAAATATGTGGAAAAACAAGATAAAGACGTTCCTTATATCTAGAGATCCTTTAGAGTGGGAGGTCGTGGAAAAAAGGGATCGATAGAAAGATTGGTTTGATTACAAAAAAAAGCAAATGAGTCATAGACAATGACACTAAAGAATTTGAACAAGCAGAAATTATCAAGAGACAGGCTCTTGATGCTAAATTATTTATTCCATGTATTGTGCTTTGTCTCTAACTGAGAATAATAGAATCTCTTCATGTGAAATAGTTAGAGAAGTCTAGGATAGACTCTATGTTATTTATGAAGGGATTGACCATGTAAAAGAGACCAAGGTGAACATTCTGCTTGGTTAATATGAATCCTTCAATATGAAGTTAGGAGAGACAAATAAAAATATGTTTGGTCGCTTAACAGAGATAGTGAATGGTTTGGCATATCAAGGACAACCAATTTTGGGTCCAATGAAGGTCAATAAACTTTTACGAAGACTATCAAAGGATTAAAATCATATCAAAACCTCAATTTGAGAGATGTAGAGAATTATGCCTCTATCAGTTGATGAACTCATTGGCACCCTTCAATCCTATGAAGTGGAATAAACCAATGATGAAGACTTAGAAGATGATCTAGACGATGAAGAACTTGCTTTCCTAATCAAGAAATTCAGAAAGCTGAATAAGAAGGGAAAGATGTTTAGCTGGAAGAAACAGAACAAACAAAATTCTTAGAAAGGCCAATGGAAGAAGATGAATCCAGTAAAGATGTGATATGCTTTGAATGCAAAAAAAAGGGCATATCAAGCCAAACTGTCAATTGCTAAAAAATAAGAAAGGGAAATGCGAAATGTACAAGAATGCACTAAAAGCAGAAACCTAGAGCAAGGTAGAATGTGAGGAAAGTAATGAGGAATATACAAATATCTGTCTAATAAGTAAATCCACTTCATACTCAGAATTAAAATCTGATTCAGACTCACTTTGAATCGGACAAGGAGATTAAGGTAAGTCAATCTAATATTCCAATTAAAGTTTCTAAGCACCTTGATGAGCTTTGTTTGAACCTTAAATCTTCTCTTAAAAGAATCTCCGAACTAAAGAGGAAGAATTCTAAACTTAGACAACATGAAATTTCTTGGAAAGAGAAATTTGGAAATTTGAAAACAATTTTGATGATTTGAAGGAAGACCATGATTCATTTGCTAAAGAAAATGAATCTTTAAAAAATGGATGTTCAGAAATTTCCACAAAATTTTCAGAAGGTTCAAAAACTTTATAACATGTTCTTTCCATTCAAATTCCTTATTACAATAAATCCGATTTGGATTTTAATAAAGAAAGTAATGTTTTAATTGATTTCCCAAAAGTCAAGAAGAGATTTAGACAGAGTCCTTCTAGACTTGTTTACAAAAATCATTTCCAAATGTTCTTAAATGTTCGAAGTGTGGAGACTCAAAGCACTTTAAGAATGAATGTTCTAAAGTCTAGATGTGTATTAAAAATAATTGGGCAAACATTGTTTTTATTGCTAACTCCTTAGGACCCAAGAAAATTCATATATCAAAGAAAGTTTGAGATCTTCTTTTGATTGCGGGTTACCATTAAGAGGAAGAACAAATGGTATTTAGATAGTGGGTATTCTTGACATATGACATGAGACTCTAATAGCTCTGTCAAATTGGAAAAACAAAAAGGATGAAGTGTTTCTTTGGTGGAAATAGCAAGAGAAAAATTATTGGACAAGAAACTATGAAAATTGGCAGCTTGATTATCAACAACGTTTCCTTGGTAAGAGGTCTCAATTACAACCTTATGAGTATTAGTCAGCTATGTGATACAGGTTTGAAATCAACTTTCAAGAGAATGTTTGTTCTAGAGTGAGTCAAGACTTCTCTCAGACTTTCACTGGACGAAGTTATGGCAACGCATACCTTTTTTGACATAAATCTAGAAAATTCTCAATGCTTTATTTCAATTCAAGATGAGGCAAATTTGTGGCATCGTAAACTTGAGCATGTGAGCATGAAGCAAATTACTGAATTATCTACTAAGAAGTTGGTTCGTGGCCTTCCAAGAATGGTTTACCATAAGTCTAAACTTTGCACCACATGCATTTTAGGAAAATATGTAAGAAGTTCATTTAAATCTATAAATCATGTCTCTACTAATTGTACCTTGCATCTTCTTCACACAGATCTTTTTGGACCAACAAGAACCTTAAGCATTGGAGGTAAGAAATACTGTCTGGTAATCATTGATGATTACTCAAGGTTTACTTGGGTTTTCTTTTTGACAAATAAAGCAGAAACCTTCTCTATTTTACAAAATTTGCTAAAAAGGTTCAAAATAAAAAAGGTTATGCTATTTCTAGCATCAAAATAGACTACAGGGGAGAATTAGAAAATTAAGATTTTACAAGTTGTTGCGATGAAAATGGTTTTCAACATATTTTCTCCTCTCCCTACACTCTAAAAATGGAGTTGTAAAAAAGAAAAATCGATCTTTGCAGGAAATTGCCAGAACTCTATTAATCAAAAGTAGTGTCTGTTCTCGCTTCTGAGTAGAAGTAGTCTCCACTGCTTGCTATATAATTAACAGAGTGTTTCTGAGACCTATCATAGAGAAAACCCCTTATGAAATTTATAATGGTAAAAAACCAAATATTTCCTATTTTCATATGTTTGGTTGCAAGTTTTTTATTTTAAAAAACGAAGATGATCATCTCGGTAAATTTGATGACAAGTCAGATGAATGGATTTTTCTTGGTTATTCCGTGACAAGCAAGGCATATAGAGTCTTCAACAAAAATACCCAAACTGTGGAAGAATCAATGAACGTCAAATTTTAAGAAGTCAACCATGATCAACAATATCAAACTCAACTTAAAGAATTTGAATTTTTCTTAGACTTAACTAAGTCCGAACCTCCTAAATAGAATTGGCCTCCTGATGAACTTGTCCAAGTCGAAGAAAAGTCAGAGGAACCTTCTCCGAACCAGAAACTCTTGATAGAAAGGAAAAATTCAACAAACGTTGGAAATAGAAGTCAAGCCATCCTTAAGATCTCATTATTGGAAATATAGAAGAAGGAGTCTGTACTAGATCCAAGGGGAAAGAAAATTCAGAAGCATTGACACTTCTTTCAGAAGTAGAACCGGCGGGAGTAGAAGAGGCTTTATCTAATGAAAGTTGGATAGAAGTTATGCAAGAAGAACTTCGGCAATTTGAAATCAATGATGTTTGGAAGTTAGCTCCCAAACCAAAAGGAAAATCAGTGATTGGAACTAAGTGGGTGTTCAGAAATAAGATGGATGAAAAAGGCAAGGTAACTGGAAATAAAGCAAAGCTTGTGGCAAAAGGTTATAGGCAAGAAGAAATGATAGATTATGATGAGACATATGTACCGATAGCCAAGTTGTAAGCTATAAGGCTATTGCTTGCTTATGCATGCTCTTATAACTTAAGGCTTTTTCAAATGGACTTCAAAAGTGCTTTCATCAATGGATTCATCTAAGAAGAAGTCTATGTTGAACAACCACTAGGTTTTTAAGATCTTAGAAAATCAAACTTTGTCTACAGATTGAAGAAAGCCTTCTACGATATGAAGTAAGCATCACGTGCTCGGTATGAGAGACTAAGTAAATTTTTGGTAAGTAATGGTTTCAAGAAAGGTATGATTGACACCACGTTGTTTATCAAGAAAGAAGGAAAAGATTTCTTACTCGTTCAAATATATGTGGATGATATTATCTTTGGTTCTTCTAAGGAGCTTTTGTGCAAGAAATTTTCTAAGTTTATGTAGGAAGAGTTTGAGATGAGCATGATGGGTAAAGTGCCAATCTTTCTGGGAAGTCAGACAATCTAAAGAAAGAACCTTCATCTATCAAGAAAAATATGTTAAAGATATCATTAAGAAGTTTGGAATGGTGAATTGTAAGAAGAGTGTAACCCTTATGTCAAGTTCCTCCAAACTTGATAAGAATGAAGGTGACAAGAAAGTGGACCAAAAGACCTACAAAAGCATGATTGACTCTCTTTCATATCTTACTACTTCTCATCTTGACATCTTATTCAATGTGTACATGTGTGCTAGGTTCCAAGCTGATCCTAGAGAATCACGCCTTAATGCTGTTAAATGCATTATCAAGTATGTTGCTATTAATATAAAGTTAAGTCTGTAATATCCGAGAGGTGGAGACTTTACTCTACTGGAATACTCGGACGTTGAACTGGTTGGTTGAAAAGTTGATAGGAAAAGTACTTTTGGAACTTGCCAACTTCTAAGAGATAGATTGGTATCCCGATTCTCCAAGAAGTAGAACACTGTGGCTCTCTCTATCGCAGAAGCAGAATATGTTGCTCTCAGTAGTTGCTGTTTTCAAATTCTATGGATTAGACAACAACTGAGGGATTTCGGAATAGAAGAATCTTGCACTGAAATCAAATGTGACAATGCAAGCGCTATCAACCTTACTAAAATCCCCATTCTTCATTCAAGAGTAAAGCATATTGAAATCCAACACCATTTCATTAGAGATCATGTGCAAAGTGGTGAGATCAACATTTGGTTTGTTGATTCAAAGAATCAATTTGCTGATATTTTCATTAAGCATATGGAGAAATGTACTTTTGAATTTATTCGTGATAAATTGTAGGAGTGAGCATCGGTCTAGGGTCAACCCTAAACCAACCTTGGACCGGCCCAACCCTGTTGATCTTGGTTTGGTTCCTAGGGAGATTGGGTTGGTCGTTGGTCCTTGGATTTTCGGACCAGCACTATACGGGTTAGTTATTGGTCTTGGAAGTTAAGGGTCGCCTAACCCGGACTAGCCCTCGACAATATATATATATATATATATATATATATATTATATATCTAATATATTATTTATAATTTTTTATATATAGAAAACCTTTAAAAAAAATTGCGTCAACAATATTAAACAACTCCTTAGTGAGAAGTCCAAATAATTTTACACCATTTTTTAATAAATTGGATTTTTAATGTCTTTTACAGCGTTAACAATCATAATTTACAAAGGAAGAATATGTTTTTGTGATGAGTCATCACGGCGTCCAAAAAGGTATAAACAACTCGTTACAGCATCCTCTTCTAGTACTTATTCTCTTTTGTCTTATTCGTCCTCTTAGTTTTCAATTTGCCAAAATCAAAAGAAATAATTTCTCTGCTTGCCACCCGACACTTGCCTCGCTCACTTTTGGTCACTCATGCCACTCGCCGCTCGATGTTCGCCCTGCTCGTTGCTCGCTGCTAGCCCTACTTGACGCTCACCCCACGCTTGATGCTCACCACTCGCCTCTCTACGCTGACCTCACTTGTCATTGAATCCATTGGGTCAGTCCGATCCTCAGTCGCCTTTTTCAGGGAGTACAAAAAATGAAATAGAAAAATTATCAGTTGGTCTGGAGTTGACCCTAGAACCGAACCGAACCGAACCATTTAGATCAGTTTGATCCTTGGTCCTAAGCTCAATATGATCAGTTCTCGGTCCAAACTGTGTGGGTTGGTCCTAGAGTTAGGGGATGGATTGACCAAACTCGGATCATGCCCACGCCTAATAAATTGCATATAACTCACATTTTTGGTTAAAATCTATTCAAGACAAGTTCTCAAAAGGCAACCCTCTGGAAGTGGTATTCTTCTGGAATCTTATTCAGACCTACATAGTTATTTTTCAAATTTTGGCGCGTATGCTTTCTTTCTTTCTAAACAGGTACAATCACTTTACACTTATTTGAATATTTATTTGTCTTTTATAGTTTTTGGAAATAATTCTTTTTCATTATTTCCTAATTTCCTCTATATCAAAAATATCCTCAAGTTCCCAATTTTTCCCGGAAATTTTCTCAAATCTTTTTCCATTTTTCAAAAAAGGCAATTATTTCCTTTCACGACTCTTCACTTGTCTCCGTCAGTTTTTTTAAAAACAAAAAACCTTTCTTTCTCACGAACACTTCTCTGTGAAAGCCCTAATCTCCAAAATCCATTTCTTCTCTATTTCTCCTTCACAAGATTTTCTCTGCCAACTCTAATCTCGGCCTCTTTTCATCATGTCTTCAAAATCTTCCAGGTTAGTCTTGGTCTCTTCACAGCACAAGTCATCACGCATCACCAGTCAAGGGCATCGAGTTGTGAAGGATACGCATACTTACTTTGATCTTACTAGAGATGAATCCCCGCGAAGCACCAATCGACCATCCATGAAGCAGGAAGTTACTCAGGAAGCAACCCCTCTTATGGTAAGGAAACTTGAAATTCTTCTTAAGCACTATGAGTTTTGAAGAAAGGAGGAAGTCCTATGGATTTTATTACTGCATTCCTGAGAGAAAAATGGGTATGGTAACGAAATATTGTTCTTGAAAGCCATGGAAAATTTAGGATTAGTAAAATTTGGCAGAGTGGAGGAGGAATTTATCGTCTTTCTTATTGATCCTCATTTTGGAACGAAAAGTTTGACTGAAGGGAAAAAGGAAGATGACAATGAAAGGATGTTTAAGAATTTCCAACCTAAAATGAGTGTTGCTGTTGAGATTGCTAAGTCTAAAGGAAAGTGGTTTAGGTCTAAATAGCACAAAAAGGCTTATGCTCAATTTTTGAATAGGGGCGTGATTAATCCCCGTACTGTGGATTTTGATTTTCTAGGGACTATCCACATGAATCCGAGAGAACTGTTTGCCAAACTTTAGATAGAAAATTTTTGTTTGGAAATGTTTGATGCTTATATAGAACTTAGTACTTATTTCTACTCTAATTTATTTGTTTTGGCTCCTACACATATTCAATTTATTGTGTGTGAAAAGATCTTTGATGGGGCTATTAATTTGTTGGTTGAGATTCTGGGAGTTGAAAGATGTGATATGCCTATCAATGTCTCGAACGATCAAGTGATTATGTTTTTAGTGAAAGATAAAATTCCAAGGGATAGCATAACCTACTCTCCATTGTCTACTTTCAACATTTTGCTTCACAAAATCATCCTAAATTGCATTAGACCCAAGGCAGCATCTAAGACTGATGTCTCTAAGTTTAAGGTCAAAATGATGTAGGCCATTTGCAATGGAGTAGCATTTTCTTTGTCACATACTATTCTGTTGCATTTGTATAGAACCGTGATGAAGGAAAAACGTCAACTTCCATATGGCGCCTTGGTGACCAGACTCTTTAAGCATTTCCAAATTCCACTCCATTCCAACTTTTGCTCTAGAAATCTGCCGTCCATGCAAATTGGTTTTAAGATGATTTCTAAGATGAGATTAAAGGGCATTTCTGAAGTTTGGGAGCACGTGAAGGAAGGATCTGTAAATTTGACTAAGACCGGGTTTGCTGTCGAGAAGAAAAGAAAAGGCAAGAGTGTAGTCATTAGAATTCCTAAGCGAAAAAGACTTACTTTGCTGTTGCAAGATGAGGATGAAGAGGAAGATGAAGAAGAGACTCTCTAATATTGTTGCAAACATTGGTATGAGAGATACTGTCATCAATGTCACAGAATCTAACGATGATGAAGAATAAAGTGAAAAGGATCAAGAAGATGAAAGTGATGAAGAAAAAGCATGCAAGAAAGATGAAGCGGAGGAAGACCAAGAGGAAGACGACAACAATAGAGATCAAGATAATGAAGACTCTGACAAGGATGAAAATGATGTAGAGGATAATGTTGAAAATGTTGCTCATGAGGCACAGACTCCACAACAAGATATCGAAGAATAGCACCAGCAGGGATCTGAAAAGGATCGTGGTGCAGCAAGGGGCAATTCGGTTGCTCCAACTGATGGCACGGAAACGGGGGGAGCTATTGAGAAAACTCATCAGGAAAGGCATGAACCGACTCTCAATGATGGCATTAGTCATTCTCCTCCAAACACTGAGGATATTTATGCTGCTCCTTTCCTTAAGAACTCTTTTGGCAACAAGGAACAGTGGGCTGATGTTTAGGGAGAGGACAATACTTTTAAGGTACACAATGATTTGTCTTCAAGTTTGGATGTTCCTCTAGTTCACTTTGCAGAAGCTAGTGCTCAGACCGAGCTAGATCCAAATTACCCTCGCATAGTTGAACTTCTCATGGAGATTAAAGCACAGTAGTATAGTATGGAGGTTGAACTTCAAAGGCCGAATGCTTCTCTTACTACAACAACTCAATCCTTGAGTAGACAAGTTCAATCTCTTGTGGACAATATTCAAAACAACAAACAACAAGCTGTTTAGGATTTTGCTAAGATTGAAGTAGCCTTTGGTCAATGCATAACCAAGCTTAAGGAGACTGTGCAGAACTTGGAAGGTTTCCGTCTTATCCGAATTCCCAGAAACACCTAATTTTTGAAACCTACCTTTACATTATGTTTGTTTTGAGTATTTTAAGCATTTTTGTTGGCTTGAACTACTATCTCAATCTACAGACTTTTTAAATCCTTTTTGCTATTGACAAAAAGGGAGGGACTTTGTGCTAATGATTTAATTATTTTGGTGTGCTGAATGAACTATTTTGCCGTGCTAACTTGTTTGTGTGTTTTTGCAGACTTTCAAACTTTAAAGTGGTTAATTTTTAAGAAATATTATTGATGCAATAATATCTTTCACGATTAAAGAGATTTCTTCGAGCATAAATTCCAAAAGCATATTATTGATGCATTTTGCAAAAGGAAAGCAGATATTTCTATAACGTGCCAAATCAAGTAATAAAAATGTGCAATGTCTTATGTTTATGACAAGAGATATTTGTAATAAAAATGATAAGCAATCATAAAAAAAAATCATGATAAATACGTCTAGAAAGTTGCAAGGCAAGATAATAAATAAATAAATCCTCTTATCCAAGGTATATGTTTGAAAAATCCCAATGATTTAAATATGATCATTGCCAATCTTCGCATGAAATACTTTTATGATTGCATAATGATATGCGTAGATTTGCAATCATTATTTATAGAGTTTCTTGTAGTGAACTCATTTTGTTTTTGATATCCATGAATTTGGATCATTCCTTTACGTTAGAGCAAAATATAGCGTCTTCATAAATAATCAAATATTCATTCTAAACTCATTATAATAGACTATTTAAGGGGGAATTTCTCGCATAATAAATTAATATCTCATAACATAAATTTCCACTTTGCAAAATATGACGAAATTAGAGAGCAAATAATTTGAATTATTTCTAAGGAAGATATCAAATCAATTACATGTATTGGATAAAATCCCAACTCATCATAACATATTATTTAAAAACATTATGCACATTAATATACTGAAAAAGAAATTCTCACTTAGGCAAAGCATGATAAAATCAAAGATAACAAAATCCTTGAGTTTTTTTTATCAAATCAATCAAATTATTCTAAATTGAAAGCAAGATATCAATAAATCATATTTATTCAAACAAATTCCATCTTACAAATAACCAAAAATATATCACACGATTCTTCCTTCAATATAATCTATTATAGAATAAGGTCATTATAAGGTTTGAATCAACCGAGGCACAAAGAGGATATATCGAATATCAAGTATAATGAGAATTCAAAAAAAATTAAATTATGTATCCAAACCAAATTGAGAATTTAAACATATAAATTTCTTACCAAATTCTCTTTATTCTTTCCTTTATTCTCTACAAGAAAAATAACTTATCTTTTCTTTAGTATCCAAATCTGCTTAGGTCCATGAGAGTTAGTAGAATATACTATTTTTATCCATACTCTTTTAATTGGTCTCCCGACTTTAGAACACTCATTCTCAAGGTGTTTTGGATCTCCACATTTAGAGCACTTGAGAGTACTTAGGCCACTAGATTTTACAAACTTTTTTTGAAAACATTGTTTATAGAAAAAGTTTAGGAGGTTTTTGTCTAAGTTTCTCTTTAACTTTAGAAAAGTCTATTAGAGAATCATTTTCCTTATTGAAACTAAGTCCCGACTTGTTATAATAAGATACTTGTGTGGAAAGGATATGCTCTAATGTTTTTCAACTCTTTAAAAATTTTATCGAAATATTTGAAATTTGTTTTTTAAAGAATCATATTCTTTGACAAGTAAATCTTGACTTTCTTTTGTTTGTAGAAAATATTTTTGCAAAATTTCAAACTTTTCTTTTTGAGAAAGATCATGATGCCTAAGATATGAATTCTTCTTTTTTAGTTTGAAGATCCTTTTAAGAGTAGACTTGAGATTCAAGCACAATCCATTTGATCTGAGTCTGAATGTGCCATCAATCATAAATTTCCTTACTCATCATCTTCTTCTATTATTCTTTTCTACCCATCATACTTGTATTGTTT
Source organism: Eucalyptus cloeziana (assembly GCA_014182715.1). Taxonomy (NCBI): domain Eukaryota; kingdom Viridiplantae; phylum Streptophyta; class Magnoliopsida; order Myrtales; family Myrtaceae; genus Eucalyptus; species Eucalyptus cloeziana. The sequence goes on along the minus strand of CM024635.1, from coordinate 27,120,050 downwards.
CTTCCAATTGAACCTCATTTATTTTCTATTCAGCTTTCTGAATTTCTTGATTATAAAAGCAAGTGGTTCGTCGTCCATGACATTTTTTGAGTCTATATTATCAGAATCAGTGTTAGATTTAAGTGTAATGGACTTCTTACCTTTTGAGTCATCTTCATCGTTGATTATTCCACTTTATAGGATTAAAGAATGCCAATCAGTTCATCAACAAACAATGGCATAATTTTTTGTGTCTCTTGGATTGATGTCTTGACATGGTTCCAATCTTTTGAGAGACCTCGCAAAAATTTGTTGACCTTCATAAGAGCAGAAATTGGTTGTCCTTGATACTTGATATGCTAAACCATTTACAATTTATGTAAAACGACTGAACATGTCTCCAATGGATTTTCCAAATTTCATCTTGAAAGACTCATATTGGCCAAGTAGAATATTCACCTTCATCTCTTTTACACGATTTGTACCTTCATAAGTAACATGAAGTCTATCCTAGACTTCTTTAGTTATTTCACATGAAGAGATTCTGTCAGACTTAGTTGGAGACAATGCATAATAAAGATAGTAAATAGCTTTTGCATCTAGTGCTTTTCTTTTGGATATCTCCGTCCGAGACATAGGAGCATGGGGTTCAATTTCTTTGTTTTTGCCATTCTTGTTTGATGTAGACACAACAGTAAGATTGATTCCATTTTCCATAAAATCCTATTCCTAAGATTTAGAATCCCATTCCAAAGGATTTCTAAATCTTAGGAATGCCTTTATTTTGTTCTTCCAAAGATTGTATTCTTTTCCATCAAAATAAAGTAGTATGGTGTTGCTTTGACCTTCTACAAGTCCCAATGCCAAGATACTAGCCATAGAAGATTTTTAACTTATAAGTAAAGACACTTCAATGAAACAAGCACTTGGATCTAATACCAATTGATAAAACTAGTACTAACCCTTAGAAAGGGTGAATAGGTGATTAAAAAAAATCTTGATAAATAATTACGGAATAAAATAAGTTGCTAGCAAAGTATGAATGAGGGTCAGAAGTAGTTTCACAAAACACGAGACTTCTGCAAAAATATGTAAACATGCAACATACTTAAATAAAGAGAGTTAAGGGAAGAGAAGATTACATATGAATTTTATAGTTGTTCGGCTTAGATTAAGCCTACATCCACTCTCCCATGTTGACAGCTTACTGGCTAGATTTCATTTTATGATCAACAAGAGACTATAACTTTAAGTGCAAATACTCAGTTTTAGATCACATTATCTCTTATGCACCCAAGAATGCCTTAAAAAATTATTGACATCACCATTTTAACTTTATTTATTTTTACATATAAGCAATATCTAAACCTGCTAAGTAGAGACACGATTGATAACTAGTGATTTCCTCCAGTTAGGAAGGTGAGGATGTGTAGGACATGGTCCGAGTTGACAACTTTTGGTATCTGTGGATTAATTAGTAGACCTCCGATTGGGAAGAATCATTCAAGAAGCACTTCGTCACTTGGAATAGTTCCAAAAGCATTTGCTCTCCACCATAAAGCATCTGCTTGCCGTCTAGCTTTTTCATCTGTTTTATCTATGTCATTTTTTGTAGCAAGAAGGCATGCTCTCTTAATTAAACATTGTGTCATTCGTAATCATTTAGAAAGCATGCGCTCTCTATCGAAAAAACCTTGACTAGAGGGCATACATCTAGAGATGGCAAAGTCTACAACCAGGGGTACAAGGGCTGGCAGTCAGTTGTAGACTTTTCCGTAAAGCAGCCAATCTTGTAGCCGGATTTTCACCTGCCCTTACTCATCCCAAGCGCGGGTGGTTACTATACCAGCCTATCCGACGGTAACCAAAGTCAAAACCCTGACGTGGTGTTTACATTCACTATCGTGGGGGTCTCTAATTCCAACTTCTACTTTTTTTCTTCTAGAGGAGGAGGGAATAAGATGTGACATTGTGGGATCTCCCACCCCAGAGTAGTTCTCCTGCTTGTTTCTTCCCTATGAGCCTTTTAGGACACATTTGGTAACGATTATGTTGTCGGGAATAATTTTTGATCAAAAATAGTTTTTGTTGATTCTATTCCCATGAACAATTTCTAAATAAAAGAACACACTTGGTAATTGTTTAAAATTTTTATTCCTAAGATAGAAATGCGTTTGGTAGGATTTTTAAATTCTTTTGTTTCTTTTAGTTTTTTAATACTTTTATTATATTTTTCTTTTCTCTTTTTCTTTTTCTCTTCTTCCTCCTCCTTCTTTGTAGTCGATCGCCATGGCTGGCAATCGGCTAGGCGAGGTTTGCCGAGCTCGCCGGAAGCTTGCCTGGCCAAGGCGAGCCTCAGCCTCACTAGATTTGGGCAAGGCTCGACCTTGCCCAGGTCGCATGACGTCGGCTTCACCCTGGCCTGGCGAGGCCAAGCTTGCCTAACCACGGCGAGGCTCAGGACGACAAGCCTCACCATGGCTCGGCGTTCCCAGGGGCCGGCGATGCTTCGGCAAGGTTCCTGGCCAAAAGAAAGAAGAAGATAAAAGAGAAGAAAAGTGGAGAAAAAAAAATAGGAACTGATTTTAAGAATTGTTCTCAAGAACAATAAGTAACTTTTTTCTACTTCTTGATTATGTTCTAAATCTATTTCCCGGAACAAAAAAATATATTTTTGTTCTCGGGAATAAAAATTTTACCAAACGGATTGTTGTTCTTTTTTTTCGTTTTGGAGAACAAAAGAAGGGGCGCGTTTGGTAACGATTCTATTCTCGGAACAAATTTTGATCGAAATGATTCTTTTTGATTTTGTTCTCGGGAACAAATTCTTATTAGAAATGATTCTTTTTTATTCTGTTCCCAGAAACTGATTCTAAGTAAAAGAACGCGTTTGGTAACTGTTCAAAATTTCTGATTCTGGAATAGAATTGCGTTTGGTACCGTGCTAATTGATTATGTTCCAAATCAATTTCTTTTAATTTTTAAATAAAATTTTTACTTTTTTTTTCCTTTTTTTCTTTTCTTTTTTTTTTTTTTTTTCTTTTTCCTTTTTTCTTTCTTTTTTTCCTTTTTCTCCTATTCTTCTTCTTCTTCTTTTGGCCGGTCGCCGATCCGGCGATCGCCGACGAGGGCCGGCGACCTCACTAGGCGTCACCGGTCCTCATCGGCCGAGCCTCACCGGCCGGGCAAGCCTCGCCGGTGGCCAGGTGGGCCTCGCCAGTGGCCGGGCGAGGCCCGCCCGGCCACCGGCGGGGCCGGGCGAGCCTTGCCGGGGCTAGGCGGGCCTCGGCGGTGGCCGGGCTTGCCTCCGGTGATCTCGTTAGTGGTCGGGCTTGCCTCCGGCGGCAGCAACGGCGGCGGCGGGCGGTGGTGGACGGCGGTCGCGGGATGGCGGAAGGGAAGAAGAAGAATAGTTGGTTTTGGTTCTCAAATTCGTTCCCAGAACAAGAATTAACTTTTTTTTTTATTCTTAATTCCACTCCAAATCTGTTCTTGAGAACAAAAACTTTACCAAACGCGATTCTGTTTTCAAACTACTCCCGGGAGCAAAGAATAAGAATTTGGCCCTATTTGGATGGTTACCAAACAGGGCCTAGAAATAATTATTCCCCTGAAGGTTACCAAACAGGACCTTAAGGACCTACTCAGGAAGAAAATGGCTTATTCAAATCTCTAGATGCGTTAGACCAAAAAAAATAAATTGTTTTATCTATGTCACTTTTGCAGCAAGAAGGCATGCTCATTTAATTAAACATTGTGGCATTCGTAATCATTCAGAAATCATGCGCTCTCTCTTGAAAGATGAACCTTGACTGGAGGGCACGCATCTAGAGATTTAGATAAGCCATTTTCTTCTTGTCCGTGAGCGGGCGCAACCCCGTGATATATTCTTGATTGGAGGACAAGGTCCTTTGGAAAGAGATGATGTGCATTGGATTGCTCCATGTCATCGGAACACTCATTCATTTAGCATTTTGTATATGGAATAAACACAATACGTATAAAGTCCATTTGATCATCTCTATCTCACGTTTCCAACTCTAGTTAGAACATGACTAAAAACATGTGCAACTACTCCTAGTCGATCAATTACTAATTAAGTAAATCCCAACACAAAGAAAAACGTTAGATTGTGTGATTTATGTCATTGCATGAGACACATTTAGAAAAAGGTAAGGTACCAACCATTCTTGACAAGAGTTGCACGCAATTTTGGGTATATGCATTGCCTTTTTGATTCTTCATTATATATTTGACAAATGCAAGTGAAATCTGTCATTCGTTGTGTATAACAGCAATGTCCATCTAGTCTCCCACTTCTTTAACAATCGTTGTGCTCAAATCAATTTCAAAGATTAAATAAAAATGCTCTATCGTAGATTGTTGTGCCATGCGATGGTCCCCAGTGTACTATTCTTTTCTAGAACATCATAAACTTCATGTGAAGTAGGCAACATCTTTAATTTTAGTGCAAATCCTCTGAAGTAGTTTAACATGCAGGCAAATTCTAGGAAGACATAGGGATTGGATCAGACAATTTCGTCATAAAATTTGGTTTTTATGTGATTTAAGGGCGTACAATAAAGACATGTCGAAAGTTGCTTACCTAAGCTAATTTGACATTGTGATTTATGCGAACAAATTGCCCCTCCAAATAATAAATAAAAGAATCCAATTGCCGCCAGTCAATCAGCAAAATAATTGCCACGCCCCCACCTCCCCCCGGGAACCTTCATTTCTCACTCTCCCTGGCTCTCGCATTCAACCACTCTCTTGCAGAACAATTTGAGACTTACTGATTAGTCCTCACTTGCTTTCTCTGATCTTTTCCCTCTTGAAAGTTCTCGCCCAAGGTTGTTTGGGGTCTTCTCTCTCCCCTCTCACGCTGCTCTTCACATCTTCGCTCACGGATGGTAATAGCTTTTTCATCTCTTGGTAGCGCATCGTTTCTATTGATTCATGTCTTTATTATTGGAATAGTCAGCTCATATAGTGTGTCCTGGGCCCTTTTTGTCTATTGAGGACGTGGCTGGCTGCTGAATAGCCGAGGAGGTTTTTTTTCCTCCTTCCATTTATCCCTTTCAAATCGTTGTTACCTTATAGGTTGGTTCCAAGGTGGATTAGTTTGGTTCTCAACTTCAAAAATTTTTCCTCCCTATAGAACATTTCAATCAAGTAATATTTCTGTTTTCCTCAAATTATTGGACTAGATAATCCTAAAAAGTATATTATATTTCACCTCAAACTCATTATCTCCCTTCAAAATTTTAAAAATTGACAGAGTCATTACAGTACAGTAAATGTTTGAGCAATTTTAATTGTATTGTTATCTTTTACCTAATTTCAACTCATGATAGATTCAATCATCACAATATTAAACGTACCAAAATCCATAGTATCATACTTCTTAATATCTTTACATGATATCTTGTAGTATGAAAAATAAATTAGGTCTTTTCATATATGCACATGAAAATGGTTAAGCAAATTAAACCATATGCATATTATGAGATTCACCTAGCTTTACATCCCTCATATCTTACACCTTTTTTGTTACAAACTATAAATCTTGTTTAACATGTGATTAATCCTTCTAGTCTGACTTATCATGAATTTAGCTGATAATACTATTCTACTTCCAATTAGGCCTCGTTTGGTTCAACTTTGGGGAAATGGCTTTGCATTGGGGGCATTTCCCCCAAGTATCTTTGAGAGAATGAGCATTTTGGGAAGGGAAGTGTGTTTGGAAACCAATTTTTTGTGTATGTTTTACAAAGCTATTTCAAAGTAAAAGGAAAATTGAAAAAATAAAAGAAAAGGGAGGAGGAGATGCAGCTGCGGGGGCGGTGACGCGGTGGCGGTGGCGGTGGCGATGGCGGCCGGTGGCGGTGGTGGTGGTGGCTGGTGGCGGTGGCGCGGGGGGCCGAGGTCGCCAACCTCCGTGACGCGCGCCCAGGGCCGTCACGACCCGTGCAACACCGCTCGAGGCTGCATGGCCTCAGTCCGACTCAGCGGTGTCGCCTAAGGCTGCGCGACCTCGGGCATTGCAACCTGTGCAACACTTGAGGTCGCGCGGCCTCGTGCAACGCCGCCCGAGGCCGCGCGGCCTCGGTCCGACCCGGGCGACGCCTACCTAGGTCGCATGGACCCAAACCTGGCCGCCGACAGTTGAGGTGCGGGAAGATGGTCGGTTTAAAATAAAATAAAATAAAAAAGTCAACGGATGAACAGTAGGTGGACTTGCATTTCCGAAATGCTGAAAGCCCAAAGCAGGTCCGGACTTAACAAATTCTTTTAAGAAGTTACGAATAATTTATATGAAAATCTATAGGTCAATATTTGTATGCTTTTCCTTGGATAAAAGAGAAGTGCATGAGCTACAAAATTCGGGGAAAAAAAAAACTAAAGGTAAAACATTGAGGTGCGTTTGTCTTAGATTTTTTAAGGCAAGAAGTATTTTTCTATTTACTATCATGTCAAGATTGGAAATATTGTTCAAATTTCGAAAGATTATGAAAATATTAAAAATTCATTTACCTATTAATACTTATAGATGGCGAGGATAGAAAGACAACAAATTGTGCGAGTCCAAGAACTAAAAAGGCAAAATCTAAAAACTTAAAAGCCAATCCAAACACTGATTTGATTGAAATAATATGCAGGGAACTAAAGAGATCCATGCGATGCGTCTACTACCCACACCTCCCATGTTCGATGGCTATACGTACACAAATAAACAATTTAAAAACTTACGGAACTTATGGTACCTCACACTTTGCAACGCAGCTTTAAGTGGAGACTTTAACAATCTGTTTTCCGAGTTAAGATGGTTTGTCTGGAACTATCGACCTATACTCGAGCCGTCATTTTCGACATTCAATTTGCGTCTACCAAAATTAGTGGTGATGGAGATGTACTCTAGCCCTTTCATAGAGGATTGGAGAGGATGGAGTTTAATCATGGTAAGATGGAAAAAAGGACATTTTTTGTATTTTTTGTATTTTTTTAATGTTTTTTTTTTTTTTTTGTTGATTAACTCAACTTTTGACGTTTTATTCTCCTCTTTATAGACGGCAAAGTGGCTAAAAGTCCTCAACCTTAGGAATTGCAACTTAAGATGTACTCCTGACCTCTCGGCTTTCATAGAGTTGGAGATTCTCATATTGAGTGAGTGTCTGGAATTGAAGCAAATCCACCCTTCTATTGGCAAACTCAAGGCCCTCATTTCTTTGGAATTGCGGGGCTGTAGTCTCAAGGAGCTACCAAAAGAAGTGGGTGAATTAGAAGAACTAAAAGAACTACATTTAGAATTTTTAAATGTTATTACAGAGATTCCTACGTCAATCGGCTCTATGAGGAATTTGGAGAAATTGAAGGTCGAAGGGTGTGTGTCATTGAACAAAATCCCGAGCTCATTTGGGGATTTACAAAATTTGCAATATCTACACATTTGGGATTCTCCTGATGAAATATTTCATAGTGTTATTGGAAGGTTGAAAAAACTACAGAGCCTCAATCTTCAATGCTGCAATGGGGAAATTCCACTTGAAATTAGTGAGTTGTCTTCTCTCCGATCCCCTAGGCTAAGTGGTTATCCAATGATCATGAGGAGGCCGATAGTGCTTCCTTCTAGCTTGACAAGTCCCAGTTTGCCGCGGCTTTCTTGCCTAATCCACCTAAAAGAACTTTATCTTTCTAACTTCGAAAACCTTGAATACATTCCGGAGCTTCCCTCAAGACTCTCGAGACTTGTTGTGCACTCTTGTCCTAAGGTGATATTGCCTAAGCTTGTGGAGTTGAAGTACTTGGTAGAGTTGTCAATACAGAGCTGCAATTCCATTGAAAGATTGGATCTTGCACAACTAAATCTTCTTGAACGATTACAACTTGAATATTGTTATAAGCTCGTTGAAATTCAAGTCCATGATGATTGGGAGTCCTTGAAGGAGATGGTTATAGATCGATGTGGGTCCATTCAAAAGCTATTCCTTCAAAGTGGTTGAAGGAATTGAAGGTTAAATTCTGCAATAATCTAATTGAAATAAAGGTCCCCGATGATTCAAAGTCCTTGGAGGAGATATCTATAAGTCACTGCACGTCCATTCAAATGCTGACCCTTCCAAGATTACAACGTTTGAAGCGATTAAAGGCTAAATGTTGCGACAATCTAATCGAAATTCAAAATCTTGATCAAGCGGAGTTCTTACAGGTGTCAAGTATTTGTGGATGTAAGTCTATTGAAAGATTACCTGATCTACAATGCACCTTGAAAAAGTTGAAGATCAATTGGTGTCACTGTTTACGTGAGGTTGAGAGTCTTGAGAGATTCTTGTCTTGTCGATTTATATACATTATAGGTTGCAGCAACCTAGAAAAACTACCACACCTATCGAAATTTGAAAATTTAGAGAATTTCACGATCATTGATTCCCTCCGACTTGCAGAGATTCCTGGGATTGGAGGATCAAAATCTCTAAGAGAAATATCTATTGTAGGCTGCGAATCATTGGAGATTTTGCCAGATTTATCGAGATGTGAGAAATTACAATGTCTAGAGATAGCAAGGTGCGAGAAACTTACTCGGCTTCATGGACTTGAAAAGTTGGATTTAGCTGAGTTGAGAATTTATGGGTGTGGCTCATTGGAAATACCGGAATTGCCTAAAACACGTGTCGAGAAATATGATTTTGGTGGTGGATACGTGCACGAGTTGGGGCGGAACAAAATCAGATTGCAGTGATAATGATGTGAATGAATTTTATACCATATTACAACAGCGAGGCTGGTCACGTTTCCTTGACAGAGGTAAATAAGCAGTAAAACTGCCATTCATGTTGTGAGATCCGCGACCTCCTTTTGACCATCATCTTCCAGCAGAGCTAAGGTTTCGGCATGGAGGGGAGACCGAACCCGCGCAGAGCTCGCGGATCCGTCGATCAGCATCCCGGAGGAGTCATGGCACACCCACGACGCAGCGCCGGCAGCTTCTCTTTCCAGAAATCCTGACTTGTACCTCCGAATCTGACCGGATTTCTTGAGTCCATGCGCTGAGGAGTGATGGTTTTATTTATTAATTAATGTGATGGGCCTAAGTTGGCCCGTCCGCCCATGTTGGGCCTGAAAGCCTGGCCCACAAGATTAGGGCCCATGGACGGAGGGATATGTTGAAGGGTTGCAACTTTTGGGGGAACGTCTTTTACCGAAGGGACACGTCCTTTGGAGAGGACGTATTTAAGGGGGAAAAGAGAGGGAGGAACGCACCTTTTTGACTGTACGTACGTTCCTCCTCCCTTTCTCCCTCCAAATACTCCAAGAACAAAAGAAACGACACTCTCTTCCCTTCAAGGTGAATTGGCGTCATCGGATCGAACGGGATTAATTTTTCTTCCTCATATCAACGTCGGTATTTAATTTGTGGCTAACAAGGTACGCTCGATTCAGTGGTGTGTCTTTGATCGGTGATACATGTTTGTTTTTTGGGCTCGTCTTCCACATTCGTTTTAGGGGTTCGATTTAGTGTTGAATCCATTTTTGGGAATCCGATATTCCCGACATTGGTATCAAAGCCGTAGTTCATGTTTCCCGATCCCTTTTTATGTTATTGAATTAATTTTGTGGTTGAAATTCGAGAAAAGCCGTTGCCGGTCGATCTAGGACGGAAAAACTCGACACTCGCATATTGTTTGCCCAGTTTTGTGTTTTTTTGCAAGTCGAAATTTGTTTTTAATAGCGCAGAGTCGAAGGTCTCGTCAATACGAGAAAAACGAGTCGCGGATCGCCGTTGGAGGCCACTGGACGCGCCGCCACGCGCGGCGGGAATGAATGCACGCGCCGATTCGGTCCCCGCAAGCGCGCGTCGACGCGCCGTTTCGGCCCAGGCACGTGCGACGCACGCGCGCGCGTCAAACGCACCGTTTCGGCCCAGGCGTGTGCGACGCACGCGCACGCGTCGAAGCGGCGCTGTTTCGGCCCCAGGCGCGTGCCAGCTGACGTCATCGTGACGTCAGCCAGGCACACACGTGGCACGTGCCGGTCGGTTCATCCGACTGGGCGACCGGTCCAACCGGTTTGTCCGGTCCGACCCGCCCCGTCCGGTCCGACCCGACCGCCCGTTGACTCTGACCCGGGTGACCGTTGACTCGACCGTTGACCGTTGACCCAAAAAAAGAAAGGAAAAAGAATGTGTTTCTTTTTCAATTATGTCTTTGTGGATTATATGTAATCCATTTTTTGTTCTGCATTTGTTGCAGGAACAATGCCTCCCCTTAAGTTGCGCACACCTATTCGCGCAATTACCGACGAACAAAAAGAAAGGCTTTCAAGGTTGATAGCCGATTTGAATAATTATCGATGGGAGAGCGGGGACATAATAGATCATGTTCTTGAAGTCAACGAAAAAATTCACAATGTCATATGGAATGGTCGTCCCATGCCACAGTCTGAGATGGTGCGATTTTTCATGAACACTCTTCTACCAGAATGGAAATGAGTGTTGAATCGCATATGGGATGTCGACAAAGCCGCTTCATATAGGAGTATTGTGATGGCTTTTATAGATGATTATTACCTGATTGTTACAAAAGAAAAGATCAAGAAATTGAAGAAAAAAGGATCTTTCCCAGTTCATATATTGATTTGGTGTTAGATGTTCTGGCTGGTTTTTATTTAGTGTGCTTTGTGGACATCTTATGTAATGTTTTCTACCTGGTTGTTGTTGATGTAGCAACTGATATGTAAAGTTGTAATATGTGAAAGCATTATTATTCTATTGGATGTCAAATATTATTTGCTTTCTGTTATTGTTGACTGCTGTGGGTAGTTCATAGAAGTTTTTGTAGCTTCATAGAATTTATTTTGTATGGACAATTATATTAATGATAGTTTTAAGTTAGGATTTTTTGGAGGATGATTGGAAACATAGTGACATTTTGATTCTGAAACCTTACTTGAAATTGTTCATTAATATGATGGGTTTGTGCAAAGTGGATGCATAAATGATAGGCATTAATTATTCGTGCATCTATGTCTGATGTGTTCAGATCAATGGCTTCAGCCACAAAGAGCATAATTGCCGAGCTGAACAAAGGTGAGAAGCTCAATGGCGATAACTATGAAATATGGTACATGAAAATCCAATATGTGCTGGAAAAGCAAGAGGCACTAGAAGCTCTTAACCTGACCATGGAAGTACCTGAAGATGGAAACACTGCACAACACAAGAGAGATAAGGATGCATTTGCTGCATGGAAAAGAAAGAACTCTCTTGCTCGCATTACGTTGCTGAGTAGCATGGAAAATGACATCATGTGAGAATTTAGGCGTTTTGAGAATGCCAAAGAAATGTGGGAAGCATTGACAGCAAGATTTGGTCATACTTCGGTGAATAGACTGAGACAACTCTCTATTAGGTTTGACTCTTACAAGAAGCCTCATGGTCATACCATGAAGCAACACCTTAGAAAGATGTCAAACATGATTAATGAGCTGAAAGATGCTGGCCATGTCCTGACTGATGAGCAGCAAGTGCAAGCAGTGATTCGTTCCTTGCCTTAGAGTTGGGAGCATATGAAGGTGTACCTGACTCATAATGAATATATCCAAACCTTTGAGGATCCAGTGCGTCATCTTGAGCTGGAAGAGGACCGCCTCTTAACGGTTAAGCCGGAAACTGAAATTTATCATGCTGGTTCCAGCTCACATGGAGCTTCGAGCTCCAAGCGCAAACGTCCTGACTGGTTCAATAAAAGGAAAGGCAAGAGAGCAAGTACTTCAGGGAAGAAACCAAAGGTTGACCAACATGAAAGAGGAAAGCGTCATCGAACGAAGAAACTGACAAGGGTGAAGTGTTACAATTGTGACAAGAAGGGTCACTATGCTCATGATTGTCGCGAGCCAAAGAAGGTACACACCCCCTGTACATTTCATAACTTTGCTTATGTGTCAAGTTCTGTATTTTTAACTGAGTCTAATCCTTTGTGGACTGTAGATTCAGGAGCAACAGACCATGTAGCGAAGGATAGAGAATCCTTTGTGGAAATCCGACGAGTACCAACTGGAACTAAGTGGATCTATGTAGGAAACAACTCCAGAGCAGAAGTAAAAGGAATTGACACCTGCCAACTGAACATGCGTGGTGGACGCACTTTGTTCCTACATGATGTATTGTATGCTCCAGAGATTCGTCGAAATTTAGTGTCCGTTTTAGTGTTGGTCAAGCTAGGTTTTAATATGAACTTCCATAATAGAGGTGTAGATTTGTTTTTGGATACAAATTTCTATGGTTGTGGTTATTTTCTGGATGGTTTCATTGTATTAGATATTGACTATGTTAATGTAAATGTTTGTTATTCCCTTCTCACGTCTCTTAATTCATATGATAATGATGTGAATGTGTGGCATGCTAGACTTGGTCATATTGGCCAACAATATATGAATAGACTAGCCAAAGAGGGCTTGTTGGGCAACATTGAAAAAGTCGATTTGCCCATATGTGAGCATTGCTTAGTAGGGAAAACGACAAGGAAACCATTTGGAAAAGGTAAAAGAGTTGAATTTCCTCTGCATTTAATCCATTCTGACGTCTGTGGTCCTATGAATGTGAGAGGAAGGCATGGGGCTGTTTATTTCATCACTTTTATAGATGATTATACTCAATTCGGATATGTCTATTTGATTTCTCATAAATCTGAAGCATTAAGTTGTTTCAAAAGATTTATGAACTTGGTAGAAAATCAATTATACAAGAAAATAAAAGCATTGAGGTCCGATCGAGGTCAAGAATATTTATCTGATGAGTTCAGAAAATTATGTGATGAAAAAGGAATAGAAAGACAGTTGTCTATTCCATATACTCCTCAATAAAATGGTGTTGCAGAGAGAAGGAACAGAACCCTACTAGAAATGGTTAGGTCCATGATAGCCCATGTTAACTTACCTATCACTTTTTGGAGTGATGTGTTATTAACTGCTGTCTATATACTTAACCGGGTGCCTTCCAAATCAGTTACTTCCACTCCATATGAGTTATGGACAGGTAGAAAACCGAACTTAAGTTTTCTTAAGTCATGGGGTTGTGCTACCCATACTCATCAGCCCTCTCACAAATTTGAGAAATTGGGTTCAAGAGGAAAGAAGAGTATTTTCATAAAATACTCTGAACACTCGAAAGGGTATGTGTTCATAGGTGAGTAGGAAAGTGGAAGTATAACTGAATTTGAATCACGGGATGTCACATTCTTAGAAAATGAATTTCCTAAGAAGGGCGAAATAGGTGAAGATTACTTCATATTTGAAACCTTGGATCAAGATAATGATATTAGTGGAGTTCGTCCAAGTGGGAGTAATACGAGAAGTGATGAATTGAATTCAACTCATTCTCAATTACAACCACATGATGAGACGACATCATCATTATCTAATCTTAGTGGGAGCATAATGGGGAATGATGTGCAAAATGTACAATCTCCCATACAGCGAACAAGTCGCAAAAGTATTCCCCGTCGACGTTTTGACATTGAAGGGGAAACTTTTATGATTGCCCCACAAAATGAGGATGAGCCAAGAAATATACATGAGGCTCTAAGTTGCCCTAGTAAGGAAAAATGGATGCATGCAATGGGAGAGGAAATGGCGTCAATGAAATCAAACCATGTTTGGGAACTGGTTGATCTTCCAAAAGGATGCAAAGCTATTAGGAACAAGTGGGTTCTCAAAATAAAGCGTAAAGCTGATGGCTCGATAGAGAGATATAAAGCTCGCCTTGTGGCGAAGGGGTATAATCAACAGGAAGGAATTGATTATGAGGAAACATTTTCTTTTGTTGTGAGATTTACCTCGATTCGCATTATTTTGGCAATACTGGCAAGTATGGATCTTGAATTACATCAAATGGATGTAAAGACTGCTTTTCTCAATGGAGAATTGGATGAGGAAATATATATGGAATAACCTGTTGGTTTCATTACAAAAGGCCAAGAAGAAAAGGTATGTCGACTTTTGAAATCGATATATGGCCTTAAGCAATCGTCAAGACAGTGGTATATACGTTTTCATAATGCCATAATGGCATATGATTTTACAATGATTGATGATGATCATTGTGTATATATCAAAAGATCCAAAGATCAATATGTGATTATATTATTATATGTTGATGATATACTAATTGCCGGAAGCAATATGGAGTTTGTTAATACTGTTAAGAGTTGATTATCTTCCAACTTTGAGATGAAAGATATGGATAAGGCTGCATACATTCTTGGAGTTAAGATTTCAAGAGATCGTTCGAAGAGGTCGTTATCTCTTTCGCAAGAAACATATATAAATAAGGTTCTTGAACGATTTCGTATGCAAGATTGTAAACCCATAGACACTCCTATTGCAAAAGGTGAAGGATTGAGCCATAGACTGTGTCCAAGGATTCCACAAGAGAAGGAACAGATGAAACATGTTCCTTATGCTAGTGCTGTTGGGAGCTTGATGTACGCTATGATGTGTACATGACCTGACATATGTTTTTGTAGTAGGAATGGTGAGTAGATACCAATCCAATCCAGGTCAAGCACATTGGAAAGCCGTTAAGAGAATATTAAGGTATCTAAAGGGAACTGCTGATTATACGCTGAGTTATCAAGGAAAGGATCTGCGACTTGAAGGCTATTTTGATGCTAATTGGGGAGGAGATTTAGATGAAAGAAAATCTACCTCTGGATTTGTTTTCTTACTAAATAATGGCACCATATGTTGGAGTAGTAAGAAACAAACGTGTATAGCCTTGTCCATGATGGAAGCTGAGTTCGTGGCATTATCAGCAGCAGTTCAAGAAGGAGTTTGGCTTAAGAGATTTTTGGATCATTTAGGTGTTATTGAGAAAGCTGCAAATCCATTATTGGTTAACTGTGATAGCCAAGCAGCTATAGCGTACACCAAAGATCCAAAATATCATGGCAAGACCAAACATATAGATATCAAGTATAACTTTGTCAAAGATATGGTTGCACGAAAAGATATGAACTTACAGTACATGTCTATGCATAGGATGGTAGCAGATCCTATAACAAAGCCAATACCTAGAGATGTGTTTTGTGGTCATGTGAAATCTCTAGGATTGCATAGAGGCTGATGTATTGAATATTGTAATTTCCCTAAGTGTTCACATTTGATGAATTTGTGTTTTCATCATTAATGCCTATAAATCTTTGTTTGACGCTTATGCATCTTAATGCTCAGTGCATTACATTAAGTTGAGAAAGTATGTCGGATATATATAAGATTGGCCCACTCACACGGGTAATCGCCTCTATTTACTATGTGATAAATAGAGATGAGACGGTTTTTAAGCTTATTATCTAGGTGATAATCGAGAGCTCAAGTTTAAAATATATATATCGCCTTAACTAAGTGTTAAGATGAGAACATAATATGTACTATGTCCGAAAGTAAAATACCCCACATATTTTACTTTATCTGTCTGAGATGCCAGATGTGAGTTATGATGAATTTTGTGAATGAGTAGATACGTGAACTCAAGTTAGACATTGGGTATGTCTGAACTATCATCTGTACGGTATTGAAGGTGTAGACATACGCTCCATGGGAAATGAGTTAATATCGTAATACATATTTCATACTACGTATGCATGAGACGACCAATAAGAGTGGCAAAAGTTTGATCTCAACTTTTATGCCGTGTGAGACTCTTGAGGAAAAGAGTTCCTCAATTTTAGTACCCTCATGACTCTTACTTATTCTCAAGATTTCTATTTAGTGTTTGCTATCTTAGGATGTTGCCAATGGTCATGAGTTGATTCGATCTAATGGGACATTTCTAGAAAAGTAAGCTGAACTGAAATTGAGAGTTTGAAGGAAAGAGGAAGATCGAATTTGGAGAATCACATTGTAGTTTTGTATTTACTGGTCGACCAATTATGACTGTCTTTGGGATAATCATAATTGTGAATACAATATATATATATATCATATATATATATATATATCATTGTTTAAAAGAGATCAAGAGAGATATAAATGTGATCGATCGATTTAGGGTACTGCATACTAAATTTACTTATAGTGTGATGCCCATTATGAGCTGCTATATATTCCTAACAGATGTATGGCAACGAGCTCTCAAAGTATGCTGGTCGCACGGATTATTCATCGGTATGAATGTTGAAGAGAGGTAAAGAGGATCCTGTTCGGCCCACCATGTGCGAGTGGGAGATGATGGTTTTATTTATTAATTAATGTGATGGGCCTAAGTTGGCCCGTCCGCCCATGTTGGGCCTGAAAGCCTGGCCCACAAGATTAGGCCCATGGACGGAGGGATATGTTGAAGGGTTGTAACTTTTGGGGGAACATCTTTTACCGAAGGGACTCATCCTTTGGAGATGACGTATTTAAGGGGGAAAAGAGAGGGAGGAATGCACCTTTTTGACAGTACGTACGTTCCTCCTCCCTTTCTCCCTCCAAATACTCCAAGAATAAAAGAGATGACACTTTCTTCCCTTCAAGGCGAATTGGCGTCATCGGATCAAACGGGATTAATTTTTCTTCCTCATATCAACGTTGGTGTTTAATTTGTGGCTAACAAGGTACGCTCGATTCAGTGGTGTGTCTTTGATCGGTGATACATGTTTGTTTTTTGGGCTCGTCTTCCGCATTTGTTTTAGGGGTTCGATTTAGTGTTGAATCCGTTTTTGGGAATCCGATATTCCCAACAAGGAGGAACAGGTGCCCAAGGGTTTCTTGGTTCTGCTGGCAAAGAGGGCAAATTGGGTCAGGTACTATGTTTTTTTTTTTTTTTTTGCCTTCCTTTTTTGAGGAGGTAAGGCATTTTGACAAATAGTCCATAGGAACATCCCGAGTTTGGGCTGGGTATCTTGTTTTCACAATTTATTCCAGAGTTCTGATGGGGGCTAGTAGGAGGAGGAGGAGGAGGAGGAGGAGGAGGAGGGTGGTTGTATGCATGCTGATGAATCGTCTTGTCTGAGTTGGTTATACCCATTTTTCACTAAATACAACCCCGATTTAGTCCCTGTCCAGGCCATACCATCTGCCTCATTCTCCTTCATTAAAGGAATAGATGTCATCTCCTTCACTGCTCTGTCATCAAACGGTCGCCTGAGTGTTTGCTCATCCCAATAAGGCACATTTGGGTCATCGTGATTCGCTGGGCCTCCGTTAACCCCCGATGGTAATCACTTGTCCTCCCTCACGTTAATGGATTTGCCGTTATCTACATACCACATAGTTGAATTAGAAATGGCATCCCTACCCATGATCAGGCTCTGCCAACCCCAGGATGGTCTAGTTCCTTTCCCCGTATGCTAGAAATCGGTGTTGGGAAAAATTATTCCTTGTAAAAGTGTACTCCATAATGCAAATGGAGACTGAATGATTCTCCATCTGCACCTGCTGCTGTACTCGGACTGGCATTAGAATGTTTTTCACCAACATTTGTACATTACCTGATGACACTTTCTTCTATAACCATATTATTGTTGAATGCATTTCTCCTAACCCTTTGTTTTGGGATATCCTTTTAAGGTTCGTCCTGGATGATCTATCTGGATCTAGATAAGGTATCTGTAGGTGGTAAACATGAATTTTTTTCCTTGTAGATAAGGTATCTTCTTGTCTGATTGAGACAGGAATATGCAAGACCACTAGAGTCTCTCTGAGGAGCCAATTTTCTTTTTGTCAGTCATTATTGTGGCAATGACAATCAATTTCCATGAGTAGGTGAAGTTATGCTTTGCTTCTCTTTCAATCTTTATTTTTTATCCACATTTTCTCTATTCAATCGGATTGCATGTTGACCTTACTTATGGTTACTTTACTTATATTTTTTGTTTTGTGAAATTTTTGTCTTGAATGTATGATGATGCAGTGTTGGTGGTGAAAGATGATGGAAGTAGGAGCAGAATTTGCCATCGTTCAGAAGTCTTAACGTTCATGAGAGACTTCAGGGTATATGGTTTCACTGAGCTTGAAAATTTGTAAACTCCAGATGAAGCTAAGCTAGGGATCGATCTTGCTAGCTGAGCTTAAAATGCTCAAAGTCAGAAGAATTCTCTTGGCTAAAGCCATTCTTTTTTTTTTTTTTTTGGTAAGGGTAAAAGATATTATAGCTTTGAACAAATATACAAGAAGAAGAACCGGCTCCAATTACACTATCGAGCAAAGCAGAGAGAGTGGAAGGGAGCCGAAGCAAGAGGAAAACAAAAGAAACAAACAACAAAAGGGACCAAAAGGTTAGCGAAAGCACAAGGTGCCAAACAAAAGAAGACCCTCAAACGCCAAGATGACGGCCAAATTTGACGAGAACTATGCCGACCGGAGCAAAGCGGGATCTGGATAGGGAGATTAAGTAGTTTCCTCTCGATCATCGAAGATGGCTGGATCGAAACCCCAATTTCTCTGCAGTCTTCTATTCCTTGGGATATCCGGGATAAAGGAGAATGTTGCAGCTTTGTCCTTGACATTCTTGATGATGTGATTTTTCAATGCAGCAAGGACCAACGAGTCTCCTCGAAATATAATTGCATTCCTTTTCTTCCAAATGACATAGCACAAAGCAGCAAAGGAGTGCCGAGCGATAGTATGATAAAAGTCTTTTCCTTTCAAGAAGAAAACAGCCCATGAGGGTATCTTTCCAAGGTCCTGGGTCGCCACCGCAGTTGCAACGACTCGCCCAAAAATATGCGATAGAAGCCGTCACATGGCAATAAAAAATAAGTGGTCAATGGAGTCGGGGACTCGCATTGCAAAAGCACAAGTGGCAAAGTCGATCCTACCATAAGAGAGAAGAAATTGCTGGGTAGGCAAACGGTTTTTAGCAATTAGCCGAGAGATTGAATTGGAAACAGGGGTAATGCCGCCCGATGAGCGGAGCCCAAGGAACGTGAGTTCTTTTGCTTCTCAATCGGTCCCATGCCGAGCCAACCGAGAAGCATCCCGAGGAGTGCCAACGCCAAGTGAAGCGGTCGGGGATCGAGGTTGAGTGCCGGGATAGACAAACCCCATCTTCCCATTAAGTTGCGCATATAGAGTCCCATAGGCGACACGAGATCAGCAACCACCGCCAACTGAGGGAGACCGGACCACTAGATGATGGGAGGCAGTAGGATCATATCAAGGGGGCCTTTTGGATGCCATTGATCAAACCATAGTGAAGTTGAGAGCCCATTCCCAAGCTTCCAGATAAAAGAAAGGCGAGAATCCCTCCTTAATTGCAAGATCTTTTCCAAGCCCATGAACAAGTCGTGGGAGAGGAAACGATCCAAAAATTCTGGCTCTTCAAGAATTTTGAGTGGATCTATCGGCACCAAAGAGACTCTTTGTCCGTGAAGAGGATCCAGATGTACTTTATCATAGCTGCTAAGTTGCGGTCTTTCAATTTACGGATGCCTAGACCTCCCTCCATTTTCGGGCCGGCATACGTCATCCCATGATACCTTCGCCCCACCTTACCTAGGTCGGCGCCTTTCCATAAGAATTGTCGGAGGATTTGTTCTATACTATTGAGGACCGAGACCGGCAATGTAAACACACTTGCCCGAAAGCTTGAATTGAATGCGGGCGACTGATTACATTGAAGCCTTCCGGCATATGAGAGTAACCGATGAGCCCGGGACTTGGCTCTAGCAAGAATCCGCTCTATCAAGGCGATGCACTCTGCTTTCCCAAGCCTAGAAGAGATGATAGGCACTCCAAGGTAACGTACCGGGAGTGAACCTTCCGAGAAGCCAAAGGCTATTAATATGTAGTTGCGAAGAGCCTGAGACCCGCCCGATAAGAATACTTCGCTTTTGTTCTTATTCGGGATTAAGCCACTCCAAGAGGAGAACAAATCCAATCCCTTTTTTAATAAGGTAATGGATCCCCGATCCGCTTGGCTGAATAAAAATACATCGCCGGCGAAAAAAATAAGTGTGATAGATTGACCGACTTGCACCGCCAATAATATTTGAATTCTTTAAGGGAGGTGTGATGACGTAGAATACCTGAGAATACCTCCATCACCAGTGTAAATAAGTAAGGGGACATAGGGTCGCCCTGGCGAAGCCCTCGACCGCCTGGGAAGAAACCATGAAGTTCTCCGTTGACTGAAATGGAATATTTCGGAGTCCGTACACATACCATAATCAGTCTAATGAGGGAATCAGGGAATCCAAAAGCCTCTAGCGTTATCTGGAGGAAGTCCCAGTCAACTGTGTCATAAGCCTTCTGGAAATCCACCTTGACTGCACACTTTGGGAGATAAGGATCCAAGTGGAATCCAGCAAATAACTCCTGGGCTAATAATATATTATCCCTAATCCTTCTACCTTTAACAAAGGCATTCTGGGAGGGGTCAATGATATCACTCAGTACAGAAGCAAGGCGATTGGAAAGGATCTTGGTGATGACCTTGTATATGGTATTGCAGCATGCTATGGGTCTGAAGTCGGTAACCGCACAAGCATTAGGCACTTTAGGGACAAGAGTGAGGATAGTATTGTTTACCTCACGGAGAAGTTGGCCTGAAGAAAAGAACTCCCTGACCGCATCCAAAACAGACGGACCCACAATATCCCAATTTGTCTTGAAGAATTCCGCTGTGAACCCATCTAGGCCCGGGGCCTTGCCTTTTGGGAGAGCAAAGAGTGTATCACGAATTTCATCATCAAGGACCGGGGTAGCTAGAGAACTACCCTAGTTCGCGGATAGAGGCGCTCGGATATAGTTTTTAACCTCTTGAAGGGAAGGCTTGGAAAGGTGAGAGTGAGGAGCTAGCAGGTCAGAGAAGAAGGAGACAAAGACTTGCGAAACCGCCTCAGCGTCCATAATCAGCTCACCTATACCGTTGGTAACCGAGAGGATTCTATTGCGCAGCTGTCTTTTCTTGACGGAGAGGTGAAAGAATCTAGTATTACGATCACCATCCTGAAGCCAGTGGATTCTAGATTTCTGCCTGTAAAAAGATTCCTCATCCCGACGCAAGTCCACAAAGGTACGATGCCTTGTTTTCTCAAGATCAGCTAGATCAGGGTCTAGCGGGTGGGATGAAGATCATCCTGAACAAGACGAAGAGCTTCTCTTGCCTCCTCTGCTCTTGCAGATATATTGGAGAACGCCTCTCTATTCAGTTGTTTAAGCCTACCCTTGAGAGCTTTCAATCTGGAGACGAGCCTGTACATAGAGTAGCCATGGAGGGGTAAGTCCCATACTTGTTGAACAATGGAGGAGAATCTGGGGGTGTTCCGCCTTAAATGAAAATATTTAAATGGTCTTCTTTTGAGGATCGGATTGAGCACTCTGACGATCATGGGTGAGTGATCAGAAATGCCCAGGTTGAGGAAAGACGCCTCCGAGAAAGAGAAGTCCATATTCCATTTGGAATTAACCAAGACCCAATCGATCTTCTTCATCTTCCTAGCCAGGCCAGAAGAAGTCGACCAGGTGAAGCGGCGACCCACATACCTGAGATCTTCCAATTCAGACTGAGCCAGACAGTTCGCAAATTCATCAAAATACGGAATCCAGTTGTTGGAGCCACCGAAGTGGTCGGAGGGTTCCTTTAAAGCATTAAAATCCCCGCCAACTAACCAGGCTGAATCCTGTAGGAAATTGCTCATTTGAAGGAGGTCTGCCCAAAGGGGCCTGCGTCTAATGAATGTGTGCTCCCCATAAATAATAGATATGTGACAAGACTTGGCAGAATGGTGGATGGTGGTCCGACCATGAATGGCCTGATCGGTAATCGCAATTGTGTCAAAGGTAACAAACTCGGGTTCCAGCCAACCCAGATTCTACCCCGATGAGAGAATTCATAATTTGCAACCCATTTCCAGTCTTTAAGCAAGAATGAGGACAAAGAATCAAAGTCATCTTCAGAGACTTTCGTCTCAACAAGCCTAACAAGGCAGAGATTATGTTTAGCAACAAACTTTCTAACTTCAGCCCTCCTTAACGGATTGACAAGGCCTCTAATGTTCCATATACCTATATACATTTATATAAGGGGGGAGAGAGGTGATTACCTCTTTTTTGCTACCTTCTTCTTGGCAGGGACCGGCAATGGAACCAAGGAAGGTGCCGGATCTGGACGAAGCAATAATAACTTGTCTTGAAGTGTCACCGGCGGGATATCTGTAGGAGTAGATGTTGGGGTCGGACACCCAACTGACAGGAGGTCTTCATCCTCGAAGGGAGCATGGCCGCCTGAGATGTCATCCGAAACATCTGGCGGGGCTGATTTATGTCGACTGGATCTTGCAGGGGGCTTTGAGGAAGCCGGGAGGCTACTCACGGTCTCATGGGCCACCTGAGGGGGATCGGCCATGACAGGGGCAGATCCTTTTGGCTTTGAGGAGCGTCCGTCCACACTCGGTGGGGCGAGGCGGAAGATTCGGTCTCCTTGGGGCCTCTCTTCTTTCGGGCTTAGCTTGCTGCCATGTATCCATACCGGGAGTAGGTAGGATAGGATCGGACAACGGGGGAGGCACCTGTTGTACCACAGGCTCGGTCGAGGTCCTGGGCACATTGAGGGGTAGATCAGATTCCAAGGCTTCCAACTCCAGATAAGGCAGATCTTCGGTCTGCACCCTTCCTTCAGTAGCTCTAGAAATGCATAGGGGGTTGTCACGCATCCGCTCTTCGCTTTGGCCCTGTTGCAGCGGAGGTGAGGGAATAGGAGGGGCAGCTGTAGAAGAATTGCCGCGAGGGGCAGGGGGGCTGTCCGCCCAGCTTGGTGAGATGTAACCGAGTGGGGAGCCTCCGGTATCTTGCACTTGTGGCCGAAGATTCCACATCCAGCACAGGCCAAAGGTTTCCACTCGTACTTGACCTCAACGATACACGACTCGCCGTGTAAGACTACCTCGACAAACTCGCAAGTTTGATGCTTAGCTGTGATCTCGATGCACACCCTAGCATAAGTGAGCATTTCAAGTTGTTCAGTCCTCAAATCGACATAGAGGGGCCTACCGACATAGCTAGCCACTTTGCTGATGGCTTGTGCAGACCAAAGAGCAATGGGGAGGTTCTTGAGCCTAACCCAAACTTGAACCGAGAGAAGAGAATCCTTGTGGAACTCCAGGGATGGTCGCCATTGCTGCAGCACAAGGGGGATCTTGGAAACGGTGAATGGCCCTCCCTCTAGGACCTTGCGCCGAAACTCCCTGTCCGGGAGGTGGAATAGGAAAAAGCCCTTTCCCGTGGCCATAACCTTGGCCAAATTCGGACCTCATGCCCTCTTAAAAGCCGCTTCTGTCACTCTAAACGGAATTCGTCGGCCGATGTAATAACCAACTAAGCATTCCTTGAGAAGAGGGTCTGCAGCATCTAGATCATCCTCAGTCACTTCAAGAAGCGCTTTGTTGTCCACATAAGAAGGTGGACAAAACTCCAAGTCATATCCCTTGGACACCGCTTTTGCCTCCGCAACGCTTGCCCATGATTGTAGGTTCGCTCTCCTAGCCATTGCATGCCTAGGGTGCATAGACCGTGCGCGACCACCACTCCTAGCTTGCTGGCCAGCAGGGTTCTGATCAGGCCGAGCAGGGGGGGAGGAGCCACTCGGGCCTGCGGCAACTTAGTCAGCTCTCTTGGAACGCGACCGCCATCGGCTCCGGCCCCTTGATTGATTTGGTCGAGGAGGGGGATCGGAATCTCTTTGTTTATACTTCGAGCGCAGAGGAATGAAGAGGTGGTAAATCATTTTGCCCAATTGGAATAGGCGAGGTGGAAGAGGCCCTAGCAGGCCCCTCCTGGCTAGCTCCCGCACCTGGGGAGATTCTGGGACGCCCCAATGACGAGTGTGGAGAAGGCCGGGCCACAAGTGCTTTGTCGGAGGCTTCAATAGCCACTGAGGCCATTTTACAAACACCTAGTGGGCACCGTATCACTACCACAGAGAGTCCATCGAGAAGAGATGCTAACCTGGTGTTGGGCCGTAGGAGGACAAGACCTGGGCCAAGACGAATCCAATGAACCAGATATGGGTCTATCCGATGCCAGGCCACCCGCGAGCAGCACCCAGACTACCGAGAAGCTTCGCACGTCTGAGGAGAGAGGGATTTTGAGAAATAGGCTGACCCAGCCGACGCCCTTTGGAGGGAAGCTCGAGGGAGGTCCCAGGAGGTTGCCTACCAAAATTCACCTCAAACCAACCACTAAAACTCACGGAGTGAGGAAAAGACCAGTAAAACCCAGGTCTGGAAATCTGTTCTGCCCAGCAGCTCTAGGATAGTCGATATCTCTGAACATAGACCTTCTTTCACGAAATCCTTCCGTGGAAGGTGAGAGGGGAAAGAGAAGAAGCTCCCCTCAAAATTTCAGCCCATTCCGACCACCACAGCCATGGGAATCAGCTTTGCAACAATCCGGTGAACAGTAAATCGGGAAAACGAGTAGAGAGCATGCCGATGAACAGTACCTTCCCGTTTTTACCTTTCGCCTGCTAAAGCCATTCTTTAATCTGCACATTCTTTGCTATTGCTGAGGACTTCATTTATTTTTGGAGTACCTACTATAGCAGCGGATGACACTCTTATATCATCACCAGAGGTAAAGCATCTATGACAATGAAACATGACATTACGTCTGCGCCTTGAATTGCTTCTGGCTTTTCACCTTTTTGCATACTAGTTGGTATTCTCCTCTGATTGTCACAGCAATCATTCCTATTTCTAATGATAAATGTAGGACAATGGAACTTCTGGTTTTGGATGTAATTGACTATGCGCAATAACGAATAACTCTTAAGTCTTGATGAAGGTCCAGAATATGTAGTTAAAGAAGTATCTCAAATCTATAGCGAAGGTGATGACATCTATTAATTGCTTGTGTAATGCATGTGCTGATGTCTATAATGTGTTATGCTTCTTATTGTGATATAGGGTTTACTAGTTTTTGTTTCACGAAAATAAGAAGCAAGCAATAGGAACTCAAAAATCATGCATGCGCTTGTCTTAAAGACATCTTTATCTCCCAATCGCTTGTCATGCTAATTATCTTATATATTGCTTCTGTGATTACTCATTTAGAATTAAAAAAGAACAGTTCTTAGGCAAGTCCCCGACTCCTTTACCAACCGACATTATGGTTATTGATTTCATGCATCAATCTAAATCATGCTTCTGTAGGTCGGCTAGACTCGCTGCATTAAATTCATTATTTAGGAGTGCTGCGGACTGGCGTTGCTCCTCTCCCTCACCATGCCTCAAGCCCACAACCTTGAGATTTGATTCTCTTTCATGACCAACGACAAAGGCCAGCAAGAAGGCTGGTGCTGCAGACAAATTACCCGGCACCCGCAATGGCGTGGTCATCATTGCAGTTCGTTGACATAAGCGTTTGACGGGAGTCGTTCGAGCCACACACAAGTCTCTGCAATCTAGGCTATAGGAGACTCTTTGAATATCTCGATTCGTTTTCAGCAGTTGTAAAGTGCACCCACTTATTATTCCTGTGCACGTAGATGTGAGGAATTTGCCTATTTTTTCCTACTCTTGTTGATTTGAGATACTAATGACTATACCATGGAACTTATTGCAAATTTCTGCGTTACGCCAATATCATCAGTCTTATTCCTTTAGCAGGGAAGATCCACTAGAGATTAATTTGGGAGTGTCAAAACAATTCAGGCTTTTAGGGACCGCTTCGTGGTCTCCAAAGAGCGATTGGGGGGGAAATATTCTGTGGGAATGGTCAGGCCGAATCAAATATAGTGAAACAACGACGGCAATGGCTTTCTGCAGTTCCATTTTTCAACAGAGGAAGCAAATCATGAAGGATCCTCTAAAGACGTCCGGCCGTCCCTAGCGGTGGTCTTACGGGACGGGTCTCAAAGTCATCCTCTATGAGTTGGGCGACGGTCTCCGTGAAAAGTCTCCCTACTTCTCCTTAATGGCAAGCATATGGCGACGTGGGGCGGTGAGCCGTCATCGCCGGTGATCATTAGGGATGGGTTTTAAAGCTTTAGGGACAAGGTTCTGCCCATCTCCTTTTTCTCGTAGTGCGGGGAACAACTCCGGGAAAGAAAATAACAATTATAAAATGTAACCATAATATTATTGACAGGCTTCATGTGTAATCTTGAGCCAAATATTGAGAAAATTCAGAACGTAAAGTTGCGGTTTAGAGAATAAAAGATCCAAAATGATGGACGGTTTTTTCGAAAAGGCAGGAATTTCAAGGGTCTTGAATTGGTAACTCTGGCGTCAAGTATGGGACTTGATGTCAATGCATCATCACTGAATGACAATGGCTTCCGCTATTGGGCAAAGCAAGAGTGCTGCACTCGTTTCCTTAACGTTTCTTTCAGACTCAACACTAATGCTTTATATATTTCGCAAATATGAATGATTTTAAAAATATTTACCTTAAAATAATCATTTGTATCACTTAAAATAATTACTCAATGAAAAATATGCTAATTATCGACCGTAATTTTATGTCTATATATTTCTGTCTTTTGCTTATTCGTTTTTAAGTGATACAAGTAATTGTTTATAGGAAATATTTTTCAAATCATCCATTTTCTGGGAAATAAACGGAACCTAAATCCGATTGAATCGTCAAGGAGCTTCCTGGATATCCCGGTCCGCTTCCATTCACAGTCGTTAAGCATTCAAAATGCACGCAAGGCCATATGCTTACAGCAGCTTTTATGCATGCGCTAATCAGATAAGCGAGTGCTATTCTATTTTGAGCCACCTATTGGTCAAAAGCAGGATTGTCAATCACACATTGGAATTCTTCAGCATGCTTGAGTACCTCTTTTATCTTTTATGTATCTCTCCGCAAATGAAATGCGTAAGGGAATACTTTAGAAAGTACTCGCTAGGCTGTTGTTGAGCAATACTTAGTAAAGAATATTTCGATTGTCAAAGTAATTAAGGACTGAAAAATGCTAAGAGGGGACCCGGAGCGATGGAGACCCCCTGACCACGCATTCCGAGTGCGGGATTTTGGCAACCCGTGATCTAATTAATGATTACATGCAACAGTAGAAAATGCAATGTATTGTTGACAACCGCACACTTTTTGTTAACACCTTTTTTTTTTTTTTTCCGACCAAAAAAAATAGCTTAGGAACAAAGTCCTCAAAATCAAAAGAGTCATCCTAAAGTTGAAAAACATCCCATTCCTCGCTTGCTTGTTGCACCTAATTTAGTGGATGATGGTTACTCTACGTGCAAGATGCAACAACATTAAAATAGACCAACTTGTCCCTCGACAATAGTATAAACGTAGATAAGAGTATATATCCTACGTAAAGGAAAATATCTCCTTTTTTTTCTATTAGTTATATGAAGTTCGAACCAGATCTTGCGCACAATATATCATATATATACTCTGGGAACTTCTACTTAATACGACTAAGGAGAAAAACATTTGTTTAGGGTATATTTTGTAATGGAATTTTCAACAAAGCCCGACAAAATTTCTATCTCACTTGTCTTTCATTTGGCCCCCGTTTGTTTTGATAATTGAAAAGATAGGTCATATGATTTTTTGAAGATTTAGTTGCGACACGTGAATATAATCTATCAAACATTTTACTTGCCATTATAATTCTTGAGCATGAGAATAATATAGTTATTATTTGGGTCAATATCCAGATTATTTGCAGGCCATCTTATCAGGTTTAAGCTTCTAAAAGATAACACTTGTAGGGCTTGCGCTTTTGGCATCAAAGCTCTTTTAGATTTAAGCCTATATATAACAAAAGTTTTAAGTACAAGAACCAACAATTTCAGACGAAATTGCACAATAATCAATACCTTAGCTTCATGTATGCTTTGAGGTTTGGTTTGGGCTTGATTGGGCTTAGCCCAGTTTGGAAATTGCTCAATATGTCTCTTTCCCGTAAACTCCATTCAAATCACGAATCAATATGTATGTAATACCACCTGAAAAATCATTTAATCTCCAGAATTTGAAAACCATTCACTATGACTACTAAATAAAATATAATTACCGTGGGTGCAATGAACGTTAATACCATTTAGGGAAAACTGGCACTGCGAAGCTTTTTTATCCAGTGTCCTTCATGGAAACCAATTTTCCTTGGGCATCAGCAGAAATTAAAGTCTGATCTATAACAATAAAGACCATATCAACTGCGATATATGTAGAGGTTTGTGGAATGAAACAAACATATCTCTTATAGAAACTAGTCAAAACTTCGACTATATATAAGAGTGAAAATAGACCTTACAGTTCTCCGTCTGTAATGAGGTATACTTTCGACTAGAGTGTAAAAAAAACTTCATGGATATGTAGTGTGGATGCGCATACAATGCGTATGAACAAATGTATTTCTATGTATAATTTACTTGCAAGTAAATCATGAGAATCACGTCTTAATGAGGATCAGTACAACATAGATGGGTAAAATACTTGTCGATAACAATGAGGCCGGTACGGAGAGAGTGATTACGAGACACAATTTTATAAATCTCAAGTGACTCATTGAGTTACTAAACGCTAATCATGAACCGGCAGCTGAACAAGGCGATGAGCATGGCGGTGTTGCCCAGGGAAGGCAGCTCGTGGATAGGTTATTGGGCTGGTTTTGGAGAAGGGAACAGCACATTCAACAGGTATTTCGTCAGTAGAGTCCGAGCATGGAGCTAGATCAGATAGGTGGTTCGTCAGTAGAGTCCCGCTGCCGTCGTTAAGAGCACCGACGTCGACGTCAAGGAGGGTGGTGGTAGCCCGTGACGACGGAGCAAGTTTGAGTTCTTCGCTGGGCGGGATGGAGGCGGCTATATTGAACGGTGAACCGCCTCGCGCTTGTTTAATTGCCACTAAGCTCCATTTCTTTTTCCATATAATGTAGTTGCAACATTGATGGCTTTGTCAATTTGTAAAATGCCGATTCTTTTGTATTTTTGTATTTTTTTTTTCATTTTTTTCATTTTTATTTATTTTATATTCCTTTTTAATGTTCATTTCGTAGTGCACGTAAGTGGGGTACATGGCCAACTGCCAAGTTAATGAAAAGAAGACTAGGGTTCTCTCGTACGCACATGAGCTTGAGCGCGAAGTAGTCCAGTTTTATCGTAATGACCTTTTTATTGTTATTTGTCAAAGAACTATGTTAGATATTACATCAAAATAAAAATGAAAATCACGAATTAGGTTATAGTTTTGCTTACCTTGTTGAACGATTCTAGTGGACCAATGAAAAAAAAAAAAGACGACTTTAGCGTTATTGTTGAAAGAACATTAAAACACTAACACATTGTTAGCATGTGATTAAGGCCATTAAGCACATGTATATTTTTGTCTTCTATTAAAATTGAAATCAAACGAAAAGAACAAGAAAAATAGGGTAAGAAACAAATAGTTATCAAGTGTGGGACCAGCAATGGATAATTTGATTAATTGGGAGGCATCGGATACCAAAAAAGGAGCAGAAAAGAGGTGAGCCTAATCATAATTTTACAAAAATATTTTAGGAAATAACGGTGTTTTGGAATTTTATATTCATCTCTAGGTCAATACTAGACACGTGTTGGAGGATGCATCATCAAGAACCTCAGATCTTTTGACTCGTCAGATCTTCTATCTTGATAAACGAAGGAAAGGCGCATGGCAAGTAATAGTATATACTAAATCCCACATGAACATTGTAATGGTATATTACACTATAATCGTAAAAGATAAGTTATTTTCTATTAAAAAGTAATCAAATCCTGTCGCACCTAATTTGTTATCAATCAAATGCATTACATTTGATGCTCATTCATAAACAATTGCAATATAGTAAGATATCAGACGAACGGATAATCTCAATCTATATTATTCAAAATCCTTTTGTTTTACTAAGAACTTCCTTAAGGTTATGAAATTAAAAGAATTAAAATACCTTTTTAATTCTTTAAGATGTTCACTGGGGAAAGTTTCCTCGACAAAGATCTTTCACTAAAAATGACAGAATTTCAGTTTTATCATTTTTAACGAGTCACGTGTCATTCCGAAAAAGGAATGAACTTATCTAGACTATTGGCAAAAGTAAAATGCAAGAATAACAAGAGAAAAATAAATGTATAATTGTATGTAAAAGCGTGATAAAGAAAAGATAACAGCTTGAAATTAGATAATCGTTTGTCGATTTGGCCAAAAGTCCTCTACATTGGTACATTTTCGGCTATTTATGGTAGTATTCTAAGGGTCCGTTCGTTTCGCGGAAAATGAGCTATTTCGGGAAAATATTTTTCCCGTAAGTCATTTTCCAGGAAAATGACAATATTTTCTAGTGTTCGGGTAAATCCTGAAAATGTTTGAAAAATATTTTCCGGTATTCGGTAAAGAAAATATTTTTTGTTCCTCGGATTAGTAAGCGCGAGCATCAAGCTCGAGACTCGCCAGATCGACGAGCGCGAGTTTGAGATCGACGGGCTTGAAGTTCACTTGGTCTGACGACTAGCCAAGAAGAATATGAGAAACCAAAAAAAAAAAAAAAGGAAATTAAAAATAATTCGAATTAAAAAAAGAAAGAAAATTAAAAAATAATTCAAATGAAAAAAAAAAAAGAAAAATAAAGGAGAGGAGGAAGTCAGGATTTGTAGAGGTGTGAGATAAGAGATATCGAAGTAAGGAAAATGTTTTGCTATTATTATCTCGATATCTATAATATTCTGGAAGTTTCAGCTCTTTATCGGTAACCGTTCTGTCTTATCGATGTTTCCACCAGTATCGACTCCAATAACCGCTTTCATCTTTTATCTCGTTAGTTTTGGCAAGCCTCTTATCGCATTATTCGAGATATTCATTTGTCAACCGCGGGCATCCCGACCGATTCTCTATGGATTTCTGTGTTTTGGGCTCCTTTATCATTTTCGGCTTCCGAAACTCAATAAGCTAATTCAGGCGCCAATGGAAATATATCACGATGGTCTTCTTCGGGATCAAATCATGCAAACTTCGCACGGCATGAGGACACGACGGCTCAATTTGTTGCGTGGAAAGACGCAATTCAGAAGAGCATCAGAAATCTTGGAAATCGGGAGAGAACTTCCCAAAAAGTAGGCACCCCACCATCACGCCACGTGCTCACATCTTGCCACAACACCAGCTTTCTCTTAAATTTTTTTTTTTGTCGGTCCTACTCTATTTTTATTTTAACGCTCGCTCATCTTTCGAGGCAAGAGAAAAATTATTTCCACTACGAGAGCAGCATGCAAAGTTGCCAAGTAAAAGGAGATGATTGTGGGGCTCTTATGGAGGAGCATCATCATGCAAAAACTAGTTTTTTATCGTGAAACCTTGACTGCAACGTGAACTATTGATTCTCTCGGCTAATGAGGAAGGTGAAGCTCAAGGTCGCCCATCGTCACTTTGATTTGAGTGGCCACGGGTCCAATTACAAAGAGAAGTAACAAAATATCTTTAAAATCTAAATTGAGGTAGTCTGGCCTTTCGAGGAAGTTATTCTTTTGGTGGTCTTGGTAAAAAAGGTCAGATTTAAATATAGGTACAATTTCTCCTATGATAAAGAGGAGAAATCCATAGGATAAGAACACCACGCCAAACACAAAAAATCACTGAGACGCTCATTTTTGTTCTAAGAAACTTGGTTTTGTTAGCTCCAAGTTGAGGATTGAAGGCGATACTCCAATTGTACCGCCTCACGAGACTCAGAAATAACTTTATCTGCTTCAAGGTAAGTCCTCCTCGAACACAAAACCAATCGAAGTTATTTTATCTCTGCATCGCTCCTCCAAGTAAGCCCTACCTTCATTGTAAGAATATTACAATTGATATGACAAAAAGAAAATTTTGATTATTGCTCATTGCGTAACAGCCAACACCCTTTAAAGCATACATAATTGCGAAATTCCCTCACCTTTTCAAAATAATCATCACATATATTGCTAATTTTTCTTACTATAATCCTCTTATTTAAACTAATTGGTACGAACGGTCGGACCTGGTGGAATTGCTAATTTTTCTTACTACACAACTCTCTCTCTCTCTCTCTCTCTCTCTCATAATTCTCACTTTCTGTATCTTTTACATTCGGCCTCTCTCTTGCAGAACAATTCAAGACTATCGTCTATTGATTAGTCCTCGCTTTCTTTGTTCAGTTCCCTCTTGAAAGTTCTCGTTGAGGCTTGTTTCGGGTCTTCTCTCTCCGACCTCGCGCTTCTCTTTGCTTCTCAACTCGCGAAGGTAATTGCTTTTTCATCTCTTCTCAGCACGTCGTTTCCATTGATTCATCGCTTTGTTATTGGAATAATCGGTTGAACTAGTGTGTTCCGGGCCCCTTTTTTTTTTCTATTGGGGATATGGGTGGCTGCTGAATAGCTGAGCAGGGTTTTTTTTTTTTTTTTTTCGAATCGTTGTTTCCTGTTGATGTAGCATGTCACTAGCCCAGATTTGACTTTCGCAAAAGAGGAAAGCTTTCTGATCGTTCGTTGCATCGTAATTTAGTGTTGATCTTTCGTTAAACTAGAATGAGTTGGCTTGCCAGCTCGCTAGGTAATTCACCTGAATCTGGGGACCTCTTTTTTATGCATTGTGAGGTTTATCTATATTTGAAGGTCCTAGATCAATTAAATTAAAAAGAAACAGAAAAAAGAAGTAGGCCAATTCAAGGGATCCACAAGTTCTGATATCGATTTAAACAATTGAGAAACGATTCTGATAAGGCAAATTGCCAAATTCTTAGTATGAAATCTAATCCATCCTGAAATCAATCACCTTAAAAACAAGTATTCTATTAATGAGATTTAACTCGACAATTATACCTCCCTATATAAAACACTCCGAACAAGTAATATTATGTTTTCCTCGAATTATTGGACCAGGTACTCCTAAAAAGTATATCCCATTTCACCTCTAAAACACTCCGGATACTTCACTTCAGCCTGAACTTTGTTTATTATTATTATTATTATTATTATTATTATTATTATTATTATTATTATTATTATTATTATTATTATTATTATTATTATTATTATTATTATTTTGGTAAGTAATTTTTCTTATTCACACAAAGCTGATGAAAATATGGATGAACTACTTCCACCACAAGCTCCCAACCCCAAAATGTCCCCATGAACAACCATAATGCCCCAGGGACAGCAAACACTAATACTCCCCAAGATGTCCCTTGAAAACTAAACCAACAACAACTAAAACCAAAGTATCCCGCGGTGCCCAAGAATTTTACAATTGTCTCAATTACAGAGCAAAAAACAAAGAAACGACAACCCCTTCGGGCCAATAGTATCAATCTCTAAACGGCATGTCTACAAAGGACTCAGTTGATAAGGATCGAATGGTTCCCATTGACCATGCCTACGTTCGATTCCCACTGCCAGTAAACTCCCATTGGTAGGCGATCCGAAAGTCAACTATAAGTCATCAATGTGGGCATTTGGGAGTCTCTGGCCTTCGAATTGGAACACCCCCCTCTCCTCCTAAATTTTTTTGTAACCAAAAGAAAAAAAAAAAAGAAGAAGAAAGAAAGAAGAAGAAGAAATCTACCTCCCATCCTTAACTCGCGGCAACCTTAAGCCTTCTAACAAACATTATACTTCTAAAGACTCTTAATGGGCACGTGCACGACCTTTTATTATTCCAGCAAGATCTATCTATTGGTATAAAAGAAAGGGGAAAAAAATGAAATGACTGCCATGCTCATCTTCCATTGTTATTTGTAATACCGAAACATCTTGTATGTTAATTCGCTCTATCCACCCTTAGCATTTACGTGGGTGTCTTTTATATTAGATTAAGCATAATTACAAAGTTATCATGAGTTTTGTCGTTTGATAGGCATGAAGGAGAATTAGTGAAAAAAGTTATCAAAACTGTTATGGACAAATTGGGACATGATTTTCAGCTTGA
This sequence comes from Eucalyptus cloeziana, assembly GCA_014182715.1. Lineage (NCBI taxonomy): Eukaryota > Viridiplantae > Streptophyta > Magnoliopsida > Myrtales > Myrtaceae > Eucalyptus > Eucalyptus cloeziana. The sequence goes on along the minus strand of CM024635.1, from coordinate 27,086,213 downwards.
TGTTACTAAACACTTGGTTCAAATTTGGAACGTTGATGATGGAATTAATGTGATCAAATCTAGATTGAAAGGGAAAAAGGTTCTCATTCTTTTGGATGATATAGATCACTTGAAACAACTAAATGCTTTGGCCAGAGATCGTAAGTGGTTTATGACAGGAAGTACAATCATTGTTTCAACTAGATATAAAGCTATTCTCGATCAATCTGAGTTCAAGGTAGACTACAAGTATGAATTGAATGGATTGGATGAGGTGCATTCTTTGCTTTTATTTAACAAACATGCATTTCATATGGACCATTCTTCAAGGGACTTTGAGGGTATTTCTCGTGATATCATATCCACCATGGGTGGACTTCCCTTGGCTCTTGAGGTAATAGGTTCGCACTTGTATGAAAAAACAGATCGAGAAGTATGGCGTGATGTGCTAGGGAAATTAAGAAAAGAACCACATGGAGTTGTCCAAGACAAATTGAAGATAAGTTATGATGCATTAGAAGATGGACATAAGGAGATTTTTCTCGATATTGCTTGTTTCTTTATTAACAAAAAGAGCAAATTCGCGATTTACATGTGGAAGGATTGTCGCGACCTAATTTTCGGGGTGGACCACCTAAAATTAGGCTAATGGACTACTAAGTCTTTAAGCCTAGACTTAGCTCGGGTTCTTCCAAGCCCATACGGTTCGTGATTTAAGTCTAAATTTTTAAACATGCAAAAGATTATCCACTAAGAGTCACTACCAATCTGTTTACGGTAGGTCGATTAGACACCTAAGTAAAATAATGAGAGAATTATTTTACTTCTACGAACTAGAGATTTTGGGTACGGGAACTTGGTTACGCTAGACCATCCTAGTGCCTTTTTGGTACCTTTCTCTTTTTATTTCGAAAAAAATATTTTGCAAGCAGCTTAAATTGATTTTAATTCACTTTCCTAACATGTGAGGCGATCATGCGGGTGCGCATACCATCAATTTAACACTCAAGAAAGCAATTAAATAATGCAAAACCCACCTCAAAGCAATGAAAGCATCTGCATTGTTAAGTCAGAATTCACATCAGCAATCCTAGATATGATTTCTAATCAACAAGCAATCACTCAATTTTTGGTTTCACTTTTTAACGAGAATATAGTCCATATGCAATGCAATGCTTCTAATCTAATATGAAATAATATGGCATGGCAAAATGTGATTTCTTAATGAACATGCAATAATTAAATATGCAATCTAAATTAACTAAAATGACCTAATTCTAATGACGGGCAATTTCTAATTAAATGACTCTAGTAATAATCCCTAAATGACATGCATTTCATGAACCTAATTCTATATGACGTGCTTTTCATGAATTTAATTCTATATGACGTGCACATGATTTTTTATTTTTTATTTAACGAAAATTCATAATTAAAATCACTAAAAATGAAAATCAAACTAAAGTGAAATACTATCTATTCTAAATGCTTTATAAACATGCATTTTAAAAAAATAACCTATCATGCAATTCATCTAAAGATCTATCTAGACCTAAAATTAAACATGCAATTTTATCTAATATGCAAAATGATTTTTTTCTTTATGAAATTCGAAATTAAAACTAACACATAACTAAACATGCAATTCAAAATAAAAACCTAAATGAATGCTCTTTTTTGTTTTTATATTTTTCTAAATTCGAATAAAATCCCTATTCTAGATATGCAAGATAACAAGAAATATTCGAAAACAAACCGAATCCTAATTCAAATATTTTTTTGGATTTTTTTTTTTAGTGATTTTCCAAAACAAGCAATTATCAAATAAACATTGTATTTAAACTAATCAAGAAAATTCAACAAATAAAGGATTAAAATAACCAAAAAAATAATTTGTGGTCTCACGGATTAAATTAACAAGTATTTTAACCCTAAAGATCACAATGTATAAGAAAAATTCAAAATAATTAAAAATTTGATCCAAAGTCTTACGGATCAAATTAATAATTATAATGATTTAACAATTGAAACACTATCAAAATGCCCAAATTAATATAATTAAAAAAAATGATCCGACGTCTTACGGATCAAATTAATAATTACAATACTTTTAGGCAAAACCCCTATAGTTAATGCCTAAATATAGACATCCAAGGTTCCAATTTAAATAACTAAACTTAAAAGAATAGATAACATAAAATAAAATAAATGAAAAAGAAAAAGAAAAAGGAAAGAAACTACGTAAATTGATTTTTCTTCTTTTGTTTTTGTTTTTGTTTTTTCCTTTTTCTCCAAATAGGGCTTGCTTGTGCGGCTGGTCACCGGTTCCGATGAGGGGCGGCGGATCAGAGGTTTGGTAGGGGGGAACTCTAGCGAGGGCAGCAATGGGCGAGAGGCAAGTCGCAGGGCTTCAGCTCAAGCGGCGGGCGTCGAGATCAAGGCTGTCGGTTGTTGGTCTACGGAGCAACGGCGTCACAGTTGCTGTTCGTGGAGGTTCGGCGGGCGTTCGGGGCTGGATCGGTGCGGCGTCGGGGGTGGAGCGGTGAGGCGTCCCACGGCTGGATTGGCACGACGTCGGGGTAGCGGGCGAGGCGTCGGCACGGGGGTGCGGTGGGCACGGCTGGGTGAACGCAGGTCGTGCAGGTGGAACGTCCGAGCGGTGTGTAGGGGCTGAGGACTCGGGGACCGGTGGACGGTTGAGGTGTCAGACTGGAGGTAGCAGAGGCATGGTGCTATGGCGGCTTCCGGCGGGCGAAGGGCTGGCGTGGTCGGGGAAGATGAACAGTTCTCTGTTCTCTGCTCTGCTTTTTCTTTTCTTCTCTGCAAATTGTTAGAAGAAAAGAAGTAGTCTTTTCCCCTTTCACACGCTAAAGACTTTTTTAACTTTTTTCAATCGGAGAAGAAATTTCATCCTTTTCAATTTTCTGACTTCACCCTCTAGAAATCAAACCCTTCATCCGACGCCTTGCACTCTCTATTTATAGAGAAAAATTCAATTTGTTCTACCCATGAAGATTTGCATATATTGACCCAATCGCTGAAGATCATCCTTCGAAAAGAAGAAATGTGCTCAACAAGAAAATGGTTCCAAAATCTAAAATCTTTTGTCAAGATTTTCTAAGATAATTTGCTCCATTATTGAAGATTGTCTTTTGATAAGGCTTTATTATCCAATCTTTGAAATCTTTCAAAATTTCCCTCCATAACAAAATATTTTATTTTATGGATTATTTCTCATCCTCCTTTTATTTATTTATCTAAAAAAAAAAGTTAAACAATGTAAATGTTATGAACAATTAAATAAAATAGCTAAAATTTAGGTGTCACGCTGCCCTTCTTTGAAGGTGAGCTCGTAGAGGTTGCCTTCAAAGATAAATTGAGACCTAAATTTTAATAATGTCTAGGACTCGTACCATTCTACGGTCGCCTAAACGAGGATTCACTTTCCAGGACCCGTACCATTTTACGGTCACCTGAACAGGGAAATAGGTGTTGTCTAGGACCCGTACCATTCTACGATCGCCTAAATGAAAAATTGTTTTCCAAGACCCGTATCTTTCTACGATTGCCTAGATGGGAAATAGCTTTTCCAGGACTCATACCTTTCTACAGTCACCTGTTAGAGCAACAAACATTATCTAGGACTCGTACTTTTTTACGGTCGCCTAAAATGAGGTTTTGCTTTACTAGGACCCAAATATTTCTTCAGTCACTTAGCATTGTGGCATAAATCATTTGACTAGGACCCGAACCTCTCTTCGGTCGCCTTAATCATATTGAATCTGGAGAAAAATCTTTGGGGGAGAGCTCGACCAAGTCAAGTATCGGTGCACTTGAGAGAATACCTGCACAATAACAAGTATTTAGAGTATGGGTAGAGATATACTTACCTGGTGATATCTCTCTTCTTGGGGATATGTCTCCTGAAAAGCTTAGTCATAAGAGAGGTAACACACATTTGTGGTCACAGACAACGCATGCATTAACTCAAGTGAGGTTCATGCATGATAATTTCTATCAATCTTGCATTACCTAATTTCCATTGGGAAGAATTTCAAAAGAATATTCATTCCGAACACATGAGTGTCATGAATGTGCCAAATGAGGGATCTTTCGGTCTGAAAGGACTTTTCACTCATCCTCATTAAAAGACTATTTTGTCCTGTCCATTGATGCAAGAATATGACAATCACTCTCTTTCACTATTATCATGCCAAAACAAGGGTCTAAGGAATATCGCAAGTGGTACGATCTTACCAATATGAGAGGTATTTAATAGAGACCGTAATGTGAGCTTGGTCAACAGCTTAACAAAAGAGACTCTTTGAGTCGAGGCTATTGAAAAAATGATATTCCGCAATCACCTCTGGGTTTACAAGTCAAGAAACATACAAAATGAGGTAGAAATTGTCTTACTTGCACTTCTTCAAGCAATGTTTTTGAACATATGAACTTTTATGTTAATTTAAGTGCCATAATCTGAAGAGACTTTGCAAGGGACGTAACACAGCCTCGGTTCATGAAAGGATTGTTAAGCTAAAAAAAATGTTTAGGGGCCAAATTGGTGATCATCTTGACATTTCCACCAATCTTCTTCTTCACCGTCGATGATTTTCCTCATATCAAAACTCCATTGATTGTAACATCTTAGCATTTAAGTTTTTTTTTTTTTTTTTAGTACCACTTGTTGGGGATACACTTGCTACAATCATTGTTTGATTTTTCTCTTTGGGCATTAACCTTACTTTTACTAGGCACATTGCTTTTTCATGTCCCTCATTCTTCACACTTATCTTCTTCAGATTCACAAAATCTTCATCTTTTATCAGCATTCTAGATCATGCTACTTGATTGATTGTCTTTCACCTTGCCCTAGTGTAGGAGATAATCACCAACTGAGTTTAATATGAAATGAATTTGTAGGCTCAAGTGGGCTATGTAATGGACAAAGGTGTGTAGGATAAAGAAAGAATTGCTCTTCGTCATCCTAAAGCACTTAAATTACCACATGAGTTGCACTGCAATAGCAATACTCAGAGATTGATGCAAGTGTGAGTAAGAAGACTCCTACCATTTATTTCAAATTTGCCCCAATATGGGATGATCCTTGACAGGGATAATTTGAAATTCTTCACATGTGTGAGCTCAAAAGGGCTAAACGATGGGTTTACCTATAGTGTTTCGAGTAGAGAAAGAAACTGCCTCTCATCACCTTGGTCGACGTACCATTTGCGAGATAAATTTTCACTCAACTCACTGGAGATTGGTGTATGAAATAGTGTATGGAATAAGACTTGCCTTTCATACATATCTCATCTGACACATTCAATTTATCTCATACAATTCGCAAAAATTTAAATTGCAACTCATTGAGACAATTATTCATAATAAAATATTTGCAAACACAACAAATTCTATCATGGGTAATACTTCTTGACAGCATTAAACTTAACAGGATTAGAAAACTTACGACCATCCATTTTTGCTAAGATCAAGGCACCTCCAAGAAGTACCTTCTTCACTACATATAAGCCACTATAATTTGGAGCAAACTTGCCCCCAAGATCCTGAAAAATCGGCAACAGCTTCCTCAAAACTAGATCATTTACTTTGAAATGTCTCGGCCGTACCTTTTAGTTAAAGGACCTAGCCACTCTATGTTGATAAGTTTGGCCATGGCAAAGAGTTTTTAGTCATTTCTCATCAATCAAGTTTAACTGTTTAAATCTTTGTTGTGACCATTCCGCCTCTGAGAGCTCCACTTGGGATAAGACTCTTAGAGAAGGGATTTTCACTTCCACAGGCAAAACTGCCTCCATGCTGTATACCAGAGCAAAAGGGGTTGCCCTAGTAGAAGTGCGGATTGACGTCCAGTATGCCATTAGTGCAAAGGGTAACCTGTCGTGTCAATCTCGATAATTCTCGATTGTCTTAGCCAAGATTTGCTTAATGTTCTTATTGACCGCTTCAATAGCCTCGTTTATTTGAGGGCGGTAGGGGGACGAAGATGCTTGATCTTGAATTCGCTGAACATCTCATCAACAAGTTTGTTGTTTAAATTTGTCCCATTATCAGTGATGATTGCTTCAGGGACACCATACCAAGCAATTATGTCACGTCTGATGAACTTCGCAACATTGCAAGTGGTGACATTTGCAAAAGATGTAGCTTCAATCCATTTGGAGAAGTAGTCTAGTGCCACCAAGATGAAACGATGCCCATTTGAAGCCTTAGGATTTATTGGGCCAATCACATCAATGCCCCACATTGAGAAGGGCCATGGCTCGGAAAACTAGTGCAGCTTAGTTAGAGGAATATTCATCTTATTTCCATGAATTTGGCAATGATGACAACTTTGAACATGCTCGATATAGTCACTTTCTAGTGTGAGCTAGTAGTAGCTTAATCTCATAATCTTCTTAGCTAACATGCGCATTTATATGAGGGCCACACACTCCTTCGTGCACTTCTTGCATGATTTGAGTGGTTTCGATTGCTTCTACACATCGCAATAAGACTGAATCATAAGATCTCTTATATAAATTCTCACAATTGACGAAGAATTTTAAGGCCATCTTCATGATGTATTTCCTATCAGATGGAGTACTTCTTTCAGGGAATTCCTGTTTTTGAATGTAATTTATGATATTGTAATATTATGGTTTTCCATCAGGTTCTTCTATCACGATCATACAATAAGCAGGCTTTCGCAAAACCTCTATTTTCAAAGGCTTGACCTCTAACCCATCGGTGACTTGCAGCATAAATGACAGAGTTGTGAGTGCATCCGCAAATTGATTATGAGACCTTAGCAAGTATTCAAATGGAATTTCCTCGAATTCCTTTACCAAATCTTCTAAATACTTGTGATATAGGAGTAATTTGGCGTCTTTAGTCTTCCATTCACCTACGATCTAAAGTATGATCAGTGCGGAACCTCCAAACACTTTTAATTTAGCTAACCCCATATCGATCGCGGCTTGAAGCCCGATGATGCAAGCTTCATACTCGGTGACATTGTTAGTGCATGGGAATATCAATTTTGCAGCTATCGAATGATGTTGCCCGTCTAAGGATATCATAACTGCCCTAGTACCAGAACCAGACAAGTTTACAACTCCATCAAAAAACACGGTCCATGAATCTTCACTTACATACAAAACACGATCATCTAGGGAACGGTCATCATTATTTGAGACTCCTGGATTCTCAACTAATATATCAGCGATCACTCGACCCTTAACTGACTTTTGTGGCATGAATTGCATATCAAATGCTAAGAATAAAATTTGCCATTTAACCAACTTACCCACCAAAGTTGGCCGATCAAGTAAGTATTTGCTAGGATTGTTCTCAGTCATGAGAAACGTTTGATAATGTAGTGTGTACTATTGCAATCTACGCAATACCCACACTAATGCAGCACAAGTCTTTTTAGCATCAGAATATTTTTGTTCTGATATAGTGAACTCTTTACTTAGGTAACAAATGGCTTGTTCTTTTTTATCAACAAGGCTTTCCTGAGCCAACATTGCGCCTAATGATTTATTATGAATGGTGAGGTAGAGAATCAAAGGATGCCCAAGCAATGGCGGGACAAGAATTGGTGGATTCATCAAGTATTGCTTTAGCTTGTCGAACGCTTCTCGACACTAATCATTCCAGTTAACTTGTACATTCTTCTTTAAGAGTTTAAAGAATGGCTTGGTAGTTTCATAAAGTTGGGAAATAAATCGAGTAATATAATTTAATCTCCCCAAAAGGCTTCGAACTTCTTTCACCGTTGACGGAGGTTGCAACTCGCATATGGCCTTAGCTTTAGATGGGTCGATCTTAATCCCTCTACTGCTCACAATGAATTCGAGTAACTTACCGAATGTTGCTTCGAACACACATTTAGTGGGATTTAGACGAAGTTTGAACTCACAGAGTCGATCAGACAACTTCTTCAGAGTTTCAATGTGGCTTCTTCCAGGTCGGGTCTTTGCAATCATATCATCAACATAGACCTTAATCTCCTGATGCATCATATCATGAAATAGTGCTACCATGGATCGCTGGTAAGTCGCGCCTGCATTCTTGAGTTTGAAGGGTATGACCCTATAATGAAAGGTTCTCCACAGAGTGATAAATGTAGTTTTCTCTGTCTTCCTCCTTATCTAATTGTACCTAGAAAAGTCATTCATAAATGAGAATAGTTCAAATCCAGCAGTAATATCCACAAAAACATCTATGTGTGGTAACGGGAAATCATCATTCAGGCTAGCTTTGTTCAAATCCTGATAATCAACACAAATTGGGACTCGACCATCTTTCTTCATCACCGGTACGATGTTAGCCACCCATTGTGGGTATTGTGAGACTTCAATGAATCCCACCTTCAAAAGCTTTATTACTTCCTTCTCTATCTTCTTAGATTGCTCGGGTTTAGTTCTCCGCAACCTTTACTTCTTAGGCGGCATGTCTGGGTTAGTAGGCAAGCAATGCTCCACGACTAACGGGTCTAAACCAGGCACGTTAGCGTAGGCCCATGCAAAGACATCCTAATATTCTTTCAGTAATTGAATTAGGCGCTCGGCCTCATCTTTGGGGAGATTTGCTCCAATCTTCACTTCCTTGGCCTCTTCTATGTCACTTGAATTAGTAGTGACAATTTGTTCGGACATAAAAGCCTTGATTTTTACATGTTGTTCCTAGCTACGCTACACCTCAATGGAATCTTTGATCGAGTCTTCTGGATCATTATTATCAGCACTTGTTATATTGCATTGGACCATTCCTACGCCCTTACATGCCACAAGACCGTTCTTGAAACAGGAAGTAGATGAATCAGAAAGACAAATAGGGTAAACTACATTTTCTTTCTTTTTTTTTTTGAAATTTTTTTGCAACAAAACCTTTTTGAAACATTTTGACACGAGGAAACATGACGAAGCCCACGCCTTAGAATTCTCCTTGGATTTTTCTTTTCTTTTATCGGTTGGATATCATCACCGGGCTGGTTTTGTGTAACTCATCATGCCCTCAAAATAAAACTTGTAATTTTATTGAAATTCATCAATCAATTACATTTATTGAATGGAAAATGCAATGTTCAATCCCTAAAAGTAAAGCGAAAAATAAGAAATTGAAATTATTTCCTAGAAAGTAATAAAAATTCCCATGCAGGGGAATGTGCAAAAGCAATAAATGAGTTACTGTTGTGGGCCAAGGCCCATTTCTTTTAGGGGTCCTTCTTCAATGGCTCCTATAAGGAGGTCCTCGAATAAACTTGTGATTTCTTCCAGTGGTTTATCAGGGTTTTCTATCCTTAGAGGTGTCGGATCGTTCATGCCACCCTATCCATCTGGGACAAATCCCGAGAGTCAATGTAAAAGCTAGGAGGAGCCGAATACTTCATGTAATAGTCAAATTTGCCACTTGGCTGCCCCAGGGTGTCCATCACTTCCACTCCATCTTGCATCATCCTAGGAGGGTCAGGAAACATCTCGCGAATGTTGTGAGGCAACGAGTTATGCCTCCCTCGCCCTTGCTTAGGTGGCAAGTTTTTCCTTTCTCGTCTCTGCCCTTTAGAATTTTCTCCACCTCTTCCATGGTACCCTAATCTAGCAGAACGGGACCTTCGAGGGGCTTCAATAGGGTTCTGAATACTTTGACCCCTTCTTCCAAGATCGTGGCTAGGAACAAAACCATTCCTAACCATCACCCTTTCCACCATGAGGGCAGCATCTGAAACCTCATGAGTGGATGGCAACGAATCTCGAGAAGCATATATGGTGGACATCAACTCAAATGAGTGGTAACTTGATTCGAACTTGAAATCTGGCTCTACATAGAAGATAGCCTTCTCATGATAAATTTGATGGTCTTCTTCGCCATAAACAATGACCAGCTTCCTTTTGACCACAAATTTCACACTTTGATGTAGACTTGATGGTACCGCTCCAGCAATATGTATCTAGGGATGACCTAGCAGAAAATTAAATGCGGTAGAGATATCCATCACTTGAAAGGGGATGTTAAAAATGACCGGCCCTATTTGTACATCAAGGTGGATCTCCCTGATCACCTCTTTCTTTATCCCATTAAAAGTTCGCACGGAATTCTTCGCAGCATGTATCTTGGAGAGGTCTATCTTGAGGCGATGACGAGTGGCCAACGGACATATATTCAGAGCGGGCCTATTATTAATGAGCACTCGGGACACATGAGAAGACTTGTGTTTGACGGATATATAAAGCGCCTTGTTATGTCCCCTACCTTAAATAGGGAATTCTTCATCAGAAAAAGCGATAAGTCTTTGAGGAGAATCAATCCCACGAATTCCTCTAACTTGTCTATCTCAATCGTTTCTAGTACACGAACTTCACTCATCACTTTCATCAAGGACTTTTGTTGTGTAGGGGATGTTCGCAAGAGCTCGAGTAAAGAGATCCGAGCAGGCATCTTTCGCAACTAGTCGACCATATTATACTCACTTGTTTTGATCACCGCCAAGAATTCTTTAACCTCTTCATTAGTGACAGGCTTTGCAAGTTGGGCGCTAGCTTGAGCATAAGTCCGACCAGACCCTGTAACTAGGTTAACATCTAGAGCATAGGATCAAGGTACTGCTTTGTTGTCAACATACTCATAGGGTTGAGGTATCTCAATCACTATTCCTTCATCGGGTGTGGGGATCTCAATAGACAATTCTGCATTTTCTAGTGGAGGCATATACATGAGCAAAGGATCCATTTCATCCTTATCAGCATTGAGTGTAGCCCGCTCCTCCTCCCAATTGATAACAACATGGGAAATAGTGGAGACTATGTAGTTATGGTCAGCATATACGATCATACCATCATCCACCATTTTGGCAACTCTTTCTTTCATCAGTGATAGGGGAATGACCTCATGATCTATATAATATCCAACTCTCACCTGTCCATTGTAGGCATCCGCCACATGCACCTTCAAGTTCTTGGTTCGACCAATGTTAGACCCCAGAATTGCATTCACTTTACTTTCATGTTCCGGTAATGGATTTTTTTGGACATTTGGCCAAGCAGTTTGAAATGAAAATGCCTTTGTGTCCAAGAAATTTTGGATCCGGTGCTTGAGGGTGAAACATTCGTCAGTTAAATGTCACAATTCATCGATGTGATAGTCACACTTCTTTGTCGAATCATAACCACGAGTGTGTTCGCAATGAGGATGCTTCGGCTCGCTAGTGAGCAAATCTTTCTTCCGGAGAATTGCCAATACTTATGATGGAGATCTAGGGAGATAAGAGAATTACCTTCTATTATTTGACATGACAAATGATTGACGGCTAGCAGTTTGTTATTGTCTTCCATTCACCTGGATAGCCGGGGTGCGATTAGTACTTTCTTAGCTGTAAACTACATTCACATCTACAGCAGCCTATTTCTCCTTATTTGTAGAAAATATTTTGTTAGATGGCTCAGTAAACCATTCTTCTCTTATCCCCATCTTAATTTGTTCTCCCACTTGAATGAGTTGGTTGAAGTTCTCGACGTATGTGCTGGCCATCCGGTTACGGAACTTAAATGGGAGAGTCTTGACGAATAACTTCATCAGCTCTTTGTCAGTAGGCTCAAGAGTAATTTGAGTTGCCAGATTTCGCCACCTCACAACATACTCCTTAAATGACTTACTCCTCTTCTTCTCCATCTGCTCAAGATCTTCTCAGGAAGGTGCAATGTCCATATTAAATTTATACTACTTGCGAAACACATTGACCATTTCATTCTAGGTGTCGAGGAGGTTCACATTCTTCATGACGTACCAGTTTAGTGCGAGCCCGGTCAAACTCGCATGAAATGATTAGATCATGAGAGGCTCATTTTTGACATGTTAGGCCATGCTTACGTGGTACATCTTCAAATGAGCTTTTGGACAAGAAATACCATTGTATTTCTCGAACTCCGGTATTTTGAACTTACTTGGCATCTTGACCTACCCATAAACTAATAGGTCAAATGGGAGTGAGCTCTATGACTCTTGCAATTGTTTCACTTTCTTCTCAAGTTTTGCAAAGCGTTCATCCTGCTCTATTTTAGGAGCACTTTCAAACTTGGCCTTTTCAATGGTGACTGGTAGTGGGTCATCTTCCAGGTCTAGCATATCGTCATCACTCATTCGGGCCCTGTTTGCCTGTTTCGGGATAACTATTTTAGGAAGAGTGGGTGGAGTCAAATTCGCTTGGAGGAATTGGAGTTGATTTGTCATAAGTTGTATAGAGGCGAGTACTTGTTGGAGTTAAGTCTCCACAATGGATATACAATCACGCATTTCATTTTGATCGGCCATTTTAGCCCTTGATCGTGTAATAATAGGCGATTACGGTGGATCCATTGTCACCTAAAGGTAGGAAAGAGGTAATGTAAGAACCAATGACAAGATAGGAAAATAACCCATGACAATGGTCTAATTGCCTGATTTTATTCAAAATTCACTTGAAATATAAAGTCAAACTTCCTAACAATGAACTAAGAATTGAAATTCAAGTCCCTAAACATTGAACTAAAAATTGAAAACATTGAATTGAAAATTGCAATAAGATCCCTAAACATCAAAAAAAAAATCTCATTTTATATGCTTTCAGGAACTCAATGCCTTGCGAAGTTTCTTATTCTCAGCTTCAATCATTTCCACTTTCCACTTAAGATGTTCAATTTATGCTTGCTGAATGGACTTCTCAATCACATCAAGGACTACTGGACGCAAGGCGACAGGGATCCAGTGTTGTTGGATGTAGAATGCCAACGCATGGTGAATCTCCTCTTCGCATTTCAGTCTCTTGGGCACCAAAATCTTCTCTAGATGGCATTCATACCATGCAGCAATGATCATTTAGATCTCGTCGAAGTAGTCATAGTCCGTACAGATAAAACGAACTTGGAACAATTCCATCTTGAGAGGCAAAGGAACTTCCTGAATAGCTCTATATTGATGGGCCACCCTATATGGGTAATAAGAAGTAGCACCGGAAAGGCCTAGCAATGGAATTGGCCATCATACTTGTGAGAGAAACAAGCCTCCTCAACATGAAGCCATTTAGTATGCCATAGGAATGCCTTAGGCTTAGGATTTTTCAAAAAATTAACCCAATAGGCGTATTGTTTATTTGGGGAAAAAAAACGCAAATTTTTGTATGGGGTGCCTTAAATCATCAATTTGAAATTGTTTCATAAGGTGCCTAAACCTTTTATGTGCGAGAAAACCATATTTGCAAAAGTTTAGGGAGGGCACACATGGTATTTTCTTCATTTTGCTTGAAACGGTTCAATGACAAGAATGTTTTGGCTAAAACCATATTGACATAATTTAACCCGTTGCAAAACTTAACCACCCATGAAATTGAAGGATTTAATGACATTTTTTTGATAAGGAAAAACAATTAGCCCAAAAAATGTTAAAATAAAGATCCTAGCCTTTGAAATCATTGGTTGATTTGCAAAACACTCTGCCAAAAATGAAAATGGACATGCATAACAATCGGCTTTGACAACCTTCTTTACCGTTTCGGCTTCGATTTTTAAAAACTATGATAATTCAGAAATAGAATCTATGCCGATAGGCGGGCCTAACAAGTTCTTTTTCAAGAGGCTTTCCAATGGTAACACTATATTCCTCTAGTGTTGGAGTAAGCTCAAACTCACCAAATATGAAGGTGGAAGTTTGTGGACACCAGAAATGAGGGAGCGCTTGTATCACACCAGAGTGGATGTTGATTTCTAACAGTGGGAGAAGTCGGGCGATCTTCGCTTTCACATATCTTTGGCCATCTTGATCTAACTAGTCCAACCACACTTTGAGCTCTTTTTTGGGAGTGGGAATGAATTGTACGTCGGTTTTCCCCCGTTGCATATAAAACAAGACTGACGATGAAACCTAATGTCATGGACCGACAAAGTTGCAATAAAGTAAGTAAATTGCAAAAATTTAGACAACTTACTTTCACCGGAAATAGATGACAATCACATAGACACACGTATGAAACGTGAGGCTGGATTTCTATCTAAATGGCTTAACAAAGTGGAGCTAAGAGGGTGATCTGACCGTTGCAGTCTTGCATTAACGTGTTAGGTCCTCTTAACTCCGGCTTAGTTGAATGGAATGTCCTATAATCACGTAGTCTCGCGAATATGGACAAACACAGATAACACCATGAAAAACTTTTGGGGAAGAGAAGATTAACCTCTACATAGCAATCTTGCTTTCAAGGGAGTGTCCTTCTCAATACCATCCTAAAAATATTATCGCAGCCCAAGTCTGGCCACAGGTTGTGTGTGCAATAGTGTAGTGCTAAAAGCAAATAAACATGCACAATAGTTTAAATGCAAACAACACTTCTAATTAGGAAAAATAAATCATTCATCCCATACTCCAACCTGCAAGACAAAGGTTAGCAAATACTACTCCCCTTGTACCTCCCATTTGCAAGAAAATTTAACACCTTAGAAATGTTAGGGACGTACTTGGTGTCCTTGCTGCCAAACAAAAACATTTTTTTTAAAAGAAAAAGAAAAATTGGCCTAAGTCTACTAAGTGTTTTAACACAAGTTCCCCAGCGGAGTTGCCAAGCTGTTGCGACCTAATTTTCGAGGTGGACCACCTAAAATTAGGCTAATGGACTACTATGTCTTTAAGCCTAGACTTAGCTCGGGTTCTCCCAAGCCCATACCAATTCGCGACTTAAGTCTAAATTTTTAAACATGCAAAAGATTATCGACTAAGAGTCGCCACTAATCTATTGGCGGTAGGTCGATTAGACACCTAAGTAAAAAATGGGAGAATTATTTTGCTTCTACGAACCAGAGATTTTGGGTATGGGGATTTGGTTATGCTAGACCATCCTAGTGCCCTTTCGGTACCTTTCTCTTTTATTTCGAAAAAAATATTTTGCAAGCAGCTTAAATTGATTTTAATTCACTTTCCTAACATGTGAGGCGATCATGCGGGTGCGCATACCACCGATTTAACACTTAATAAAGCAATTAAATCATGCAAAACCTACCTCAAAGCAACGAAAGCATCTGCATTGTTAAGTTAGAATTCACATCAGCAATCCTAGATATGATTTCAAATCAACATGCAATCACTTAATTTTTGCCTTCACTTTTTAACGAGAATATAGTCTCTATGCAATGCAATGCTTCTAATCTAATATGAAATAATATGGCATGGCAAAATGTGATTTCTTAATGAACATGCAATAATTAAATATGCAATCTAAATTAACTAAAAGGACCTAATTCTAATGACGGGCAATTTCTAATTAAATGACTCTAGTAATAATCCTAAATGACGTGCATTTCATGAACCTAATTCTATATGACATGCTTTTCATGAATCTAATTCTATATGACGTGCACATGATTTTTTATTTTTTTATTTAACGAAAATTCATAATTAAAATCACTAAAAATGAAAATCAAACTAAAGTGAAATACTATCTATTCTAAATGCTTTATAAACATGCATTTTAAAAAAAATAACCTATCATGCAATTCATCTAAAGATCTATCTAGACCTAAAATTAAATATGCAATTTTATCTAATATACAAAATGATTTTTTTTTTTTTTTTTTTTTTTGTGTTTTTCTTTATGAAATTCGAAATTAAAACTAACACATAACTAAACATGCAATTCAAAATAAAAACCTAAATGAATTCTCTTTTTTGTTTTTATATTTTTCTAAATTCGAAATAAAATCCCTATTCTAGATATGCAAGATAACAAGAAATATTCGAAAACAAACTGAATCCTAATTCAAATATTTTTTGGATTTTTTTAAGTGATTTTCCAAAACAAGCAATTATCAAATAAAGATTGTATTTAAACTAATCAAGACAATTCAACAAATAAAGGATTAAAATAATCGAAAAAATAATATGTGGTCTCACGGATTAAATTAACGATTATTTTAACCCTAAAGATCACAACGTATAAGAAAAATTCAAAATAATTAAAAATTTGATCCGAAGTCTTACGGATCAAATTAATAATTATAATGATTTAACAATTGAAACACTATCAAAATGCCCAAATTAATATAATTAAAAAAATGATCCGACGTCTTACGGATCAAATTAATAATTACAATACTTTTAGGCAAAACCCCTACAGTTAATGCCTAAATATTGACATCCAAGGTTCCAATTTAAATAACTAAACTTAAAAGAATAGATAACATAAAATAAAATAAATGAAAAAGAAAAGGAAAAAGGAAATAAACTACGTAAATTGATTTTTCTTCTTTTGTTTTTGTTTTTTTTTTCCTTTTTCTCCAAATAGGGCTTGCTCATGCAGCTGGTCACCAGTTCCGATGAGGGGCGGCAGATCGAAGGTTTGGCAGGGGGAACTCCGGCGAGGGCAGCAACGGGCAAAGGCAGGTCGTAGGGCTTCGGCTCCGAGCAGTAGGGTGTCGAGATCAAGGTCCTTGGTCGTCGGTCTTTGGGGCAATGGCGTCAGGCGTCGCGGCTGCTATTCATGGAGGTTCGGCGGTTGTCGGCGGTTGGATCGCGCGGCGTCGGGGTGGAGCGGCGAGGCGACTTGGAGCTGGATCGGCGCGGCGTCATGGGGTGGAACGGTGAGGCGTTCGACGGCTGGAACGGTGCGACGTCGGGGGTAGTAAATTGAGGCGTCGGCACAGGGGTGTGGTGGCGCAGCTGGGTGAACGCGGGTCATCTGGGCGGAAGGTCTGAGCGGCGTGCAGGGGCTGAGGACTCAGAGACCGATGAACGGTTCGGCAACGAGCGAGGTCAATGAAGAGAAGCGAGTGGAAAGCATCAAATGGGGCTAACGTCGAATAGGGCGAACATCGAGCAACAAGGGGGGGGCAAGTGTCGAGTATTGAGCAGCGAGTGGCGTGAGCGACCATAAGTGAGCAAGGCTAATGTCGAGCGATGAGTAAGGAAGTTGTTTCTTTCAATCGTGGCAAATTGAAGACTAAGAGGACAAAGAAAACAGAAGAGAACGAGTATTAGAGGAGGATATCGTGAAAAGCAGTTTACTCCATTTTGGATATCGTGAGGACTTCTCATATAAACATTTCTCTCATTTGTAAATTATGGTTATTGATGCTATGAAAGACATTAAAAGTCTAAGCTATCAAAGAATAGCGTAAAATTACTTGGACTTCTCACTAAAGAGCTGTTTAATACTGTCGACACCGTTTGACTTAGGGTTTTCTCTAAATAAAAAATTATAAATGATATATTAGCGATATAAAATATATATATAAAAAATATTTTAGATATATTATATATAATATATACAATCAGAGTTGGTCCGGGTTGGACCAACTGTGACATCCTGAATTTCGACCCCATCTCGAATATATGAAATGAGCATCTCGTCGACGCGCCAATGGTCCTTTTTCTCTGAGTTGATCACTCACGAGTTAACCAATCTATTGGGTGAAGCCGTTAAGGGATATAACCGCGGTAAAATCCCTAAAAGCTACCCGATCGGTCGGATTGGACTAAAATCGCGTTCGGTCGACTTTAACCATGAAATTGAATTCGGTTTTGGGAATCGAACATTCGAGCATGTCATGGTTCGTTTATAGGACGTTGGTGTGTCTTTCGGAGAAATTCCATTGAGTTCAGAATTTTTATGGGAAATCAATTTGGACATTGCGGAAAATTAGCGGAAATCGGTTTAGCTCAGTTGAAGGAAATTTGGACTTTCAAGCCAAGCCTTTTGGTGAATTGCTCCAATTGAGGTCCAATCTTAATGAACAAAAATCCCGTATAATTTTCTGTAAGTCCCTGACACCAAAAGGCTTGGCTTGAAAGTCCAAATTTCCTTCAAGCGAGCTAAATTGAAGTTAAATTGGTGAAATTCAGAGCTATGAAAGGAGGCTACATTTTTGGCATTAAAAGTGGATTATTTGTGATTAATTGGGCAAGAAAGAATTATGGGGAACATTAGAGATATTTATGAAGATAAAAGGGGGGACTAATCAGTAATGCATTGGATAAGTGGTGTTGACTTATTGAATCTTCTTCAGCACGATTGGACGCCAGCTGCTTCCGTTCGTGCGCCCGAGCCTCCTCTTCTCTCTTGGTCAAACTCACCGACTGCTTCAATTTTCCTTTTCATTTCCCTCGCAGCTTCATTTCCCTCGATTTCACTTCCTCTCAGCCCACCGAGTTCTCTTCCATTCAAGCATGGTCAACATCTCCACCCACCGAACAACCCCTGCAACTCTTGGCCACACGTCCGCTGCCCAACCATCTTTGGTCAATCTTTAGCAAGTGAGAAATTTCCCTGTTCCACTCACGCGGCCTGCCCACTAAGTCAAACCCTCCCTCTTCCTTTCATTTAGTTGATCAAAGGAGCCCAGGATTCCACCGAGCTGCCTCCACGTGTGGTCTTCCCCAGCGGCTTTCATCTTCGCAGCAACACCGCCCCCTCATCTGCTCCAATTGCTGCCACGTTCGAGCCTTATATTTGCTTGGTCATTTTCCCCCCAACGAAGACTGCAGTTGACTCCTCTGCCATTTGGCCGTGACCTTCAGCTGCAACGTCTCCAGCAGCTCTGAATCCTCTCCATCTCTGCTTCGGTTTGCCAACGTTTGCTACCACCGCATCAATCGAAATAGCTTCATCATCACGCGGCCACTCCAGCAACTTGCGCCCACACGTCCGCAAGCTCCCACCGAAATTCTATAGCAGTCCAGCCCACGTGGAGCTCGGCCCATCTTCAGCAACCATAGCCCAATTCGTGTAACATTAGCCCATTTGAAGCCCATCAATTGAGTTCTTGGGCCCGCTTCGCGGGCCCAGTCTGTAGCCAAGCCCATTGGATTTCAGCCTAGCGAGAATTTTCAGTTCAATCTAGCCCATCTTCAGTTTTGGTCAAGCCCATTTAAGGCCCAAGCCCGCAACCAGTAGCCTTGCATAAGCCCAAGGCAGAAGCTCAACCTTACTGAGGTTTGTTGGGCCGATTTAAGGTCCGGTCCAAGCCGTGGTTGTCGTCACGAGCCCAAGTTCGGCCGCCGTTGCGTCGTCGTCGCAATGTCCCGTTCTTCGCTTTGCCAAGTGAGTTTTACTCACTAATGCTTTTTTAGTTTGCTAATTATACTTAGGGTTGGTTATATTTAATTAAATGCAATTAGGTGGTTAGATTAGTTTAGATAAATCAAATTTGAGACTTAATGATGCATGTTAGGTGGTTAGAAATAGACATTAACAAGTAGGTATGCTATGTTATTTATTGAACGAGTCTCGGTAATTTTCCAGGCTCGTCTCGGCCTCCAATTAGGCATTATGGGCCTAAATTGGATTTTTAATATTTATTTATTTAATTTTCCAAATTAATTATTTAATTAATTATTTTCCGGAAATTCAACCGGGATGGCCGGTGCCCAAGGCAGAAGCTCAACCTTCCTGAGGTTTGTTGGGCCGATTTAAGGTCCGGTCCAAGCCGTGGTTGTCGTCGTGAGCCCAAGTTCGGCCGCCGTTGCGTCGTCATCCCAATGTCCCGTTCTTCGCTTTGCCAAGTGAGTTTTACTCACTAATGCTTTTTTAGTTTGCTAATTATACTTAGGGTTGGTTATATTTAATTAAATGCAATTAGGTGGTTAGATTAGTTTAGATAAATCAAATTTGAGACTTAATGATGCATGTTAGGTGGTTAGAAATAGACATTAACAAGTAGGTATGCCATGTTATTTATTGAACGAGTCTCAGTAATTTTCCAGGCTCGTCTCGGCCTCCAATTAGGCATTATGGGCCTAAATTGGATTTTTAATATTTATTTATTTAATTTTCCAAATTAATTATTTAATTAATTATTTTTCCGGAAATTCAATCGGGATGGCCGGTGACCGGAATTTCGTGCTGATTGTCGTGGCGCAGTTCGTTCATTTAATTGAGTGTTACTTTGTGTTGAATTGAATTAATTGTGAAAGTGGGAATTATTCTTTAATTGAATAATCTTTGGTTATTAATCGAAAAATAACTGGGCATCGGTTGACAATGCTAAAAATGTTTTGGTAGTTGAAAGGGTCGGGTGGGACCGTAAAGCTATTGAATTTTGAAAGGGTCGAGTGGGACTGTAAAGCCATTAAATATTGGAAGTTGCTTGGTGGGGCCGTGGTTACCACTTATTAATAAGTTGTGTCCTAAGGACCGTGATTCATAATTAGGAATTGAGTTGGAATAATTGAAATGACTGGAAGTGGTTTTGCTGGTATGTAATCGACTAGGTCGATTGTTCATTGCTTTGACATGATGGTGTGAATGAATTGATTGAATGGAATTGACCGTTGAATGGTTTGATTGAGATGCAATCGACTAGATCGATTTGATCGATGCTTCAATCTGTTGAGATTGTTGGGTGCCTATTGAACTGTGCTAATATGTAGGTGGAGTATGAGGCCAAGGTAAGTCCTCTGACTCGTGTTGTGTCTAGGCAACCCTAATGTGTATTAGTTTACTAATAAGGTCTTAGGGGGCAGAACTTGCTGAGACGTTGTCTCATTGGTTATTGAATAACCATTTCAGGTCCCTAGATGCAGTAGACTTGGATTTTGAAGATCTCGAAAGTCCGGTGCAGTGTGCTGAAGGCTCCATGTTGGAGTGTGGAGGATGATGAAGAGGAGAACGGGGATCTGTAGTTTGTGGAACCCCACCCCTACTTGTAAACCTTGTTTTTAAACCGGCTTGAGTTGAATTTGAATTAATAGTCCACCTTGTATATATGTGCACTGGTTTGCAATGTATATAAGTGTTGATATTTTTAAAGGTTTGAAATTTAGTCCTACTGTTCTATCCCAATGTTTTATTGTCTGGGGATTTAATAATTGCTTTCGCATGTGCTTATGAAAAAGAAAGGGTTGGCGATACGTAGTCGCGGTTATTGCATTTAAAATCGACCAAGGTAAGGGATGTGCGCGTGCCTGAGGATCGGGGCGTGACATCCCGTTTAAGTGGTATCAGAGCGAAGTTAAGGAATTGGAGTGATAAGGTGCGATGACCTTTAGGATAGTGGTAGGATGACCTTTAAATTCATACTAGTGCATGTCTATGATGGCTGATTGGTAGAATTGTTTGTCGTGTGTGAATTGCTCATCTTCTAATCCAGTGTGAATTCGGAAGGCAGGTGTTAGTAAAAGACTAAACCATGAGCGAGTAGGAGTAGAGAACTCCTAGTAAGAGGATAGTATCCTCTGTAACTCGGGGTAAATTGCTGAGAAAGGTTAGTACCCGAGGTGGTTGTGGTAGAGTGTCGGCTTTGGCCAGCTTGAGCGTAAGAGTACCACCGCAGGTTGGTACTAGGGTAGCAGCGTCGAATGATCCTAAGTTCGATAGGATCATTCTGATGCAAGTGTTCCTTGGGATATGGATGAGCCAATAGGATCAGGATCAAGTTATTATTATTGCTGCCTTTGCCGAGGTCCAACCTGGAAGGATGATTAGGGAATAGATTTTGATATCTGAGTGAAGACTCAGTGCAGGTAGACTTGGAATTCTATCGGGGCAAAGACTGATGTTGAGGGAAGAGTACTCTATTCCATCTAAAAGGAAGAATGGAATAGTCAGGTCAACATTCAGACAAATGGAACATGTTGTTCCATGGAAGATGGTATGGATCAGTTTCATGTATTCTGAGGACAGGAATTCGTGGTAAGTGTCGCTAACACGGATAATGATTTATGGGTTGTCTGCATAAGTAGATGAAATCTCAACAATGGTTACTGCCGTCACTGTCGATAGACAGGTCAGGAGAAGTGCGTCATAGAACGCACTGTGGAATTTTTGGGATAGGTCTCCGGTACAAGAAATAGTGCATGTCGACACCTAACGGGAGATAGAAGATTCACCAAATAGGTGTTGAAATTGTGGAAGGAAACGTGGATGAATCTAGTGCCCAAGTATGGCGAGAAGAACTGGAATGGAACCGACCCAGCACTAGTTAAAGGAAGAATGTTTTGGGGAAAATTTTATTAGAGTATCATAATAGAGTTTTGGTGAAGTTTGGGGAACTTCAGTTTATTGAAGAAGAATCACTAGCAATAATTATACTTGACCGGTTGCTGAGGTGTAACTTTGACGCTACATGAGTAGAGTCGACTCATAGAGCATCTTGTGATAATGAATCATAGTCATGGAGCAATTCAACTTAGTCCAATAGCTCATGAAAGTGTCGAGTTTATTGGGAGTCGAAATGAACCTTTGATTTCTTTAATCTCGTCGATTGAAGACAACCCACCTGTTAGATGTAGATTGCCAAGGTTACTTGGTGATGGTTGTAGTTAAGACAGATTAGAGAATTGGAGGTGGAAGACATCTCGGTGGTCAAAGAATTTCTAGATGTGTTGTCATAAGAACTAGACTGTTGCCAGAGAAAGAGATAGAAACTGCGATCGAGCTAGCACCAGAATAGAGCCACTCTCGAAGGCTTCTTACCAGTTATTGTGGTCTGAACTAATAGAACTGAAGATGCGGATGTGAAGATTGAGGAATGAGGAATTCATGCATATCAGTGCATCACTTTAGAGAACATTAGTTTTGTGGAGAGAGAAAGGAAGATGGTTTGTTGCAATCATGCATCAACCATTGTCAACTCAATTAGGTGACAATCAGTGATAAGTGTTAATTACCGAAGATCAATGAATGGTGTGACTAGTTATAAAGAGCGTCGATGTTTTAAAGGTTGACTTGAGGACAAGTTATCATCAGTTGAGAACCAAGAATGAGGTTATACGGAAGACAGTGTTTCATATTTGATATGGCCTTGGTGAGTATAATGTAATGCCGTTGGGCCTGGCGAACGCTCCAACTACTATCATGGATTTGGCAAATCGAATGTTTGAAGAATATCAAGTTCAATTTGTGATCGTATCTTTCAACGATATTCTAGTGTATTCGAGAAATGCTAAGGAGCTTGAGAGACACATGAGAATAGTGAAAGAATTTCCATGGACCCGATCAAGACCGAGTCAATTATCAGTGGACCAAGACCAACAATAGTATCAGAGATCAGAAACCGTATGGGTTGGACAAGTCACTTCAGAAAGTTCGTAGAAAGAGCCTTAACACTAGTGTTGTCATTGACTTGACTCCTGAAGAAATGAGAGAAATTCATATGAACAGACAAGTGTGAGGATAAATTCCAAGAGCTTAAGTGGAAGTTGGCTACCACACTTGTGTTGACCATTCCTTAGGGTTCTGAAGGATGCGGAATTTATAGTGACGAGACGTTTAGAGGGCCGGATTACGTATTGATGCAACATAGTAGGATCGTTGCACACACATTCCGTCAACTGTGATCTCGCGAATTGAACATGAGACGGTGATGTGAATTAGAACCTTGGTAGGACTAGAATGGTGCTATCTAGTATCAACCCGGAAGAAAAAAGAAGTCACTGATGCGTTGAGTCGAGAGTCTTTAATTGTGCACAAGCTGGCTAAAGTATAGACTTTACTTGAAGATGGTTCGAAATTCGGTTTTCAAATTTGAGGTAGGCTACCTTTTGAATTTTGACAACCGCCCTCAAAATTGAACCAAATATACAAGCAAGAATCAAATGCTTCAGTTAACAAATCGGGATGATCAGTAGATCCTACAAGAGGATACTGATAAAGAAGAGATTGATTTTCAGATTTCGAAAGATGGAATACCGAAGTATGGTAAGTGTTGACTAGTGTTAGACAGTACGGAACTTAAGGAGGAGACATTGTGAGGAATTCACTGTAGTAGTTGCAGTATTTGACCAAACAATACAAGTAAGTCAAAGACAACGTCAGCTCGATTGGTAGACCGATATGAAGATAGTTATCATCGGATAGGTTGCAAGTGTCAGAGGTGCTAGTAAGTGAAAGTTTAGTAATGCAAGCCGAGAGGACATTTATAATCACTCGAGAGTCCTGAGTGGGAACGGAAGTATATCACGAAGGAATGTAGTGATAGGTTTACCAAGGAGTCAGAGGAATAATGACTCCAGTTGGGGTAGTGGTCGACAGACTGATGAAGTCGGTCCACTTTATCGTCGTATGGAACGATCTTGATTTGAAATGGGCATGCAGAAGTGTATGTGTGTCAGATAGTTCTTTTGAGGCAAAACAGAGCAGAGTGTACAGAAGTTCAGTTTGTTGAGGTGAGATCAAATAAAGAAAGATCATAGGTCCAGAGTCAATTCAGCAGTCAGTGATTTCAGTTGTCGTGAGCAGAATCAGATTATAGACCGCTTAAAGCCATCAGAGAGATTAGACATTGTGAACCAAGAAAGTCCCCTTGGTTAAAGTGGTCGGACAACATCACAGGATAGAATGAGCTACATGGGAAAGTGAGGACTCGATGAGACAACAATACCCCCACCATTTTGAAGGAGAATTGTAATGGTTTAAATTTCGATGACGAAATTTTTATAGGAGGGGAAGAGTTGTGATATCCTGAATTTCGACCCCATCCCGAATATATGAAATGGGCATCTCGTCGACACGCCGATGGTCCTTTTTCTCTGAGCTGATCACTTACGAGTTAACCAATCTATTAGGTGAAGCCGTTAAGGGTTATAACCGCGGTAAAATCCCTAAAAGCTACCCGGTCGGTCGGATTGGACTAAAATCGCGTTCGGTCGACTTTAACCATGAAATTGAATTCGGTTTCAAGAATCGAACATTCGAGCATGTCACGGTTCGTTTATAGGACGTCATCTTGTCTTTCGGAGAAATTCCATCGAGTTCGGGATTTTTACGGGAAATCAATTTGGACGTTGCGGAAAATTAGCGGAAATTCGATTTAGCTCAATTGAAGGAAATTTGGACTTTCAAGCCAAGTCTTTTGGTGTCAGGGACTTATAGAAAATTATACAGAATTTTTGTTCATTAAAATTGAAGTTAAATTGGTGAAATTGGGAGCTATTAAAGGAGGCTGCATTTTTGGCATTAAAAGTGGATTATTTGTGATTAATTGAGTAAGAAAGAATTATGGGGAACATTAGAGATATTTATGAACACAAAAGGGGGGACCAATCATTAATGCATTGGATAAGTGGTGTTGACTTATTGAATCTTCTTCAGCACATTTGGACACCCATTTTGCTTCCTTTCGTGCTTTGAGCCTCCTCTTCTCTCTTGGTCGAACTCATCGACTGCTTCAATTTTCCTCTTTGTTTCCCTTGCAGCTTCATTTCCCTCGATTTCACTTCCTCTCAGCCCACCGAGTTCTCTTCCATTCATGCATGGTCAACATCTCCACCCACCGAACAGCTCCTGCAACTCTTGGCCACACGTCCGCTGCCCAGCCATCTTCAGTCAATCTTCAGCAAGCGAGAAATTTCCCTGCTCCACTCACGCGGCCTGCCCACCGAGTCAAACCCTCCCTCTTCCTTCCATTTAGTTGACCGAAGGAGCCCAGGATTCCATCGAGCTGCCTCCACGCGTGGTCTTCCCCAGCGGCTTTCATCTTCGCAGCAACACCGCCCCCTCATCCGCTCCAATTGCTGCCACGTCCGAGCCTTATATTTGCTGGGTCATTTTCCCCCCAACGAAGACTGGAGTTGACTCCTCTGCCATTTGGCCATGACCTTCAGCTGCAACGTCTCCAGCAGCTCCAAATCCTCTCCATCTCTGCTTCGGTTTGCCAACGTTTTCTACCACCGCATCAACCGAAATAGCTTCATCATCACGCGGCCACTCCAGCAACTTGCGCCTACACGTCCACGAGCTCCCTCAGAAATTCTACGGTGATCCGGCCCACGTGGAGCTCGGCCCATCTTCAGCAACCACAGCCCAATTCATGTAACATCAGCCCATTTGAAGCCCATCAATTGAGTTCTTGGACCCGTGAAGTAGGCCCAGTCCGCAGCGAAGCCCATTGGATTTCAACCTAGTGAGAATCTTTAGTTCAATCTAGCCCATCTTCAGTTTTGGTCAGGCCCATTTAAGGCCCAAGCCCGCAACCAGCAGCCTTGCAGAAGCCCAAGGCAAAAGCTCAACCTTGTTGAGGTTTGTTGGGCCGGTTTAAGGTCCGGTCCAAGTCGTGGTTGTCGTCGCGAGCCTAAGTTTGGCCGCCATTGTGTCGTCGTTGCAATGTCCCGATCTTCGCTTTGCCAAGTGAGTTTTACTCCCTAATGCTTTCTTAGTTTGCTAATTATACTTAGGGTTGGTTAGATTTAATTAAATGCAATTAGGTGGTTAGATTAGCTTAGATAAATCAAATTTGAGACTTAATAATGCATGTTAGGTGGTTAGAAATAGACATTAACAAGTATGTATGCCATGTTATTTATTGAACGAGTCTCGGTAATTTTCCGGGCTCGTCTCGGCCTCCAATTAGGCATTATGGGCCTAAATTGGATTTTTAATATTTATTTATTTATTTTTCCAAATTAATTATTTAATTAATTATTTTTCCAGAAATTCAACCGGGATGGCCGGTGATGGAAATTTAAATCTTGAGCGCAGTTCGTTCATTTAATTGAGTTTTACTTTGTGTTGAATTGAATTAATTGTGAAAGTAGGAATTATTCTTTAATTGAATAATCTTTAGTTATTAATCGAAAAATAACCGGGCATCGGTTGACAATGCCAAAAATGTTTTGGTAGACTACAGAAAATGGTGGGATTTATAGAAAGTAAAATTATTATATTTTGGCTAAGGCCGATCGTGTACCCACACACGATATTTTATTGAGTATCTTTGATACCATCAAATTAGGCCAAGATATTATGAAATTGAGGAATTTAGTTATGAGGTGTAATATCGTTGGCCGCAAATGAAAGGGTCGGGTGGGACCATAAAACCACTGGATCTTGAAAGGGTCGGGTGAGACCATTAAGCTATTGAAGTTTGAGAGGGTCGAGTGGGACCGTAAAGCCATTAAATTTTGAAAAGGGTCGAGTGGGACCGTAAAACCATTAAATTTTGAAAGGGTCGAGTGGGACCGTAAAGCCATTAAATATTGGAAGTTCCTTGGTGGGGTCGTGATTACCACCTATTAATAAGTTGTGTCCTATGGACCGTGATTGATAATTAGGAATTGAGTTGGAATAATTGAAATGACCGGAAGTGGTCTTGTTGGTATGTAATCGACTAGGTCAATTGATCATTGCTTTGACATGATGTTGTGAATGGATTGATTGAATGGAATTAACTGTTGAATGGTTTGATTGATATGCAATCGACTAGATCGATTTGATCGATGCTTCAATCTGTTGAGATTGTTGGGTGCCTATTGAATTGTGCTAATATGCAGGTGGAATATGAGGCCAAGGTAAGTTCGCTTACTCGTGTTGTGTATAGGCAGCCCTAAGGTGTATTAGTTTACTAATCGGGTCTTAGGGGATAGAATTTGCTGAGACGTTGTCTCATTGGTTATTGAATAACCATTTTAGGTCCCTAAATGTAGTAGACTTGGATTTTGAAGATCTTGAAAGTTCGGTGCAGTGTGCTGAAGGCTCCATGTTGGAGTGTGGAGGATGATGAAGAGGAGAACGGGGATCTGTAGTTCGTGGAACCCCACCCCTACTTGTAGACCTTGTTTTTTAACCGGCTTGAGTTGAATTTGAATTAATAGTCCACCTTGTATATACGTGCATTGGTTTGCAATGTATATAAGTGTTGATGTTTTTAAAGGTTTGAAATTTAGTCCTACTGTTCTATCCCAATGTTTTATTGTCTGGGGACTTAATAATTGCTTCCGCATGTGCTTATGAAAA
Source organism: Eucalyptus cloeziana (assembly GCA_014182715.1). Classification (NCBI taxonomy): domain Eukaryota; kingdom Viridiplantae; phylum Streptophyta; class Magnoliopsida; order Myrtales; family Myrtaceae; genus Eucalyptus; species Eucalyptus cloeziana. The sequence continues at coordinate 27,058,546 of CM024635.1, read as the reverse complement.
AGAAAGGGCCGGCGATACGTAGTCCTGGGATATCGCATTTAAAATTGACCAAGGTAAGGGATGTGCGCGTGCCTGAGGATCGGGGCGTGACACCAACCCTAAACTCCCCAGATTGAGGACCAACCCACACAGTGCTGGTGCATGGATCCCAAGACGAAGGACTGACCTAGTACTCCTAGGAACCGAACCAGGATTGGCAGGGTTGGGCCAGTCTAGGGCCGTTTCAAGTTTGACCCTAAACCAATGTTCACCCCTACTGTCATCATCTCAACACTCAGTTAAGGCAACACTTATATTTTAAGTTTGAGCTCTCGATTATCACCTAAATAATAAGCTTAAAATTATCTCATCTCGATTTATCACGTAGTAAATAGATGCGATTACCCGTGTGAGTAGACTAATCTCTTATCTGTTTGACATACTTTCTCAATATATAATGCACTAAGTATTAAGATGTATAAACATCAAACAAAAACTCATAGGCATTAATAATGAAAGACGGCTATTTAAATGTGAATACTTAGGGAAATACAATATTCAGTACATCAACTTAAAGATTTTACATGATCGCAGAACACATCTCTAGGTATTGGCTTTGTCATAGGATATGCTATCATTCTATGCGTAGATATATACTGCAAATCCACATCCTTTCGTGCAAGCATATCATTGACAAAGTTCTACTTGGTATCTATATATTTAATCTTATAATGATATTTTGGATCCTTAATGTATACTATTGCTACTTGACTATCACAATTAACCAACAATGAGTTTGCAGCATTCTTAACAACACCTAAATGATTAAAAAATCTCTTAAACCAAACAGCCTCTTATATTGCTTGTGGACACCTAAATTTTGGCAACCCAGTCATTTATTTATTGCATAAAATTTAGGGATTAATTTTATCCCTGAAAAAAATATTAGAATTAAATTGTATAGCATATAGTTTTAGGAGTTTTTTTTATTGCATTTGCATCGGACTAGTGATAGATGGGTTTGAATTGGTAATTCTAAGCTTTAATTTGACGAGTTGAACTAAGCCCACGAAGAGAGCAAATAAGCCCGAGCCCGTTATTTTTTATGACCGAAAATTATCTTGTGAGAAATGGAGATTTGATATTTTCGGTGATATGGCGGTGGATTTTTCAATATCCTCGGATAGGGCAAGTGTGACAAAAATATTGCGGGCTCATCTTTGCAAGATTTGAAGTTTGAGAAAAATCATATTATAATTTTGAATCTTTAGCAATATGTGATAAAATCAGTGGAGAATATTTCATTTGGGAGGTGATCTTCGTGGATGTTGATTTGAAGAATGAAATAAAGCCTTAATCTTATGCCTATAAAAGGGTTGCTCGCTTACGGAGAAAGGGGGATTTATTTTATCACATCGAAGGGGGCCTTTTCTCAATTTTCAGGTCAAAATTTAGCACAAAAGAGAAGAAAAGCTTTTTGTTTGTTTTTTTTTTTTTTTTTTTTGGGATCTTTTCTTTTTCCTTCGTCCTTTAAGGAAAAACAATAGAAGAAAAGGAAGGAAAAGTTGTTGAGAAAAGTGAAGTTTAGCAAAAGAAGACAGTAGCAACAGGGATAGCAGAGAGAGAGATGTGAGGTGACAGGTTAGCAAGGAGAAAAAGAAAAGAAAGAAAGAAAAACAAGAGTACTGTTCGTCTTCTTCGTGACGGCGTCTTCACCCCTTTGCCGGCCTCCGTCCGTGAGCAGCTGCGTCGACCGCCGCGCTCGCGTCCGTACCACCATGCCTACACCACAGCGGTTGCTTTGCCAGCCCGCCCGAGCCGGCCGCCATTCCGCCAGCCGTGAAAGCTCCCCCGCACCCGCGAGCTCGCTCCACCGCCTCACCCACGGGCCCACGCCACCGCCACTTCACCGCACCGGGTGATTTGCTCGTCCCCCTCGCGAAGCCACCGCTGCCTTGCTGCAACCAAAGCGCCGGCGCCCTTTGCCCGAGCTCGCGCCACCTCCGACTTTGTTCTGCTGCATCTCCACGAGTGCCCTCGCCTTTCGCCGGTCTGCCGCTCCTGCATCCAGCCCCGATGCCAGCAGCCATGACCCAGCACCGGCGTTTGCTGCTGCCTTTACCTAAAGCTACGTCGCCGGTCTGCCTGAGTAGCATGCATCCGTCGCTGTCGCCCTTGCAGCCTCGAACCACTGCCCGTTGACGCCCGCAACGAGCGGCCGAGCTCCCAAGCTCGCCTCTTGCGGCGCCGTAGTCGCCCTTTCGCGCCTTGCTATAGCCCTGCGCCCGGACTTCCCTACTTGCTGCTCACCGTCTTCGCCCGGAGTCCAAATGCCGTCCCCTACCCATCGCTGCGCCCCTCCCGAGCAACGCCACCACAGTCGCCCCCAGCTCCGCCGGCTGTTCCTCTCACCACTGCGATGCCACCATAGTAGCTCGCTGCCCTCCGCTCGTTGCCGATCCTCTCGCCGAAGCTTCGACCGATGGCAACCCATCGTCCGCGGCTGCTCGGCACCACAACAACCCGTCCTCGAGCCACGGCGAGCCTCCATCACGATTCACGAGTCGTGTTTGCTAAGTGAAGCCCAAATTCAAATTAAGTAGGATTTTTTTTATTTAAATATTTTGTTTCTTTATTTGAAATATTCCTAGTTGCATGATTGATTGAAATTCCCGATGTATCCCCAATCTGCAACCGCATGCCAATTTTTTATTTCATCTATAAGGCTTTAGGTAGAATAATTAATCACGCTGGAATAAAATTGATATAGTGATTTTTAATGCTTAAGATTGATTTATCGATTTTATTAATGAAATAATCAAGTTTGATTAGATATCGTTTCCAAATTCGAACGATGGATAATATCTTTGATGACCGTGAATGATTTGGTGCTTATCTTTTAATTGTTTTATTTATCCCAAAAAATAAAAAAAAAAAAAGATTGCATTTGCATATCATATAGATTAGAATTGATTTCCTAGATAGAATAGATTCTTCTTTAAATGCATGTTTAGATGGTACCTAAGTTAGATAATTTCTTTGAATCAAATTGCATGTTGAGATAAATTTCTAAGTTAAGATAGGATTCAAATTAGTCTATTTCCTAACTTAAAATAGATAATATCTCACTTTAGTTAGATTTTTATTTTTAGCAATTTTTAATTTCAATTTTAATAAAAAATGCAAAAATATCATGTGCATGTCATATAGAATTAGGTTCACAAAAATGCATGTTATTTAGTGATTGTTGCCAGGTCCATTTAATTAGAAATTGCTCATCATTAGAATTAGGTCACATTGCCATAAATTGTTCATCATTAGAATTAGGTCATATTGCCATGTCATTTCATGTTAAATTAGTAGCATGCATTGCATAGAGCGTGATTCTCATTAAATAAGTGAAAACAAAAAAAATTAATTACATGTTAATTAGAAATCATATTTAGGACTGTCGATATGAATTCTGATCTAACATTGTAGATGTTTCTGATGCCATGAGGTAAGTCCTACAATTTATTCACTGCTTTATCTATGTGTTAAATTGGTGGTTTGCGCACCTACATGATAACTTCACATGTTAGGGAAATAAATTAAAATCAATTCAAGCTGCTTGTCAAACATTTTCCAAAATAAAAGAGAAAGGTACCGAAAGGGCGTTAGAGAAATCTAGCGTAACCAAGTACTCGAACTCATAAATCTCTAGTTCGTAGGAGTAAAGTAAATCTCCCCTTAATTTACTTGGGTTTTTAATCGACCCACCAAACATATATTAGTGACGACTCCCAATTAAAAATCAATTGCATGTAAGTCACGAATTGGTATGGGCCTGAGAGAGCCCGAGCTAAGTTTAAGCTTAGCAATCCATTAGCCAAACCCTAGGTGGTTCACTCGAGGTTAGGTCGCGACATTGCTAATGATAATGCCACAAATTTAGCTTCCATCGTGGATAAGGTTATATACGTTTGTTTCTTACTACTCTAAGATATGGTGCCATTATTTAGTAAAAAAATAAATCCATAGGTAGATTTCCTTTCATCTAAATCTCCTCCTTAATTAGCATCTGACTAGCTTTCAAGCTGCAGATCATTTCATTGATAACTCAGCGTACAATCAGCAGTTCTCTTTAGATACCTCGGTATTCCTTTGACGGATGTTTAATGTGCTTGACTTGGATTGGATTGGTACCTATTTACTATTCCAACTGCAAAACATATGTCAGGTCTTGTACGCATCATGGTGTACATTAAGCTTCCAACAGCATTAGTATAAGGAACACGTTGTATTTGTTCCCTCTTTTGTAGAGTCTTTAGACATATTTTATGGCTTAATCCTTCACTTTTTGCAATTGGAGTATCTTTGGGTTTGCAATCTTACATATAAAATTGTTCAAGAACCTTGTTTATATTCGTTTCTTGCGAGAGAGACAATAATCTCTTCGAACGATCTCTTGAAATCTTAACTCGCAATGAAATAAATGAATAATCCCATACCTTACTCTCACATTCATTGTACCACATATGTCAAAATGGATTAAAAATAAAGGAAACTCGTCTCTTGTACTTTTTCCAAATGGTCTTCTCGTCGTTTTCCCTGTTAGGCAATGCTAACATATAGGCGAATCAACTTTTTCAATGTTGCCCAATAAATCCTCTTTGGCTAGTCTAGCATGCCACACATTCACATCATTATCATATGAATTATAAGATATGAAGAGAGAATAACAAACATTAACATTACTATAGTCAACATCTAACACAATAAAGCCATATAAAAAATAACCACAACCATAGTAATTTATATTCAAATACAAATCCACACTACTATTATGGAAGTTTAAATTGAAACCTAGTTTAACCAACACCAACACAGACACTAAATTTCGACAAATCTCCGAAACATATGGAACATCATATAGTAATAAAGTGCGTCCACCACGCATATTTAATTGGCATGTGTCAATCTCTTTTACTTCAACTTTGGAGTTGTTCATACATAGATCCATTTCATTCTAGTCAATACTCATCGAAATTCCACGAAGGTTTTTCTATCCTTTGCTACATGGTTTGTTGCTTTCGAATTTACAGTCTACAAAACATTAAATTTAGTTAAAAATACAGAACTTGATACATAAGCAAAACTTTCAAGAATACAAGTGGTGTTTACCTTCTTTGGCTTTCGACCATCATAAGCATAGCGACCCTTCTTGCCATAGTTGTAACACTTCACCCTTAACATTCTCTTAACTCAATGACGCTTTCCTCTCTCATGTTGGTCTACTATTGGCTTCTTCCTTAAAGAGTTCGCTCCCTTACATTTACACCTTTTGAACGAATTAGGATGCTTACGCTTGGAAATCGAAGCCCCTTGTGAGCTAGAATCAGCATAATAATTATCATTTTCTGGCTTCGCCATCAGGAGGCTGTCCTCTTCTAACTTAAGGTGGCACACTGCATTCTCAAAGATTTTGATTTTCTTATTATGGGTCAAATGCACTATCATATACTCCCAACTTTAAGGCAAGGAACGAACCACTATTTGCACTTGTTGCTCGTCAATCAAAACGTGGCCAGCATTTTTTAGCTCATTAATCATATTTGACATCTTTCTCAAGTGTTGTTTCATGATCTGATTACGAGGCTTCTTGTACGAGGCAAATCTTATAGTAAGCTATCTCAACTTAGTCATTGATGTATGATCAAATCTCGCTACCAATGCTTACCCCATTTCTTTGGCATTCTCAAAATGCCTGAACTCTCGTATAACATCATTCTCCATGCTACTTAACAACGTGATGTGAGCAAGCAAGTTCTTTATTTTTTATGCAGTAAATTCCTCCTTATCTCTTTTATGTTGTGCAATGTTTCTATCTTCAGGTTCTTCCATAACTAAGTAAAGAGCTTCTAATGCCTCTTGCGATCCGCTTGCCCCGAAATGACCTGGCCCAGTAGGGAAATCCCAATGAATTGGGCCTTTCTCTTCCAGCATATATTGGATTTTCATATGCCATATTTCATAATTATCGCCGTTCAACTTCTCTCTTTTGTTCAATTAGCGACTATGCTCTTAGTTGTCAAAGCCACTGATTCTGAATATATCAAACACACATGCATGAATTATTAATACTTATCATTTGTACATATATTTTGCATAAACTAATCATATTAATGAATAATTTCAAATAAGATTTTAGAATCAAAAAGTCACCATCATTTCTAATCATCATCCAAAAACATAAATTGAAATTGTCATTAATATAATCTTCTATGCAAAATAAGTCATTTGAAGCTACTATAATTTCTTTGAACTACTCACAAGAATTATTAATAACAGAAGCAATTGATATTGAATATCCATTAATGGAAAAAACACATATTTGCAAAGTATAACCAATACATCAGAAGCTACAACAACATCAATATGGAAGAAACTATCTACGTAAGATATCCATAAAACATCCGAAATAAACACAAAATTAACTAACATCAAGTTAACCTATGAACAGAGAAAGATTTATCTAATTTCTTTGTAACTTTCTCCGTGTATTTTAAATGCAAATTGGGCATCCACAGAAAAACAAACGGAAATCATTTAGGGTTTCTCCCTCGCACATTCATTCTCCGCTGGGTTGAATTCATTCCTAGGAATCCTATAGTATTCCTTTAAAAAAGCCACTACAAGTTTCATATAATCCAGAACCACGTTGACCTCCCATAGGCAATTCAACACTACTTGTCATTCAGATGGAAAAGTGTTAATTAGGACCGCACCATCTCAAAAACTAGCATGGGATAACCATTCCAAATGACTCTTTGTATCATCTTATTGACCTCGAGCATATGTTCAATTATATCACCACTTTCCCACCGATAAATAGTCAACTCAACTATCATTGCTCTAATTATCGCCTTTTGTCCTTTTGACAATGCACAAATGGGTGTGCGCATATGACGGGGAGGCATTGTTATTGCAACGAATGTAAAATAAAAGGGATTACATATAATCAATAGTGAATATAATTAAAAAAAAATTCTTTTTTTGGCCAACAATCAACGCCGGTCAATAGAAGTCAACTCCGATCGACGGTCAATGGAAGACCGAGTTGGGTTAGTTGGGTCGGGTCAACGAGTCGACCAGGTCGGGTCAACGAGTCGAGTTAGTGAGGGGCAAAATTGCAAATTTTTTAAAAGAGGAGGGGGCATAACAATAAATGCCCATGTAGGCGCGTGCCACGCGCGCACCAGCAATTGCCACGCGCATGCTGTGCGCGTACCTGAGGTTTGCCTCTTGGACGTGCAACATATGCACGGACGACGAACCCTACATCTTCCGACCATGCGTGGCGGCGCGTTCGGCCAGCTTCGGTGGTGTGCTGCCACTCGTTTTTCTTGTCTTGACAAGAATTACGATCCTGAACTATCAAAAACAAATTTTGATGTATAGAAAATTAAAAAAGAGGGGCGAACAATGCATTCAGTGTCAAGATTTCCGCCCTCAAACACCCATCAATAATGTTTCTCAAAATTTCGGCCAAAAAACTAATTATAAACGTCAAAAATGATTGGGAAACATCAACACTATCGCTCTGATACCAATGAAGGAAACGGATTCCAAGAAAACAAACTAATATTCGAAAAATCAAATACCAAAAGCAAATGCAGAAACAAGCCTGAGGATACATATAACACCGATCGAAAAGCATATCACCAAAACGGACATATCTTATTAGCCACAGATTAAGTACTTTTTGCAGTCTTAGAGGGATTGATAGAAGTCTTGGAATTCTTTTCTTTGAGAGAGAGTTTATTGTTATCCAAGGAGAAAGAACATACGTACTGTTTGGTTCAGTTAACGTTTCCCTTTTCCTTTTCCTTTTTATATGGCAATTATTTTTACTTCAAAAAATAACTGCTCTCTCTCTTATTAGCCCTTTCCCTCACGAATTGGGTTTGGCCCAACATGGATGAACGGGCCTACCTTGGCCCAATATATAAAATAACCCATTATATCACATGATTGATCTGGTTCTTGCTAACTTGGCTGAGGAAGTTCAAATTCCATATCGAAGACTGATCAAAATGAAGAGCAGGATTTTGCCTAGGAAGCATCAACAACAACTAAGGGCCATCTTGAGTGCCGACCTTGAAGAGGCTGATGGTCCAACTGGCGTGTCCTAAGTTTTTTATGCTTGGATCGAAACACTTGATATGGTCTCAATAGCACATCCCTGAATAATTGTGAATGTATTCGTTCTCAATTAAATCTGCTTTCTGGATGCTTGTTAGGCTCTTCCTCTCTGTGCATCAAATACTTACCTGCTGATTTTTTTGCATGTTACCTTGATGTAGAGTTGTTTCATGCGGTTGCGTTCTAATGATATCACTCCCATACTCAATGACTCTGTAGAGACAGGTATGCACCGACGGTCATACCATAACTATGAATAAATAACTTTTCTGCTTATACTATAAGAGCTATGGAATTTCACCTGAAAATTTATATATTAGGACGCGTGATGGCAATCTCCTCCATTTCTATCAGTTTATTATCAGGATAATATTCTTTGAATGTTGTCATATAGGTCCCTGACTCAATGAGCTTAGTTCTCATGTATGCGACGTGTAAAGTTAAAATTCACCTCCTACCAAACCATTCAGTATTGCTCATTTTGCTTATCGGATATTGCAAAATAACCAAGTGACAATTTTCTGTTATGTAGTTTTGGCAAATCACCTTTTCAGCATAATCATATCGACATCAGTTCTGCTCCTTAACACAAACAAGGAAAGCGTTGCTAATCTTACATCTCTCAAGTCTGTTGTTTTCTTTTTCATTAGCCAACTGATGAAGTCTCTTTTCATTGTAGTCCAAGCACGAACTAATCAGAGATACCTGGAATGTGTGGCAAGATATGTCCCCAGATTTTTGTGTTGGTACAAATGATGTTCATGTATTTTTACCTCATCTTTCATGAAATAATTGAGATGCTACGATCTCAACTGTCTCCATTTATTGATAACTAGTTAATCCTATCCTTCTTATGTAGATTCAAGCTGCATTTCATGAAATTGAAAGAAAGTCCCCTAACACCATGGGATGGAGATGCGGGCAGGAATGAGTTATGTCATGAGACATTATGGAAAGGCGTTCCAAAGTTCTTCGCTATTGGTGTTTGTCGTGTGCTCCGTGTTGTTAATACTCTCATAGGATTCTTGATATAAAGTGACCTCTTCTCATGTGGTGTAGTAGTCCTTTGCAAGCTTTGACATCATGTCATTCTTTAGCAACAGCCGAATCTCAAAATGCTTGCAGGAAGACCGCATATGCAGGTGGTAGTTAAGCATAAAATCAAATTTGTTAACATGATAACTGTCTAGATATCCACTTCAAGCTACAATTTTTTGACTGGAAGAGAAACTTTTTCCCTGATACAGCCGAATCTCAAAAGGCGAATGTTGTGGAATCAGCAAAAAATATGTCATTTGCAGCCAAGAGTTTGATTGAAAAGTTTTCCAAGAAGATAGTAGTTTCTCATTTGGAAAAATTTTGATCACAAAATCAAAGTGTTCATTAGTGTACAATCATAATCATCTCCCTAGTCTGGTTGCCTATGGAAAATTCATATCCTGGAATTTTACAATCACTTTCATCGTACAATCTCAAACTTGATTCATTTACACATAAATCTATAAAGCAGAAGAGACAGCCATACATTTTCATACCTGAAACCACATTTTCTTTGACGTTGGGCATTGGCTATAGTTGAAGACTGATATAAAATGACAAACCGAATTTTAATACTCAGACTCTGCTATGCCAAAATTGTGGTCACCGTCGTGCATTCAAATTGCAAGTTCATATCTCTAAAAATTGCAAGTTCCTCCATTCCTAGAACTTGCAAGTCCAGTGCGTACTATTTATTTGCTTCTCGTGCTTTGTATGGTTTCTTTGAAGCCGACTGGTGCGACTGAAATTGTCTTCCTTGTATATTGTGTGATGCGACTCACGGTTACTCGCACAAGTTGAACCCTGAATCTTCCGTGCGGGTTACTCGTCCGTGGAGTTTCTTGGTTTTTTACACTAAACCTGTTTTAGAAATGTGAAACCTACTCTGCTCTCTGGTACTAACATAATTGGGAATGACAGTTCTTTCTCTCAACATTTTCATTTGCCAATATATTTATTGTGCTAATCAAGAAGGAGCTAGCTGATGTTCTTTATCTTTCGTGCTTGTCGTTTATCATAATGACTCCGAGTTAGAGGGTAATAGGTCCACAAACATCTGAAGAAGCACAAATCACTATTTGGCCCAAACCCAAGACATAATTTAACAACATTTGTGTAAGTCCGATTTAGAGGGTAATAGGTTGTCTTCTACTTGTACGATGGCTCTCTGTGTAATTACTTGTGTAAATCACGACATAATGAATATGAAAATAGGAGCTTAGATCATTAACTATACTCCTCACGCGTAGAATTTGGAGCATGTTGCTCTCAGACTGATGATCCTCCAATGATAGGTTTATAGTCAATCATGGCCAAAACAGGAATCATGTTGCACTCGGGCTGGCGTAGAATGTTTTTCACCAACATTTATTTATAACCTGAAGATCCCTTTCTTCTATCACTATATATCTGTTGGATGTAAACATGGATTCCCTTTTTTTATTCTAGATATGGTATCTTCTTGACCGATCGAGATAGATAGGCGTTGTTCCAATTCTTTGATCAATCCTTCCGACCTTTATCTCTACTCGTCTGTGTAGAACATGCAGGACCACTAGATTCTCTCTCCGAAGCCAATTTCCTTTGTGTCGGTCATCGCTGTGGCAATGACGCTCACTTTTCATTATTCATGAGCAAGTGAAGTTATGATTATGCTTCTCTCCGCTTTCAATCTATTATTTCGAATGTCGTCTTCTCTATTTCATTTTTTTTTTTATTATCCTTTAATAAGTTTTTTTAATCTTTTAGTAAAAAAGCAAAAACATCTGTAGATTTGCAAAGATCAAAGGTCAAATGTCAAAAATAGGAAGATTTTTTTTTTTTTTTGACGGCATAAGAAGATTAATTTTAAAAGGTGATAATTTATGTATAGTCTCCATGTGATACCCTAGATATGTCACGTGCTTCATGTGTCATTTCTCTTTAAAATCTTATACTTATAATTATGACTACGCAAGCAGAAGCACTACAAAATACATCACAACATGCCATACCAAAAAGTCGCAGGAGTTTAATACATACATTTCTTCTGTATGCAAACACCAATACATATTATCAAATATATAGCCCTGGGAAAAGGGTCAGGGTTACCTAACACCACTATATACATACTAAACAAATCATCACCCAACTTAAGAATTAATGGCCTTCAACATCAACTCGTCCCTCCATTGCCATGTTCAGGGGAACTGTCCTACAAATTTGAAAAATAAGGGGTGAGCCAAAACCCGATAAATAAAACCCCTAGGTTTAAGGTAGAAGATTAGCTTACCACTCAACCTGCTACCAACCAATACAAAATAAGCATGTATGACAAGTGCATCTTCCTATTCATGATATGCCAATGCAAACAAAAATAACATGACATAAGATCAATCATTCAAAAGCAAATAGATGGCATTTTATTTCATGATGCACCAATATCACCTAGTGGCTTAGCACCATACATAAGAATATACATAGGTAAATTCATACTTATCATGAATTTCACTATCACACACCCATGAGTGAAAACATACTTATGATGCATCCCACTATTATACTCACAAGTGAATTCATATATGTCACTGGCCAGAACCTTCTCGACTCACGAGACATCTTGACTTAATGAGGCATTCTCACCACCAACTCTTAGGGGACGGAATCATACATATCCTTTGCCACACCCTAGCACATCCATTAGGGGTGTCCTCTACATCAGCAAGGATAAATACCCCATTGTACATCAGCATGATCATGGTCAACATACCATGACTACAAGAGCCATGTCATGCCTTAGCTATACAAGTCGCCATACCATGACCACAAATGCCATATCATAAAATGACTACAAGAGCCATGTCAATAAGCCAAGTCATACCATGATTACAAGGGGCATGTCATACTATGATTACAAGAGCCATGTTATAATAGGATTTCATATTATCTCAACCTTGTGGAGAACCGTCATATATAGTAGAACAACTAGCTAACTCCAGAGTCTTATCCACATACTCATACAAGGGAATTCACTCAATAGCGAATAAGCCATAGCAAATAATCATGGCATCAAAGACATACACAATTACCATATGCATTACAACAATTTGTCATTTCTCATGCAATAAATAATTACATGCACACGTGTACCTTTCTTGTATTTTCCATGCTAAGCCATCATCATTAATCGGAAGCCATATATAGGAAATTGCTAATTTAAGACCCATACTTATAAATCAACGATGTAAACATTGACAACCAAAATAATTGACAACATGAACATCAACTTCTCAAATAATCAATGGCATGAATATGAACAATTCAACTAATCGACAACGAGAACATCGGCAACACTTAGCTAGTAAATCGATAATCTAATTAGGTCCCAAAAATATCACTTTCAGGTATAGTTTCACCATTACCATTTTTGTCCTACCGAATCTAGTGGACATCCATTAACCACAAACTTGGCATGTAGGGCCTCCACGATTCAAGGCAAACAAACACAACATTTCAACACACAATCAATATAACTTTCTCATACTTAACATCAAAATTCATACTCAAATTAACAACTATCAAACAACCAAGTCCAAAGTGCTAAGTAGATCAACCCAACTTAGTGCCTGGAGTTTTCACTTATCTTGAAGGGTTAGAAACACAAGATTGCTTGGGTGTTTAAGGTTGAGAGTAAATGTAAGCAAAAAAGGGGAGCTTTTGTTAGAGAGTATGAGTAGTAAGAAAAAGTGGTAATGTGTGCCCAAATTGAAAGGTAAGGCCCCCTATTTATAGTCTTTATTCATGGCCATATAATGATTGCTTTAGTTAAATGCAATGCTAAATGTCCCAATAGAAAAACCTCACTTGGCTTAACTAAAGTTTGGGTGGCAAGTCTACTTATATGAGGTATCCCTAATATAATGATTATGGAACAAGTACTCCAATGAGAAGACTTTACATTACCTAGCTAAGGTCTTTAGGTGGCAATCCTAATTGTATTATGTGGCCCTAGTTTAATGATGTTAGGGACAATTGGCTAGCTCATTTGGGTTTTTAAACATTGCTAATTTTTTGAAGAACCTTTCTTGGCCAAGTGTGCATGAGTCATCAAAACATTCATGAATTATAGGCATGGGTCACCCAAAACATTAATAAACTATAGGCATGTAGGCATGAGTCACCAAAATATTAATGACTATAGGCATGAGTCACCCAGAACATTAATGAACTATAGTTAAAATTGGTGATGTCACGCATGATGTAAAAGCCAACCAAATTAAATGTCTCAAACCAAAGCATAGGTTTAAAAATTTTGGTAGCAAAAAGAAAAGTGACATGCCAATTGAAGAGAAATAGAGACATAAAAGATTGATATTCATACTGAATATTGGTGAGTTTAAAAATATTTTGAATCTACTAAAATTATCAATGAAAGATCAGGAAAATCTCAATTCAATAAATTTGAAATTTGAATATCCTAAAATATGAAATTTAGAGTATACCGGCCATTCCTACAACTAATATAATTGTAATGGTCACAAAAAATCATGCTAAATACTATTGTCAAGCGTAGAAAAATTAGGATGTCACACTCTAAGGATTCTTATTCCTAGAAACTTGCTTTTTGAATTTTTTTTTTTTTTTGTATAAAATGTGACAATTCTTCCTTTTTCTAAATACAAAAAATAATGTCATTTTTATGATTCAAGTTCTGGCACACGAACTGTCTACCCTTTTCTTTTTGGGGGTTGGTACGGACCATACAACTTGGGCGGTTCAAAAAATTCAAAAAAAAAAAAAAAACATAATTATGTAATAATGATTATACCCTTAACATTCCTCCCACTCAAAGGCAATAAAAATGAGACTAAGGAGTAGGGGTGAGCATATTAGACCGACAGAATTGAGAATCGCTGGACCGAACCGGCCCGGGCGATTTCCACGAACATTGGTCTAGTTCTCGGTTCGGGGGGTTGGACCAAGCTGGACTAACTCTTTTTCTTGATTTTTTTTTGAAATTTCTTAAAAATAACAAACCCTAAAATAGCAATAAGTCCAATATCTTTTTGGATGAAAGATTTACTTGGTCCATTATGTGCCATTTTTTGGGGGAAAGATTTAATTTGAGAATATTGAAATTTGGAGGAGGAATTGCCAAGTGATCAATTCCATTGGACTAGACTAGACTGGACTAGTCTGGTCCTATCCTCGATCCTAGAAATTAGGAATCGGGAATGGTTCATGGTTCTTAGATGGGACAAGATCGGACTGAGAACCAATTATTACTACCGAAGAGAGGACTAATTTACGGTCGACTCAGCTCAGCTAACAAGGCAAACTTACCCCATCATCTGACTTTTCAAATATTTGAAAATCTTTATCTGATGATTCTTTTATTATTTTTGAAAAATCAAATGAAGGCTAGAAAAAAAAAATTAAAAAAGAAGTGCAAAGATTGGTAGAGTGGACTCCATCTCCCTAAAAAACCTCCAACTTTAGGCTCAGTCCCAATTTTACCCTAAACTTTTTTTCTGTCAAACCCCAACTTTAGGTCTAATCCCAATTCTACGATAAACTTCTTTTTTATCTCATAAAAAACCCTTAACTTTAGGTCTAGTACCAATTTTACTCTAAACATTTTGTTGTCTCTAAAAAAATCTCGTATTTAGGTCCAGTTTCAATATTACTCTTTTTTTTTTTTTTTTTGTATTATAAAGGATCACCAACTTTAAATTGAGTCCCAAATTTGTCTCCATTAACCCTTCGTCAAAATCTCCCTTAGGATTTTGTGCTCGGTCTGCAATTTCTCATGCGTAGGAATGTTTCATCTCTTATGATTAGAGAGTTCATGCTCGGGATGCTCGATAGAGTTGGTAAAATGGGTCTTAGACCCATATATGACCCATTTAAATCATATATGGGTCACTTACTTTTTGAAGAGATTGGTCAAATGGGTTTGAAAATTGAAAATTTAAGATAAAAGAATCTTAAATATGTTAGACTTGGAATCCATTTCCAACCGAATCTCCACACTCTCTTTCCTCTTTAACTTTATAAAAATATATATCTTTTTTTTTTTATAAAAATTAATTTTATAATTATTTTTTATATTTCTTTTTCTTTTCTTTTTTTCCTTTTTTTTTTTCCTTTCTTTCTCCTTCTTTAGCTGGTGGCCAGCACGACGACGGCCAATCGAGGCTCGATGAGACAATTGTACCCCCACCTTTTTGCTTAAGTCTTGTAAGGTTTAAATTTCGAGGACGAAATTTTTATAAGAGGGGAAGAGTTATGACATCCCAGATTTTCGATCCTGTTTTCTACTGAATAAATCGAGTATTTCATTGATGCGCCATAGGGCTATTCTCAGATATGATCACTCTTGAGATAACTAGACTATTCAGGGAAGCCATTAAAGAATTTTAATGCAATAGACTTGAGAATTCGACCAGGAATCGACTTCTCGACCGTGCTCATCTTTATAGGCCATTATGGCACTGTATAAAATCGATTTGAAATCAGAGATAGGTTGTTCGACTGAGATGTGTGGCTAATCGTGGGTGACACCACTAAATTGAAAAATTCTCATCGACCGGCACTAGATTGATTTTTCTATCGTTTTGGTACCTTGTGTCCGTATTTGAATCCTCGAGATTTTCACGACAACCAAGAGTCGCCAATGAGTCGAGTGGGTTCATTGTGGCTCGAAGAAAATCCACCATAGGTCATTTGCACTAAAAATTTATGAAAGTTACCCGGTAGGCTAGGTCATGCTAAAAATGCGCCAAATGAAAATTAACTGCGAATTCGAGTCCGATTTCAGAAATTGGAAATTCTGTCATGTCATAATAAATTCTAGGAGTATCGACTCAGTCTCAAAAGATTTTTTTGAAACCCGAGACTTTTTGGGAAAAAGTCGCCCTAAGGCCGTTTCGTTCAAAAAAAGGCTGGGGATCATTTTGATCGCAAATTTGGGAAGCAAGTGGGTTGTATTGGTGAGGAAAAATGCTGAGATAATTGATGGGGGATAGATTGATTTTATTGGAGCCAATTGATGTTGATTTAATAAGGAGCAAGTGTCCAATTGGAGCTAAGATTATGGAAATTCGTAGCTCCCCCTTGGCCTAGCCAAAATGGACCAAATCAAAGTTGCAAAGTGGGCATGGGTGGCTCATTGAGAGCAAAGGGTGATATGCATGGCCAAGAATGGTCAAGGAGACCATGGTGTGGAAGAATAGCCCATGGTGGAGCCCTTGTCTCCCCATCTCCTTATCCTTCCCCCTCTCTCCTCCCTTGGCCGGCCAAACCCCTCACTCTTCCCTTCTCCCAGCTTGTTCGACCACCAAAGCCACTGAAGAAGCAGTCGAAGCAAGCCTCTCACCACCAAGACCGCCGCACTAACGCCGTGTTCACGCGCCACCGCTCGCGAGAGCCACTCGCGTGCCGTCACCCTTGCCGCGCCTTTCACCACCCAGCAGCCCTATTCCGCCATTCTAGCAACCCCCTCAGCCGTGTTGGAGCTTTTCTTCGCCGTTCCTCCGCTGGTAAACCCTCGCTAAGGCCCGGTTTGGCCTTTTCACCCTTTTCCCGATCAATCCCCGTGCTAACCCGGCTTGTTCCTCTCTATTTCAGGAGCAAACAAAGGGCTTTTGTAGTGGGTATCACAGCGGCTTCTAGGCCCATTTTGAGGTGGCCTTAAACCTTGAAACCTAGGCCCGCCTTTGGAAAAATTGGTCCCTGTCGCGTTCCCGATGTTTTGCACCAAACGGATCGCTAATCAAGTGAGTTTAACTCACTAATCCCTACTTAGTTTGCTAATGATGCTTATGGGTTGATTAGATTTAATTAAGTGCAATTAGGTGGATAGATTATATTAGAATAATTAAATTAGAGACTTACCTATGCATGTTAGGCAAATGGTTAGTGTAATTAGCGAGTAGATATGCTCTAGTAATTATTGAACGAGTTTCAGAATTTTTCCGAGTCTGTTTCGGCTTCCAATTAGGCAATATAGGCATAAATTGGATTTATTGCTATTTATTAATTAATTTTTGTAATTATTTAATTATTTATTTATTTTCCGGAAATTAGACCAAGGATAGCTGGTGACTGGAATTTTGTGCCAATTGCAGTGGTGCTCTCTATTTATTTATTTGAGCACCTGAGTGTGCAAATTGAAAGAATTTGTGTTGGTGGATAATTATTCCAAAAATGGAAAATTGTGGTACTGAATTGGAAAATGTACGTGATTTGTTGAGTTGATCCATCACCTCGGAGAATGCACATGTCTCGGTGATTTGGGTATATCATCTCAGAGAATGCACGTGGCTTGGTGATTGGATATGTCACCTCGGACAATGCACGTGGCTTGATGATTTGGATATATCACCTCGGAGAATGCACATGACTCGGTGATTGAGTACCTCGCCTCGGAGAATGCACGTGGCTCGATGACTAGGCATGTCATCTCAGAGAATGCATGTGGCTCGGTGACTAAGTACATCGCCTTTGAGAATACACGTAGCTTGATGACTAAATATAACATCCTGGAAAATACATGGTGTTATTTAAAATGACCAGGAAATGGTCTAACTGACATGTAATCGACGAGGTTGATTGATCAATAGTTCGATTTGTTTGAGTAAACCGATGTGATTGATGTATATTTGAAATACTCTGAATTGCAAGTGGAATCTGAGGCCAAGGTAAGTCCTCTTATTCGTGTGTGCTTAGGCAGCCCATAGCGTATTGGTTTACTAATCGGGTCTTGGTGGGATAGAACTTGTTGAGACGTAATCTCACCCCGTTGTGGGACAACATTTCAGGCTCCTAGATGGCAGCACCTCCACCTCCTCGTCCTCCTATGCATTATGGTATCCCCGAAGAAGTCACCAAATTAGAAATTCATTTTCCGATGCACCCTCACTCGGAAGGACTAGAGTACATCCTAGTTAGGTCGACTGTCTGGGTTGACGTGGGTACAGATGACCTGAGGCCCCACGAGTATTGATCGTGATATCGGGAATATCACGATGGGTGAAGGGAAGGTCCCATGCGGGAAGATGATGTACCCTTAATCGTTTTAGAGGAAGCGTTTAGTAAGGGGACAACAGATCCTAAAGATGGATCGGTAGTGGATGCAAAGGACCTAAACCTCGAGAATGATGCTGGTACTCTTGTGTACTTAGCCGAAGGCGCTAACTGGGGTGAAGAAGAAGGGGAGATAGTCGAGCAAGAGGAGGGACCGGAGGAGGATTAGGAGTGGGAATGGCTAGAAGAGGAACCCGCAAAAGTAGAGCCAGAGGAGGAGCCTAAAGAGTAGGACTCTGAAAAAGACTCTGAAGATGAAAAAAGAGGAGGATAATCTGGAGGATCCAGAGTACGACCCGGATGAGGATTGAGACCCCATCCTGTTTTGCAAACCTTAAGTTGTGGGCTGATGTGTGATAGATTAGACTTCTGTGAATAGTATTGTAATATATACTGTGGTTTGCTGTGTATAAAAGTTTGGTTCTGATTTTTCAGTTGTGAAAAATATAGCCCTACTTTTCTATCCCATTGTTTTATTGTCTAGGGGTTTTCTATATGCTTCCGCATGCGTATTATAAATTAATAGGGTCGGCGATGTGTCCTGGGACGTCACTATTAATCGACCAGGTGAGGGATGGGCACGCGTTCAAGGATTGGGGCGTGACAATTTGGGTAGGACCATTTATGACCCGACCTGACCCCACCTATCTAACAGGCCTAATGCTCGAACAACTCGTGCTCTGTAGTTTTTCATCTTTCGGTTATCAATGAGAAATTTTGGACGGAGAGTTAATGGGGCACAGATTTGTGACTTAAATAAGAGTCTGTGGTTTTTTATTAGGACTGGGCGGTAAAATTAGGACAAGACATAAAGTGGGGGTTTTTCATAGGACAAAAAAAAAAGTTTAGGATAGAATGGATGGATCTAAAGTTGAGCGTTTTTTATGGGACAAAAAAACGTTTAGGGTAGAATTTTTATAAGACAAAAGGTTGAATTGAGACAAGAGCTAAAGTTTGATTTTTTGTAAGGTATTAGGCCCTCTTGGGGGAGATCTTTTTATTAGGGAGCTTCCCGATGACCTTGTCATTAGAATTTCCTAGTATTAAGCTCCATTTATTTTACGGAAAATGTGACAATTCTGAAAAATATTTTCCAAGAAGCTATTTTCTAGAAAAATGATAATTTTTTTTTTTTTTTTTTTTTGGTATTTGGCTAAGACCTAATAATGAACTATAAAATATTTTTCTCCGTTTGGTATGAAAATTTTGATTTGATTTTTCTAAAAAATTACCAAAAATTGAATTTTTAATTATTTTTTTAATTTTCATTGTTTTAATTTTAATTTTAATTTCTTTTCTTTTCTTTCTTTTTCTTTTTCTTCTTCCTCAACCGGTGGTTGGCCACAAAGATGGCCAACGACTAGTCTTAAGTGAGGGATGAGTTTGCCCCAAGTTGATGAGGCTCAAACTTGCCAAATTCCAATGAGGCGAGCTACGGCCTCGCCAAAGGTCAGTGAGGTCGAGCTCAGCATGGCTTGTGAGGCCTCAAGCTCGCCATTGACTGCAACCCAATCCAATCGAATCAAGTACGCAATGATACAAAATCCTGAGAATGAGAAGCCATCGTATTGGGGTTGTGGTGTCAGATAGAGGTGAGAGGGGATGAAGGATTTTGGATTGGGGAACGAATTCGTCTGTAATTGGAAACGCAATCGGGTTTTAGAGTTTTCCCTCTCACGATCGAGAAGGATATGGTGAAAACGGAGATGATTGAAAAAGCAACTGTGGACGAGAGGGCGAACCTTTTAAGTCGCTAGATTCAACGAGATTGCTTGTCGTGGGCTCGCGAGGCCTCAAGCTTGCCCTAACTTGCTAGTCTCGGGTGAGTTCTGTTAGGGAAATCCCTTATGATGTTTTAAAGATGACAAGATAAATCAAAGGCTACTAAGATGTTTGATGGTTGAGTGATAGACTATGAAGATGACAAAACATGTAAATGATATTGTCAAAGTCTAAAGACGGCCAGAAGACTGAATGTAACACATGTCCAAAGTACATTCTGAAGATTCCCAGACTTCTGTGTCAAAGTCTGAAAACTGCCAGACTTTAGTGTCAAAGTCTGTCCTACTCTGACAAATTCCAGACTGAACGTGCTTGGAAGAACCAGAAGACAGACTCTATGCTGAAGCTAAACTGGGTACAGACCTTAAAGCTAAATCTGTTCAGAAACAGAATATGTTTAGACTCAGATTGCAAATTCTATCGCACTCAGACTCAGATTGTAAAGTATATTGCTCTCAGACTTTACATCCAGATTCGACAGAACGTAACACAAGCCCCGAAGATATAATGGCTAGTGATCTGGTTTGGATTCTACATCACAATTGATTTGATTGACTTAATTGATTGACAATTGGATCTTGAAGACGAGAACTTTCTATACGAAGAAGCTTTACTTATGGAAACCAAGATTTCGTTTGTATGGGCGATCGGAATCAATTTGGGATTCTACCTTTGTCACTCAACGGCTACCAAATCTTCTAGATACAGATCTGTCCAATGGGTAGATTGGAAGACGATCCTCGAGATGCTGTCCAACGGCTAGTTTGGAAGTGGAGGAGTATTTAAGGAGATGAAGGACCGATGAGCAAGTGAAACGGAGCGTAGAATTTATAATTCCAAAGTCTAAGCAACTTCGATCATACACTTGTCTCTTGTGAGCTTAAACGTTTGTGATCTTGAGAGAAATACCAAGAGAGTGACTTAGTGAGATAGTGTGATCTACTACTAAGTGTTTACACTCAAAGTTGTAATCTCTTGTTGATTGCATAGTGGAATCCAGCCAAGAAGGCTGTTAGCGTGGGAGAGTGGATGTAGGCTTGAATTAAGCCGAACCACTATAAACCTTGTGTTCTTATTCTCTTCTCCAAACTCTTTATTGTGTTAAAGTCTGATCTCGTTCAAAGTCTGTTGTTCTTCAGACTTTGCTCACAACTTATTTTATTCCGCATATATTTGCCAAGGTTTCATTTAAACACCTATTCACCCCCTCTAGGTGTATTCACTAGCCACTTTCAAGTTCGACCTCGCCGAATCTGGCGAGGCTTTGTTGGCCAAAATCTAATGAGCTTGAGCCTCGCAACCATCACCATGGCCTGTCATCAACCTCGGTCAAGGAAGAATGCAAAAGAAAAGGAAAGAAAAGAAAAAAAAAAATATATAAATAAAAATAAAAAATAATTCAAAATTGAATTTTTTTTAAAAATTTGTTAATAAGAACGAATGTTTCATTAATTAAAGACTTGAGCCTAAGCACAACATTTATCAACCCAGGCTTAGGTGGGGCATCAAGCACAGGCACCATGCTTTGAGCCCAACCTCAATGGACCCAAGCGTGGATGTTGGGACACCGAGCCTGGGCACTAGGGTCCCAGGCTTAGCCTTGATGGACCTGGGCCTAGGCATCACACACCTAGTCCTAAACGTTGGGGACTTGAGAACCAGCATTGAGGTTTCCGTGCTTAAGCTTAGAGTTTCGTGTCCAAGCGCCCAAATCTAATTATATATTTGGAAAATATCTTTCGGTTTTTCACAGAGAAAATTATTTTCTTGAATTTAAGCATAAATTTTTCCATTAACTGGGAAAATATTTTCCGTTGACTCATTTTTTTCAGCAAATTAAACGCTAGAAAATAAGGAAAATATTTTTTGTGAAACAAATTAAGTCTAATTTAATAGATAATAATATATTCGAAATTATCAAAATGTGAAATAAAATATGAAGAGTGCCTTTAAGACATTAATCGATAAGTCTCGTCAATCATACTTCGAAAACAAAATTCTCCCAATTTTCAATTACTCTTTGAAAATGCATGCGTGTTCTCCCTATTAAAAAATTTAAGAAAATTTGGATTTGTGGTTCATCATTTTTAATTAATTTGGCTATTGCTCCACCTCCACCTCCACCTCCAAAGTTTGATTGCCACAGGCGAGGGACGAACTCGCCCAATGCCGACGAAGCTCCACCTCGCCGAATCTAGTAAGCTGGGCAAGGCTTAACCTATCCAGATCTGGCAAGATGTTTTTGAGCTGTGAACTCAGCTTTGAGAACTGCATAAATAAGGTTTGTGAGCTGGGCCATGTGTCTAGCAGCTCTATTCGGTGCTCTCGCCCACGCCCTGCTTGAATGCGCTTGTCATCTTGCGGTGTCGAAGCCACTCCGGGGGCGGGGGGTCGAAGGGGTAAATATAGGAGCTTATAATGGTTAATGATTTCGTTTACTATATTGGCATCGATTTCGTTTGAAGTTTTCCGGGTTTGCTCTTTGGGGGTGGATGGGTGGTGGGGCTTGAAAATTGCACTCTGTGGAAGATTGATTTTGCTTGTGTAATGGATGTGTTCATGTAGGGGAAGGAGGAGGAATGGTCCATTCGAGGAAAGGAGGCTTGGGGGTTTCTAAGTGGAAGGCGAAAACATTCTCAGCAGCGTCACACTCCTCCACCATCTCATACTGAAGAAGAATTTGTGGAAGATGTTGAACCTGTAAAGACTCTTACCCCTAAAGTCGCTTTCAAGCTTTACTCTTGCTTGAAAAAAGGAGGTACTACTATGTCATTGATTGACGAATTTTTAAAAGAGAGAGGATACAGAAATGAAACCATGTTCTTGCGTAACATGGAAAAGATGGGAATTGCTAAAAAAGGGTCGGCTGAAAAGGCCTTTGCTAACTTTCCTAGCGACCCGCGCTTTGGTACGGCGAATCAACCCGAAGGGCAGGATGACAATGAGAGAATGTTTACACATTTCCAGCCTACATAAGGTGTGGCTGCAAATGTTGCAGGTGACAATTCGAGTCTGTTTAGATCGAAGAATCACAAAAAGGTCTATTTGGACCTAATGAAGAGAGGGGTCATAAACCCTAAAAGTGTTGATTTTTTTATTTCCTTGATTCGGTAAAAGTCAATCTACGAGAAAAGTTTGCTCTGTTGCAATTGGAGCACTTTTGTTCTGAATCTACTTCTGCCTATCCAGAACTTACAGCCTATTTCTACTCAAATCTATCTTTTTTGGATGCAAACAGTTTTTCTTTCATTATGAAAGATAAGGAGTTCGTGGTGAACATGGATACCTTGGCTGACCTAATTGGGGTGGAAAGAGGGTGTTTCCAACCAATTAGTGTATCTGTTGCTCATGCTACTCTATCTTTGGTGCAAGACAGGATTCCTAAAGGCAAGATATCCTACTCTAGGATGAATGCCACCAATATCTTACTGCACAAGATCGTAATCAACTGCATCAAGCCAAAATCGACTTCCAAGATTGACGTGTCTCGGTCTGAAGCAAAATTGATGCATTCCATCAATATCGGTTACAAATTCTCTCTGCCTCACACCATCTTGTTTCAAATGTACAGGATAGTGATGAAAGATAAGGGACAACTCCCTTATTCTGCTCTTATCACGTGCCTTTTTAGGCATTTTCATATTCACATTCCTACACCTCTATGTTTGACCAGCATTACTTCGATGGTGATTGGTTTCAAAATGATCACCAAGATGCGACTAAAAGAGCTAAACAAGGTGTTAGAGCGCATGAAGGAGAAGTCTCCAAATAAGGCAAAACCAGGTTCTACAGGGGCTAAAAGAAAAGGCAAGGAGCCCATGGGTGCTTCTGTAAAAAAGAAGTGAACTCTCATCTTGCAGGATGAAGAAGATGAGGATGAGATGACTCTCTCTGCTTTAAGGAACTTGAAAAGTTTCGTTAGTTTTCGCAAGACTAGAGAAGAGACTGAGAAAAAAGAGATGCAGACAGAAGAGAAGCAGAAGAATTAGAGGAAAGAAGAGAAGAAGGAGAAGAGGAAGAGGAAAGAAGAGAAGAAGCAAAAGAGGAAGAAGAAAGAAGAGAAGGAGAAGAGGAAGAGGAAAGAAGAGAAGAAGCAAAAGAGGAAGAAGAAAGAAGAGAAGGAGAAGAGGAAAAAGTAGAAGAGGAAGGAAGAGAGGAAGAAGTGGCTCGAGATGAATCTTTTGAGCCTACTTTGGCTGTATCCCTGTCAAGCAATTCTGGAAAGACGAAGAGTGGAATTGCTGGTGAACAAGCTCAAGAAAATGATCACACCCCTGCTGATGCAGAATAAGAAGAAGAATCCATCTCTCCTCCCAAAGGCACTCATTCAGGGGGAGATGCGGTTAGACAAGGTGGATCAACACCTGAACTTGACTCAGCTGGACCTAGTTCTGCCACAGCACATTCAGCAAATTTTTCGCATTTGCTAGAAATTCTACTGGACGTCAGGAAAGAGCAACATGCTTTGAGCTATGAAATGTAGGTTTTCAAGAATGCTTTCATGTCCACTTCAGTGTCTCTACACCATCAGTTAAATGCCCTGAAGACGCAAGTCCAAGATCATGTGAAGGTTGAAGTATAGCCGCTGAAGGAGACTATCGAAAAACTTGAGAAGACAGTGCATTCAATGGAAGAATTCCAGCTTGTTTGCCTGCACAAACAGCCTTGACTTTCTTCATTCTTAAAACAACTCTTTTTATTTGTTCTCCACTTTTTGCTGTTGACAAAAATGGGGAGAAGGTTTTATTACGGTTTGCAAATTTGATATTTGTTTTTGACTTTGGATTTATGGATTTGATTGGTTGTGGACTATTTTGATTTGATCTTTTGATGTCTGCAGTTACTTAGGCTTTATTAATGATTATGGAAGAATAGTTGATTTGCAGGACTAACATGTTATCAGTGGTTGCAGAATCGTTGCTATTCATATCATAATCTACTTATCCTTTATGAGATATCTTGTTTTGCTTAAGTGTTGTTTTGCAGGACAAATGTATTCAAATCTGCAGGAAAGTTTTGTCACCATAAAAAAGGGAGAGATTGTTGGAGAAAACTCCCTTATTTGTTTTAAAGTTGACAAAACGTTTCCATCAGTCTAGTCTGAAGACTCATAGACTCTATCATCAAAGTCTGAAGACCTCCAAACTCAATATTCAAAGTCTACCCTCACTGATATTTTCCAAACTAATGAAGAAAAGACTTATCCAGATGCAAGTACATTCTTAAGGATTTGGTTCGTACGGTTGAAGAAGATCTCACAGCTGGAGATAACACTTTGTGATCAATTATTCTCATTTAAATCAATTTGGATAATTAGATTTGGTGATTGACGAAGTATACTTGGAAGGTTCTACTCATGGAAACCCAGATCCCGATTGTATGGGCGAGCAGGATTGTGGGGCTATCTTCACATTCCTTAAATAAACTCGAGATCTCCCTAATTGATTTTGTCCAATGGTAAATTGGAAGAACTCCTTTGGAAGGTGCCAACGGATATGAAGGCATGGAGGAGCATATAAGGAAGATGCTTAAGTTATTCGAGTGTGTGCATGATAGAAGAATTCTAAAGTCCGAAACTCCTAGTTCTTTGTTATTTCATTTGCTGAGCTTATACTATATTCGAAAGAGAGATAAATACTTGTGAGACCTTGAGGAAGTGTAGTTGAGTCTCTACACTGTGGAATCAAGGACATTAGACTATAATATCTCTTTTGGTTCTTAGTGAAATCCAGTCGGTGGGCTGTCAATGCAGGAGAATGGACGTAGGCTTGGTCTAAGCTGAACCACTATAAACTCTGTGTTCCAATTCTCTTTCCCTAAACTCTTTACTTTAACTTATAATCTTATATATATGTTTACTGTTTTTTATATCTTCAGTCTATCTTTATTAAAAGACGAATTAAGCTATTAAGTTTTTGTAAAAATCGCTTTAACACCTATACACCCCCCCTCTAGGTGTTCTTACTACCCCTATCAATTACAGCCCATAACACACAAGAACCAAACTAAAAACAGCCTCCAATATGCGGGTTGGAGTTGTTTTGCAAGTCTGGTTTTGAACCCAAGTCAAACAGACATGTCACATGCCCAGATTGAAGCTTTGATAACCATCACACACAACATGTATATGAAATAGTACTCCATCCGGATGAAAATAGGTAACATGGACTTTCAAGTACAACAAACATCACAAAGAATGACCAACCGAACACATCAAAACAACCTCTCCAAGAAGCCCACATGCAAAGTCCACATTGACCAGCCATAAACTAATGTGGATAGGCTTGGTTTTTGACGATCTCATAGTTTACATGGGGATTTAAAGACCAAACCAAGCTGACTTATGCATTATTTGTACTCCCATATAACATTAATCAAGCTCGTGAAGACGGAAAACACATGCAAAGGGGTGTAACAAGTCAAACATGTATGGCTCTTGAAGAGGCTTCAAACACTTGGAAAAATTTCAACCTCAGAAATCAGTTTTCCGGGCTGGTTTTTCTCTTGATTTTTCACTATTAAAACACGTTCAAACTCGAACAAAAATACATCTAGGATACTTACCTCGCTTCCTAGTTTCTTTTGCAAATGGTTCTTGGCTGAGGAAACCAAGAAAGTATCCTCGGGGGGCACGTGGAAATTGGCTCCTTCAAACTGGAAATGAGATTTGCAGAAATAAGAACTGACAACGAAGGTTTTCGTTGACCTCTAAAATTAGACATCAGGACCTCTTTTGTTGGAAAAATTAATACCAAACCAAACTAAATGTATTCTAGTTTGGGGTAAAAGTCAATATTTTTCTCATTTGTTTCTCAATTTTCTCAAAAACACTCGCTTTCCCTCACCTGTGACCAATCAGACTTAACACTTGGCCCGGCAGGAGAATAGTTTTCGGGAGGCTTTAGGAGACCTTTCCGAACTCCATTTAGGACGTGCGACATATAGATGGAAAGATCTTTGAGTGAAATTTCACTCTCTAGATGAAGATTTTGGCTAATTTTGGTTGCAAGTTTGTGAAAATTTCACTTTTCTCTCTGAATGTTGATTTGGAATTTCTGGGTTTTTTTTTTTTCCGGAGTTGCTTCTAGAGGTGTTTTTGGAGAACGACCGTGCGCTCTCTCCTCTCCTTCTCGTCTCCTCTCTTTCCTGCCCTGAAAGAGATTGCTTCATAGATCTTATCCCTTTAATTAAGGGATTTTTGGTCAGCATTTTGTCCACCTACCAAACTTGTCAACAGGGCTACTTCAACAACTTTCTGACAGCTAAAATTTTCAACTTCTGCAGCTGTTGAGTGTGCAAATTTTGCTACGATTTTCCCGTGCTTTCGACAGCTTTTCCCTAACCAATTTTTGTCCACTTGTGCTACCAATAATGGTCTCACATCATGTGCAAAGATCAAGCTAAATGGGCGGCTGAGTGGGATGTGGTGGGGCCACCAATATGCCTACTTAGCAGCTCCGAAGTAAGACTTAACTGTGGCTGGGTTTTGGTAGCTGGTTTGGGTGCTTTAATCCATCAATTTGGCTGTGGTTTTTGATCAATTAGCAAGCTCATGTATAGTAGTTTAAGATCTTAACCATTTTTTGCAATTGTCTCCACCCAATTTTGCAAGGGAGTCCCTCAAAGTTGGCCATTTTCTTGCCCGAGAATGCCCAATTCAATGCAATTTGGTCCTTTTTGCCCTATTTGATTCATTAGACCTGACCCAAGGTCAATTTCAACTCAATTGGGGGCCAAGATGATGATTTAAGGGCTCAGGTGAAATTTTGCAAAATTTGCGAAATGGTCCCTCAACTTTTAGAAATTGCATTTTGGCACCAATTTACTATTTTAATTCCAATATGACCTCCTGGGCTTGTCTAGTCACATTTAGATCATTGGCCCCAACTTTTTTTTTCTTCTATTTTTTTAATCTTTTTTATTTTTTTTTTTTTTTTAATAATTTTTTTTTTTTAAGGAAAAACATCTTCCATTTAAAAAAACTATACTAAACACCTAGATAATCTATATGCAATAATTTGACATGAAATATTTTTGTGGAAAAACAAATTCCCATTTTTTTTGGAAATAATTTTGGGCAAAAATTTAGGTTTCAACAAAGAACCCTTCAAGAAAAATTGCAGAGAGAGCTTATGTTCTGTCAAAAGACATGTATTGAAAAGACATATTGAAAATTCGAAATAAAAAATAATAATACAAATAATTTTTTTAAATTTCGAATTTCATTAATTTTTGAATTTCATTAATTTATGAAAAATTATAACATTTCAAAGAGAAGTTATGTTTGAAGACACAACTTTTCAACTATTGTGAAGAGTCGCACTGTTTCAATAGTATATATGTTATTTTATCGCGCACCCACACACAGGTATTGTGGGGTCTAGTTCATAACTAATTGTCTTCATTTGAACAAGTGAGAAGACATCCACACTTATGTAGTGGCTCGCATACTTCCAACTATCCAATTTGGGACAAGGAAAAACACTATTTTATTTGTTTTATAAACAAACAACCAACACTATGTTCATATATCCATCAAGCCGGCTAAAACACCTGCATAAAACTCCAACCCATCACAACATATAAGAATAACACGCAAATTCAGACAGCACAAGCACTAAGGCTTGCAAAATTACTAGTAGACTAAAAAACTCTCGGTCATAGGGGCACACTGGTCATAATTAAGTGAAAGGGACATTGTCATTATCATGCCAAGTACATATTAACGGTCGGGTTTAACAATTAATAACCTAATGGCGTCTTCAACTTTTTCAACTTTTACGGCACATGATGCATCGGAAACATTGAAATTTACCCACTAGTGATTAAACTGACTTGAGCTAGATCTATCTTGAGCTCCAATTTATTTGCGGAATGGTTAGTTTGAGATCTCTACCATTTTAGGTTTTTAAATAAATACTGTCTTTTGACAAACAAGTAAGATGCCATCTCAATATACAAATATGCACATCTTTTTGTAACATGCCATCACAGTATGTAAATATGCACATTTTGTTGTAATCCTATTATATCACCCAAGGTTTGCCAAAAAATTGGTTTCGATTAGTCACTTGAACTAAATGTTCAACTTCGTCATTTCATTAATGAAATTTATGGACACCAATCTCATAAAATTAATGTCAGATGGAGAAAAATTTTCAATTAAGTTTCATATATGTACTTATTCACTTGAACTGCCAAAAAAAAAAAAATTGCACGCATGCCGTTTCTACATGTACTATTGACTTTGGATAGACATTTTTTTTCCCCGTTCAGTTACTTTAAACAGGATTTTCATCCACGTAAACCTACCTACTAAGAGCGGTTTCGGAGAGAATTTCGTGAGAACTAAAATGAGAAGAACAAAGAAAAAAGCGATATTGAAGTCTCTGCTTTTAACAGGTACAGAGAATTTACTTTATCATTTCGTTCTTTATTTAAAATAATCTCAAATGAAGGTTTGAGGATGAAAATGACATTGCTTAATATTTTGCATGTTTATTTTCTTATGGCTCACTCGCAACATAAGAATTCTTAATGTCAAACATCAGACATCTACAAAAATATACGAGAATGTCCTATAAATTTTTCCACTCTTTTCTGAAACTTAAAACACCTACTATGATTCCAAATTTCGCAAGGAAAATGGTAAATGATTTTGAGGAACAGTTGCGTAAGCTATTAATTTAATTATTCAATAAGTTTATTTTGGAATAAAGAGCCAAGGGTTGTGCATCAACTAGAGGACACCGACGTGGTTCACATATTCCTACCAAAATGTTTTAAAAAGGAAAAAACGTGACTCCCAAATCACGTAAAGCTCGTGCAAGTTAAGAGCATTGCATGAAAAGGGGGAAAGAAAGAACAATAAATGGGTCTAAGTTGAAGAAAAAAAGCAAAAGCAAAAACTAGTTAAGAGCATTTATCCTCTATTAGTTTCCGTTAAATTTTACTGTCAAATTATTAAGTGAAATGACACGTGACAATTGACTGATATACAAATTTGAAATTTTACTCTCCGTTTGTCACGGTTTACAATTTTTGTGATTTTTTTATGGTATTAATCCAATTTAACATGGAATATATTTGTTACAAATGTATCAGTTTGGGATTTTTGGCTGTCAAATAAATTAGTTTGGGGTAAATTTGTTAAAAGTATACCAGTTTAGGATTTTTTATAGTCAGTTGGGGTAAACTTGTTACAGGTGTACTAGTTTAGGTTTTTATGGTCAAAAAAATAGTTTGAGGTAAATTTGACACACGTGTACCAGTTTGAGGTTTTTCAGGATATTAATCATTTATTTAATACTATCAGAATTAGAAGACCATTGCTATTTCGTACGAATGTTAGAGTATTGATTAAGATCTCCATTTTAATAATGAGCCTCTAACTGATTTCGGTATTGATAATTTCAAACACTAGTAGCAGTTTCCATAAGTGAAGGCAATAAAATTTGGCAATTTTTTTTTTTTAAGACAAAAAGAAGTTGGGGAAGATTGAATTGGACCTAAAGGTGGGGTTTTTAAAGAAACTAGGCCCTTATTAACATGACATGAAAACAACATATGACTGTAAGCATATTCAAATTGAGTTAAAATGGATTAACTTTTTTATACACAAATAAAAAATGTGTCGTTTGCTAATTGCCCAACCATTGATGAGGTGAGCCCTCACCATTGCTACGTAAGGATGGCCTCGCCCTTGCCTAGTGATGGCGAGGCAAGCTTGTCTTTGCGCAGCTCACCACTAGCCAGCCACCTCAGTTTGGTGACCGACGAGAGGAGGAAGGAGAAGGAAGGAAAAAAAAAAAGTAAATAAAAAATCAATAGAAAATAAAATAAAAAATATTATTAAAAAATTGTCCATATCAACACTAGGCTATTGGCTAACGTTACGTCAAAGTTGGCCTACCAAGCTTGGCTGGTTGGACTGAATTGATACAATTGCAAAAGGTTTATGATTCAATTAGTAAAAAAGAAGAAGTTTATAACTGAATCGCTACAATTACAATAAATTTATGACTTTTTTGGTAACATCCACAATATGTGTGTGTGTGTGTGTGTGTATTGACGTCACCTGCCTTGCGTTGTGTCAATAAATGAAAAACAAAAAAAAAATTGCAAGAACCATCCCACCTTCTACTCTAAGATAACTTGGCATCATCTACTTTTGAAAGGAAAAAAATAAAAATCAGTTTGCATAATGAGTTTACACCCCCCCCAAATCCAATATCAATGAACGGTTATGGAAAAAAGATCAGATGTGGGAATTAGACAATGTGTGACATCCCGATTTTCAGGTTCTGTTTTCAATTAAATGAGTCGGGCTTTTTTATCAACGCACCTATAGTTCTTTTCTTTGAGTTGGCCACTCACAAGATAACTAGTTTATCAGGTGAAGCTGTTAATGAATCTAAACGCAATAGGCTTGAGAATTCGACCGGGAATTGACTGCTTGACTGTGCTAATCTGCAAGAGTCATTATGGCACCGTCAAAATCGATTAGAGACCGGAGATAAATCGATTCGATAGAGATATGTAATTAGTGTGTGGGTGATTCCACCTAATTGCAAAATTTCTGTCGAATGACACTAAACCGATTTTTTCTATCATTTCCATACCCTATGCTCGTGTTTGAAACATTGAGATTTTCACGACAATCGAGAGTCGCCAATGTGTCGAAGATGTACAATGTGGCTCGAAAATAATTAACCACGAGTCAATTGTACTAAGAATTCCTAAAAGCTACCCGGTAGGTTAAGTCACGCTAAAATTGCGCCAAATAGAAATTAACCGCGAATTTGAACCCGATTTCAGAAATTGAAAGTTTTGTCATGTCACGATTTATTTTTAGGAACGTTAACTCACCTTCCAAAGATTTTTCTACAAATCGAGATTTTTGGCGAAAATTCAAAGTAGGACCGTTTTTTACCAGGAAAATCAGAGGGCCGTTTTTTGTCGCGTTTTTGGGATTCAAGTTTGACAAATTGACGAGGAAAAATCCTAAGAGGGACGATGGCATCTTGGTTGGATTTATGGACTCCAAATTGAGTTTAATTGAGGGAGAATTGGAGAGGTATTGAATGGAATTGAAGGGGGATTGCACAAAATTCGTAGGCCTTGGTGGTGTGCAATATTTGGACCACTTGGACGCTTGTTAAGGAAGCTTGTCACGCCTCGATCCTCCGAGCGCGTGCCCATCCCTTGGTGGTCGATTAAATAGTGACGTCCCAGGACGCATTGCTAACCCATTCATTTTAATGCACATGCGGAAGCGAATAATTAATCCCCAAACAACAACAAGATGGGATAGAAAAGCAGGGCCAAAATTTTTCTTTTGAAAACCAAACCACACCTTTATACATATCACACAAGTCATTTACAATATTAGCCGATATAAATACAAGGTCTACAAACAGGGGGGAAGTAGAGGGCTGCAGATCCTCTAATCAGTCGAGTCTTCAACTTAATACTCCGGGGTCCCTGGCTCCGATGGACTTGGGTCCACTATTGAACCACCTGGTGCGTCGGCCGTGCCTTTCCCAAAAACAACCTCCAGCACCGATATAGGGACCTCAGACTTCGATATGGGACCCTCATTCTAACCATTCCGCTCACGATGATACCATGATTTGTATTGGTGGGGTACCTTATGGGGTAGACCCACATCAACCTAGACCACGGACCTCATGAGTTCATAGACCCATCCTCTCGGGTTCGCATGAATCGGAATATAACACCTTTGCTTGGTGACCTTCTTCGGTTGGCTAAAATACTCGGGAGGAGCTGCTATCTAAGGACCTGAAAATGTTATTCCACAACGGGAGGAGACGACGTCTCAGCAAGTTCACCCCTTAAGTCCCGACTAGGAAGAAAATACGCCCCAAAGGCTGCCTAAGAACAAGCACAAGTTAAAGGACTTACCTTTGCTTCCATTCCTTCTTGCAAGTCAGTATAATTTATAAATTCAACGAACCACTTCAACACATCAAAGCATCAAATCAGATTGAGTCATCGATCAATCGATCCAGTCGATTCCATGCCATCAAGACCATCTATCGGTCAACTCATTCAATATTATATATAAAGTCCGATCATATCAAGGACTACTCACCCTAAGCTAAAGATAGATAATATAGCTCGCCAAAAGTTGATAACATCGTATACTGCTTACTCTAAGCTAATATATCAAAGCCCTTAGGCTAATATTGTCACGCCCTGATCCTCGAGCATGTGTCTATCCCTCGGTGGTAGATAAAATTTGTGACTTCCCAAGATGAGTCACCGACCCTTTCATTTTATTACACGTGGAAGCGAATAACAAATCCCCTGACAGTAACCATCTCGGGATAGAAAAGCAGGACAACAAATTTACAAACAAAACATGTTTTTTTATACACACTGAGTCATGTACCAAATTCTATAACCAAAAGACTTCAAAAGACTAGTTCTCGAAAGAGGTTGTCCTATCTGACCTACCCCTTAGATCTTCTCAGCTTGGTTCCAGATCCTCCACTCTACAGTCCTGAAAAGAAATGAGCCCACGACGGGGTGAGATATAAATCTCAGTGAGTTCACGCTCTAAACCCCGATTAGGAGGGTAATACGCCTAGAGGCGTCCTAACCACATAATCATACAACCACAGAGACTCACCTCGTCTCAGATCCTCTATGCAGGTTAGCACAGTTTATATCATAGACAACCACGAAAACATGAGCAGCAATTCAAGCTCGACCAACTGGAACGCCACACTCAAATTTCAAACAAGCACAGAGATCTTGATTATAGGGCCAAATCGTTATGACATGTCCCATACTGTATAACACAATTTTGTCCCACAATCCGACACATGTAACCCAATTAAACATGCATTTCTAGTTTTGATCTCGGCATATAGCACAGCGACGTCTCTCAATAGACGGCTTTCTCGAAGGAGCGTAGGTCCAGAATCTACTACGACCCGAGTCCCAATAAATGGGTAACGTTCGGCGTAAACGCTTGGGACGGGTTCTATTAACCAACACACAATCACTCAATCTTAGCCCAAGACACCATGCATTGCACTCAAATACCTCAATTAAAATGGTGAACCAGGCTTTTTTTTTTCGTATTAATAATACACGATAAAATAGTTGTGTGTGGGTACATGGTCAACTCGACCTAGAAAAAGTGATATCTTCCAATTTAAAATTCCATTTTTATATATAGTATATAAAACCATTTTCGGTGTTAAAATTCGATACCTAGGATTTTCTGAATAAATATCGAAATTCACAAATTTTGGAATAAATGACCAAAATTCCAATCAGCACTCAATTTACACAATTTAACACTCAATTGCAAAAATTAATCACGCCACTACAATCAGCATGAAATTCCGATAAACAGCTATCCGGTCTAATTTTCGGAAAATATTTAATAATTAAATAATTACCAAAATTAAATAAAAAATCAATTTAAATGCCAAAAATGCTAACTTAGGCCAGAAATGCCTAATTAAATATCGAAAGGGGCCCAGAAAATTTTTGAACCTATCTAGATAAATAATACAGCTTATTTAGTCCCTAACTAAGCCGTTCTAACCACCTAACATGCATAATTAACTAATTAAATCACTAATCTAATATAACTAACCACCTGATCCCTAATTAACTTAAACTAAACACTACTTAAACGTCATTAACATCATAACTAGAGTTTTGTGCATAAACTCACCATTCTAACGCGAAAACCGGTTCACCGCGACAGCAGCCGAAACTCGAATGGAGACTTGGACTGGGCTGAAAAAGACTTGCAAACCCATAGCAAAATTGTTGGGCTCGGTCTCGATTTGAGTAAGTTGCAAGTCGGGGCTGAGCTTGGTCAGACCGGTGGCCGAACAGTGAGCTGAACGGACGGTGGGACTAAGCTGGGCATGGAGGACTGCTGGGCTTGCGGCTGCTGACTTCGTGGGTTGCTGGGCTCGTTAAATTTGCTGGCGATATGAGAGGAAATGGACGAAAGAGAGAGAGTTGCTTCAGTGGGATGAAAAGCACGAAGATGGAAGTGGAACCTGCGGAGTCAACGTTCGGGGGGAAATTTCGTTGGGTGGTTGACTCGGTTGGTGGAGCCGCGTGCAGATGGAGCCGGCACAATCGGTTGAAGATGGGGCAGGAAGATGGAGCTGCTTCGGACAACTTCGGTGGAAATTGGCTGACTTCACTGGAGATGCTGTGGACGCGAGGGGCGGTGGAGATGAAGACAAACAACTGAGGGAGATGTGGACGAATGAGAGGAGCAGTGAAATGGAGGGGGAAACAACTAGGTTTGGTGGAGGGTAGAGGTTGGTGGCTTTGTTGGCGTGCGAAGGAGGAAAATGAAAGACAAGCCGCGGAAGGGGGAAGTCGGCGTGTGCAGGTTGGAAGGAAGAGAGAGACGCTCGAAGAAGAGAAGGGAGGACAAGCAAAAGTCAAAGAAAATATCACACAATCGTCCTCGGAACCTCGGTGTTCCATCCTCAAAAATCTAAAAGTCAGTCTTTCTCTTATCGGTGTCCTCTTGTAGAATCTTCTGAACATCTAGGTCTGTCGATTGAAGTAATTTGATCCTGATCTGAACATCTAGCTCAATTCTGATGGTGGCTATAAGATTCGAAAGGTGGCCTACCTTAAATTTGAAAGCCGAATCTCGAGCTCTCTCCAGCATATGTGCAATTGAAGACTTCTGAGTCAAAGCGTTGGCGACCTTATTTGCCTTGCCAGCGTGATACAAAATATCACAATTACAGCCTTCAAAAGTTTCATCCAACGACGTTGTCTCATATTCAACTCCTTCTGATAGAATAGATATTTAAGACTTTGATAGTTAGTGAAGATCTGGAATATTTCTCCACACAAATAATATCTCCCAATCTTCGAAGTGAAAATAATCGCTACGAGTTCTAAATCACGCGTCGGGTAATTTAGTTCATTAAGTCTCAACCGACAGGAGGCGTATGCAACCACCCTACCATGTTGCATCAACACGCAACCCAAACCTCTAAACGACGCATCACTATAGATCCCATATCCTCTAGGACCAGAAGGTATGGTCAGCACTGGTGAGGTAGTCAGCTTCTGCTTAAGCTGTTGGAAACTACGCTCGCACTTGTCTGTCCACACAAACTTCTCTTCCTTCTTCAATAGTCAAGTCAACGGTAACGCCAAAGCTGAAAATCCTTCCATGAACCGTCTATAATAGCTTGCTAAACCCAGAAAACTTTTGATCTCTATCACCGTATTTGGTCTTGGCCAGTTAATCACTGCTTCAATCTTGGTCGGGTCCATGAAGATTCCTTCACCTGAAATCACGTTACTTAGGAAAGCAACACGAGTCAACCAAAACTTGCATTTGCTAAACTTAGCGTACAACTGATGTATCCTCAGAGTTTACAGTACCATTCTCAGATGACTCTCATGCTCTTCATCACACTTCGAATACACCGGAATATCATCGATGAACTCGATCACAAACTGATCTAGGTATTCTTCAAACATTTGGTTCATCAGATCCATGAAAGCAACTGGGGCATTCGTCAAACCGAACGGCATTACAGTGAACTCATAATGGCCGTATCGAGTACGAAACGCTGACTTTGGAATGTCCTCCTTCCTTATCCTCAGCTGATGATATCCTGTCCTTAAGTCGATTTTTGAAAATATCGACACTCCTTGTAACTGATCAAATAAGTTGTCGATCCTCGGGAGTGGATACTTGTTCTTGATCGTCACTTGATTGAGTTGACGATAATCGATGCATAGGCGCAACGAATCATCTTTCTTCTTCACGAACAAAACTGGTGCTCCCCAAGGTGATGCACTGGGATGTATGAATCCCTTATCCAACAATTCCTACATCTGCACCTTTAATTCCTTCAACTCAGATAACGACATCCGATAAGAAGCCTTAGAGATTGGCTCTGTCTCTAGTGCTAATTCAATCACGAATTCTATCTCTCTCTCTCTCTCTCTCTCTCTCTCTCTCTCTCTAGCGGTAGGCCTGGCAATTCCTTCGGGAATACATCTGGAAATTCTTGTACCACTAAGATATCTTCAATCTTCAACTCCTTAATTGTCATATCCACGACAGTTACTAGGTAACCTTGACAACCCCCGTCTAACAAACGCGTTGCCTCAAGTGATGAGATCAAGGTAATTGAGGGTCCTCCTCGACTTCCAACAAACTCAAAACTTTCACCCTTTAACAGGTCAAATTGAATCGTTTTACGATAGCAGTCCATCTTAGCTCGTTGCTTGGTGAGCCAATCCATGCCAATTATCAAATCAAAGTCATACATGGCTAGGATTGATAAGTCTATCTTCCCCTCTCACTCACCAATCACTAACTTGCAACTAGTACAACCCAATGCAGCTATCACCTTATCCTTCAACGGTGTAGATATGCTAACCACTGACTCCAGTAACATAGGACTTAATCCTATCAGCTTAACATATTACTCAGTAATAAAAGAATGAGTCGCTCCAGGGTCAAACAAAGCATAAGCAGCATGATCATTCAACGAAACCATACTTGTAATCACATCAAGCGCATCCTCTGTCTGACCTCTTATGATGGCGTACATTGTCCCTTCAGTTGTGGATCTAATTTATCCACCATGTGATGCGTTTTGTGGCGCAAATCCTCTAATCTGACTCATCGGTGGCGGCGACGGTAACTGCGATTGTCCCCTTGGTCTTCTAGGATAATCTCTGGCCATGTGACATTGCTGGCCACATTCAAAATAATCACGCATCCTTTGGGGGCACGGGGTCGAACCATGTCGCCTTCAACAAAAGTGACACACACCGTTTTGACTTGGCCCTGACTTGCCAATTCCACCCTTCCTGTTGGGCAGGTGGGACATGGAATCTTAAACACTCAAGAGTATGCCCCCACTAGCTTGGATGTCTTCCTTAGCCATTTGCAGCTACCAAAGCTGTGACATCCTAAAATTTCAATTTTGTTTTCAATTAAATAAATCAAGTCTTTCATCAATGCGCCTATAGTGCTATTCTCTGAGCTGATCACTCATGAGGTAACTGGACTATCTGAGGAAGTCATTAAAGGATTTTAATGCAATAGACTTGAGAATTCGACCAGGAATCAACTACTCGACCGTGCTCATTTGCAGAGATCATTACGGCACAGTTAAAAATCTATTAGAGATCAGAGATAGGTCTGTTCGATAGAGACGTGTGGCTAAATGTGGGTGATCCCACCAAATTACAAAATTCTCGTCGACCAGTACTAGATTGATTTTTCTGTCATTTTGGTACCTTGTATCTGTATTTGAAACCTCAAGATTTTCATGACCACTGAGAGTCGCCAATGTGTCGAAGAGGTACAATGTGGCTCGAAGAAGATCGACCATAGATCATTTGCACCAAAAATTTCTAAAAGCACGCTAATATCGCACCAGATTGAAATTAACCGTGAATTTGAATCCAATTTCAAAAATTGAAAGTTCTACTATGTCATGAGTCATTTTAGGAACGTTGACTCATCCTTCAAAGATTTTTCTGCAAACCGAGATTTTCGGTGAAAAGTCAAAATAGGGCCGTTTTTGTCCGGAAAATTCATGGGACCGTTTTTATCGCGTTTTTGGGATGCAAGTCGGTTCTATTGGTGAGAAAAAAATGTCAATTTGATTGAGGACTCGATGGTGGAAATTATGAGGACCGAATAGCATCAATTCAAGAGAGATTTGGTCCAAATAGAAGCGAAAATGCTTCAAATTCGTAGGTCCCATGGTCCCCAACCTTTTGGACCACATGGGACTTGTTCTAGAGAGAATTTGATGTACAAAATTGGCTGAGGAGGTCTGCCAATGGTGGTGGGACCTTGTCAAGGGGACAAGAAGATAGGAAGAAGCCAAGAGGGACCCTCCACTTTTGCAGCTACCCTCTTCTTCCTCTGCCCTTTGCATTCTCCATTCCAACCACTTTTGGAGCTTTGGAAGTGTAGAAGAAACCGACCCAAGCCCCCTCCCTCACCGTCGACCGTTGTCGAGCCACCGGAGCCTATCGCGTCGCCATTGCGCCCCCGCACGGGCCAACAGCCTCTGTCGCTCACCCTGCTCATTCACGCCCAGCAGCCGTCCCCTGAGCCTCCTCTGTGGCTGTCGAAGCTCAGCTGGAGCTCGTTGTTGCTACTCCGTCACCGTCTGGCCGTTGTTCGCCCCCGCCTAGCCATTGTTGCATCCGCCGATCCTTGCTCGCCCAACCAGCCTTCCAAGCCACCCTTCGGTCCCCCATACAGAACCGAAACCTAGCAAGGGTTTTGGACCTTCAAGGCCCATTCTTGAGCCTTTCCCAGCCCCGCTTGGTGCCCCCGCTTTGGAGTTTATGGCCCGCCTTCACATCCCCGTCGAAGTGAACTTACCAGCTCGCAAATCCAATGAGTTTACTCACTAATCTCCGCTTAGGGAGTTAATTATGCTTAAGGGTTGATTATTTTAAGTTAAGCATGGATTAGGTGGTTAGTTAGAATATATTAGCAATTTAGTTAATCGTTATTGCATGTTAAGTGGTTAGAGTAACGTAATTAGAGACTAAATAAGCTGTAGTATTTATCTAATTAGGTTCGGAATTTTTCCGAGCCCGTTTCGGTATTTAATTAGGCTTTTTCGGCCTAAGTTGCATTTATTGGTATTTATTAATTAACTTTTGGTAATTATTTAATTAATTGTTATTTTCCGAAAATTAGACCGGGATAGCCGGTGACCGGAATTTTGTGTTGAGTTCAATGGTATGATTGGTTTATTTAATTGAGTGTTGGTTTGTGCAATTTAAGTGTGAATTGAATTTTTGGGTATTTATCCCAAAATTTAATAATTTCAATATTTAACTAGAAAATCATTGGGCGTCGGTTTACAACGCCAAAAAAATGTTTTTATCAACTATATAATTGGTGGGATTTTATGAAGTAAAGATAGTATATTTTTTGCTAAGACCGATCGTGTACCCACACATGATTATTTTTATCGGGTATGATAAAAGTGGAGAATTAGTTGAATTAGTAGAATGGTATACTATATCAACTTAAGGGCTTTGATATATCAGTTTTGAGTGAGCAGTATACCCTAAGTATCGCACAATTTTGGTGAGCAATTAAGTATCGCACAGCTTTAGTGAGCATTAGTCGTATACTATATTAGCCAAAGGGATTTGATATATCAACTTAGAGTGAGCAGTATACGCTATTATCAGCTTTTGGCGAGCTATATTTTCTATCTTCAGCTTAGGGTGAGCCTTCCTTGATATGATCGAACTTTATAGATAGTATTGAATGAGTTGACCAAGAGATAGTCTTGATGGCATGGAATCGACTAGGTCGATTGATCGATGACTCGATCTGATTTGATGCTTTGATGTGTTGAAGTGGTTCGTTGAATTTATAAATTATACTGACTTGCAGAAAGGAATGGAAGCAAAGGTAAGTTCTCTGACTTGTGCTTGTGCTTAGGCAGCCCTTGTAGCATATTTTCTTCCTAGTCGGGACTTGGGGGGTGAACTTGCTGAGACGTTGTCTCACCTCGTTGTGGGATAACATTTTCAAGTCCTTAAATAGTAGCTCCTCCCGAGCATTTTGGCCAACCGAAGAAGGTCACCAAGCAGAGGTGTTATATTCCGCTTCATGGGAACCCAAGAGGATGGGTCTATGAACTCATGAGGTCCGTGGTCTGGGTTGATGCGGGTCTACCCCATAAGGTACCTCACCAATACATATCATGGTATCGTCATGAGCGGAATGGTCAAAGTGAGTACAGATCATGCACCGAGGCGAAGAAGGTAGTCCTTGCAACCTACTAGCTGTAGGGAATTGTGAGTACTTGGTGGAGAGCCACCCAATGAATAGTATTCCTTGATGGTGTAGTCCTAGAGTGGAACACCTTTGTAGAAGTCTTCAACAACAAGTACTTCTCTGACAGTGCCAGAGAACTAAAGATGGCTGAATTCCAGCGCCTTCACCAAGGTGCGATGACTGTGGATCAGTATGAAGTGAGATTCGCTGAGTTATCACAATACGCCCCCGAACTGGTCGAGAATTCGGTGAACCAAACTGGAAGGTTTAGAGATGGGCTCAGACTGGAAGCGAGAAGCTTGCTGGTGCCATTGAATTTGAAGAACTACAATGATCTTTATGAACGAGCCCAGTTGATAGAGAGAGATCAAAATGAACAAGCCATCGCATATGGATCGTGGTTTGGATCTAACCGAGATGGGAATCGGTATGGGAAGAAGCCCATGAGTGGAGAAAGATTCCATGTCTCGCCCAATAGGAAGGGTGGAATTGGCAAGTTAGGGCCAAGTCAGAACGGTGTGTGTCACTTTTGTGGAAGGCGACATGGTTAGACCCCATGCCCCCGAAGGATGGGTGCTTGTTTCGAATGTGGCCAGGAGGGTCACATGGTTAGAGATTGTCCAAGAAGACCAAGGGGACAACCGCAGTTACCACCGCCACCATCGATGGGTCAAATTAGAGGATTCGCGCCACAGAACGCACTGCAGGGTGGACAAATCAGAGCCCTAACTCAAGGGACAGTGTACGCCATCGTAAGAGGTCAGGCAGAGGACGCGCCTAATGTGATTACATGTATGGTTTCATTGAACGACCATGCTGTTTATGCTTTGTTTGACCTTGGAGTGACTCATTCTTTTATTGCCAAATAATATGTTAAGCTAATAGGATTAAGTCCTATGTTACTGGAGTCAGTGGTTAGCATATCTACACCGTTGAAGGATAAGGTGATAATTGCATTGGGTTGTACTGGTTGTAAGTTAGTGATTGGTGAGCGAGAGGGGAAAATAGACTTATCAGTCCTAGCCATGTATGACTTTGATTTGATAATTGGCATGAACTGGCTCACCAAGCAACGAGCTAAGATGGACTACTATCATAAAGTGATTCAATTTGACCTGTTAAAGGGTCAGAGTTTCGAGTTTGTTGGAAGTCGAGGAAGACCCTCAATTACCTTGATGTCGTCGCTTGAGGCAACCTGTTTATTAGACAGGGGTTGTCAAGGTTACCTAGCAACTGTCGTGGATACGATAGTTGAGGAGCTGAAGATCGAAGATATCTCAGTGGTATAAGAATTTCCAGATGTATTCCCGAAGGAATTGCTAGGCCTACCGCCAGAGAGAGAGATAGAGCATGAGAGTCATCTGAGAATGGTACTGCAAACTCTGAGGATAAATCAGTTTTACGCTAAGTTTAGCAAGTGCGAGTTTTGGTTGACTCGTGCTGCTTTCCTAGGTCACGTGATTTCAGGCGAAGGAATCTCTATGGACCCGACCAAGATTGAAGCAGTGATTAACTAGCCAAGACCGACTATAGTGACAGAGATAAGAAGTTTTCTTGGTTTAGCAAGCTACTACAAACGGTTCGTGGAAGGATTTTTAGCTTTGGCGTCATCGTTGACTCGACTTTTAAAAAAGGAAGAGGAGTTTGTGTGGACAGACAAGTGTGAGCGTAGTTTCTAAGAGCTTAAGCAGAAGCTGACTACCACACCAGTTCTGACCATACCTTCTGGTCCTAGAGGATACAAGATCTATAGTGATGCGTCGTTCGGAGGTTTGGGTTGCGTGCTGATGCAACGCGATAGGGTGGTTGCATATGCCTCCTGTTAGTTGAGACCTCATGAGCTGAATTACCCGACGCATGATTTAGAACTTGCAACGATTATTTTCGCTCTGAAGATTTGGAGACATTATTTGTGTGGAGAAAGATTCCAGATCTTCACTGACCATCAAAGTTTCAAATATCTATTCTCTCAGAAAGAGTTGAATATGAGACACTATCGCTGGATGAAACTTCTGAAGGACTATGATTGTGATATTTTGTATCACCCTGGAAAGGTGAATAAGGTCGTCGATGCTTTGAATTGGAAGTCTTCAGTTGCACATATGCTGGAGAGAGCTCGAGATTCGGCTTTCAAATTTGAGGTAGGCCACCTTTTGAATCTTATGGCCACCCTTAGAATTGAGCCGGATGTTCAGATCAAGATCAAATTACTTCAATTGATAGACCTAGATGTTCAGAAGATTCTACAAGAGGACACCAATAAGAGAAAGGCTGATTTTCAAATTTTTGAGGATGGAACACTGAGGTTCCGAGGACGATTGTGTGATATTTTCTTTGACTTTTGCTTTTCCCCCCTTCTCTTCTTCGAGCATCTCTCTCTTCCTTCCAACCTGCACACGCCGACTTCCCCCCTTCCTCGGCTTCTCTTTCATTTTCCTCCTTCACACGCCCGCCGAAGCCACCAACTCGCCCTCCGAACCTGAACCCACTGTTTCCCCCTCCATTTCCCTCGCTCCTCTCCTTCGTCCACATCTCCCTCAATTGTTGGCCTTCATCTCCACCACCACACGCGTCCACAGCATCTCCAGTGAAGTCGGCCAATTTCCACCAAAGTTGACCAAAGCAGCTCCATCTTCCTGCCCCATCTTCGACCAACTGTACCAGCTCCATCTGCACGCGACTCCTCCCACCGAGTCAACCACCCAACGAAATTTCCCCCCCAACGTTGACTCGCAGTTCCGCTTCCATCTTCGTGCTATTCATCCCACCGAAGCAACTCTCTCTCTTTCGTCCGTTTCCTCTCCTGTTGTTAGCAAATTTAACGAGCCCAGCAGCCCACGAAGTCAATAGCCACAAGCCTAGTAGTCCTTCGTGCCCAGCTCAGTTCCACTGTCCGTTCAGCTCGCCGTTCGGCCACCGGTCAGACCAAGCTTAGCCCTGATTAGCAGCTTACTCAAATCGGGACTGAGCCCAACAACTTTGCTATGGGCTTGCAAGTCCTTTTCAGCCCAGTCCAAGTCTCTATTGGCACCGCCGAAAGTTCGAGTTTCGGCCGTCGTCACGCCGCTGTTGCGGTGAACCAGTTTTCGCGTTAAACCGGTGAGTTTATGCACTAAACTCTACTTAGGATGTTAATGACATTTAAGGGGTGTTTAGTTTAAGTTAATTAGGGATTAGGTGGTTAGTTAGATTAGATTAGTGATTCAATTAGTTAATTATCCATGTTAGGTCGTTAGAACAGCTTAGTTAGGGACTAGATAAGTTGTATTATTTATCTAGATAGGTTCTGAAATTTTATGGGCCCGTTTCGGTATTTAATTAGGCATTTCCGGCCTAAGTTAGCATTTTTGGCATTTAAATTGATTGTTTATTTAATTTTGGTAATTATTTAATTATTAAATATTTTTCGAAAATTAGACCGGGATAGTCGGTGACCGGAATTTCATGTTGATGGCAATGGTGTGATTAATTTCTGCAATTGAGTGTTAAATTGTGCAAATTGAGTGCCGATTGGAATTTTGGTCATTTATTCCAAAATTTGTTAATTTCGATAT
This sequence comes from Eucalyptus cloeziana, assembly GCA_014182715.1. NCBI lineage: Eukaryota > Viridiplantae > Streptophyta > Magnoliopsida > Myrtales > Myrtaceae > Eucalyptus > Eucalyptus cloeziana. The sequence continues at coordinate 27,014,122 of CM024635.1, read as the reverse complement.
TTATTCTGAAAATCCCAGTATCGAATTTTAACACCGAAAATGATTTTATATACTATATAAAAAATGGGATTTTGAATTGGAAGATATCACTTTTTCTAGGTCGAGTTGACTGTGCACCCACACACGACTATTTTACCATGTATTTTAATACAAAGAAAATAGGCCAGGTTCACCATTTTAATTGAGGTATTTGAGTGCAATGCATGGTGTCCTAGGCTAAGATTGAGTGATCGTGTGTTGGTTAAGAGAACCCGTCCCAAGCATTTACGCCGGACGTTACCCATTCATTGGGACTCGAGTCGCAATAGATTCTGGACCTATGCTCCTTCGGGAAAGCCGTCTATTAAGAGACGTCACCATGCTCAATGGTGGTGAGACAAAGTCTGGCAATGCCGGAAGACCGCCGAACAATGAGTAGGTCGTGCTATATGCCGAGATCAAAACTAGAAATGCATGTTTAATTGGGTTACATGTGTCAGATTGTGGGACAAAATTGTGTTGCACGGTATCGGACGTGTCATAACGATTTGGCCCTATAATCAAGACCTTTGTGCTTGTTTGAAATTTGAGTGTGGTGTTCTAGTTGGTCGAGCTTGAATTACTGCTCATGTTTTCGTGGTTGTCTATGATATAAATTGTGCGGACCTGCAGAGAGGATTTGAGACGAGGTGAGTCTCTGTGGTTGTATGATTGTGTGGTTAGGACGCCTTTAGGCGTATTACCCTCATAATCGGGGTTTAGAGCGTGAACTCGCTGAGATTTATATCTCATCCCATCGTGGGCTCATTTCTTTTCAGGATCGTAGAGTGGAGGATCTGGAACCGAGCTGAGAATCCGAGGTGTAGGTCAGATTGGACAACCTCTTTTGAGAACTAGTCTTTTGAAGTCTTTTGGTTATAGACTTTTGTACATTACTCAATGTGTATATAAAAGCATGTTTTATTTGTAAATCTGTTGTCCTGCTTTTCTATCCCGAGATGGTTACTATCGGGGGATTTGTTTTTTGCTTCCACATGTGCAATAAAATGAAAGGGTCAACGACTCATCCTTGGAAGTCACAAATTTTATCGACCACCGAGGGATGGTATGACATCCTAATTTTCGGGTCCGATTTCAATCGGATAAGTCGGGCCTTTCATCAACATGACTATAGTGTTTTTCATTGAGAATGCCACTCAAGAGATAACTGACCTATCTGGTGAAGCCATTAAAGGATTTTAAATGTAATAGACTTGAGAATTCGACCAGAAATCGACTACTCGACCTTGCTAGTCTCCAAGGGTCATTACGGCACAATTAAAAATCGATCAGAGATCGGAGATAGGTTGATTCGAATGAGATGGTGATCAAAGTGTGGGTGATTCCACCTGGTTGCAAAATTCTCGTTGATCGACACTAAACCGATTTTACGTCGTTTTGGGTACCCTGTGTCCGTATTTGAAACCTCGGGATTTTCACGACCACCGAGAGTCACCAATGTGTCGAAGAGGTACGTATGGCTCGAAGAAAATCGACCACGGGTCAATTGCAACAAAAAATCTCCTAAAAGCTACCCGATAGGTTAGGTCACGCTAAAAGCGCGTTTGATTGAAAATAACCGCGAATTTGAATTCGATTTCGAAATTGAAAGTCCTGTCGTGTCACGAGTCATGCTAGGAACGTTGACTCACCTTTTGAGGAAATTCTGGCGAGCTCGGGATTTTTACAGAAAATCGTTGCGGACGATTCGGAAAATGAACGGAAACTCGGATTGGCCAATTTGAAGAGACATTTGGCATATGGTGTAAGCGAATCGGTGAATGAAAGTTGTTTGGAACTTTTTCTGATTTCAAATTGAACCTCAACCGGATTTGTTTGTTCAGAAAATTGGATATCGAGAAAAATGAAAGAAAATCCAAATTTGAGAGAAATTAGTGGGTTGGAGGGATCGTTTTATTATGGACTTCATTTGTGCAAACCGAGGGTGAAATTGGCCTTGGGTGACCAATTATTCTCGTGTTGAAGTTGAGTAGAATTTTAACTCGGTTTTATTTTATTTTCTTTGAACCGCGCCACCACACATGCACCACCCCTTTGACGGACGTTCCATCCTTTCTTGCGGTCTTCTTTGTGCCTTGATATCGTCAACTATGGGTCAAAGATGAGCCCTCTCATTCTGTTTATCCATGCACGTGCATGTCTCCCTTTCAATCTCTTTTATATTTCTCCCTCCCAGCCGACCGTATCTGCATCCTTATCTTCAATTTTGTTTTCTTTTAGGCCTTCCTTTTTCGTTGGCTTGAACGACGCCCTCTCCTCTTGGACTCATTCGGTCAAAGTTGTTGCCAGCTGCCTTTGCGTCGCTTTCATCCTTTACTTCGAACTCCAGCTCATCCGCACATCCAATTTCCACCACCTGACCATTCTTGTTTTTCCCTCATTTCCTGAAGACCGCAGCTCCATCTTCTTTCAATTTCCCTTTGAAGCAGCGCCACTTGGCCGTGTCTTCACCCTGTTCGGTCAACTACCCACGATGAAGACCACCTGTTTTCTCTACCGAGCGAGCACGCCTACCTCTCCACGCCAGCACCTGTTCCACCAACCGGCAGCTTCACTCGAGCAGCGAGCCCTAGCGTTGACGTGCAGCTCCATTTTAGCAGCCACAATCTCTCTCCTTCGTCAATTTCGTTGTAGCTCCACTCCATTTTGCCGTTGCCAACGTTCCCAGTTTCTGTCGAAGCCACGCCAGCCCACTTCTCGATCAAACGCAGCAAATTCTTCAGCGAAGTCCAGCCCTCGATCGCAACTCAGCTCCTCACACATCCCACTTCCATCTCCGTGCTCAGCTTTTGCCAGACGTCTGCACGCCGGTCAACAGCCCACTCCACGAAGCCTTTCTGTTGATTCCTACTCGTGCACCAACTGCTGCGCGTCCCCAACTCCTTCACCCTTCCACCAAATTTCCTCCGCCTCCACCGATTTGCACGAGGACATCGAAGCAACCTAGCCACCAAAGCTGCTTCTTCGTGGCCCATCTCCTCTCAGCCCACGAGCCCAAGAAGCCAACGGCAGCTCCTTGATGTTTCCCCACGTGGCCCGTGAGCCCAACTGCTCCTTGCTCGGCCCAACTCTCAAGCAACTCGCAGTTGTCCAGCATCTTCAGCTTTGAAGCACAATGAGCCCAGCAGCAAATCCAACGAATTGGACAACCATCTCAATTGAGGCCCAAGTGAATTTTCGCAAGCCCAGTTAAATTTTGTTTCAGTCCTCTTGAAGCCCAGGCCAGCGAAGCCCAGCAAGTTTTAGTTTTCAGCTTTGGGCCCAGCCCATTTTCGGCCTAGTTGAAGTCTTCAAGCCCAGCGAAGTCAGCCCATTTTCAAAACAGAAAAGCCCAGGTAGTAGCCTAGCCGCAGCAAGCCCAAGAGCGAGCGGGGCCAGGTGCGAAACAAATCTTAGTTGAAATTTAAGATTTGTTGGGCCAAGATTTAAGGCGCCCAGGCCCGAGGTGTCGTCGAAGCGATTTCGTCCACCGTCGCGTCGTCGTCACGGTGATTCGGTCGCTTTTAATCAAGTGAGTTTTGCTCACTAATCCTTTCTTAGTTTGCTAATTATACTTAGGGTTGGTTAGATTTAATTAAATGCAATTAGGTGGTTAGATTAGTTTAGATCAATTAAATTAGAGACTTAATGATGCATGTTAGGTGATTAGAAATAGACATTAGCAAGTAGGCATGCCATATTATTTATTGAACGAGTCTCAGTAATTTTCCGAGCTCGTCTCAGCCTCCAATTAGGCATTATGGGCCTAAATTGGATTTATTTATTTAATTTTCGAAATTAATTATTTAATTAATTATTTTTCCGAAAATTCAACCAGGGATGGCAGTGACCAGGAATTTCGTTTTGATTGTCGTGGTACAATCCATTTATTTAATTGAGCTTCAATATATATGGAATTGATTTAAATTGTGAATTTTAGGATATGTTCCTAAATTGTTGTTTTCAATTATTTGATGGGGAAATGTTTGAGTACCGATTGTCCGTATCGATGGTAGAGTGGTGAATTAGTGTGGCATTTAAAAGGGCACGTGAGCTCGGTGAATTAATGCATCATTTTGGTGAACTAGTACATTAGAGAATGCACGTGGGCCCGGGCATCGTAAAAAGGAAACATGGGCTCGGTGAATTGATGCATCACTTTGGCGAACTAGTGCCTTAGAGAATGCATGTGGGCCCAGGGAATTAAGTGAGGCATCTTGGGAGAAACACGTAGGCTCGGTGATTTGATGCATCACTTTGGTGAACTAGTGCCTTAGAGAATGCACGTGTGCTCAGAGACTGGATATACATCGTGGGGAATGCATGATTTGGGTGACATGTAATCGACTAGTTCGATTGATTGATGGTTTGATCCGTATGGTTTAAATGGGTGGCGATACTAAATTGTACTAACTTGCAAGTGGAATATGAGGCCAAGGTAAGTCCTTTGACCTATGCGCGTTTAAGCAGCCTATAGTGTATTAGTTTACTAATCGGGTCTTAAGGGGTAGAACTTGTTGAGACGTATTCTCATTGGTTATTAAATAACCATTTCAGGTCCCTAGATGTAGCAGACTTGGATTTTGAAGATCTCGAAAGTCCGGTGCAGTCTGCTGAAGGCTCCAGTTAGAGTCTGGAGGATGATGAAGAGGAGGATGAGGATCTGTAGTTTGTGGAACCCCACCCCTACTTGTAGACCTTGTTTTTAAACCAGCTTGAGTTGAATTTGAATTAATAGTTCACCTTGTATATATGTGCACTGGTTTGCAATGTATATAAGTGTGGATGTTTTTAAAGGTTTGAAATTTAGTCCTATTGTTCTATCCCAATGTTTTATTATCTGGGGATTTAATATATGCTTCCGCTTGCGCATTAAAAAGAAAGAGTCGGTGATATGTAGTCCTGGGATATCGCATTTAAAATCAACCAAGGTAAGGGATGTGCGCGTGCCTGAGGATCGGGGCGTGACAAATGGGCACACGCTCGAGAATCGAGGCGTGACAATATCAGCCTAAGGGCTTTGATATATCAGCTTAGAGTGAGCAGTATATGCTGTTATTAGTTTTTGGCGAGCCATATTATCTATCTTCAACTTAGGGTGAGTAGTCCTTGATATGATCGGACTTTATAGATAGAATTGAATGAGTTGACTGAGAGATGGTCTTGATGGCATGGAATCGACTGGGTCGATTGATCGATAACTTGATCTGATTTGATGCTTTGATGTGTTGAAGTGGTTCATTGAATTTATAAATTATACTGACTTGCAGGAAGGAACAGAAGCTAAAGTAAGTCCTCTGACTTGTGCTTGTGCTTAAGCAACCCTTGGGGCGTATTTTCTTCCTAGTCGGGACTTAAGGGGTGAACTTGCTGAGACGTTGTCTCACCCCGTTGTGGGATAACATTTTCAAGTCCTTAGATGGCAGCTCCTCCCGAGCATTTTGGCCAACCGAAGAAGGTCACCGAGTAGAGGTGTTATATTTCGCTTCATAGGAACCCAAGAGGATGGGTCTATGAACTCATGAGGTCTGTGGTCTGGGTTGATGCGGGTTTACCCCATAAGGTACCCCACCAATACAGATCATGGTATCGTCGTGAGCGGAATGGTTAGAATGAAGGTCCCATACCGGAGTCTGAGGTCCCTATGTCGATGCTGGAGGTTGCTTTTGGGAAAGGCACGACCGACCCACCAGGTGGTTCAGTGGTGGACCCAAGTCCGTCAGAACCAAGGACCCTAGAGTATTCAGTTGAAGACTCGATTGATTAGAGGATCTGTAGCCCTCTACTTCCCCCCTGTTTGTAGACCTTGTACATATATCGGCTAATATTGTAAATGACTTGGGAGATATATATAAAGGTGTGGTTTGGTTTTCGAAAGAAAAATTTTGGCCCTGCTTTTCTATCCCATCTTGTTGTTGTCTGGGAATTAATTATTCGCTTCCACATGCGCATTAAAATGAATAAGTCGGTGACGCGTCCTGGGATGTCACTATTTAATCAACCATTGACGGATGGGCATACGCTCAGAGGATCGAGGCATGATAAGCTTCCTCAACAAGCCTCCAAGTGGTCCAAATGTTGCACACCACCAAGGCCTACAAATTTTGTGCAATCCCCATTCAATCCCTCTCCAATTCTCCCTCAATTGAACTCAATTTGGAGTCCATAAATCCAACCAAGATGCCATCGTCCCTCTTAGGATTTTTCCTCATCAATTTGTCCAACTTGAATCCCAAAAACGCAACCAAAAACGACCCTCTGATTTTCCCAGTAAAAAACGGTCTTACTTTGAATTTTCGCCAAAAATCTCGGTTTGCAGAAAAATCTTCAAAAGGTGAGTTGACGTTCCTAAAATAAATTGTGATATGACAGAACTTTCAATTTCTGAAATCGTGTTCAAATTCGCGGTAAATTTCTATCTGGTTCGATTTTAGCATGACTAAACCTACCAAGTAGCTTTAGAAATTTTTAGTGCAATTGACCCATTGTCAATTATTTTCGAGCCACATTGTACATCTTCGACACATTAGCGACTCTCGATTGTCGTGAAAATCTCAAGGCTTCAAATACAAGCATAGGGTACGGAAATGATAGAAAAATTGGTCTAGTGTCATTCGACAGAAATTTTGTAATTAGGTGGAATCACCCACACACTAATTACATACCTTTATCGAATCGACATATCTCTGGTCTCTGATCGATTTTGACAGTGCCATAATGACTCTTGCAAATTAGTACAGTCGAACAGTCAATTCCTAGTTGAATTCTCAAGCCTATTGCGTTTAGATTCCTTAACGGCTTCACCTGATAGACTAGTTATCCAGTGAGTGGCCAATTCAGAGAAAAGAACTATAGGCGCATCGATGAAAAGCCCGACTCATTCGATTGAAAACAGAACCTAAAAATCGGGATGTCACACATTGTCTAATTCCCACATCTAATCTTTTTTTGCATAACCGTTCACGATATTGGATTTTGGGGGGGGTTGTAAACTCATTATGCAAACTGATTTTTATTTTTTTCCTTTTAAGAATAGATGATGCAAAGTTATCTTAGAGTAGAAGGTGGGATGGTTCTTGCATTTTTTTTCGTTTTTCATTTGTTGACACAACGCAAGGCAAGTGATGGCAATACACACACACACACACACACACACACACATATTGTGGATGTTACCAAAAAAGTCATAAACTTATTGTAATTGTAGCGATTCAGTTATAAACTTCTTCTTTTTTGCCAATTGAGTCATAAACCTTTTGCAATTATATCAATTCAGTCCAACCAGCTAAGCTTAGTAGGCCAACTCTAATGTAATGTCAGCCAGTCGCCTAATGTTGATATGGACAATTTTTTAATAATATTTTTTTTTTCTATTGATTTTTCTTTTCTTTTTTTTTTTTTTCCTTCCTTCTCCTTCCTCCTTTGGTCGGTCACCAAACTGAGGTGGTCGGCCAGTGGTGAGCTGCGCAAAGGCAAGCTTGCCTCGCCGTCACTGGGCAAGGGCGAGGCCATCCTTACGTAGAAATGGCAAGGGCTCACCTCATCAATGGTTGGGCGATTAGCAAACGACACATTTTTTATTTGTGTATAAAAAGTTTATCCATTTTAACTCAATTTGAATATGCTTACAGTCATATGTTGTTTTCATGTCATGTTAATAAAGGCCTAGTTTCTTTAAAAACCCCCACCTTCGGGTCCAATTCATTCTTCCCCAACTTCTTTTTGTCTAAAAAAAATCGCCAAATTTTACTATCTTCACTTATGAAAACTGCTACTAGTGTCTTTGAAATTATCAATATCGAAATCAGTTAGAGGCTTATTATTAAAGTGGAGATCTTCATCAATACTCTAACATTCGTACAAAATAGCAATGGCCTTCTAATATTGATAGTATTAAATAAATGGTTAATATTCTGAAAAACCCCAAATTGGTACACGTGTGTCAAATTTATCTCAAACTATTTTTTTGACCATAAAAACTTAAACTAGTACACCTGTAATAAATTTACCCCAACTGACCATAAAAAATCCTAAACCGGTATATTTTTAACAAATTTACCCTAAACTAATTTAGTCGACCGCCAAAAATCCTAAACTGATACATTTGTAACAAATATATTCCATGTTAAATTGAATTAATACCATAAAAAAATCACAAAAATTGTAAACTGTGACTAACAGAGAGTAAAATCCCAAATTTGAATACCAGTCAATTGTTTTTTTTTTTTTTTATACCCAGGGAACCCCGTACAGCCGGTAGCCGGCGGGCAAACCCTGGAGCGACGCTAGCGGAGGACCCACCACCCCAACATCGCGCTTAAGACCCCGTGCGGCCAGCGGGATTCAACCCCCTCCACTTTCATTAGTTTAATTGGAGAGCCTTATCCAATTGGGCCACCGCAGCGGTGGTAATACCGATCAATTGTTACGTGTCATTTAACTTAATAATTTGACAGTAAAATTTAATGGAAACTATACAGAGGGTAAATTTATCACAAGTGTACCAGTTTTGGGTAAATTTGTCAAAGATGTATCAGTTTAAGGTTTTTTGTGGTCAAAAAATTAATTTAGGGTAAATTTGTACAAGTGTACCAGTTTTGGGTTTTTCAGGATATTAACCCTTAAATAAATTAGAAGCGATTTTTAGATAAAGGACTACAGGGGGTAGATTTACACTAAAGTGAAAGCTGGTAATTTTTTTAAGACAAAAGATAATTTGGGGTAAAATTGGATTTATACCTCAAATTTGAGTTTTTTTTTTAATGGAATTAGGCTTCTTCATTAGTGGTGTCAAAAATTGGCCATCCAACAAAGCGATGCTACAATCCTAGCCCTGGCTCTTTTACTTTAACTTGGACCCACTTCCTACTCTTTTTTATTTTTCGCTTTTTGCTTTAACTTAGATCTACTTATGTTCGTTTTTGCTTTTGCTTTTTTTCTTCAACTTAGACCCATTTATTGTTCTTTCTTTCCGCCTTTTCACGCAATGCTCTTAACTTGCACGAGATTTAAGTGATTTGGGAGTCACGTTTTTCCTTTTTAAAACATTTTGGTAGGAATATGTGAGCCACGTCGGTGTCCTCTAGTTGATGCACAACCTTTGGCTCTTTATTCCAAAATAAATTTATTGAATAATTAAATTAATAACTTACGCAACTGTTCCTCAAAATCATTTACCATTTTCCTTGCAAATTTTGGAATCATAGTAGGTGTTTTAAGCTTCAGAAAAGAGTGGAAAATTTTATAGGACATTCTCGTATATTTTTGTAAATGTATGATGTTTGACATTAAGAATTCTTATGTTGCGAGTGAGCCATAAGAAAATAAACATGCAAAATATTAAGCAATGTCATTTTCATCCTTAAACCTTCATTTGAGATTATTTTAAATAAAGAAAGAAATGATAAAGTAAATTCTCTGTACCTGTTAAAAGCAGAGATTTCAATATCGCTTTTTTCTTTGTTCTTCTCATTTTAGTTCTCACGAAATTCTCTCCGAAACCGCTCTTAGTAGGTAGGTTTACGTGGATGAAAATTCTGTTTAAAGTAACTGAACGGGGAAAAAAAATGTCTATCCAAAGTCAGTAGTACATGTAGAAACGGCATGCGTGCAATTTTTTTTTTTTTTTTTTGGCAGTTCAAGTGAATAAGTACATATATGAAACTTAATTGAAAAATTTTCTCCATCTGACATTAATTTTATGAGATTGGTGTCCATAAATTTCATTAATGAAATGACGAAGTTGAACATTTAGTTCAAGTGACAAATCGAAACCAATTTTTTGGCAAACCTTGGGTGATTTAATAGGATTACAACAAAATGTGCATATTTACATATTGAGATGGCATCTTACAAAAAGACGTGCATATTTGTATATTGAGATGGCATCTTACTTGTTTGTCAAAAGACAATATTTATTTAAAAACCTCAAATGGTAGAGATCTCAAACTAACCATTCCGCAAATAAATTGGAGCTCAAGATAGATCTAGCTCAAGTCAGTTTAATCACTAGTGGGTAAATTTAAATGTTTCCGATGCATCATGTGCCGTAAAAGTTGAAAAAGTTGAAGACGCCATTAGGTTATTAATTGTTAAACCCGACCGTTAATATGTACTTGGCATGATAATGACAATGTCCCTTTCACTCAATTATGACCTGTGTGCCCCTATGACCGAGAGTTTTTTTGTCTACTAGTAATTTTACAAGCCTTAGTGCTTGTGCTGTCTGAATTTGCGTGTTATTTTTATATGTTGTGATGGGTTGGAGTTTTATGCAGGTGTTTTAGCCGGCTTGATGGATATATGAACATAGTGTTGGTTGTTTGTTTATAAAACAAATAAAATAGTGTTTTTCCTTGTCCCAAATTGGATAGTTGGAAGTATGCAAGCCATTACATAAGTGTGGATGTCTTCTCACTTGTTCAAATGAAGACAATTGGTTATGAACTAGACCCCACAATACCTGCGTGTGGGTGCGCGATAAAATAACATATATACTATTGAAACAGTGCGACTCTTCACAATAGTTGAAAAGTTGTGTCTTCAAACATAACTTCTTCTCTTTGAAATGTTGTAATTTTTCATAAATTGATGAAATTCAAAAATTAATGAAATTCGAAATTTAAAAAAATTATTTGTATTATTATTTTTTATTTCGAAAATTCAATATGTCTTTTCAATACATGTCTTTTGACAGAACATAAGCTCTCTCTGCAATCTTTCCCGAAGGGTTGCTTTTGTTTAGAAAGATTGAAAAAGAATTCGTCAATTTTATGTCTCATATTATAATCAAGTCCTATCAAATTTCTTTACAAAATATACAACCTTCTTTCCAATTGGTTCCATTTGAGAGATCTCAAAAAAATATTAGAATTGATATCCAGTATTTTCATTTAGACTTTATTGTATCATAGATGATTTTTGCTAGTAACCTTAAGCAACTTTTTGAGGCAAATTATTTCTTAAAGAAAGTATTATCACATCTTAAAATCTGATTCCATTTCTTTCCAATCTGAAGAATTTTTTCCAATACGTAGCAATGGAAGAGACGGAAAAGTATGTAAATGGGCAGCTAAAAAACAAGTATGGAGATGCCTTTATTGGAGTAAATAATGGTAATGATGTATCCAGAATTTCTGCTTGTTAGATCATTTCTTCGCTGACTTGGACCGTGCCTAGTCGGTATGACGTATTGCTTCTGTATATCAGTACTTTGAATTGGACTCTGGCAGACGGGGCTTAGGCGAACATATCCCAAATTTTAGAGCTGATTTGTGATTCTTGCCGATTATCTTGCATTTCGTGAAATTGGTCTGTGAATTGCTTGAAGAGGACTCAGAATGCCATAGATTTTTCGATTTCAGCTTGTCGTCATATGCATGTGGCTCTCTGTTTCTTTATTGCCGATTGGCTTAATGGTGTCTTGTTTATGAAGAAGGCGAATTGCGTTTAAGCATCAACTTTGGAAGCCATCTATCTATGTCTGTACAATTGACTCTATTGCAAAATCTCAAGGGAATAATTGATATGAAGTCTGTCATAAAATATGAAGTTTATTTTGCGCTTCCAACTAAGAAGAGTCGGAGTAGACCACTTAACCAATGAAGTAAAATTACACCACCGAAAAATTTATGCTTTCGCAAGAAAATATAGGTCATTTGCATGTAAGAAATAGCTATTTCATTTCAATTGTATTTCTTCCAAAGCAATTATTCGTTGTCCAGTAAAAAATGTAGGAGGAATGGTTAGTTCATCGGATTCTTTATGAGAATGACAATGTCGTTTTAGTTGGTCTGAGTTGCTCGACGATAATGGGATGCTCTTACACATTTGAGTCTTTAGATATTAGTACTAAATTCAATATTCCTGAATTTACAGCCCAAAATTCAATATTCCTGAATTTACGGCCCTTCTGTGAAAAAATTACTATCTCTTGTGAAAATTTGCGATGTGTCATTTTCCCATAAGAAGCAGAACTCATTAGATTTTTTTTTTTATTTGTAGAATTATCAGTATGAGCTGATTATTTACTCTCAGTACAAGTACACACGTGCAAGGCTTACTATAAGGAACAAAAATCCATCAATTCCCAGCATTAGTCATGAAGATACGCAAACTCGTATATTTTATTCATACAAACACCAGCAGAAATGCCGTGAGGATGGTAATTAAGATAGATGATATGGATGAAGTTACTCACCCCAGCGTTTATAATACATGCCCAACTCATGATTGTAGAAACAACCAAAATGCGCCATCAATAGCCAGACAAATTCAAGAAGCTCTCCTCCTATGCTCAGCATCACCACATGTCTCTCTCCTTTAATATGAATTGCTGCATATGACAACATCTCAACCCACACTCCGCTTATCACTTCCCACTTACTGTCCTGGAGTCTTTCCATCTCTAGGGCCAAACAAGTTGCCTTCTCTAGCAGTGAATTCGGTTGTCCTTTACCACTTGGCTTACTCAAATCCGTGCTCTCACTGAACCTGTTTCTCAATCTCTGGAGCTCATCCACTACCTCCGTTGATCTCATATGGGCAATGGCTGCCACCGCCACAGTCGACACTAACTTAGGGCAAATCAGTAAAAGATACAACATGTAGTCAGAGAGCATCTTGCTGAATTCCTTTTTGTCATTTCTTAAGGCCTGGTCCTCTCTACAATACCAGATTTCAGTAGCAATATGCCATACTATAATACTATCATTGTAACAAGTATCAGTGACATATGCCAAAAGAGTGCTGCAATCGATCGTCTCTGGTATACTCTTGAGATAAAAATCACCTCGAGCCTCAAATATGTTCCTCACCTCTCTCAGATTGTCCGCCTTCATGGATTTACGTTTCACCTCCGTAAAGATGAAAATCCATAGTTCCTTAACAAAGGGAATCTCTTTGACCTGCCAAGCTTTCCTTGAGTCGAGCCAAGAGAAGATCTTGTAAATCATACGGCTTGGAAAACTCAGGATTTGAGTTTTGATGCCCTGCTTATGTATATCACTCTGATTCTCATCCAAGGGCTCAGATAAAAGGTTGCAAGCGAAGATGTAGCCAGACCACCTTCGAAATATTAATGGTGCATTCAAGAAGACAGTGAAAGTGTCATTGGCAGGAAGCCTTAATTTAAGTTTGGTGAATTGGGGCTTCCTCAGGCCAGCCATGGCGGATGCCCATTTGTGGAGAAATGAAGATAGTTTAGGTGATCTTGGCTTATAGCACATGATTCTAGCAATAGTCCAATCAGAGAAAACGAGTCTGGACAGACCTATCACATCAATAATAATCCCCCCGAAAAGAAGGATATAGGTAATTTCCACATCGAGTTTGGAGAGCCGATGCTTATTTAAACGATAAAAAAGGATGAAAGCCATCGCAACATTAGTGAAGGCTAAGAAGCGGAAAAAGCAGCTCCACTTGGAATGTATTGTCAATACTTTTGTGTAAAGCATCTCATAAATGAACTGAAGTTCGACCGATATTACCCTCATTGCATCGACTGCAGAAACTTTGTGGAAATATTCGCGACTTATTTCACGTTGTTGAGATGTGAACATGAGATCTCCAAGGAAGACCTTAAATATTTGAAAGAAGTAATAAGCATGCTTCACAACAATGCTCTCGGCAAGTCCTTCATCAGAATTTCCATCACTTAGAATAGTGAGTTCTTCAATTAAGTTGTTTTTTTCAGCAGGCAAATTCTTGTGTTGTGAGAACATCGATTCCTTGATTCTTCCTAGGTTTGAGAGATTAAGTGCCAATATCCTTTCCGCAATTTTTGTGACCCCAGCGAAAAACATCAGCATTGTTGGGATAAGTAGGAACTTATCACTGGAAAATATCTTCAAAAAGACATAGATAGCAGTACCAATTTGATAGATGAGACTGAGCAAGTTTGGTCGCCAAAGTAAACTTTCTGCCAAAGAGAAGATGGTGATGGTGTCCGGAGCACCTAGATGTAACAAGAGAAATGAGGCCCAAAATGCTTGAAGCGCTTCATCTACTTTAGCAGCATGAGTGCATGAATAACCTTGGTTGTAAGAGATGAGCCCGATCGCGAACACAGCTAGCCAATCGGTCATCAAATAGGCCAACCACAGGGAGTAAATGACGAGAACGTTTCTTGTTTTCCTTCTGGCGGATGCAAATAGAAAGAGAAAGATCTGAAGCCAAAGGCTTAGTAAAACAGAACCTCTAATGTTCCATTTGTACCATAAATCCCAAATGAAGCTAAATGCCATGTTTCCACTTAGTTTAAATTATATGGCTTCTCTCTAATATAAAGACAGATGGTTAGGGGGTCGGGTGATGATTTTTTTTTTTAATCTATTTTCTCTAGGTCTCAACTCACTCTCAAGTTTTTGCCCTACCTCTTTATAGGGCGTGAAAGTTGAAACCCACACCTAAAACTAAACGTCTTCATCCCAACCCCCTAAGAAGATGGGGATTCAAACCCTCCACATCTCCCTTCCCATATGAGAAGGGTTGCCATTGGAATAAGTTCCAATGGTTGGTGAGTGATTCTGGATCATTAAAAACTCAAAACTGATACACTTATGACATATTTACCCTCAATTTAACTTTCATCAAATTTTACTGTGAATTTTTTAAGCTAAATGACACATAACAATAACTCAATTGACATGACAAGTCAATGTGGACATCCATATTAGTTTGAGGTAAATATGTCACCTGTACTAGTGTGGGTTGTTTGGTGATCCAAAAATTAGTTTGAGGTAAATTTGTCATAAATGTACTAGTTTGGGTTTTTTAATAACATAAAAATTAATTTTAAAACATTTATCACAAGTGTATTAGTTTTGGATTTTTTATGATATTAATCCCTTTTTCTTACTTGGACCCCCGGTAATGTACCTCTCTTTGGTGTTTTATTTTTATTTTTTAATGAAGACCCACGAAATGTTCTTAACTTGAACATGATTTGTGAGTCACGTTTTTTTCTTCTTCTTTTGAATTTTTTTTCCGGAGTTTGTGAGTCATGTTGAGTGGACACTTGCATTAACCGGGTGCCAATGAGCTTGGTCAATCTCGACCATTTGATTACATGGGTCCAATGTCGGTTCCACGTAATTCAACGAGTGGATGCATTGATCTTATCATCAAGTGTTTGATTTTATCATTGTTTCTTCCAAAGAAAGATACAAAGGTTCGAATTGGGGATTTTGTCCACCGCACTAATGGACTTGTAGTCATAACTTCCCACCATCAAAAGGAAAACCAATAAAATAGTCAACAGCCACTTTTCTCATTATGCAAGCAAACCTCTGGGCCCGCTCATTATCTTCTCTATCACTATCTCTATTTTCAAATTTATTCCATCTATATGTGAATCTATTTTTCACGAGCTTTTACCTCTCAACATTCTTTATATTCTACATCATTTCCCTGCAAAACTCGGAAAAATTACTAAAGCGGTTCTAAATCTATTGTGCATATGTTAATTTAGTCATAAATTTTTAATTTAGTCAATTTAGTTCTAAATCTTGATAATTTGTCAATGTAGTCTTTTCAGCCAATTTTGACCAGAAATTGTTGACTTTGACATTGGTCATCCCAAATGGCACAGCCAAAGGCGTTGACATGGACAATTTTTACATTTTTTGTGGATTTTTTTATAAATTTCTTTTCTTTTCACTATAGTTGGCGAGGGTTGTTAGGTCCTTGGTAATGGTCAATGGCCTTCAGGTGCTTACTACTAGTGAAGGTTGCTGCTAGCGAGGGCTACAAACCAAATAGGGACAAGAGCCATCTCACTTGCAACAAGCGAGGCCACGATGGCCCTGTCCAATAGCTGACGCGGTCATTGGCCATCGCTAGGTCCTGACAAGCCTTGTTGACCATAATGTAAAAGAAAAAAATAAAAAAAAAATTATAAATTTTTTAAAGATTACAAAAAATTGGTCACGTCGGTTCCACCTATGCCACATAGGATGATTAGCTTCCATGTCAGTAATTTCCAGCCAAAATTGACTAAGACTGCATTGGCAAATTATTAAAAGTTTTAAGAACTAAATTGGCCAAATTGAAAAATTTAAGACTAAATTAGCATTCGTACCATAATTTTATGACTTTTTGGTAGTTATCTCTTATGTGTATGCTTTTCTATTTGCGGTTGTCTAAATCATTCATAGATCTTTAACTCATTTATTAATCATGTCATATCTTTAAAAGCCAAACATGACACTTTTATTAAACAAGTCGCACAATATGATACCATGAAGATATAAACCCTGATAAAATATATTGAGAGTGCCAAATTTTTTATTCAGATGGCATTGACACAGGTAACATGTTAACTCATTTAACTAATCGTGTCTCGGCATGTCATAGACAGGTTGAAAGGGTCAATTAGCAAAGGAACACGTTTTTTTATTTGTGTATAAAAAGTTAATTCATTTAAACTCAATTTGAATATGCTTACAATAATAAGTTGTTTTCATGTCATGTTAATGAGGGCCTAATTTCTTTAAAAACCCCACCTTTAGGTCCAATTCAATCTTCTCCAACTTCTTTTTGTTTTGAAAAAAATTCACCAAATTTTACTCTAATCCAAAAATCTGCCCACTCTTCTAAAAATTGCTATTACTTTTTTTCAAAAGTACCAATATCAGAGTCAGTTAGAGGTTCAGTATCAAATCATCGATCTTCATCAACACTCACACATTTGTATGAAACAATAGTAGCCTTCTAATATTGATAATATTGAATAAACCAATGGCGATACCTGGAAAAAGGTTTAATGGGGGTAGATTTGCACTAAAGTGAAAGTTGGTAATTTTTTTTAAAACAAAAGATAATTTGGGTAAAATTGGATTTATACCTCTATGGAGTTAAGCTTGGGGTAGGGATGATTTAGTTTTAGGTGTGAGTTTGTAAGGAGGCAGGACAAAAGTTTGAAAGTGACCAATTAAAAACAAAACAAAACAAAACAAAACAATGCTACTACGACCAAACAAAAAAGCAAAGCAATGCTGCAATCCTAGACCTGGCTCTTTTACTTTAACTTGGACCCACTTCATACTCTTTTCTTCTCTTTTGCTTTTTCTTTAAATTAGATCTTCTTGTATTCATTATTTTTTGCTTTTTTTCTTTAATTTAGAGCAATTTATGTTCTTTCTTTCCTGTTTTCACGCAATGCTCTTAACTCGCACGAGATTACGTGATTCGGGAGGCAGGTTTTTTTTTTCGCTTTTTAAAAAGCTTTGGTAGGAATTTGTGAGCCACATTGGTGTCCTATAGTTGATGCACAACCCTTGGCTCTTTATTCCAAAATAAACTTATTAAATAATTAGATTAACAGCTTATGCGATTGTACCTTAAAATCATTTGCCATTTTCCTTGCAAAATTTGGAATCAAAGTAAGTGTTTTAACCTTCGGAAAATGATGGAAAATTATATAGGACATCTCGTATATTTGTGTGTATTTCTGATGTCTAATATTAAGAATTCTTATGTTGCGAGAGAGCCATAAGAAAATAAACATGCAAAATATTAAGCAATGTCATTTTCTTCCTCAAACCTTCATTTGAGTGTATGTTAAAATAAAGAAAGAAATGATGAAGTAAAGTCTCCGTATCTGTTAAAAGCACAGATTTCAATATCGCTTTTTTCTTTGCTCTTCTCATCGCGATTGTATTTCTTACGGAATTCTTTTTTAAACCACTCTTAGTAAATAGGCTCATGTGGACGAAAATTCTGTTTAAAGTAACTGAACCCAAAAAAAAAAAAAAAAAAAAAAAGTCTATCCAAAGTCAGTAGCATATGTAGAAATGGCATGCGTGCAAATATATATATTGGTAGTTCAAGTGAAATAACTATATGTATGAAATTTACTTGAAAGATTTTCCCCATCCAACATTAATTTTATAAGATTGTTGTCCATAGTAGCAAAATTCATTAATTATAATTAATGAAATGATGAAGTTGAACATTTGGTTCAAGGGACTAATCGAACAAATTGGTTGGCAAACCTTGGGTGATTTTAGAGGATCACGACAAGATGTGCATATTTACATATTAAGATGGCATCTTACTTGTTTGTCAAAAGACTGTATCTATTTAAAAACCTAAAAAGGTAGAGATCGTAAACTAACAATTCCACAAATAAATTGGAGCCCAAGATAGATTTAACTCAAGTTGGTTTAATCACTAGTGGGTAAATTTAAATGTTTCCAATGCGTCATGTGTCTGCCAAAGTGGAAGAGGCTATTAGATTATTAATTGTTAAACCCAGCCATAATTATGTACTTGACACAATAATAACAATGTCCTTTCACTCAATTATGAGCTTGATTCCACCAATGGCAAAATCCCAGTAGAAAGTTTAATTTAGCCAAAGAAATGAAAAAAGAAAACTCGCCCTTGCCCTTTCATGTGGATGATTAACATAAGCCAAAGCCAAATTGAAGTCACTGTAAGTCGGACACTCCAAAAAGGCATCTCCAACCAAAAGCAAAGTGGCAACAGGATTTCCAAAAACCAGGAAGTTCTTTATCGTTCTTTCTATTTCTAGATTATTGATTACTTTGACCTGAAGCGATTCCATCGCTTTCTCTTCTTTTTTGTCAGACAAGATTAACCCTCAAAAAATTTAAAAGTTATAAAAATATAAAAGTTGTCTGTTAAGATTGTATGAAATAAATAAGCTTTGTCCATATAACGGGCAAAATATTCTTTTCTTCTCTTTCATCACCCTTTTGCCTTTTGTTCATGTAGGGCTAAATATTCTTCTTTTTCCTCGCCTCTTTCCCTCTTTATATCCAGTTCTATTATTTGAAAGGATTGATAATTCCTAGTAAATATTACTGCTTATTTACAAGTAGATGATGTAAACATGTAAAGAGGACGACTCCAGATAGGTCCAGGCCCTTAGAGAGGCCGAACAGAAGCTGTAAGCACGTTGCCTAACCCCTTAGGCGGTATGAACAGCAAGTTTAGACATCTATTCACCAGCTAGATGGCCCCGAACAAACACAGAAACATCCCGACACACCTCCGGCCCTTTGGGGCTGAAAGAGACCAACCTGAAACACGTCGAATGAACACTCAAAGAGTCATAAACATGCCATACAAGCTACGGTTCAGCAAACCCAAGTCTGAACCGAGAAGCCCCTAGGAAGAGCCAAACACAAAAGATTTTTGAGAAACATGCTAACTTGACAAAAAGATGGCGATTGGTTCTAACATGCAATTCCACTAAAATGTGAGGATTGACAACATACGTAACACGTTAGATGAGAATGCCTTATCGCTTTAATCGCGTCAAAAAAGACCCAGATGCGTCCGATGTTGTCTCGCTGTTTTCATCTTCTCCATCAAGCCGCAACAAAAAGAATGTCAAATGGTTCGACTTCCGACCCAAAAGGCAAGAAGAACTCGAATTGATTGGTACGCGTTCTTTCTTGCCTCCCCGACCTCGCCACGACGGTTCTTTTTCCATAAAATCGCAGGAAAAAGATCAGACGCGCAGCATAAATTCGATGCTCCCAAGTTATCGAGCGTGGATAATCCCGCATAGTTGTGCCGCGGTTTTATGGGCCGGCCGTTTCTTTCACCGTCCACAACAAAACTTTGTTGTGATCCATGTGAACAGCAAAAGGCCCATCCGCATGAGAATAATCTGAAATTCTAGTGATTCTCGAGGCCGTGTGATGGTTTTTTAATTATGATGATGGGCCTAAGTAGGCCCGTCCGCCCATGTTGGGCCTAAAAGCCCGGCCCGCAAGATAAGGGCCCATGGAGGAATGGTTGCGATGTGAAAGGCTACATTGTTTAGATACGTGGGGTTATGTCTTTTGGAGGAACGTTTTACGTTAAAGAGTTACGTCTTTTGGAGAAGATGTATTTAAGGGGAGGAAAAAAAAAGGGAACGTACTTTTTGGAGGTACGTACGTTCTCCAGAAAA
The DNA here is from genome assembly GCA_014182715.1 of Eucalyptus cloeziana. Lineage (NCBI taxonomy): Eukaryota > Viridiplantae > Streptophyta > Magnoliopsida > Myrtales > Myrtaceae > Eucalyptus > Eucalyptus cloeziana. The sequence continues at coordinate 26,994,177 of CM024635.1, read as the reverse complement.
GAGTTCTCTCTCCCCCTCCAAAAAGACCAACGTAAGAACAATACACTTACATTCAGAGTTTTCTCCTCCTAATAGCAACAGCACGCTCTTCGGCAGAACGGGATCAGAATGCTTCCTCGAACTTCAACATTGGTGTTTAATCTATGGACAATAAGGTACACTCGATTTTGTGGTGTATCTTTGATCGGTGATACAGGTGATACATGTGATGCCCGGGCTTGTCTTCCACGTTCGTTTTAGGGGTTCGATTGAGTGTCGAATCCGGTTTAGGAAATCCGTTATTCCCAACATTGGTATCAGAGCTCTAGTTCATGTTTCCCGACCCCTTTTCATGTTTATGAATTGTTTTTTGATTGAATTTTCGTGAAACACCGCCGTCGGCCGATCGAGGACGGAAAAATCCCGACACTCACGTCTTTGTTCGCCCCTATTCGTGATTTTCTGTAAATCAAAACTTGTTTCTGATAGTGTAGGGTCGAATCTCTCGTTGATACGAGAAAAACAAGTGGCGGATCGCCGCCAAAGGCCGCCGGACGCGCTGCCACACGCAGCCAGAAGGAATCGGCGTGCACGCGCCGATGCGGTCCCCAGGCATGTGCGCAGCACGCGCATGGACGCTGCCGCGCGCACGCGCGTGGCGCGTGCCGGTCGGTTCGTCCGACCAACCCGACCGATCCGACCCGACCCGGTTGACCTAACCCGTTGACCTCGACCGTTGACTGTTGACCGTTGACTTGGACCGTTGACTTTGACCGTTGACCCCAAAAAAAAAATTGTTTCTTTTTTCCAATTAGGTCAATGTGGATTATATGTAATCCCTTATTTGTTCTGCATTTATTGCAAGAACAATACCTCTCTTTAAGTTGCGCACATCTATTCGCGCAATTACCGATGAACAAAAGGAAAGGCTTTTTAGGTTGATAGCTGAGCTGACAGATTATCGATAGAATAGTGGTGATTTAATTGATCATGTTTTTTAAGTCAACGGGAAAATACAAAATGTCATATGGAATGGTCATCCCATGCCACAATCTGAGATGGTGCGATTTTTCATGAACACTCTTCCACTAGAATGGCAAGGAGTGTTGAATTGCTTATGGGAAGTTAACAGAGCTACTTTGTATAGGAGACTTGTGATGGGTTTTATAGATGAACATTACCGAATTGTTACAAAAGAAAAGATTAAATAATTGAACAAAAAAGGATCTTTCCCAATTCATATATTGACTTGGTGTTAGATGTTTTGACTGGTCTTTATTTAGTATGCTTTATGGACATATTATGTAAATGTTTTCTACCTAGTTGTTGTTGGTGTAGCAACTGATATGTTAGTTGTATTATGTGAAAGCATTATTATTATATCATTATTTGATATCAAATATTATTTGCTTTTGTTATTATTAACTGTTATGGGTAGTTCTTAGAAATTTTTTTGTAATTTCAAAGAATTTATTTTGCATAGAATATTATATTAATAATAATTCCAAGTTAGGATTTTGGATGATGATTGGAAGCATAGTGACCTTTTGATTCTGAAACCTTACTTGAAATTATTCATTAATATGATGGTTTTGTGCAAAATGGATGCATAAATGATAGGCATTAATAATTTGTGCATATATATCTGATATGTTCAGATCGATGGCTTCAAACACAAAGAGCATAGTCGCTGAGCTAAATAAAGGTGAGAAGCTCAATAGCGATAACTATGAAATATGGCACATGAAAATCCAATATGTGCTGGAAGAGCAAGAGGCACTAGAAACTCTTAACCTAACCATGGAAGTAGCTGAAGATGGAAACACTGCACAACACAAGAGAGATAAGGATGCATTTGCTACATGGAAAAGAAAGAGCTCTCTTGCTCGCATTATGTTGCTGAGTAGCATGGAAAATGACGTCATACGAGAGTTTAGGCGTTTTGAGAATGCCAAAGAAATGTGGGAAGCATTGGCAGCAAGATTTGGTCATACTTCGGTGACCAGACTGAGGCAACTCACTATTAGATTTAACTCTTATAAGAAGCCTCATGGTCAGACCTTTAAGGATGCAGTGCGTCATCTTGAGCTGGAAGAGGACCGCCTCTTGGCGGCTAAGCCGGAAACTAAAATTTATCATGTTGGTTCCAGCTCACATGGGGCTTCGAGCTCTAAACGCAAACGTCCCAACTGGTTCAATAAAAGGAAAGGCAAGGGAGCAAGTTCTTCAGGGAAGAAACCAAAGGCTGACAAACATGAAAGAGGAAAGCGTCCTCGAATGAAGAAGCTGACATAGGTGAAGTGTTACAATTGTGACAAGAAAGGTCACTATGCTCGCGATTGTCGCGAGCCAAAGAAGGTACACACCCCTTATACTATTGAGAATTTTGCTTATGTGTCAAGTTCTGTATTCTTAACTGAATCTAATCATTTGTGGACTGTAGATTCAGGAGCGACAGACCACTTAGCGAAGGATAGAGAATCCTTCGTGGAATTCCGACAAGTATCAACTGGAACTAAGTGGATCTATGTAAGAAACAACTCTAAAGCCGAAGTAAAAGGAATTGGCATATGTCAATTGAACATGCGTGGTAGACGCACTTTGTTCCTACATGATGTGTTGTATGCTCTGGAGATTCGTCAGAATTTAGTGTCTGTTTTAGTGTTGGTTAAGCTTGGTTTTAATATGAACTTCCATAATAGTGGTGTTGATTGGTATTTGAATACAAATTACTATGATTGTGGTTATTTTCTAGATGGTTTCATTGTATTAAATGTTGATTATAGTAATGTCAATGTTTATTATTTCATTTTCACGTCTCCTAATTCATATGATAATGATGTGAGTGTGCGGCATGCTAGACTTGATCATATTAGCCAACAACATATGAATAGACTAGCCAAAGAGGGCTTGTTGGGCAACATTGAAAAAGTCGATTTGCCTATATGTGAGCATTGCCTAGTAGGGAAAACGACAAGGAAACCATTTGGAAAAGGTAAAAAAGCTGAATTTCCTTTGCAATTAATCTATTTTGATGTCTGTGGTCCGATGAATGTGAGAGGAAGGCATGGGCGGAAAGAAGAAACAGAACCCTATTGGAAATAGTTAGGTCCATGATGGCACATGCTAACTTACCTATCACTTTTTGGGGTGAAGCGTTATTAACTGCTGCCTATATACTTAACCAGGTGCCTTCCAAATCAGTTATTTCTACTCCATATGAGTTATGAATAGGTAGAAAACCGGACTTAAGTTTTCTTAAGCCATGGGGTTGTGCTGCCTATACTCATGAGCCCTCTCACAAGTTTGGGAAATTGGGTCCCAGAGAAAAGAAGAGTATTTTCATAAGATACTCTGAACACTTGAAAGGGTATGTGTTCATAGGTGAGCAGGAAAGTGGAAGTATAACTGAATTTGAATCACGGGATGTCACATTCTTAGAGAATGAATTTCCTAAGAAGAGCGAAATAGGTGAGGATTACTCCATATTTGAAACCTTGGATCTAGATAATGAACTTAGTGGAGTTCGTCCAAGTGGGAGTAACATGAGAAGTGATGAATTTAATTTAACTCACTCTCAATTACAACCACATGATGAGCTAATATCGTCATTATCTAATCCGAGTAGGAGCATGATGGGGAATGATGTACAAAGTGTACAATTTCCCATACAGCGAACAAGTTGCAAAAGTATTTCCCGTTGACGTTTTGACATTGAAGGGGAAACTTTTATGGTTGTTCCACAAGATGAGGATGAGCCAAGAAATGTTAATGAGGTTCTAAATTGCCCTAGTAAAGAAAAATGGATGCATGCAATGGAATAGGAGATGAAGTCAATGAAAACAAACCATGTTTGGGAATTGGTTGATCTTCCCAAAGGGCGCAAAGCCATTGGGAACAAGTGGGTTCTCAAACAAGTGGGTTATCAAAATAAAGCGTAAAGCCGATGGCTCGATAGAAAGACATAAAGCTCGCCTTGTGGCGAAGGGGTATAATCAACAGGAAGGAATTGATTATGAAGAAACATTTTCTCCTGTAGTGAGATTTACCTCGATTCATATTATTCTGGAAATAGTAGCTAGTATAGATCTTAAGTTACATTAAATGGATATAAAGACTGCTTTCCTCAATGGAGAATTAGAGGAAGAAATATATATGGAACAACCTGCTGGTTTCATTATGGAAGGCCAAGAAGAAAAGGTATGTCGACTTTTGAGATCGATATATGGCCTTAAGCAGTCATCAAGACAATGGTATATACGTTTTCATAATACCATAATGGCATATGATTTTACAATGATTGATGAGGATCATTGCGTATATATGGAGTTTGATAATACTGTCAAGAGTTGGTTATCTTCCAACTTTGAGATGAAAGACATGGGTGAGGCTGCATACATTCTTGGAGTTAAGATTTCAAGAGATCATTCGAAGAGGTCATTATCTCTTTCGTAAAAAACATACATAAATAAGGTTCTTGAACGATTTTGTATGCAAAATTGTAAACCCATAGATACTCCTATTGCAAAAAGTGAAGGATTGAGCCATAGACTGTGTCCAAGGACTCCACAAGAGAGGGAACAAATGTAACATGTTCCTTATGCTAGTGCTATTGGGAGCTTGATGTACGCTATGATGTGTACAAGACCTGACATATGTTTTGCAGTTGGAATAGTGAGTAGATACCAATCCAATCCAGGTCAAGCACATTGTAAAACTGTTAAAAGAATAATGAGGTATCTGAAGGGAACTGCTAATTACAAGCTGAATTACCAAGGAAAGGATCTGCGACTTGAAGGCTATTCGGATGCTGATTGGGGAGGAGATTTAGATGAAAGAAAATCTACCTCTGGATTTTCTTTATTACTAAATAATAACACCATATCTTGGAGCAGTAAGAAGCAAACGTGCATAGCCTTGTCCACGATGGAAGCTGAATTCGTGGCATTATCAGCAGTAGTACAAGAAGGTGTTTGGCTTAAGAGATTTTTAGATCATTTAGGTGTTATTGGGTATGCTGCAAATCCATTATTGGTTAACTGTGATAGCCAAGCAGCTATAGTGTACACCAAAGATCCAAAATATCATGGCAATACCAAATATATAGATACCAAGTATAATTTTGTCAAGGATATGGTTGCACGAAAAGATGTGAACTTACAATACACATCTACGCATAGAATGGTAGCAGATCCTATGACAAAGCCAATACCTAGAGATATGTTTTGTGGTCATGTAAAATCTCTAGAACTGCGTAGAGGCTGATGTACTGAATATTGTAATTTCCCTAAAGTGTTCACATTTAATGAATTTGTGTTTTTCATCATTAATGCCTATGAATCTTTGTTTGACGTTTATGCATCTTAATGCTCAGTGCATTATATAAAGTTGAGAAAGTATGTCGAATAAATAAAATATTAGCCCACTCACATGGGTAATTGCCTCTATTTACTATGTGATAAATAGAGATGAGACAGTTTTTAAGCTTATTATCTAGGTGATAATCGAGAGCTCAAGCTTAAAATATATATATATATATATATCACCTTAACTGAGTGTTAAGATGAGGACATGATATTGACTATGTCCGAAAGTAATATAATCCACATATTTTACTTTATCTGTCTATAATGCCAGATGTGAGTTCTGATGAATTCTGTGTATGAGTAGATATATGAACTCAAGTTAGACATTAGATATGTCTGAACTATCATCTGTACGATATTGAAGGTGTAGACATACGCTCCATGGGAAAGGAGTTAATACCGTAATACGTATTTCATACTACGTATGCATGAGACGACCAATAAGAGTGGCAAAAAGTTTTAATCTCAACTTTTATGCCGTGTGAGACTCTTGAGGAAAAGAGTTCCTCAATTTAGTGCTCTCATGACTCTTACTTATTCTCAAGATTTCTATTCAGTGTTTACTATCTTAGGATGTTGCCAATGATCATGAATTGATTACATTTCTAAAAAAGCAAGTTGAATAGAAATTGAGAGTTTCAAGGAAAGAGGAAGATCGAATTTGGAGAATTACATTCTAGTTTTGTATTCACTGGTTGACCAATTGTGATTGTTTATGGGATAATCAATATTGTAAATACAATATATCATTATTTAAAAGAGATCAAGAGAAATATAAATGTGATCGATCGATCTAAAGTACTGCATACTAAATCTACTCGGAATGTGATGCCCATTATGAGCTGCTATATATTCCTAACAGATGTATGGCAACGAGCTCTCAAAGTATGCCAGTCACACGGATTATTCATTAGTATAAATGTTGCAGAGAGGTAAAGAGAATCCTGTTCGGCCCACCATGTGCGAGTGGGAGATGATGGTTTTTTAATTATGATGATGGGCCTAAGTAGGCCCGTCCGCCCATGTTGGGCCTAAAAGCCCGGCCCGCAAGATAAGGGCCCATGGAGGAATGATTGCGATGTGAAAGGCTACGTTGTTTAGATACGAGGGATTATGTCTTTTGGAGAAACGTTTTACATTGAAGAGTTACATCTTTTGGAGAATACGTATTTAAGGGGAGGAAAAAAAAAAGGAACGTACCTTTTAGAAGTACGTACGTTCTCCAGAAAAGAGTTCTCTCTCCCCCTCCAAAAAGACCAACGTAAGAACAATACACTTACGTTCAGAGTTTTCTCCCCCTAATAGCAATAGCACGCTCCTCGGTAGAACGGGATCAGAATTCTTCCTCGAACTTCAACATTGGTGTTTAATCTGTGGACAAAAAAGTACGCTCGATTTCGCGGTGTATCTTTGATCGGTGATACATGTGATTCCTGGGCTTGTCTTCCGCGTTCGTTTTAGGGGTTCGATTGAGTGTCGAATCTGGTTTAGGGAATCCATTATTCCCAACACCGTGATTGATGATGACTAATGCCTCCACTCATCACCTGATTAACGATGCAGACAACGACGGGTATAGTCGAATATTATGTCTTTAGATTTGACATAGAATCTGCAATTCGGAAGTGTTGTGTTGTGTTGAATGTATTATCGATTTCGTGGTTTCTCGATGGCATCCTTTTTCAAGTGTCCAGCTTTGGATTTGGTTGCGGTCCTTTTACTCCACTTGACATTGACAATGTCCCCCCCACTTTGGCCTTCCTTCCTATAGAAACAGAATGAAAAAACTCAACATCAATCTTTGATAAATAAAAAAACCTTCGCATCCATCGATTTTAACATGGACAAGTTGTATCCACTTGTTTCAGGGAGCCTTTCAGTCATTGGTGAGAGCAATTGCTCTATTAGATGCACAGCACAACTATTGTCCAAGTTAACTTTCGCGTGTCGATCACCAACCATCAATCTCATCGTCCTAAGTTACCTTCTCTTATCTGCAATTGTCGGATCAGTGCTTAGAAGTATGACCATTTCACAATTTTTAAACAAGTTACCTGCCGAAACTAAATTCCTACTTATCTCTGCTATCAAAAAGGGAATCCTCCAACTTAATTAACTATTGCAATCAAATGCTTTTTTAGAACAGATTACGTGATTGTACATACTCAAGGCACTTCGACCTTTATAAAAGGATATGGCGAATGGAATTCTGCTATTATGAGTTTTGTCAAAGAATGCACTGCTGATATTTCATCAAAATATTCAGCAGCCGCACCAATTTAAGAGAAATTTTAAGACTTGTTGGTGATGCTTGCTTTCTTGACTGAAGTGAGGCATGGATCCAATCATCTACCTTATTTTTGGCTTCTCACTCCTGCAAAAGGGAGATCAAGGAAATGTTTGTGAAAGCTAGTACGAGCACCTAGAGGGGGGTGAATAGGTGCAAAAACAAATTTCGAAATAAATGTGCAGCACTAATCAATAATGGATTATGAAAAGGAAATTTGTCTCTTGTAAACTAAATGATTTACGGTCAAAGTAAAAAAGCGTAGAGAAGAGAAAATGAACACAGAGATTATAGTGGTTCGGCTTAATCCAAGCCTATGTCCACTCTTCCGCACTGACAGCCCACCAGCTGGATTTCACTATGAACAAAAGAGTTGTTACAGAAAAGCTCTGCCTTGATTCCACAGTGTAGAGACTCTACTACACTTCCTTAAGGTCTCTCAAAGATATAGACTCTCTTTTGTGTACAAGATTTCGCTCAACAGTTTAATTGACTAAGAACAAGGAGCTTCAGACTTTGGAATTCTTCTATCGCGCACACACTCGAACAACGGGAACGTCTTCCTTATATACTCCTTTATGCCATCATACCTGTTGCCACTTACCAAAGGAATTCTTCCAATCTACCCGTTAGACAGAATCAATTAGGAAGATCATTCGAGCTATTTAAGGAACATGACGATAGCCCATCAATCCTGCTCGCCCATACAATCAGGATCTCGGTTTCCATAAGTAGAACTTTCCAAGTATACTTCGCCAATCAACGGATCCAAAATCCCTGAATCAATCTAGATTTGAATAATGGATTCCGACACGCTATATCCAGCCAAGAAATCTTCTCCAGTCGATAAAGTCAAATCCTTAACGAAACATCCAGTTCTGAATAAGCCTTCTTCGACGGTCTAGAAACTGTCAATGAGGATAGACTTTGAGTCTTGAGTCTGGCAGTCCGGAGTCTTGAGTCTAGCAGTCCGGAGGTCTTCAGACTTTGATAGAAGAGTCTGCAAGTCTTCAAACTAAACTGATGGAAACGTTTTGTCAGCTTCAAAACACTCAAGTTTTCTCCAACAATCTCCCCCTTTTTTATGATGACAAAACTTTCCTGCAAATTTAGATAACTTTGACCTGCAAAACATTACTCAAGCAAATATGGATATCTCACAAAGAAAAAATGGCTTACTAATAACACTAGAATCTGCATCCACAGAAAGTAGGTTAGTCTTGTAGATGAACAAAGCCATGAGATATCAATAGTACTTAAGAGAAACAAATGTTCAAACCGTCAAACCCAAATCCAGTCCAAATCCAAATAGCCAAACAACAAAAGTCAAGTCAAAACATCACAAAAGTCAAGAGTTCAAAAGTTCAAAGTTCAAATCAAATCCGCACCACATCTCTCCCCCTTTTTGTCAGCATTAAAAAGGTAGAGATGAAAAGATAATGGAATTAAGTTTGTTTGGGAACACGAACAAGCTGGAAATCTCCCATTAACTGGACAATGCCTTCCAGCTTTTTCAAGTCCTCCTTCAGTTGAGCCACATCTTCACCCTTAGCATTTGCTTGAACTTGAAGAGCAAGGGCTTGGATTTGATCATGCAAAGATATTGAAGAGGTTTGTCCTGCATTTTGCAAGTTCTGTACTTCGTATCCCAGAGCATATATTTGATCCCGCATCTCTAAGAGAACATCAAGAATTCTGCGAAAATCTGCTGAATTATCAGTCTGAGTACTGGCTTCTGCACGATCAGACGGTGTATAGGCAGATGATGGTAAATCAGCATTGTCACGCAGATTGGGTGATGAAACATCATGACCCTCCTCAAGAAATTGAGAGGCATAGATGTCCTCTGGATCTGCTGGAAAGCGGCTTTCTCCTTCACTGGTGACAAGGAATGAGGACGTTCCTCTTTTCTCAGGATCTCCCCCTGTTTCCGTGCCTTTAGGTGGAGAAGAGTGTTCTTCATGCTCTGCTTCCGCTTGATCTCCTCTCTCCTCTTCTTCTTCTTCTTCTTCCTCAATTCTTTCCTCCTCTGCATCTCTCTCCTCTGCTTCTTTCTCCTCTGCTTCCAAATCTTCTCTCTCTCCAGTATTCTGTTCTGTCTCATCCATGTCTTTTTCTTGTCTCTTTGTTGATTCTGGAACAGAATGACTCAAGTTTTTCAATGCCATTGCAGAAATGGTGATATCATCCTCATCTTCTTCATCCTCAATGATGAGAGCTCTTCTTTTCTTGGATGGAGCAACCATGGGCTCCTTCCCTTTTCTTTTTGCAGCCGAAGAGATTTGATGAGTCTTGACAAGGGTTTTCTCCTTGAATTTCTCCAACGCCTTGTTGAGTTCCTTCAGACGCATTTTAGAAACCATTTTCAGTCCCACTACCATTTGATCACACGTTCTAACACAGAGAATCCGGGGAGGCTGAACGTTCAAATGTCTGAATAACTTGGTCACAAGAGTTGCGTACGGAAGTTGACCCTTGTCCTTCACCACTGCCCTGTACATGTGGAACATAATAGTGTGTGGAAGAGAGAATTTTTTACCAGCATTGATGGCATACATCAACTTTGCCTCCGAGTTTGAAACGTCGGTTTTTGAAGTTGATTTTGGTCTGAGACAGTTAATCACAATTTTGTGCAGCAGAATGTTGGTCGCATTCATCCTCAAATAGGAAATCTTTCCTTCTGTCCTTCTATCCTGAACAAGTTCCAACGTTGCACGAACAATAGACACACTGATAGGTTGATATCTTCCTCTTTCAACCCCAATCACATCAACCAATGTATTCATGTCAACCACATAGTCCTGATCTCGAACACTAAAAGAGAATCTATTCGCATCCAAGAAACTGAGATTCGAATAGAAATAAGCAGTAAGTTCAGCATATGCTTCTATAGTTTCAGAACAAAACTGTTCAAGTTGAAGAAGACTGAATTTTTCCCTTGATTGACATTCACAGAGTCAAGAAAATCAAAATCCACACTTCTAGGGTTTATCACCCCACGCTTCAGCAACTTAGAGTACAGTTGCTTGTGGTCATCCAATCGAAACAAGTCTGTCCTTTTACTTCGGATTTTTACTACAACACCCATTCTCGGTTTAAACTGACTGTACATCCTATCATCGTCATTCCCATCAGGCTGACTCAGCCCTCCAACACGTGGATCGCTTGGGATATTTGCCAATGCCTCTTCCGCCGACCCAACAGGGGCAATTCCCAATCGTTCCATTGTGCGTAAAAAATAGGTTTCATTTCGATACCCTTTATCTTTCAAAAATTCGTCAATATAATTCAAAGGAGTACCACCCCTCTTCAGAGCACGGTAAAGCTTATAAGTAAAGCCAGGCTTAAGAGTTCTTACGGGTTCTGCGTCTTCGATGATTTCTTCCTCTTCTTGGTGTGCAACATTCTGAGGTCTAGAAGGAGAAGATGCACGATGCTGAGAATGTTGTGGGCTCTGCCGCTGTCTAGGAGATTCTTCTTCCTCTGTGAGAACAAAGTGCGTAGGCCCCTCACGCATTTGCTGTGGTCCCCTGTTCGCGATCCTTGAAGACTTTCTTTGGGACGACATCTTTCACAGTCTTTGAGAGATTCCAAGCTTGTTTTCCGAGAAAAATGACAACTTTTCAAAGATTAAACAAGTGAAGAAGACAGAAGTGAACGATCTGTGTTCTCTTAGGGTTTTTGTGAGTAAAACGAAGAGGAACAGACAGTATATAAGACAGTCGAAGAGAGGCATACGGAACGTCGTAAAGAAGAAATATAAAGATGCCTTTTAAAAATAACTACCTTTTCAAAAATTAGATAACTGTTATTTTTAAAATTAACTTCTTTTTTGAAAAGGAAGGATTGCAATAATCACAGAAATTGAAAATAGCAACAATCAATTTTGGATAGATGATTGTACCTTTTCGAGATTTGATCGAGAGATAATAAAATAAAATAACTTTAGTCAAAAATCTTGATCGTCTGAGTCCGAGTGTTTTTAGATTTTCAGTCTTGGGTCTGAACTTCCTCAGACTTTAAGATATTGAGTTTGGAACGAATAACTTCAAATTGATTTTTCTCCAAAGGCTTTGTAAATATATCCGCCAGTTGATTCTTTGAGTCAATAAACTGAATCGAAACTTCTCAATTTTGAACATGATCTCTAATGAAGTGATGTCGAATCTCTATATGTTTTGCTCTTGAGTGAAGAATCGGATTCTTGGTGAGATTGATTGCGCTGGTGTTGTCACATTTGATTTCAGTGCATGAATCTTCGATTCCAAAGTCTCTTAATTGTTGTTTTATCCACATAATTTGTGAACAACAACTTCCAAGAGCTACATACTCTGCTTCTGCTGTGGAAAGAGCTACTGTACTTTGCTTCCTTGAAAACCAAGACACTGTCCTACTTCCAAGTAGTTGACAGATGCATGAGGTGCTCTTTCTATCAACTCTGCATCCGGCTAGATCTACGTCTGAGTATCCAAGAAGAGTAAAGTTTCCCCTTTTAGGATACCAGAGACCGAGTTTGAAGTTGAAGCAATGTATTTGATAATACGCTTTGCAGCACTTAGATGAGATTCTTTAGGGTCTGATTGAAATCTGGCACAAATGCAAACACTAAACAAAATGTCAGGTCTAGAAGCAGTAAGATAAAGAAGTGAACCAATGATACTCCTGTATAGCTTCTGGTCAACTTTCTTTCCTCCTTCATCTTTGTCCAGCTTCAAGGAACTTGACATTGGTATATCAGTCTTTTTGCAATTTTCCAGTCCAAACTTTTTGACAAGATCATTAGCATATTTTTCTTGATGAATAAAAGTTCCTTCCTTCAATTGTTTCACTTGAAGTCCAAGAAAGAAGGTTAATTCACCCATCATGCTCATTTCAAATTCATCCTGCATAGACTTAGAGAATTTCTTGCACAGACTTTCATTAGAAGATCCAAAAATAATATCATCAACATATATTTGAACAAGCATAAAACTTTTGCTTTCTCTTTTGATAAACAACGTAGTATCTACTTTACCTTTGACAAAGCCATTTTGAATTAAAAACTTACTTAGTCTGTCATACCAAGCTCGAGGTGCTTGCTTTAAACCATATAGAGCCTTTTTCAGTCTGAATACAGAGTCTAGTTTCCTTGGGTCTTCAAAACCAGGTGGTTGTTCCACATAGACTTCCTCTTGGATAAATCCATTTAGGAAAGCACTTTTGACGTCCATTTGGAATAACCTGAAATTCTTATAACAAGCAAAAGTAAGTAATAATCTAATTGCTTCTAACCTCGCTACTGGCGCGTAAGTCTCATCATAGTCTATCCCTTCTTCTTGCGTATATCCCTTGGCCACGAGTCTTGCTTTGTTTCTTACTACCTTTCCTTTCTTGTTCATCTTGTTCCTGAAAACTCATTTAGCTCCAATGATAGATTTACCTTTCGGTTTAGGAGTCAATTCCCAGACATCATTAATACTGAATTGCCTGAGTTCTTCTTACATAGCTTCAATCCAGCTTTCATCAATTAAAGCTTCTTCTATGCTCTTGGGTTCTATTTCAGAAATAAGAGCCACAGCACTAGACTATTCACGCCTTTTGGATCTTGTGCGAATTCCTTCATTAATATCACCAATAATGAGATATTTGGGATGACTAGACTTATGCTTCCAGTTGCTGATTGATTTGTCAGATTGTTGATCTTTTTCCTCATTTGAATCTTTGACAATCATTTGTTGCTAGTCTTCTAAAGTCTGAGCTGCTTCTCGAGATTTAGACTTTGTAGAGTCTGGAGCAAGTTCAGATTCTTCAAGTTGAGTCTGAATCGATTCATTTTGCATAAAGTCTTGAAATTTGACATTCATTGATTCCTCCACAGATTGAGTCTTTTTGTTGTATACTCTGTAAGCTTTGCTGGTGGTTGAATATCCAAGGAAGATACCTTCGTCTGATTTTTCTTCAAACTTACCAACTCAATCATTTGCATTTTTCAATATAAAACATTTACATCCAAACACGTGAAAATATGAAACAATAGGCTTCTTTCCTTTGAATAACTCGTAGGGAGTTTTCTCCATGATAGGCCTTAGAAAAACTCTATTAATGATATAACATGCTGTAGAAACAGCTTCAACCCAAAAACGTGAAGAGATGTTACTTTCAATTAAAAGAGTTCTAGCCATTTCTTGCAAAGATCTATTCTTCCTTTCCACAACTCCATTCTGCTCTGGAGTATATGGAGAAGAGAACACATGCTGAAAACCAGATTCTTCACAGAGTTTTGTAAAGTCTTGATTTTCAAATTCACCTCCATGGTCTGTCCGTATACTTGAAATAACATACCATTTCTCATTTTGAACCTTTTTAGCAAACTTTTTAAAGTAAGAAAATGTTTCAGACTTACTTACCAGGAAATATACCCAAGTGAATCTTGAATAATCATCCACAATCACTAAACAGTGTTTCTTACCTCCAATGCTCTGAGTTCTGGTTGGTCCAAAGAGATCCATATGCAGAAGCTGCAGTACACGATTAGTGGAAACTTGATTTATTGGTTTAAATGAGTTTCTTACCTATTTTCCCAACACGCATGGTATGCATAGATCAAACTTTTGGTATGACAAATTGGGTAAACCACGAACAAGCTTCTTTGCTAAAATTTTGGCTATTTGCTTCATGTTGATGTGCCCAAGTTTTCTGTGCCATAAGTTTGCTTCTTCTTGAATTGAGATTAGACATTGGGTTTCATCTGGTTTGACATCCAAGAGGTAGATATTTTTATGTCTTCGACCCGTGAAAGACTGAGAGGAGTCTTTACTGGTTCTTGAACAAATTCCTTCTTGAAAATTGATTTTGAAACCGGTGTTGCACAGCTGACTGATACTTAGCAAATTGTAGTTGAGTCCTTCCACTAAGGAAACATTACTGATTGTGAGGCTTCCAATCTTTACGGTTCCGAATCCCACAATTCTTCCTTTGCTGTTTCCTCCAAATGAAACTTTTCCACCATTAACTTGAACGAGCTTTATGAAGCAATTTGAATCTCCTGTCATATGCCTCAAGCATCCACTATCCAAATACCATTTTACCTTTTTCATGATAGTGACCTGCATTTAGAAAAGAGACTCAAGCTTTCTTTGGTACCCATATTTTCTTGGGTCCATTGGTGTTAGTATGATATACGGTCTTTGCCCATACCTTCTTAACAGGTTTCCAAACCATAGGACATTCTTTCTCAAAATGATCTGAGCTATTGCACTTAGAACATCTAAGAGCATTGCGACCTACTGGTTTTACAAAAACTTTTTGGAAATGATTTTTATAAGCATCTCTTGTAGGTCTTCGCTTAATTCTTTCCTTTACTTTAGGAAAATCAATTAGAGGAATGGTTTCCGCAGTCATTCCCAAAACAGATTTATTGAAATAAGGTCTTTGTGTTGAAAGAATTTTCTCAAGTTTCTCAGATCCTCATAGAAAATCTTTTAGAAATATTTGAGATGTCATTTTTCAAGAATGCATTTTCTTTTGAAAGATTGTCTGCATTTTCTTTCAAAGTAGTAACACTTTTGTCTAGGCTTTTGACCTTTTCTTTCCAAACATTTTCCTGTTGCTTTAGAGCAGAATTTTCTCTTTTGAGTTCGAAAATCCTTTTAAGAGAAGTTTTGAGACTAAGACACAATTCATCAATGTATCTAGAGACTTTAGTAGGGATTTTCAAGTCACTTACCTCGATTTCACTGTCTGAATCTGAGTCTGTCTCGGAGTCTGAATCTGAGTCTGATTGTGCCATGAGACAAATGTTGGCATAATCATCATCACTTTCTTCACATTCTGTATCACTCCAAGTTTCTGCTTTGAGTGCCTTTCGGTATTTCTTAGTTTTTCCTTTCTTTTTTCTCAGAATGGGACAGTTGGGTCTGATGTGTCCATTTTTCTTACATTCAAAGCAGACTACATCTCTATTGGTTTCATCATCCTCAACAAACTTAGTCTGTTGCTTTTGAAAGCTTTGTTTCTTTGGATTGAATCTTCTCCCTTTCTGTTTAGCTTTCTTAATCTTCTTATCATGAGAGCAAGCTCTTCATCATCCATATCATCTTCAGAATTTGTGACATCAGAATCATCATTAGATTTTAATGCAATGGATTTCTTACCTTTAGGATCTTCATCTTCATTGATTCGCTCCACTTCATACGACTGAAGAGTCCCAATCAATTCATCGACAGAAAGTGGCATAATTCTTTGTGTCTCCCTTATTGAGGTCTTTATGTGATTCCAATCCTTGGAAAGTCCACGCAGTAGCTTGTTTACTTTCATGGGATCAGAAATTGGTTGACCTTGATTTTCAAGACCATTCACGATTTCTGTAAAACGACTAAACATGTCAGTTATAGATTCTCCTGGTTTCATTTTGAAGGCTTCATATTGACCAAGGAGAATGTTGATTCTGGTCTCCTTCACTCGATCTGTTCCTTCATAGGTGATGTGTAATCTATCCCAGACTTCTTTTGCTGTAACACAAGAAGATATTCTGTTATATTCAGTAGGTGACAAAGCACAATATAAAGAATAAATTGCTTTTGCATCAAGAGCTTGTCTCTTGATTATCTCTTCCTGAGTCATTTCACTAGACTCAACAGCTTCTTTTCCTCTCTCTGAGACAGATGCAACTTTAGGAATGATTCCTTTTTCTACAACGTCCCATTCCAGAGGATCCTTTGATCGTAGGAAGGCTTTCATCTTGTTTTTCCAGATGTTGTAATCCTTTCCATCAAAGTAGGGAGGTCTGGTATTGCTTTGCCCTTCCACCAGCCCTGGAGCCAACATACTAGCCATGGATCTTTAACTCTGAAGTAAAACACTTCAAATAAAGTGAGTACACAGGCTCTGATACCAATTGATATAGCTAGTACAAGCACCTAGAGGGGGGTGAATAGGTGCAAAAACAAATTTCAAAATAAATGTGCAGCACTAATCAATAATGGATTATGAAAAGGAAATTTGTCTCTTGTAAACTAAATGATTTACGGTCAAAGTAAAAAAGCGTAGAGAAGAGAAAATGAACACAGAGATTATAGTGGTTCGGCTTAATCCAAGCCTACGTCCACTCTTCCGCACTGTCAGCCCACCGGTTGGATTTCACTATGAACAAAAGAGTTGTTACAAAAAAGCTCTACCTTGATTCCACAGTGTAGAGACTCTACTACACTTCTTCAAGGTCTCTCAAAGATATAGACTCTCTTTTGTGTACAAGATTTCGCTCAACAGTTTAATTGACTAAGAACAAGGAGCTTCAGACTTTGGAATTCTTCTATCGCGCACACACTCAAACAACTGGAACGTCTTCCTTATATACTCCTTTATGCCATCATACCCGTTGGCACTTACCAAAGGAATTCTTCCAATCTACCCGTTGGACAGAATCAATTAGGAAGATCATTCGAGCTATTAAAGGAACATGACGATAGCCCATCAATCCTGCTCGCCCATACAATCAGGATCTCGGTTTCCATAAGTAGAACTTTCCAAGTATACTTCGCCAATCAACGGATCCAAAATCCCTGAATCAATCTAGATTTGAATAATGGATTCCGACACGCTATATCCAGCCAAGAGATCTTCTCCAATCGATAAAGTCAAATCCTTAATGAAACATCCAGTTCTGAATAAGCCTTCTTCGACGGTCTAGAAACTGTCAATGAGGATAGACTTTGAGTCTTGAGTCTGGCAGTCCGGAGTCTTGAGTCGGCGGTCAGGAGGTCTTCAGACTTTGATAGAAGAGTCTGCAAGTCTTCAGACTAGATTGATGGAAATGTTTTGTCAGCTTCAAAACACTCAAGGAAGTTTTCTCCAACAATGTTGACTCAAAATAATGTGCACAGATCGGCATTGACAAATTACCCCATGCATGTACACATGCATACGCCACTTCTCGTAAATACGATGAGGAGGACTCTAAATGGAGAACAAAATCACCGACAGCTTACAAGAGCAGATAGAAAATGTCTTCCCTTGTTCTTCGTGAGAGAAACCTATTGATGACATCGAACCTCTCAAAAATAGGACTCAGAAATGATGAATATGAAATTGATTTGTATGGTAAAAATGCACTTTGTTTACTTGATTTTCTTCCTTTCTTACATGTTTTTCGTTTTCTATATAACACAGGTAACTCTTATAAGTTTAGCATTGGCTTAGCATTCCCAGATTAGCGATAGCAGTATGATGAAGCGTTTTCACTTCTATTGATCGCCATGAGCATTCCAACTTACATGTTTCATCTACGAAACATGAGGAGGCCGTCGTTCAACAGGTCTAAAACCATCTCAGGTTGAATTTCCCTAGTCTTACCGCAGACGAGTTTATATATTTGAAGCTTTCTTGAATGTGCATTCACTTCTAATTCTTTCATTTGGGCACATCCATGAAGCAAGCAGTTCTCTCAACTACATTGTGTCACACCCCGAACCTCAAGCGCGTTCCCATCCCTTAGTGGTCGATAAAATTGCGACGTCCCAGGATGCATCGCCGACCCATTCATTGTAATGCACATGCGGAAGCAAATTACTAATCCCCTGACATCAACAACATGGGATAGAAAAGCAAGAAACAGATTCACAAACAAAACATGCTTTTATATACACATTGAGTCATATACATAAGTCAACAACCAAAAGCCTACAAAAGACCGGCTCTCAAAAGAAGCCGTCCTATCTGACCTACACCTCAGATCCCCTCAGCTCGGCTCCAGGTCCTCCATCCTACGGTCCTGAAAAGTTAAAGCCCACGATGGGGTCAGTTATAAATCTCAGCGAGTTCACGCTCTAAACCCCGATTAGGAGGGTAATACACCCAGAGGCGTCCTAACCACACAATCACCCAACCATAAAGACTTACCTTGTCTCAGATCCTCCCTGCAGGTTAGCACAATTCATATCACAGATAGCGACAAAAACATGAGCAGCAAAAAAGCTCATCGATTGGAATGCCACCCTCAATTTCAAGCAAGCACAGGGGTGCTGATTAGAGGGCCAAATTGTTATGACACATCCCATACCGTACCACACAAAGTTTGTCCCATAATCCGGAGCATTCAACTCAATTAATCATGCGTTCCTAGTTTTGATCTTAGTTTATAGCACGGCCTACTCGCTGTTCAGTAGTCTTCTGGCATAACCAGGCGTCGTCTCACCCCACTGAGCATGGCTACGTCTTTCCTAGACGACTTTCCCGAAGGAGCATAGGTCCAAAATCTACTACGATCGGCTTCCATTGTCTAGGGGCATCCCATATAAGGGTAACGTCCAGCTTAACAGTCCAGGACGGGTTTTCTTAACCAACACACGACCATTCAATCTCAGCCCAGGACACTATACATTGCACTCAAATACCTCAATTAAAATGGTGAACCTGGCCTATTTTCTTCATATTAGAAATACACGGTAAAATAGTCATACGTGGGTACACGATCAATTCACACCAGAAAAATTGATACTCTTCCTTTTCAAATCCCACTATTGGATATAATATTTAAAACTATTTTCGGTGTCAAAACACAACACCCGGTAATTTCTAAATAATTACCGAAATTTCCAAATTTTGAATTAAATACTCAAAATTGCAATCACCACTCAAGTTGCATAATTTAACACTCAATTGTAGTAACCACTCCATTGCAATCAGCACGAAATTTCGGTCACCGACTATCCCAATATAATTTTCAGAAAATATTAAATAATTAAATAATTCAATTTAAATTCAATAAATAGCAACTTAGGCTGAAAACGCTTAATTAACCTCTCGAACGTGCCAGGAAAATTTCTAAACCTATCTAGATAAATAGTATGACTACTCTAGTTACTAATCTATCCGTTCTAACAACCTAACATACACAAACGAATAATTAAATCACTAATCCATTCTAACTAACCACCTAAACCTTAATTAACCTAGACTAATCATCCATTTAGCATCATTAACTCCATAAGTAGATTTTAGCAAGTAAACTCACCGGTTTAGTGTTCCGATGAGTTCACGGCAACAGCGATGTGAAGGTGGGCGACAAATCTCTTAGCGGCGACACCAAACAAAGCCCGAAAGGTCTTGAAAAAGCCACACGAAGTCTCAGCTGGGCTAAGATTTTTGGCTTTTGCTCCTTAGACCGAGAGGGCTGGAACGAGCGGTTGTCTGGCTGAAACGGCGAGGAAGGACTGGCAGTGGCTATAGTAAGGCCAAGCGGGACTTTCGACGGCTTGGACAACCACGTACAGTGGCTAGCGAAGCTAAACGGTGGCTTAGGACAGTGAGCAGGAGGCGGACGATGAGCTGGGAGGTGGAACGACGGGCGCAGGCGTGCCACTAGCGCATGGGCTCACGGTGGCAGTGATGGGCACGGGCGGCTCCAGGCGGTGGTCGACGGTGAGGGGCGTGTGCTGCTCGGTTCTCTATAATTCTTAGCTCTCAAAATGCTCTAAAATGGAGAAAGGTGGAGCAAGGGAGGAAGAAGGTGGTTGCTAGTCAAGAGGGGCCACCAAAATATCCTAAACACTCAAGAGCATGCCCCTACTAGCTTGGTTGTCTTTCTCAACCATTTGCAATTGCCAAAGCTTCCTCAACAAGCCTCCAAGTGGTCCAAGTGTTGTTTTGCAGGTTAAAAGTTTTCAAATCTGCAGGAAAGTTTTGTCACCATTAAAAAGGGAGAGATTGTTGGAGAAAACTTCCTTATCTGTTTTGAAGCTGACAAAACGTTTCCATCAGTCTAGTCTGAAGACTTACAGACTCTGTCGTCAAAGTCTGAAGACCTCCAGACTCAAGATTTTAAAGTCTACTCTCACCGATAGCTTCTAGACCGACGAAGAAAAGATTTATTCGTTAAAGAAGACTTATCCAGATGCAAGTATATCTTTATGGATTTGGTTCGTACGGTTAAAGAAGATATCATGGCTGGAGATAGCATCTCGTGATTAATTATTCTTATTAAAATCAATTCGAATAATTAGATCTGTTGATTGACAAAGTATACTTGGAAGGTTCTACTTATAGAAACCTAGATCCTGATTGTATATGGGCGAGCAAGATTGGTGGGCTATCTTCACATTCCTTAAATGACTCTAGATCTCCCTTAATTGATTCTATCCAATGGGTAGATTGGAAGAACTCCTTTGGAAGGTGCCAACGGTTATAATGGCATGGAGGAGTATATAAGGAAGACGCTTAAGTTATTTGAGAGTGTGTACGAGAGAAAAATTCCAAAGTCTGAATCTCCTAGTTCTTTGTTGTTTCAATTGCTGAGCTTATATTGTACTTGAAAGAGAGATTAAATACTTGTGAGACCTTGAGGAAGTGTAGTAGAGGTTCTACACTGTGGAATCAAGGACGTGAGACTGTAAAATCTCTTTTGGTTCTTAGTGAAATCCAGCCAGTGGGCTGTCAGTGCGAGAGAGTGGACGTAGGCTTTGTCTAAGCCGAACCACTATAAACCTTGTGTCTCAATTCTCTTTCCGTAAACTCTCTACTTTATTTCGTCATCATATTTGAACTATTTATAGTCTATTACATTTTCAGTCTGTTATTCTTGAAAGACGAATTAAGTTGCTGAGTTTTGCAAAAACTTTTTAAACACCTATTCACCCCCTTCTAGGTGTTCTTACTAGCCCTATCAATTGGTATCAGAGCCTGCGTACTCATTTAATTGAAGTGTTTACTTCTAAGTTAAAGATCTATGGCTAGTATGTTGGCTCCAGGTTTGGTTGAAGGCCAAAGCAACACCAGACCACCTTACTTCAATGGAAATGAATACAACATATGGAAAAACAAGATGAAAGCATTCCTAAGATCAAAAGATCCTCTAGAATGGGATGTGGTAGAAAAAATAAGTCATTCCTAAAGCTACATCAGTTTCAGAAAGAGGAAAAGAAGTTGCAAATGCTAGCGAGATGACTCAAGAAGAAATAACCAAGAGACAAGCTATTGATGCTAAAGCAATTTACTGTTTATATTGTGCGTTATCTCCTACTGAATATAACCGAATATCTTGTTGTGAAACAGCTAAAAAAGTCTGGGATAGGCTGCACATTACCTATGAAGCAACTGATTGAGTGAAAGAAACAATGATTAATATTCTACTCGGACAGTATGAAGCATTCAAGATGAAACCAGCAGAATCTATCACTGATATGTTTAGTCATTTTATAGAAATTGTAAATGGACTAGAGTATCAGAGACAGCCAATCTCAAAACCAATGAAGGTCAACAAATTGCTATGTGGACTATCCAAAGGCTGGAATCACGTAAAAACTTCAATAAGGGAAACACAAAGGATCATGCCACTTTCTGTAGACGAATTGTTTGGGACACTTCAGTCCTATGAAGTGGAGCAAATCAACGAGGAAGAAGATCCTAAAGGTAAGAAGTCAATTTTTTTAAAATCTAATGATGATTCTGATGTTACAGATTATGAAGATGATATGGATGATGAAGAGTTAGCTCTTATGATAAAGAGGTTAAGGAAACTTAACAAAAAGGGAAGAAGATTCAATTGGAAGAAACAAAACACTCAAAGGTTTCAAAACAAATCAAATGAGGATGATGAAACCAATAAAGATGTGATCTGTTTTGAATGCAAAAAAAAGAGACACATTAGACCCAACTGTCCTCTATTGAAGAAAAAGAAAGGAAAAACTGAAAAATATAGGAAGGCACTCAAAGCAGAGACATTGAGTGACACTGAATGTGAAGAAAGTGATGAACATTATGCCAATATTTGTTTAATGGAAAACGCAGAATCAGACTCAGACTCTAAGATAGATACAGACACGAGACTCAAATAGCAAAGTCGAGGTAAGCAATTTAAAAATTCCTACTAAAGTCTCTAAATACATTGATGAGCTTTGTCTTAGTCTCAAAACCTCTCTTAAGAGGATTTTCGAACTAAAAAGGGAGAATTCTATACTGAAGCGACAGGAAAACTCTTGTAAAGAAAAGTTTGAAAATTTAGACAAAAGTTTTGTTGTTTTGAAAGAAAATGCAGACTCTCTTTCAAAAAAAAATACATTTTTGAAAAATGACATCTCAAATATCTCAAAAAGATTTTCAATAGGATCTGAAAAGTTGGAAAAGATTCTTTTAGTACAAAGACCTTATTTCAACAAGTCGGGATTGGGAATGACTTCAAAAACTATTTTTCTAATTGATTTTCCAAAAGTGAAGGAACGAATCAAACAAAGACCCACAAAAAAATTTTATAGAAATCTTTTTCAAAAAGTCTTTGTAAAACCTGTTGGCCGAAATACTCTCAAATGTTCAAAGTGCAACAACTCAAAACACTTTGAAAAATAATGTCCTATGGTTTGGAGACCTATTAAGAAGGAATGGGTAAAGACTGCATATTTTACTAACTCCTCTGGACCCAAGAAAATATGGGTACCAAAGAAAGCTTGAGTTTCTTTTTTAATTGCAGGTCACTATCAAGAAAAAGGTAAAATGGTATTTGGATAGTAGTTGTTCAAGACATATGACTGGAGATTCAAGTTGTTTTATAAAACTTGTCCAAATGAGTGGTGGAAAAATCTCTTTTGGTGGAAATAGCAATGGAAGAATTGTTGGGTGTGGAACTGTACAAATTGGAAGTCTCACAATCAATAATGTCTCCTTGGTAGAAGGACTAAATTACAATCTACTCAGCATTAGCCAACTGTGTGACACTAGATTCAAAATCAAATTCCAAGAAGGTGTATACTCGGAACTAGTAAAGATCTCTCTCAATCTTTTACTGGACGAAGACATGGGAATATCGATCTTCTGGATATAAAACCATAAAGGTCTCAATGTCTCATATCAATTCAAGATGAAGAAAATCTTTGGCATCGAAAGCTTGGCCATGTCAACATGAAACAAATTGCCAAGATCTCTTCCAAGAACCTTGTTCATGGGCTGCCCAACTTGAAGTTTAAAAAATCTGACTTATGCACACCATGTGTGTTGGGAAAACAGGTTAGAAGTTCTTTTAAACCAATAAATCAGGTTTCTACTAATCGTGTTTTGTAGCTTTTGCATATGGATCTTTTTGGACCAACTAGAACTAAAAGCATTGGTGGAAAGAAATATTGCCTAGTTATCGTGGATGATTATTCTCGATTTACATGGGTTCACTTTCTGGCAAGTAAGTCTAAAACTTTCTCTCACTTTTCTAAGTTTGCCAAGAAAGTTCAGAATGAGAAAGGATATGCTATTTCAAGCATTCAGACAGACTATAGAGGTGAGTTTAAAAATCAAGACTTTACAAAATTCTGTGATGAATCTGGTTTTCAGTATGTTTTCTCCTCTCTATACACTCCAGAACAAAATGGAGTTGTGGAAAGAAAGAATAGATCTTTGCAAGAAATGGCAAGAACTCTTTTAATAAAAAGTAATATTTCTTCTCATTTTTGGGCTGAAGCAGTTTCAACAGCTTGTTATATTATTAACAGAGTATTCTTAATGCCTATTTTGGAAAAAAAAAAAACTCCCTATGAGTTATTCAAAGGAAAGAAGCCATTTGTTTCTTACTTTCATGTGTTTGGTTGCAAATGTTTTGTTTTGAAAAATGCAAATGATCAAACTGGTAAGTTTGAAGAAAAATCAGACAAATGAATTTTTCTTGGCTACTTAACCTCAAGTAAAGCTTACAGAGTATTCAACAAGAAGACTCAGTCCGTTGAAGAATCTATGAATGTCAAATTTCAAGAATCTTTGCAAAATCAACTGATTCAGACTCAACCTGAAAAATCTGAACCTGCTCCAGACTTTACAAAGTCTACCTCCCCTGAAGTAGCTTAGACCTCTGAAAATCAACAACCGGCAGAATTTGAAAAATCAGCTGAAGAAGAAGATCAGCAATCTGTCAGACCAACTAGTAACTGGAAGCACAAGTCTAGTCATCCCAAAGAACTCATCATCGGTGATATTGATGAAGGGATTCACACCAGATCCAAAAGGCAAGAAGAGTCTAGTGTAGTGGCACTTATTTCTGAAATAGAACCCAAAAGCATAGAAGAAGCTTTAGCTGACGAAAGCTGGATTGAAGCAATGCAAGAAGAACTCAGACAGTTCAGCAGTAACGATGTATGGGAATTAACTCCTAAACCGAAAGGTAAATCCATTATCGGAGCTAAATGGGTTTGCAGGAACAAGATGGACGAGAAAGGAAAAGTGGTCAAGAACAAAGCAAGACTTGTGGCCAAAGGATATACGCAAAAAGAAGGGATAGACTATGATGAAACATATGCACCAGTAGTCAGGTTAGAAGTAATTAGATTACTACTTGCTTTTGCTTGTTATAAAAGTTTCGGGTTATTCCAAATGGACGTCAAGAGTGCATTCCTAAATGGATTTATCCAATAAGAAGTCTATGTGAAACAACCTCCCGGATTTGAAGACCCAAATAAACCAGACTTAGTGTTCAGACTGAAAAAGGCTCTATATGGATTAAAACAAGCACCTCGAGCTTGGTATGATAGGTTAAGTAAATTTCTAATCCAAAATGGTTTTGTCAAAGGAAAAGTAGATACTACTTTGTTTATTAAAAATGAAGGTAAAAACTTTCTACTTATTCAAATCTATGTTGATAATATTATATTTGGATCATCTAACGAAAACCTGTATAATAAGTTTTTCAAGTCTATGCAGGATGAATTTGAGATGAGCATGATGGGTGAATTATCTTTCTTTCTCGGATTACAAGTGAAACAATCGAAAGAAGGAATTTTCATTCACCAAGAAAAATATGCAAAAGAACTTGTTAAAAAGTTCGAAGTGGAGAATTGCAAAAAGACTAAGATACCAATGTCAAGTTCTTCAATTTGGACAAAGATGAAGGAGGAAAGAAAGTAGACCAGAAACTTTACAGAGTATTATTGGTTCACTTATTTATCTTACTGCTTCTAGACCTGACATTTTGTTTAGCGTTTGTATTTGTGCTAGATTTCAATATGATCCTAAAGAATCTCATCTAAGCACCACAAAACGTATCATCAAATATGTTGCAACTACCTCAAAGTTAGGTCTGTGGTATCCCAAAGAATGAGACTTTACTCTCCTTGGATATTCAGACGCAGATCTAGCAGGTTGCAGAGTTGATAGAAAGAGTACTTCTGGTACTTGTCAATTGCTAGGAAACAGGACAGTATCATGGTTCTCAAGGAAGCAAAGTACAGTAACTCTTTCAACAGCAGAAGCAGAATACATGGCTCTTGGAAGTTGATGTTCTCAAATTCTATGGATAAAACAACAACTGAGAGACTTTGAAATCGAAGATTCATGCACGAAGATCAAATGTGATAACACCAGCGCAATTAATCTCATAAAGAATCCAATTCTTCATTCTAGAACAAAGCACATAGAAATTCGATATCATTTTATTAGAGATAATGTTCAAAATGGAGAAGTTATGATTCATTTCATTGATTCAAAGAATCAACTGGCGGATATATTTACAAAGCCACTGGAGAAAAGCCTATTTGAGTCTATTCGCACCAGACTGAACATCACATCCTTTATCCATTAAAGTATGAAGGTGCTCAAACTCAGAGGTAAAGTTTGAAAGTGTTCAGACTCAAAAGACCAAGAGTTGCGACTGTAAGTTATTTCGATACTAGTACTTTAAATTTCTTCATTAAAAACTTAAAAAGGTACGGTTACTTATTAATCGCTAATTGATTGGAATTATCTTTCCAAGTTGTTTGAATTTATTCATTCTCAAAAAGGGCAGTTTTTCAAAAAGGTAGTTATTCTTTTTCAAAAAGGCATTTCTAAATTTTCCTTTGAGACGATTCGTTTACTTCGCTTCACTCGCTTTATATACTATTGAAATCCGTTTTCTTCAATTTCACTCTCAAACCCTAAATTACTAAACTTCCACTTGCTCTCACTTTTACTGTTGTTTAATCCAAAAAGATTTCACCTTTTCGAGCAAGTCTGTGAATTTCTTCCTAAAACGATAATGTCTTCAAGAAAGTCTTCGAGAATTGCAAGCAGGAGACCACGACACATGCCTGAGGGTCCTACGCATTTCGATTTGACCAAGGAAGAAGATTCTTCTCCACCACAATGACCAAGTCAGCAACAACCTTCTCAGCAACATCAGTCTCCTCCACCGACTCAACCAGAAGAAGAAATTTTGGTGGATGTTGAACCTTTAAGAACACTAACTCCTAAGGTTGCTTTCAAACTTTATTATTGTTTGAAAAGCGAAGGAACTGCTATGTCTTTGATTGATGAATTCCTGAGAGAGAGAGGCTATAGGAATGAAACTTTATTTCTGCGAGATATGGAAAAGATGGGTATTGCAGAAAAGACATCGGCTGAAAAAAGCCTTTGCTAATTTTCCTAGTGACCCGCAAGTTGGTATTGCTAATCAACCAATAGGACAGGATGACGATGACCGTATGTTTACCCACTTTCAACCTAGAACAAGAGTTGCTGCAAATGTTGCTTGGAATAGTTCGAGTTTATTCAGATTGATGAATCACAAGAGGGTTTACTTCAATCTAATGAAGAGAGGGGTTATGAACCCTAGCAGTGTTGGCTTTGATTTTCTAGATTCGGTGAAAGTAAATCTACGAGAGAAGCTTGCTCTTTTGCAATTAGAGCATTTTTGTTCTAAATCTACTGCTGCTTATCCAGAACTCACAGCATACTTTTATTCGAACTTATCCTTCTTGAATGCAAATAGTTTCTCTTTCACGGTAAGGGATAAGGAGTTTTTGGTGGATATGGATACTTTGGCTGACCTAATTAGGGTGGAAAGAGCGTGTTTCCAACCAATTAGTATATCCATTGCTCAAGCTACTCTGTCATTGGTGAAAGACAGGGATGCCGAAGGAAAAATATCCTACTCTAAGATGAATGCCTCCAACATCTTGCTGCACAAAATCGTGATCAACTGCATCCGTCCAAAGTCAACATCAAAGACTAATGTATCTCAGGCTGAAGCAAAATTGATGTATGCCATCAATATTGGCTACAAATTCTCTTTACCTCACACCATCATGTTTCATATGTACAGGACAGTGGTGAAAGATAAGGGACAACTCCCGTATTCCACTCTTATCACATGCCTTTTTAGACATTTTAATATTCACATCCCTGCACCATTATGTTTGACAAACATTTCTCCTATGGTGATTGGATTTAAAATGGTCACAAAGATGCGATTGAAAGAACTTAACAGGGTGTTAGAGCGCATGAAGGAGAAGTCTCCCGTCAAAGCAATACAAGACTCTGCTGCAAAGAGAAAAGGAAATGAGCCCATGGATGCTCCGGTAAAGAGAAAGAGAACACTCATCTTGCAGGATGAAGAGGATGAGGATGAAATGACTCTTTCAGCTTTGAGAAACTTGAAGAGTTTTGTCAGCCTGCGAGAGACAAGAGAAGGGCCTGAAGAAGGAGAAAAAGGAGAGAAGAGATTTAAAAGGAAGATGAAGAATAGAGAAGGACAGAGGAAGAAGGAAGAGAAGAGGAAGAAGAAGATAGAGAATAAGAGAGAGACTAGGGTCAAGAAGACTCCGTTGAGCCAACCTTGGCTGTCTCCTTGTCCAGTGAACCTGATATGGCTGGAACTACTGATGTTCATCATTCTGAGGCTGAAGTTGAACAAGAAGAAATCTTTCCTACTCCACCCGAAGGCAACAAAACAAGGGGAGCTGTTGGACAACAAGGTATTTCTTCACCTTCCCTTGCTAGTGATGTAAGTCGTTCTGCAGTAGACCCAGAGGATGTGTATACCTCTCATTATCCAGAAGCATTCACTCATAGCCATGGTGGACAATCTGCTGAGGTTCCATCCATTCTCAAAGCTCCTGGAATTCACTCTGCTAGACCGAGTGCTACCACAAAACATACAACAGACTTTTCGAGACTACTAGAGATTCTCTTGGATGTAAGAAAACAGCACTATGCTATGGGGTATGAGATACAGGATCTCAAGAACACTTTCTTGGCCACTTCGGTATCTTTGCACGAGCAGCTCAACACCCTAAAGACTCAAGTGCAAGATCATGTGAAAGGTGAAGATTTCCAGCAACTGAAGGAGACCATTGGGAAGCTTAAGAAGATAGTAAACTCCATGGAAGAATTCCAGCTTGTTCACCTTCCCAAACAGCCTTGATTCTCTCTATTTTCAAACAACTCTTTTATTTATTCTCCACTTTTTGCTGTTGACAAAAAGAGGGAGAAGATGCAGATTTGATTTGACTTTTGTTTTTGGTGTGGATTTTTTGGATTGACTCTTGACTTATCTTTTGTTTGGTTGTGTTTTGGACTATTTGATTTGATCTTTTAATGCTTGTAGCAACTTAAGCCATGTTCATGATTATGGTAAGGATAGTTGTTTTGACTAACATGTTTCTGTGGTTGTAGAATCGTTGCTATCTATATCCTAATCTACTTATCTTTTTTTTTTAGATATCTTGTTTTGCTTAAGTGTTGTTTTACGGGTTAAAAGTTTTCAAATCTGCAGGAAAGTTTTATCACCATCAAAAAGGGGGAGATTGTTGGAGAAAACTTCATTATCTGTTTTGAAGCTGACAAAACGTTTCCATCAGTCTAGTCTGAAGACTTGCAGACTCTATCGTCAAAGTCTGAAGACCTCCAGACTCAAGATTTTAAAGTCTACTCTCACTTATAGCTTCTAGACCAACGAAGAAAAGATTTATCCGTTAAAGAAGACTTATCCAGATGCAAATATATCTTTATGGATTTGGTTCGTACAGTTAAAGAAGATCTCATGGCTGGAGATAGCATCTCGTGATTAATTATTCTTATTAAAATCAATTCGGATAATTAGATCTGTTAATTGGCAAAGTATATTTGAAAGGTTCTACTTATGGAAACCTAAATCCTGATTGTATGGGCGAGCAAGATTGGTGGGCTATCTTCACAATCCATAAATGACTCAAGATCTCCCTTAATTGATTCTATCCAACGGGTAGATTGGAAAAACTCGTTTAGAAGGTGCCAACGGTTATAATGGCATGGAGAAGTATATAAGGAAGACGCTTAAGTTATTCGAGAGTGTGTCCGAGAGAAAAATTCCAAAGTTTGAATCTCCTAGTTCTTTGATTTTTCAATCGCTGAGCTTATATTATACTCGAAAGAGAGATTAAATACTTGTAAGACCTTGAGGAAGTGTAGTAGAGGTTCTACACTGTGGAATCAAGGATGTGAGACTGTAAAATCTCTTTTGGTTCTTAGTGAAATCCAGCTAATCGGCTGTCAGTGCGGAAGAGTGGACGTAGGCTTGGTTTAAGCCGAACCACTATAAACCTTGTGTCTCAATTCTCTTTCCCTAAACTCTCTACTTTATTTCGTCGTCATATTTGAACTGTTTATAGTCTGTTACATTTTCAGTCTGTTATTCTTGAAAAACGAATTGAGTTGCTGAGTTTTGCAAAAACTTTTTAAACACCTATTCACCCCCTCTAGGTGTTCTTACTAGCCCTATCAAAAAGAACTATAGGCGCGCCGATGAAAATCTTGACTCATTCAATTAAAAATAGAACCTGAAAATCAGGATGTCATAACTCTTCCCCTCTTACAAAAATTTCATCCTCAAAATTAAAATCATTACAATCTATAAACAAAAAGGTGGGGTTATAGTCGCCTCATCGAATCTTCACTTTCCTAAGTTGCTCCTTTTTTGCCGTGGTGTTGCCAGACCACTTTGACCAACAAGATCGTCTTGGTGCGCAGAACCTGTTTCTTCCGATCTATAATCTGAACCAGTCTTTCCATGTACGACACCTTGTTGTCCACGTCTAACTCTTTAAAATTTAGCACGTGGGTCCGATCAGGCTCATACTTCCTCAACATCGACACGTGAAAGACATCATGCACTTGCGCCAACCTTGGCGGTAATGCAAGACGATACGCTAAAGTCCTTATCCTTTCCAGAATCTCAAAAGGACCTACGTACCTCGGACTCAGCTTTCCTTTCTTGCCAAAGCGTGAAGTACCCCTCATTAGTGACACCTTCAGAAAGACGTGCTCACCAACTTGGAATTCCAAAGGTCTCCGACGCTTATCTGCGTAGCTTTTCTGGCGGCTCTGAATGGTCTTTAATCTATCTTTGATGACGGCAACTGCATCCACTGATTGCTGAACTAACTTTAGGCCTGTGATCTTTCGTTCTCCCACCTCATCCCAACAAACTAGTGTTCTACACGTTTTGTCATACAATGATTCAAAAGGAGCCATCTGAATTCTCTACTGGTAGCTGTTGTTGTAGGCAAACTCGACAAGATGAAGCTGTTCCTCCCAACTTCCCTTGAAATCCAACACGCAAGCTCGCAGTATGTCTTCGAGAGTTTGAATCGTCCTCTTAGATTGGCCATCTGTCTGTGGATGATAGGCCATACTATACTGCAGCTTTGTTCCTAAGGCGATCTGCAAACTTTTCCAAAAGGCGACTGTAAATCTTGGGTCTCTGTCTGATGTAATCATCATCAGCACTCCATGCAGACGAACAATCTGATGCACGTACAACTCTACGTGCCTGTCTAAATCAAGGTCCTTTTGTACAGCGATGGAGTGAATCAACTTCGTCGGTCTGTCAATCAATACCCAAATGGAATCATTACACTTCTGACTCCTTGGTAAGCCTATCACAAAGTCTATTGTGATGTGTTCCCGTTTCCACTCGGGAATCTCAAGAGGTTGCAGAAGTCCTCCCGGCTTACAATGTTGTGCCTTCATTTGTTGACACGACAAACACTTGGCGACATACTTGGCGATGTCCGCCTTCATACCAAACCACCAATAGTGTTGACGCAGATTCTGATATATTTTAGTACTGCCTAGATGAATGCTGTAACTGCTACGATGAGCTTCTGATAAGATCTCTTCTTTATGCTCTGCATCATCAGGTACACACAATCGTCCACGAAACCTCAGTGTTCCGTCATCAGAAATATGAAAATCAGCCTTTCTCTTTTCGGTATCCTCTTGCAGGATTTTCTAAATATCTGGGTTTGTCGGCTGAAACGTCTTAATTCTGATTTGCACTTCCGGCTCAATTCTGAGGGTGGCCATAAGATTCGAAAGGTGACCTACCTCAAACTTGAAAATCGAATCTCGAGGTCTCTCGAGTAAAATCCATTTCTTAACGATTATTTGCGCAACTGAAGACTTCTATCTCAGTGCATCAACGACTTTATTCGCCTTTCCAGGGTGATACAAAATATCACAACCATAGTCCTTCAAGAGTTCCATCCAACGACGCTATTTCATATTCAACTCCTTTTAAGAGAACAGGTACTTGAGACTTTGATGGTCAGTGAAAATCTGGAATCTTTCTCTACACAAATAACATCTCCAAATCTTTAGAGGGAAAATAATCGCGATGAGTTCTAAGTCATGCGTCGAGTAGTTCAGTTCGTGAGGTCTCAACTGACGGGACGCATATGCAACAACCTTACCATGTTGCATAAGCACGCAACCCAATCCTCTAAACGACGCATCATTATAGATCTTGTATCCTCTAGGACCAGATGGTATTGTTAACACTAGTGCGGTAGTCAGATTCTACTTAAGCTCTTGGAAACTACACTCACACTTGTCTGTCCACACAAACTTCTCTTCTTTCTTCAACAGTTAAGTCAACGGCGAAGCTAAAGCTGAAAACCACGAACCGTTTGTAATACCCTGCTAGACCCAAGAAGTTTCTGATCTCTGTTACGATAGTCTGTCTTGGCCAATTGATAACTGCTTCAATCTTGGTTAGGTCCACGGAGATTCCTTCACCTAAAATCACATGACTTAGGAAAGCAACACGAGTCAACCAAAACTCGCACTTGCTAAATTTAACGTACAGTTCATGATTCCTTAATGTCTGAAGTACTAATCTCAATTGCCTTTCATGCTCCTCTGGACTTCTCGAGTACACCAGGATATCGTCAATGAATAACAAACTAATCCGGATACTCTTTAAAAACTCGATTCATCATATCCATGAAAGCAGTTGGGGCGTTTGTCAAATCAAACGGCATAACAGTGAACTCATAATGGCCGTATCGGGTACGAAACGCTAACTTCGGTATGTCTTCCTTCCTAATCCTCAGCCGATGATATCCCGTCCTCAAGTTGATCTTAGAGTATATCGACACTCCTTGCAACTGGTCAAACAAGTCGTCGATCCTCGACAGCGGGTACTTACTCTTGATCGTCACTTGATTGAGTTGACCATAGTCGATACATAGGCGCAGCGAACCATCTTTCTTCTTCACGAACAGAAGTGGTGCTCCCCAAGGTGATGCACTGGGACGTATGAATCCCTTATCTAACAATTCCTACATCTACACCTTCAATTCCTTCAACTTAGATAACGCCATTCAGTAAGGAGCCTTAGAGATTGGCTCTATCTCGGGGGCTAGCTCAATTATAAATTCTATCGCCCTCTTTGGCGGCAGACCTGGCAATTCTTTCGGGAACACATCTAGAAATTTTTGCACTACAGCACTATCTTCAATCTTCAGCTCCTCAACTGTCATATCCACTATAGTCGCCAAGTAACCTTGGCAACCCCCGTCTAACAAACGAGTTGCCTCAAGCGACGAGATTAAGGTAATCGAGGGTCCTCCTTGACTCCTAATAAATTCGAAACTTTCACCCACTAACGGGTTAAACTGAATTGTTTTACGATAGCAGTCCATCTTAACTAGTTGCTTGGTGAGCCAGTCCATGCCAATTATCACATCAAAATCATACATTACTAGGACTATCACCAATCACTAACTTGCAACAAGGACAATCCATTGTAGCTAACACCTTATCCTTTAATATTGTAGATATACTAACCACTGACTCCAACAACTTAGAATCAATCCTATCAGCTTAATGAATTGCTCAGCTATAAACGAATGAGTTGTACCATGGTCAAATAAAGCATAAGCGGCGTGGTTGTTCAGCGAAACAGTACCTATAATCATATTAAACGAGTCCTCAGCCTATCCTTTAGTGATAGCGTACATTCTTCCTTAAGCTGGAGGCCTGATGGGTCCACGTTATTGTGCGATCTGCAGCACAAATCCTCAGTTCTGACCTATCGATGGCAATGGCAACTGTGGTCCCATCTGTCTCTTGGGACAATTCCTAGCCATGTGACCCTGCTGGCCACACTCGAAACAAGCACCCGTCCTAGAAGGGCACAGGGCTGATCCATGCCATCCTTCGCAAAAACGACACACACCATTTTGTCTTTGCATTACTTTCCTATCCCACCCTCCCTATTGGGCGGAACAGGATACCTTCCTCCGGTCATCGGTCTCTTCCCAAACCGAATCTCATCCCTATTTGAACCAAAACACGACCCAAATGCGGTGGCTTGTTCGCTTTAATCTCTCTCTATCAATTGGGCCTATTCATACAAGTCGTTGTAGTCCTTCAAATTGAATGGCACCAGCAGACTCCTCAACTCCTGTCTGAGCCCATCTCTGAATCTTCTAGCTCGATCAATCGGATCTTCGACCAATCTAGGGGTGTACTGCGACAACTTAGCGAACTTTGCTTCGTACTGATCCACAGTCATTGTACCTTGGCAGAGGCATTGAAATTCTGCCATCTTCAGTTCTCTGGCACTGTTCGAAAAGTACTTGCTGTTGAAGACTTCGACAAAGGCATTCCACTCCGAGACCATCAAAAACACTATCCTCTAGTGGCTTTCCACCAAATGCTTGCAATCCCTTGCAATTGATATACTGCAAGGACGACCTTCTCCTCCTCAGTGCACCTCAGCAATGCGAAAGCCTTGTATAAGTCTTGGATCTAGAGGGTTGCGGCCTCGGGATCTCCTACGTGGGTGAACTTCGGCGTGTTCAACTTCAAAAACTATTCAATGAGCTTATGCATAGGCCTCTCTCTCTCTCTCCACAACTACGTTCCCAGGTGGAACTTCGGCAGGTGCGGCAACAGGTGCGGCAACAGCTACGGCAGGAGCATCAGCGGTGGCATTGGCAACAGTAGTGGCGGCTGCGGTAGCGGCAGTTGTAGCGGTGACTGAAGTAGTGGCGGCGGCAACTTGATTCTAGGCCTGCTACCCTACCACATTTCCACGTGTCTCTAGTGCCTGCATGATCTCAGCGAACCTTGGATCATCAGGGGCTACTACCCAAGCACCAACAAGAGGCGATGCTACTCCATTAGCGCTAGCTTGAATTGGCGCTCTACCATGACCACCTCAGGTACCGACCCTTGTCAGCATCCTACTCCAAGTTGCAAGTCCAATGGTTCTCTTTCTAGGGGTAACGTCCAGCTTAACAACCCGAGACGAGTTCTCTTAATCAACACACGACCATTCAATCTCGGCCCAGGACACCATGCATTGCACTCAAATACCTCAATAAAATGGTGAACCTGGCCTATTTTCTTGGTATTAGAAATACACGGAAAAATAGTCGTGTGTGGGTACACGGTCAATTCACACCAGAAAAATTGATACGCTTCCTTTTCAAATCCCACTATTGGATATAGTATTTAAAACCATTTTCAGTGTTAAAACCCGATACCCGGTAATTTCTAAATAATTACCGAAATTTCCAAATTTTGAATTAAATACTCAAAATTGCAATCACCACTCAATTTGCACAATTTAAAACTCAATTGCAGAAATTAACCACACCATTGCAATCAACACGAAATTCCGATCTCCGCGTATCTCGATATAATTTTCGAAAAATATTAGATAATTAAATAATTACCAAAATTAATTAAATAATTCAATTTAAATTCAATAAATAGCAACTTAGGTCGGAAACGCTTAATTAACCTCCCGAACGGGCCGAGAAAATTTCCGAACCTATCTAGATAAATAGTACGATTACTCTAGTTCCTAATCTATCCGTTCTAACCACCTAACATGCACAAACAGATAATGAAATCACTAATCTATTCTAACTAACCACCTAAACCTTAATTAACCTAAACTAATTATCCCTAAAGCATCATTAACTCCCTAAGCAGAGTTTAGCAAGTAAACTCATCAGTTTAGCGTTCCAATGAGTTCACGACGACGGCGACGCGAAGGCGAGCAACAAACCTCCTAGCAGCGACACCAAACAAGGCCCAGAAGGGCTCGGAAAAGCCACACAAAGTCTCAGTTGGACTCAAATGTGATATCCCAAATTTTCAATTCTGTTTTCTTCTGAATGAATTGGGCATTTCATTGACGTGTCTATGGGGCTATTCTCAGAACTGATCATTCTTGAGATAACTAGACTATCTGGGGAAATTATTAAGAATTTTAAGGCAATAGACTTGAGAATTCGACCAGGAATCGACTTCTCGACCGTGTCCATCTTTAGAGGCCATTACAACGCAGTTAAAAATCGATTTGAAATCAAAGATAGATTGAATCAACAGTGATGTGTGGCTAATCGTGGGTGACACCACTAAATTAGAAAATTCATGTCGATCGGCATTAGACTGATTTTCTTATTGTTGTCCGTATTTGGATCCTCGGGATTTTCACGACAATCGAGAGTCGCCAATGAGTCGAGTGGGTTCATAGTGGCTCGAAGAAAATCGACCACGAGTCAATTGCACTTAAAAATATCTGAAAGTTATCCGGTAGCCTAGGTCATGCTAAAAACGCGTTGAATAGAAATTAACCGTCAATTCGAGTCCGATTTCAGAAATTAAAGTTTTTGTCATGTCACAATAAATTCTAGGAATGTCGACTCAGTCTCAGAAGATTTTTCTGACACCTGACTCTTTTAGGGAAAAAGTCGTTGCCGGGTTGTTTTAGTGCAGAAATTTCCAAATATGGTTTTCGATTTCGAAATTGAGATGCGTGATGGATGCATAGATGAAGAAAAATAACAATTAATACATTGAGGCATCGATTGATTTTTTGAGAGCCGATTGAGAATGAATTGAGGGAGAATGGATGTGCAATTGAAGCCTTTTTGCTAGGAAATTCATATGCCCCATGAGCAATGACTTTTGGACCAACTCAACACTCTAGAAGGGGGCAATTTGGACTGAAATTGTGCTGGTGGAAGACAGCTGTGATTTTGGATCAAGATGAGGGAACCAAGGGGATATTTGTTGTGGAAACTTTAGGCCAAGGGGCCCTCACTCATCTCTCTCTTTCCCCTCACTCACCTGCCGTCCAAACTCCTTTCATTTTTCCAACCGTGCGAGACCAGCGAGCAAAGCAAAACCAACGAAGCTTCAAGCCAAGTCTTCTTTCCTCTGCTTCGTCTACCGCACGAAGCCAGCATCGAAGGAGCCGCGCCAGCACATCCGGTCAACTTCAGCCATTCGTGGACTCTGTGCCGCGTGTATCTCCATTCCAGCGACCACCGAAATTTCGGTCGAGCACCCAGCAACTTCAGTGACGCCAACAACTGCTCCTTGTCTCTGCCAATTTTCGGTCCATTTCACTGGTCAAAGCCCAGCTAAAATCCATTGAAGATTGACCGAGGAATTCCCTCCACCGAGCGAAGCCTGCCACAAAGCAAATTAAAGACTCTTCCACGCATCCACGAGCAGTCCACGATTTCCCTGCAGCTCCACCAAGAAGCCAATCCATCGAAGTTTCCTTGCTGCCACGTTTTGAGTCCACCAAAGCCAGCAGTTGACCGCCCGTCGCTCGCACGAAGCAACCCCACGCCCTCCACTCAGCCATCGAAGACCCAAACTTCTTGGATGTGCGCCTCTCCGTCCGAGTTTCCTCCAGCGAAGCGGCCCAACCCAACAGCATTTGGTACAACGGTCTTCAAGTTGTCGGCCCATCTTCATCAACAATTCGGGCCTTTTTGCTGCAGCCCAAGTGAAGTTTAGTTTATTTCAGCCCAAGAGACAGCAGCCCATCTTGAAGCCGGTGGGTTCTATTTTAGTCAAGCCCGGCCCAAGACTTCAGCCCATCAGTTTTCGGCCCAAATTCAAGAACAAATCTCAGTTGGGCTGAGATTGGTTGGGCCCAAGTCTAAGGCCCGGTCCAAGCCCGCCGATGTCATCGAAAGCCCGATTTCGACTGCCATCGCGTCGCCATTGCGGTGATTCGGTCTCCGCTTTTGCCAAGTGAGTTTTACTCACTAATGCTTTCTTAGTTTGCTAATTATACTTAGGGTTGGTTAGATTTAATTAAATGTAATTAGGTGGTTAGATTAGTTTAGATCAATTAAATTAGAGACTTAATGATGCATGTTAGGTGGTTAGAAATAGACATTAGCAAGTAGGCATGCCATATTATTTATTGAACGAGTCTCGGTAATTTTCCGAGCTCGTCTCGGCCTCCAATTAGGCATTATGGGCCTAAATTAGATTTTTAATAATAATTTATTTAATTTTTGAAATTAATTATTTATTTATTTATTTTTCCGGAAATTCAACCGGGATGGCCGGTGATCGACATTTCGTGCTGATTGTCATGGTGCAGTTCGTTTATTTAATTGAGCTTCAATTTATATGGAATTGATTTAAATTGTGAATTTTAGGATATGTTCTTAAATGGTTGTTTTTAATTATGTGATTGGGAAATGATTGGGTACCGATGGTCAGTATCAACGGTGGAGTGGTGAATCAATGTGGCATCTAAAAGAACACGTGGACTCGGTGATTTGATGCATCACTTTGGTGAACTAGTACCTTAGAGAATGCACGTGGCCCCAGGCATCGTAAAAAGGGCACATGAGCTCAGTGAATTGATGCATCACTTTGGCGAACTAGTGCCTTAGAGAATGCACGTGGGCCCAGGGAATTAAGTGAGGCATCTTGGGAGAAACACGTGGGCTCGGTGATTTGATGCATCACTTTGGTGAACTAGTGCCTTAGAGAATGCACGTGTGCTCGGTGACTAATAGACATCGTAGGGAATATATGTTTTGGATGACATGTAATCGACAGGTTCGATTTGTTATGAGTAGTTAGGTGCCTATTATGAATTGTACTGATTTGCAGGTGGAATTTGAGGCCAAGGTAAGTCCTCTGACCTGTGCGTGTTTAGGCAGCCCATAGTGTATTGGCTTACTAATCGGGTCTTAGGAGGTAGAACTCGCTGAGACGTGGTCTCATTAGTTATTGAATAACCATTTCAGGACCCTGAGGAGAAGCCGAGGAGGAGGAACCTGAGAAGGAGGAAACTGATGTGAAACCTGAGGAGGAGAAAGATTTTTGAAGAAGAAGATGATCCAGAGAGGGATCTTGAGTACAACCCGGATGTGGATTGAGATCCCATCCCTTTTGTGAACCCTGTCTTAATGTAGATAGGTGTGAAACTTGTTTGCTGTAAATAGTATTGTAAATATACTATGAGTTGCGCTGTTAATAAAAGTGTGGTTGTGAATTTTAATATGAAAAATATGGCCTGCTTTTCTATCCCATTGTTTTATTATATAGGGATTCATAACTGCTTCCGCACGCGTAATAAAAAGAAAGGGTCAGCGATACTTAGTCCTGGGATATCGCACTTTAAAATCGACCAAGTTAAGGGATGGGTGCGTGCCTGAGGATTGGGGCGTGACATCAAATCTTCGGCTTCTACTCCTTGGACCAAGAGGGCTAGAACGGGTAGTTGGCTGGCTAAAACGGTGAGGAAGGATCGGTGGTGGATGCAGCAAGGCCAAGCGGGACTTCCGACAACTTGGACAGCCACGTACAGTGGCTGGCGAAGCTGGACGGTGGCTCGGGATAGCGATCAGGAGGCGAACGACGAGCGGGGAGGCGGAACGACGGGCGCGGGCGTGCGGGCTCACCATGGCAGCGACGGGCGTGGGCGGCTCCAGGCGGTGGTCGATGGTGAGGGGGGTGTCCTGCTCGGTTCTCTACAATTCTTAGCTCTCAAAATTCTCTAAAATGGAGAAAGGCAAAGCAAGGGAGGAAGAATGTGGCTGCTGGTCATGGGAGGGGGGCACCAAAATATCCTAAACGCTCAAGAGCATGCCCCCACCAGCTTGGATGTCTTCCTCGGCCATTTGCAGCTACCAAAGCTGTGACATCCTGAAATTAAAATTCTGTTTGAAATTAAATAAATCGGGCCTTTCATCGATGCGCCTATAGTGTTATTCTCTAAGCTGATCACTCATAAGATAACTAGACTATCTGGAAAAGTCAATAAGGGATTTTAATGCAATAGACTTGAGAATTCGACCAGGTTTCGACTACTCGACCATGCTCATCTGCAGAGATCATTACGGCACAGTTAAAAATTTATTAGAGATCAGAGATAGGTCGATTCAATAGAGACGTGTGGCTAAACATGGGTGATCCCATCAAATTGCAAAATTCTCGTCAACTAGTACTAGACTGATTTTTATATCGTTTTGGCACCCTGTGTTCGTATTTAAAACCTCGAGATTTTCACGACCACCAAGAGTCACCAATGTGTCGAAGAGGTACAGTGTGGCTCGAAGAAGATCGACCATGGATCATTTAAGCCAAAAATTTCTAAAAGCTACCCGGTAGGCTAGGTCACGCTAAAATCGTGTCAGACTGAAATTAACTGCGAATTTGAATCCGATTTTAGAAATTGAAAGTTCTGCTATGTCACGAGTCATTTTAGGAACGTCAACTCATCCTCCGAAGATTTTTCTGCAAACCAAGATTTTCAACGAAAAGTCAAAATAGGGCCGTTTTTGTCCAGAAAATTCAATGGACCGTTTTTTATCACGTTTTTGGGATGCAAGTCGGTTCTATTGGCGAGAAAAAAATGTCAATTTGATCGAGGACTCGATGGTGGAAATTATGAGGACCGAATGCATCAATTCAAGAGAGATTTGGTCCAAATGGAAGGGAAAAGGCTTCAAATTCGCAGGTCCCATGGTCCCCGACCTTTTGGATCTCATTGGACTTGTTCTAGGGAGAATTTGATGTACAAAATTGGCTGAGGAGGTCTGCCAATGGAGGTGGGACCTTGTCAAGGGGACAAGAAGATAGGAAGAAGCCAAGAGGGACCGTCCACTTGTTGCAGCTGTCTTCTTCTTCCTCTGCCCTTTGCATTCTCCATTTCATCCACTTTTGGATCTCTAGAAGTGCATAAGAAATTGAGCCAAGCCCCCTCCTTCACCGTCGACCATCGTCGAGCCATCGGAGCCTTGCCGCGTCACCATCGCGCCCCCACGCGGGCCAACACCATCCGTCGCTCACCCTGATCGTTTCATGCCCAGCAACCGTCCCCCGAGCCTCCTCCATGGCCGTCGAAGCTCAGCCGGAGCCCATCGTCGCCGCTTGATCACCGTTTGGCCACTGTTCGCCCCTGCCTAGCCACTGTTGCCTCCGCCGATCCTTGCTCGCCCAACCAGCCGTCCAAGCCACCCTTCGATCCCCCATCCAGAACTGAAACTCAGCAAGGGTTTTAGACCTTCGAGGCCCATTCCCAAGCCTTTCCCGGCCCCGCTTGGTACCCCCGCTTTGGAGTTTATGGCCCGCCTTTGCGTCCCCGTCGAAGTGAACTTACCGGCTCGCAAATCTAGTGAGTTTAGTCACTAATCTCCGATGAGGGAGTTAATTATGCTTAAGGGTTGATTAGTTTAAATTAAGCATGGATTAGGTGGTTAGTTAGAATAGATTAGCAATTTAGTTCATCGTTATTGCATGTTAGGTTGTTAAAGTAATATAATTAGAGACTAGATAAGCTGTAGTATTTATCTAGTTAGGTTTAGAATTTTTCCGGGCCCGTTTCGGTATTTAATTAGGCTTTTCCGGCCTAAGTTGCATTTATTGGTATTTATTAATTAATTCTTGCTAATTATTTAATTAATTATTATTTTCCGAAAATTATACCGGGATAGCCGGTTATTGGAATTTTGTGCTGAGTTCAATGGTGTGATTGGTTTATTTAATTGAGTGCTGGTTTGTGCAATTTGAGTGTGAATTGTAATTTTGGAGTATTTATCCTAAAATGTAATAATGTCAGTATTTAATTAGAAAATCAGTGGGCGTCGGTTTACAATGCCAAAAAAATGTTTTTATTGACTATATAATTAGTGGGATTTTATGAAGTAAAGATAGTATATTTTTTTCTAACGCCGACCGTGTATTCACACACGATTATTTTTATCGGGTATGATAAAAGTGGTGAATTGGTTGATTGAGTAGAATGGTATACTATATCAGCCTAAGGGCTTTGATATATTGGCTTAGAGTGAGCAATATACCCTAAGTATCACACAGCTTTGGTGAGCATTAGCCGTATACTATATCAGCCTAAAGGTTTTGATATATCATCTTAGAGTGAGTAGTATACACTGTTATCAGCTTTTGATGAGCTATATTTTCTATCTTCAACTTAGGGTGAGCAGTCCTTGATATGATCGGACTTTATAGATAGTATTGAATGAGTTGACCGAGAGATTGTCTTGATGGCATGGAATTGACTTGGTCGATTGATCGATGACTTGATTTGATTTGATGCTTTGATGTGTTGAAGTGGTTTGTTGAATTTATAAATTATACTGACTTGCGGGAAGGAACGGAAGCTAAGGTAAGTCCTTTGACTTGTGCTTAAGCAGCCCTTGGGGCGTATTTTCTTCCTAGTCGGGACTTAAGGGGTGAACTTGCTGAGACATCGTCTCACCCCGTTATGGGATAACATTTTCAGGTCCTTAGATGGCAGCTCCTCCCGAGCATTTTGGCCAACCAAAGAAGGTCACCGAGTAGAGGTGTTATATTCCACTTCATGGGAACCCGAGAGGATGGGTCTATGAACTCATGAGGTCCGTGGTCTGGGTTGATGCGGGTCTACCCCATAAGGTACCCCCACCAATACAAATCATGGTATCATCATGAGCAGAATGGTCAGAATGAGTACAAATCATGCACCGAGGCGGAGAAGGTAGTCCTTGCAACCTACTAGCTGCAAGGAATTGCGAGTACTTGGTAGAGAGCCACCCAATGAATAGTATTCCCTGAAGGTGTAGTCCCAGAGTGGAATGCCTTTATAGAAGTCTTCAACAACAAGTACTTCTCTGACAGTGCCCCAGAACTGAAGATGGTTGAATTCCAGCGCCTTTGCCAAGGTGCGATGACTAAGGATCAGAATGAAGCGAGATTCGCCGAGTTATCACAGTACGCCCCCGAACTGGTTAAGAATCCAGTGAACCGAGCTAGAAGGTTTAGAGATGGGCTCAGATCGGAAGCGAGAAGCCCGCTAGTGCCATTGAATCTAAAGAACTACAATGATCTTTATGAACGAGCCCAGTTGATAGAGAGAGATCAGAATGAATGAGCCACCGCATCTGGATCGCAGTTTGGATGTAACT
Organism: Eucalyptus cloeziana; assembly: GCA_014182715.1. Taxonomy (NCBI): domain Eukaryota; kingdom Viridiplantae; phylum Streptophyta; class Magnoliopsida; order Myrtales; family Myrtaceae; genus Eucalyptus; species Eucalyptus cloeziana. The sequence goes on along the minus strand of CM024635.1, from coordinate 26,951,338 downwards.
GAGATGGGAATCGGTATGGGAAGAAGCTCATGACTGGAGGAAGATTCTACGTCCCACCCAACAGGAAGGGTGGAATTGGCAAGTCAGGGCCAAGTCAGAACGGTGTGTGTCGCTTTTGTGGAAGGTGACATGGTTCGACCCCGTTCCCCCGAAGGATGGGCGCTTGTTTCAAATGTGGCTAGGAGGGTCACATGGCCAAATATTGTCCCAGAAGACCAAGGGGACAATCGCAGTTACCGCCACCGCCACCAATGGGTCAGATTAGAGGATTCGTGCCGCAGAACACACCGTAGGGTGGAAAAATCAGACCCCCATCTCAAGGGACAGTGTACGCCATCACAAGAGGTCAGGCAGAGGACGCACCTAATGTGATTACATGTATGGTTTCATTGAACGATCATGCTGCTTATGCTTTGTTTGACCCTGAAGCAACTCATTCTTTTATTGCTGAGCAATATGTTAAGCCAATAGGATTAAGTCCTGTGTTACTGGAGTCAGTGGTTAGCATATCTACACCGTTGAAGGATAAGGTGATAGCTACATTATGTTGTACTGGTTGCAAGTTAGTGATTGGTGAGCGAGAGGGGAAAATAGACTTATCAGTTCTAGCCATGTATGACTTCTATTTGATAATTGGCATGGACGGCTCACAAAGCAACGAGCTAAGATGGACTGCTATTGTAAAGTGATTCATTTTGACCTATTAGAGGGTGAGAGTTTCGAATTTGTTGGAAGTCAAGGAGGACCCTTGATTACCTTGATCTCGTCGCTTGAGGCAACCCGTTTGTTAAACGGGGGTTGTCATGGTTACTTGGCAACTGTCGTGGATACGACAGTCAGGAGCTAAAGATAAATATCTCGGTGGTACAAGAATTTCCAAATATATTCCCGAAGGAATTGACAGGCCTACCACCAGAGAGAGAGAGAGAGATAGAATTCGTGATTGAATTAGTGTCCAAGACAGAGCCAATCTCTTAAGGCTCCTTACCGAATGTCGTTATCTGAGTTAAAGGAACTGAAAGTGCAGATACAGAAATTGTTGGATAAGGGATTCATACGTCCCAGTGCATCACCTTGGGGAGCACCATTTCCGTTCGTGAAGAAGAAAGATGGTTCGTTGCACTTAGGCATCGACTATCATCAACTCAATCAGGTGACAATCAAGAATAAGTATCGACACCCGAGGATCGACGACTTGTTTGATCAGTTACAAGGAGCGTCGATATTTTCAAAACTCGACTTGAGGACGGGATATCATTAGCTGAGGATCAAAAAGGAGGACATTCCAAAGTCAGCGTTTCGTACTCGATACGGCCATTATAAGTTCACTGTAATGCCGTTCGGTTTGACGAACGCCCCAGCTGCTTTCATGGATCTGATGAATCGAGTGTTTGAAGAATACTTGGATCAGTTTGTGATCGTGTTCATCGATGATATTCTAGTGTATTCGAGGAGTGATGAAGAGCATGAGAGTCATCTGAGAATGGTACTGCAAACTCTGAGGATACATCAGTTGTACACTAAGTTTAGCAAGTGCGAGTTTTGGTTGACTCGTGTTGCTTTCCTAGGTCAGGTGATTTCAGGTGAAGGAATCTTCGTGGACCCAACCAAGATTGAAGCGGTGATTAACTGGCCAAGACCGACTACAGTGACAGAGATCATAAGTTTTCTGGGTTTAGCAGGCTACTACAGATGGTTTGTGGAAGGATTTTCAGCTTTGGCGTCGTCGTTGACTCAACTATTGAAGAAGGAAGAGAATTTTGTGTGGACAGATAAGTGCGAGCGTAGTTTCCAAGAGCATAAGCAGAAGCTGACTACCGCACTGATGCTGACCATACCTTCTGGTCCTGGAGGATACGAGAACTATAGTGATGTGTCGTTCAAAGGTTTGGGCTGCGTGCTGATGCAACATGGTAGGGTGGTTGCATACGCCGCCCGTCAGTTGAAACTTCATGAGCTGAATTACCTGACGCATGATTTAGAACTCGCAGCGATTATTTTCGCTCTGAAGATTTGGAAACATTATTTGTGTGGAGAAAGATTCCAGATCTTCACTGACCATCAAATTCTCAAATATCTATTCTCTCATAAAGAGTTGAATATGAGACAGCGTCGCTGGAAGGAACTTCTGAAGGACTATGATTGTGATATTTTGTATTACCCTGGAAAGGCGAATAAGGTCGACGACGCTTTAAGGCGGAAGTCTTCAGTCGCACATATGCTGGTTAAGGAGTGGAATTTACTCTAGAGAGCTCGAGATTTGGCTTTCAAATTTGTGATAGGCCACTTTTCGAATCTTATGGCCACCCTCAAAATTGAGACGGATGTTCAGATCAGGATCAAATTACTTCAATCGATAGACCTAGATGTTCAGAAGATTCTACAAGAGGACACCGATAAGAGAAAGACTGATTTTCAGATTTCTGAGGATGGAACACTGAGGTTCCGAGGACGATTGTGTGATATTTTCTTTGACTTTTGCTTTTCCCCTCCTTCTCTTCTTTGAGCGTCTCTCTCTTCCTTCCAACCTGCACACGCCGACTTCCCCCCTTCCGCGGCTTCTCTTTCATTTTCCTCCTTCACACGACAGCAAAGCCACCAACCTCTGCCCTCCACCAAACCCAGCCGTTTCCCCCTCCATTTTGCTGCTCCTCTCCTTCGTCCACATCTCCCTCAGTTGTTGGTCTTCATCTCCACCGCCCCACACGTCCGCAGCATCTCCAGTGAAGTCAGCCAATTTCCACCGAAGTTGATTGAAGCAACTCCATCTTCCTACCCCATCTTCAACCAATTGTGCTAGCTCCATCTGCACGCGGCTCCTCCCATTGAGTCAACCACCCAACGAAATTTCCCCCCTAATGTTGACTCCATAGGTTCCACTTCCATCTTTATGCTGCTCATCCCACCAAAATAGCTCTCTCTTTCATCTGTTTCCCCTCTTATCGCCAGCAAATTTAACGAGCGCAGCAGCCCACGAAGTCAGCAGCCACAAGCCCAGTGGTCCTCCTTGCCCAGCTCAGTTCCGCCGTCCGTTCAGCTCGCTGTTCAGCCACCGGTCCAACCAAACTCAGCCCCGATCAGCAGTTTACTCAAATCGGGACCGAGCCCAACAATTTGGCTATGGGCTTGCAAGTTTTTTCAACCCGGTCCAAGGCTCCATTGGCGCCGCCGAAAGTTCGAGTTTCGGCCGCCGTCGCGGTAAACCGATGTTTACGTTAAACCGGTGAGTTTATGCACTAAACTCTACTTAGGATGTTAATGACGTTTAAGGGGTGTTTAGTTTAAGTTAATTAGGGACTGGGTGGTTAGTTAGATTAGATTAGTGATTTAATTAGTTAATTATACATCTTTGGTGGTTATAACGACTTAGTTAGGGATTAAATAAGGTGCATTATTTATCTAGATAAGTTAGGAAATTTTCTAGGCCCATTTCAATATTTAATTAGCATTTGTGGCCTAAGTTAGCATTTTTGGCATTTAAATTGATTATTTATTTTATTTTGGTAATTATTTAATTATTAAATATATTCCAAAAATTAGACTGGGCTAGCCGATGACCGGAATTTCGTGCTGATTGTAGTGGTGCTATTAATTTCTGCAATTGAGTATTCAATTGTGCAAATTCAGTGCTGATTGGAATTTTGGTCATTTATTCCAAAATTTGTGAATTTCGATATTTATTCAGAAATCCTGTGTGACAGCCTGATTTTTCAAGTTCTGATTTCAATCGGATAGGTTGGGCCATTCATCGATGCGCCTATAGCGCTTTTGTCTGAGATGGCCACTCATGAAATAACTAGACTATCTAGGGAAGTCATAAAGAGATTTTAATGCAATAGACTTGAAAATTCAACCAAGGACTGCAGAGATCATTTCTGCACAGTAAGATCTTAGAAATCAGAGATAGGTCGGTTCGATTGAGATATGTGGTTAAACGTGGGTGATCCCACTAAATTGAAAAATTCTTGTCGACCGACACTAGACTGATTTTTCTATCGTTTTGGTACCCGGTGTCCGTATTTGAAACCTCGAGATTTTTACAGCAATCGAGAGTCACCAATGCGTCGAAGGGGTTTATTGTGGCTCAAAGAAAATCGACCACGGGTCATTTGCTCTAAAAAGTTCTGAAAGCTACCCGTAGCCTAGGTCACGCTAAAAACACGCAGGAGTGAAATTAACCGCGAATTTGAAACCGATTTTAGAAATTGAAGGTTCTGCCATGTCACAATAAATTCTAGGAACGTCGACTCGATCTCAGAAGATTTTTCTGTAACCTGAGACTTTTTGGGAAAAAGTCGTTCTAGGGCCGTTTTTGTCCAAAAAAAGCCAGGAACCGTTTTTAATCGTGCATTTAGGAAGCAAGTGGGTTGTATCAATGAGGAGAAATATTGATTTGATCAAGGACTCGACAACAGGATTTATTGAGGCCGAATTAGATTGAATCAAGCAAGAACAAATATCCATTTGATGCCAAAACCCATCAAATTCGTAACTCCCCCACCACCATAACTTATGGACCATCTAAGTAGGCTTCTAGAAGGAATTAGTGCTGAAAATTGTTGTGCAAGCCAACCAAACTTGGTGGACAAGTTCAAGGGGACAACTTGGTGGAAAAGTTGGCTATGGTGGCGCCCCTCTTGCCCTCTCTTCCTCTCCAAGCTAGCCGGCTATCACCATTCCCCACCACCTTGTTTTTCGACTAGCAGCAAGCCAGAGAAGGAGCAGCAGCTACCGGAGCCGCACGACACCACCACCTCCGCCATTCATGCCACCTCTCCCCGCTCGTTGCCCCCGCGAGTTTGCCCAACCCCGTGCACGTTCCAACCCTGTTCCGCCGTTCTAGTAGCTTCCTCAGCCCGTGCGTGTATCAATAATTATTATCTAACCCCCACGTGTGTCGGTAATTATTATCTAACCCCGGTGTGTGTTGGTAGTTATTAGTCATTCTCGGCGTGTGTTGGTAGTTATCAATCGTTCTCGGCATGTGTCGGTAATTATTATTCTTCCCCGGCGTGTGTCGATAATAATTATTCTTCCCTGGCGTGTGTCAGTAATTATTTTTCTTTCCTGGCGTGTGTCAATAGTTATCATTCTTCCCCAGCGTGTGTCGGATAAAATTGCTCGTGTAGGTAGTAATAGTTAATTAATTGGAATGCATGTTGAGTTGAATTGATGGACCGGCGTGTGTCGGTAATTCTTGCTTTGATATGTATCGGTAGCTCTTGCTTGTGTGAGTAGTGATTTAATTGTGATTCTTGCTCGTATGTGTAATGATTGGTTTGGACGTTCCAAATTGGTGTGTGAATTTGCTAAATACACATGATTGTGATATGAACTATGCTGACCTATAGGAAGGAACTGGGGCCAAGGTAAGCCTCTGTGATTGTATGATGGTGTGATTAAGACGTCTTAGGCGTATTACCCTCCTAATCGGAGTTTAAAAGGTGGGGTTGCTGAGACATTGTCTCACTGATTATTGTATAACCATTTTCAAGTCCTTAGAAGGTGGTCGTGGAGGACCAAAGCCCCGGAGTCTGTGGAGGTGGAGTCCAAAGGATCGGCGTTTGTGTTCGACTAGTATGTCGTAGGGCAATTCCTTTTGAGAGTTGGTCTCTTGAAGTCTTGTGTTGGTAGACTTTTGTATATGACTCAATTGGTCTTTATCAGCATGTTTTGTTTGGAAATCTGATGTCCTACTTTTCTATCCTGAGATGGTTACTGTGAGGGGATTTGTTATTCGCTTCCGCATGTGCAATAAAATGAAAGGGTCGGCGACTCGTCCTGGAAAGTCGCAAAATTTTATCGACCACCAAGGGATGGGCACGCGCTCAAGGATCAGGGTGTGACATCCCCGTTTAAGTAGTATTAGAGCGGGTTTGTGTTTGGAGTGATAAGGTGCGATGGGATTTGGGATAGTTAGTAGGAAAAGCCACTATTATTTTGCTAGTGCATGTGATTGATAGTTGATTGGTAGCTTGTTGTAATGCCATTTGGTCTGACAAACGCTCCAGCTGCTGTCATGGATTTGATGAACTGAGTATTTAAGGAATATCTAGATCAGTTCATGATCATGTTCATCAATGATATCCTGATGTATTCGAGGAGTGCTGAGGAGCATGAGAGTCATCTGAGGATGGTACTTTAGACCCTAAGGACTCATGGATTAGACACTAAGTTCAGTAAGTACGAGTTTTGGTGGACTCGTGTATCGTTCATAAGTCACGAGATCTTAGGCAAAGAAATCTCCGTGGACTCGACCAAGATCAAAGCAGTTATCAGTTGGCCGAGACCGACGTCAGTGTCAAAGATTAGAAGCCTTTTGGGTTTAGCTAAATACTACAGAAGATTTGTAAAAGGATTTTCAGTATTAGCATCACCGTTGACTCAACTCCTGAAGATAGAAGAAAAAAATTCAAGATTCGGTTTTCAAATTTGAGATGGGTTACCTTCCCAATCTTATAACCACCCTCAAAATTGAGCCGGATGCTCAGATTTGAATCAAGACACTTTAGTTGATAGACCCAAACATTCAGAGAATCCTACAAGAGGATACCAATAAGAGAAAGGTTGATTTTCAGATTTCTAAAGACAGAACACTAAAGTTCCGTGGATGATTGGGTGTACTTGACGATGTAACACTTAGGAGGAGATTTTGTCAGAAGCTCATCGTAGCAGTTACAACATTTATCATGGTAATACGAAGGTGTATCGGAATTTGTGTCAACACTATTAGTGGTCCAATATGAGGATGGACATCACCAATCATGTCGCTAAGTGTCAGACGTGTCCGCAAGTGAAAGGCACATCTTTGTTAGCTGAGAGGACTTTTGCAACCTCTCGAGATTCCCGAGTAGGAAAAGGGAACATGTCACGATGGACCTGGTGACGAGCTTGTCAAGGAACCAGGTAATGATTCCAATTGGGATAGTGGTCGATAGACTAATGAAGCCGACTCACTTCAATGCAGTACGAAAAGATCTCAATTTGAATAGGCATACAGAAGTGTATGTGCGACAGATAGTTCGTCTGCATAGAGTGCCGGTAGCAACTATATCAGATCTAGACCCAAGGATTCCCAATTTCGGCGAAACAGTCATATAGTTCCTTTTGAAGCAGGACAGAGCAGAGTGTACAGAACTTCAGTTTGTTGAGATGAGGTCAGAGAAAGAAAGATCACAGGCCCAGAGTCGGTTTAGCAATCAGTGATGGCAGTCGCCGTGATCAAAAACAGATTAAAGACCGCTCAGAGCCGCTAGAAATGTGGTATAGTTGAGCTTCGAAGGCCCTTAGAGTTCCAAATTAGTAATTACATCTTTTCGAAGGTGTCACCAATGAGGGATACCTTGCGCTTTGGCAAGGAGGGAAAACTGAAACTGAGGTACGTGGGTCCCTTTGAGATTCTAAAAAGAATCGGGATCCTAACGTATCGTCTTGCGTTGCCACTGAGGTAGGCACAAGTGCATGATGTCTTTCATGTGTCAAGGTTGAGGACGTATGAGCCTGACCTGACTCACGTGCTAAATCTTGAAGAATTAGACGTGGACGACAAAATGTCGTACGTGGAAAGCCCAATTTAGATTGTGGTTCAAAATAGATTTTGTGTACCGAGATGGTCCCCTTGGTCAAAGTGGTCTGATGACACCACGGACTCGAAGAAGCAACCGAGGAAAGTAAAACCCGATGAGATGACTATACCCCCACCTTTTTGTTTAAGGATTGGTAAAGGTTTGAATTTCGAGGACGAAATTTTTATAAGAGGGGAAGAGTTGTGTCATCCTGATTTTTCAGGTTCTAATTTCAATTGGATAGGTTGGGCTTTTCATCGACGTGCCTATAGTGCTTTTCTATGAGATGGCCACTCATGAGATAACTAGACTATCTGGGGAAATCATTAAGAGATTTTAATGCAATAAACTTGAGAATTCAACCAGGAATCGGCTACTCGACCATGCTCATCTGCAAAGATCATTTCGGCACAGTAAGATCGATTAAAAATCAGAGATAGGTCGATTCGATTGAGATATGTGGTTAAACGTGAGTGATCCCACTAAATTGAAAAATTCTCGTTGACCGACACTGCATTGATTTTTCTATCGTTTTGGTATCCTGTGTCCGTATTTGAAACCTCAAGATTTTCACGACAATTGAGAGTCGCCAATGTGTCGAAGGGGTTCATTGTGGCTCGAAGAAAATTGACCACGGGTCATTTGTTCTAAAATATTCTGAAAGTTACTCGATAGCCTAGGTCACACTAAAAACGCGCAGGAGTGGAATTAACCGCGAATTTGAATCCGATTTCAGAAATTGAAGGTTCTGTCATGTCACAATAAATTCTAGGAATGTCGACTCAGTCTCAAAAGATTTTTCTGTAACCCGAGACTTTTTGGGAAAAAGTCATTCTAAGGCTGTTTTTGTCTAGAAAAAGCTAGGGACCGATTTTAATTGTGCATTTGGGAAGCAAGTGGGTTGTATTAGTGAGGAGAAATATTGATTTGATCAAGGACTCGACAACGGGATTTATTGAAGCCGAATTAGATTGAATCAAGCAAGAACAAATATCCATTTGATGCCAAAACCCATCAAATTCGTAACTCCCCCACCACCATGACTTATGGACCATCTAAGTAGGCTTCTAGAAGGAATTATTGCTGAAAATTGCTGTGCAAGCCAACCAAACTTGGTGGACAAGTTCAAGGGGATAACTTGGTGGAAAAATTGGCCATGGTGGCGCCCCTCTTGCCCTCTCTTCCTCTCCAAGCTAGCCGGCTATCACCATTCCCCTCCACCCTGTTTTTCGACCAGCAGCAAGCCAGAGAAGGAGCAGCAGCTACCAGAGCCGCACGACGCCACTGCCTCCGCCATTCACGCCACCGCTCGCCGCTTGTTGCCCCTGCGAGTTTGCCCAGCCTTGTGCACTTTCCAACCCTGTTCCACCGTTCCAATAGCTTCCTCAACCTGTGCCGGAGTTGTTTGGCCCACCTTCGACCTCCGTGAGTCCCCGTCAAGGCCCAGTTTGGTCCTTTCTAGCCTTTCCCAAGCCTTGCCACCCCCAACCAACTTGTTTCCTCCCTTTTGGAGCAACAAACAGAGGGTTTGGTTGTGGGTTTTCCAGCAGCTTCAAAGCCCATTTTGAGGTGGTTCCGAGCCTCGAAACCTAGGCCCACTTTGGAGAGTATCGTCCCCCGTCACGTTCCCGTCGATTTGAACCGAGCGGCTCGCCGAATAAGTGAGTTTGCTCACTAAACCCTACTTAGTATGTTAATTATGCTTAAGAGTTGTTTAGATTATCCTTAAAGTGGATTAGTGTAACTTAATTAGTGAGATTTGAACAATTGATGATGGATTAGTCGAATCCAGTGAAGTTCCTGCAGTTTTGGTTTCTGAACCCTTGCCGTTTGCCATTTTTTGTAGATCAAAATGGGTTACGAATTTGAGGTTGATGTATTCTTGAGAAATGTTTTAAACATCCTCAGCTACAACATATATTTTTCTCAAGATTTTTAGGGACTTAAAAGAAGGAGACATCAGCCCCGTCATTTTCAAACAAAACCTCAGTTTTTGCTGGAATTGGTGACCTTTTAGGATTCTAGGGGTTTTTATCAACTCTTAGGGTTCAAATTTCAAATTGGTTTCTTCACAAACATTGTTTTTCATATCCTCTAGTTTGACATAGTCAAATTTCATATCAAATGGACATGGTTTGGACCTCGAACCAAACTGATTTTGGAAAATAGACTTTCTGGAAACAAACACAATTTTTATACATGATTTAGCGATTTACTGGGCCGAATCTAGAAGGATCTGGGTTAAATTGTCTTCATGAAAAATGTTTTTTTATGTGTCTATTACAACAGATTCAATCTTGGGAATTTTCCGAACTCGTTCGAATTGGTTTCTAGATTTAAACTTGGAGACGTGTGAGTGGGCCTATTCTGCCAGTTAGAGCCGGTTATAATTTTGTAATAGTCCTTGAGGCTTTGAGTGTTGGAAATTGCACATTTGATGATATATGGTTGGTTTGTGATATACCTAGAGTTTATGCTTGATGATTGTGTGATAGTTAAGAGAACCCGTCCCCAGCTTGTGTTGGTGGATGTTAATAGTTATTAGTCTTTCCCGGCGTGTGTTGGTAATTATTATCTAACCTCAGCATGTGTCGGTAGTTATTAGTCGTTCTCGGCGTGTGTCGGTAATTATTATTCTTCCTCGACGTGTGTCGGTAATAATTATTCTTCCCTTGCATGTGTCAGTAATTATTATTCTTTCTTGGCGTGTGTCAGTAGTTATCATTCTTCCCCAGCGTGTGTCAGATAAAACTGCTCGTGTAGGTAGTAATAGTTAATTAATTGGAATGCATGTTGAGTTGAATTGATGGACTGGCGTGTGTCAGTAATTCTTGCTTTGATGTGTATCGGTAGTTCTTGCTCGTGTGAGTAGTGATTTAATTGTGATTCTTGCTTGTGTGAGTAATGATTGGTTTGGACGTTCCAAATTGGTGTGTGAATTTGCTAAATACACATGATTGTGATATGAACTGTGCTGACCTACAGGAAGGAACTAGGGTCAAGGTAAGCCTCTGTGATTGTATGATGGTGTGATTAAGACGTCTTAGGCGTATTACCCTCCTAATCGGAGTTTGGAAGGTGGGGTTGCTGAGACATTGTCTCACTGATTATTGTATAACCATTTTCAAGTCCTTAAAAGGTGGTCGTGCAGGACCGAAGTCCTGGAGTTTGTGGAGGTGGAGTCCAAAGGATCGGCATATGTGTCCGACTAGTATGTCGTAGGGCGATTCCTTTTGAGAGTCGGTCTCGTGAAGTCTTGTGTTGGTAGACTTTTGTATATGACTCAATTGGTCTTTATCAGCATGTTTTGTTTGGAAATCTGATGTCTTGCTTTTCTATCCCGAGATGGTTACTGTCAGGGGATTTGTTATTCGCTTCCACATGTGCAATAAAATGAAAGGGTCGGCGACTTGTCCTGAAAAGTCGCAAAATTTTATCGACCACTGAGGGATGGGCAAGCGCTTGAGGAACGGGGCATGACATCCCGAGTGTCGGATTTTAATACCGAAAATGGTTTTATATACTATATAAAACAATGGGATTTTATATTGGAAGATATCACTTTTTCTAGGTCGAGTTGACCGTGTACCCACACACAGCTATTTTACCATGTATTTTTAATACGAAAAAAAAGGCCAGCTTCACCATTTTAATTGAGGTATTTGAGTGCGATGCATGATCTCCTAGGCTAATATTGAGTGATCCTGTGTTGGTTAAGAGAACCCGTCCCAAGCGTTTACGCTGGACGTTACCCATTCATTGGGACTCGGGTTGCAATAGATTCTGGACTTACGCTCCTTCGAGAAAGCCGTCTATTGAGAGACGTTGCCGTGCTCAATGGTGGTGAGACGAAGCCTAACAATGCCAGAAGACCGCCAAACAAAGAGTAGGCCGTGCTATATGCCGAGATTAAAACTAGGAATGCATGTTTAATTGGGTTACATGTGTCGATTATGGGACAAAATTGCATGACACAATGTTGACACCTAAATTTTGACGATCTGGTCATTTATTTATTGCATAGAAAATTAGGGGTTAATTTTATCCCTAAAAAAATATTAATTGCATAGCATATAGATGTAGGTGCATTTATTTTTAATTTACATGTTTTGCATTTGAACCGGTGGCGGATGGATTCGAATTGGTGGTTCTGAGCTTTAAATTGACAGTCTGGACTAGGCCCACGAAGCGAGCAAATTGGCCCAAGCCTCTTTTTTTTTTTTTATTATTGAAAATTATCTCGTAAAAAAAATAAGAATTTGAAAATTTTCGAGATATGATGGAATTTTTCGGATAGGGCAAGTGGAAAAAACAAATATTGCGAATATTGTGTTTGCGAAAAAAGAATCTTTGTGGATATCCATTTTGAAAGATTAGAAACTCTAAATCATTGCCTATAAATAGATTAAAACGCATAGGGTTCGAGGGGGCCACACATTGAATATACGGCCACACGAGGGTTTTTTTTTTATCACTTCATAAGGGGGAGGTTCTTCTTTGTTTATGAAAAAAAGGGATTTCTTTTTCACTTGAAGGATCAAGGTCAATCACAAGTGGGATTTCATGACTAAGAAGCCCAACACATTCAAGAGTCATGATGAGCTTTTCTTGACCACTGAAGATCTACGTTCATGGAGGCCTCATCTGCACGTCCTACAAATAACAAAGAAAAAGCCAAAGGAGGAACACGTGAGAGAAAAGAAGGGCAATAGAGAAGGAACCGGATCCTTCAACTCTGAAAATTGTCCACAACCGTCAGAAAGGACAAACGAAGAATCCCTCTTCTGCAAGTTGGACATCTAAGCATTGAAAAAGCATTGAAGGAGAACCTGTGAGAAGATCGACACGCACTAGAGAGAGAACGAAATATTCTCTCTCCACGACACTGCCCGCAAGACCTTGACTCCATCTTCGTTGTAGCATTTTCGCATGACCACCTCAACAACGAGACCAAGACCCCCACGAGTCCCGCAAATCAGATGCCACCCTTGCCGACATAGTTCCATTGCCTCGCTCGAGTCCTTCGTGACGCTACTGCTGCCTGAGACGTGCCACCTCGATGTTGAGCCGCCCCCTAGTTTGTGGTGACATTGCCTACCATTGCTTTGCTGATCTATCCGTTGGTTGCTACCCACGGGCACTTTGTTGAACCACCGTCAAATTTATCAACCGTGAATCATCCACCACAGAGCCAACAGTGAAGGACAAGTTCTGCACATTAAGGAAAAGACATGAAGGAGAGCACGCTTACTTGGAAGACTTCATCACCACACCATCATACAGGGAAGAGAGGTCGTGGGAGGTGTGGAGCCTAATAGAGAGGGAGGCAATTTCTCTGGAGGTCAACGAAGGACAATCACGAAGACTCTCTCGGATTCTACTCCTTCACTGAGAAAACTTACAGACTTCGATGGCCAATGTTGAGCCTTGCACCACCGTGAACCCATGCTTTATTGAGAAAGCTTGCCATGGAGTCCGTGATTGAGCAGCTGCCACACCTTACCTCTCACCATCGGCAACAAGCCCCGTCGAGCACTTGCTGATTCCTGCACCACTATTAAGTTCGTCCCCAGATCGAGCTAGCCGAATGAGTTTTTTTGTTTTGTTTTGTAGGTCATTGGTCAGCCCTTTTGCTGTGCCGAATTCGCTGACCTGTTGGCTATGAACTGCCCATCCATCACTCACCAATCGCAAATCGTAAATTCGGAAGCCCATATTCGGAATAGGTACAAATTTTGTCTATTTTGATTTCCAAAAATTTTGTTTCCTTATTGATATGTTTGTTGATGATATGCTGAGGTATCCGTAGTCTCGAGTAGCCTTATAAGTTGGGAAATTTTCCCAATTTGATAACGTGCATATGATTGACAGTCCGATTTTCGCGCCCGAAATTTGACTCGCAATCGCACGGAAAAATCGTCAATCCGATCTCACGACCGAGATTCGATTCGCGATTTTGTTTAAATTTGGCCAACCCGACCTCATGCGCAAGATATGGTTCGCCAATTTTTGGATATCAATCTTATCTTGCTTCATTTGCTATCGTGGTGTTTTAATCAATTTTATTTTCATAAAAGGAAAAAATCCAAAAAAAAAAAAATTGAATTAGGATTAGGTTCGTTTTAGAATATTCCTAGTCTTAGGGTTATCTTGCATATTTAGAATTGCAATCTTATTTCGAATTTTTAAATAAAAAATCCAAAAAAAATGCATTCATTTAGGATGTTAGTTTTTTTTTTAATTTAAATTGCACGTTTAATTATTTGGCAATTTTAAATTTCGAATTTTATAAAAAAAAACAACACAAAAAAATTCATCATGCATATGTCATGTAGAATTAGGGCATTTTTCATACGTCATGGCATATTAGGATAAAATTGCATGTTTAATTATAAGTTAGATTAATTTTCTAGATAGATTGCATCTTAGGTTAAAGATTGCTAGGTTAAGATAATATCTTAGTTTAAATTAGGATTTAGTCTGACATGATCCTTAATATAAGCTGGATAGAATCTTAATCTAGATATTTAATTTTTGCATTTTTCTTAATTTCGAATTTCATGAAAAAAATAAAATTTGTCTTAGGTTAAATTAGTTTCAATTTCTAGGATAGATTGCATGTTTTTTTAGGATAAAAGATCATGTGCACATCATATAGAATTAGGTTTATGAAATGCACGTCATTTAGTGATTACTATATTCATTTAATTAGAAATTGTCCGTCATTAGAATTAGGTCATTTTTGTTAATTTAGATTGCATATTTAATCATTGCATGTTCATTAAAAAATCATTAGTTTTTTTTACGCATTCATATAGTTTAGGACATTTTGCCATACCATATTATTTCATATTAGATTAGAAGCCTTGCATTGCATATGGACTATATTCTCGTTAAAAAAGTGAAAACAAAAAAATTGAGTGATGGCGTGTTAATTAGAAATCATATCTAGGATTGCTGATGTGAATTCTGATCTAACAACGCAGATGCTTTCGTTGCTTTGAGGTGAGTTTTGCAATTTACTTATTGCTTTACTTGGGTGTTAAATTGGTGGTTTGCGCACCCGTATGATCACCTCACATGTTAGGGAAGTGAATTAAAATTAATTCAAACTGCCTGCAAAACATTTTTTTCGAAATAAAAGAGAAAGGTACCGAAAGGGCACTAAGAAAGTCTAGTGTAACCAAGTCCCCGTACCCAAAATCTCTGGTTCGTAGAAGTGAAATAATTCTCCCATTATTTTACTTAGGCGTCTAATCGACCTACCGTAAACTAATTAGTGGCGACTCCTTTTTGCAAGCTAGATATTTAAACCTAAGTCGCGAGTTGGTATGGGCTTGGGAGAACCCGAGCTAGGTCTAGGCTTAGCAATCCATTAGCCTAATTTTAGGTGGTGCACCCGAAAATTTTGGTCGCAACACACAGTATGGGACGTGTCATAACGATTTGGCCCTATAATCAGGATCTCTGTGCTTGTTTGAAATTTGAGTGTGGCGTTCCAGTTGGTCGAGCTTGAATTGTTGCTAATGTTTTCATGGCTGTCTATGATATAAACTGTGCTGACCTGCAGGGAGGATCTGAGACGAGGTGAGTCTTTATGGTTGTATGATTGTGTGGTTAAGACGCCTCTAGGCGTATTACCCTCCTAATCGGGGTTTAGAGCGTGAACTCGCTGAGATTTATATCTCACCCCGTTGTGGGCTCATTTCTTTTTAGGACCATAGAGTGGAGGATCTGGAACCGAGCTGAGAGGATCCGAGGTGTAGGTCAGATAGGACAACCTCTTGTGAGAACTAGTCTTTTGAAGTCTTTTGGTTATAGACTTTTGTACATGACTCAATGTGTATATAAAAGCATGTTTTGTTTGTAAATCTGTTGTCCTGCTTTTCTATCCCGAGATGGTTACTGTCTGGGGATTTGTTATTCGCTTTCGCATGTGCAATAAAATGAAAGGGTCGGCGACTTGTCCTGGGAAGTCGCAAACTTTATCAACCACCAAGGGATGGGCACGCGCTCGAGGATCGAGGCATGACAATTATCAGCCTAAGGGCTTTGATATATCAGCTTAGAGTGAGCAGTATACGTTGTTATCAGCTTTTGGCGAGCTATATTATTTATCTTCAGATTAAGGCAACCAGTCCTTGATATGATCGGACTTTATAGATAGTATTGAATGAGTTGACCAAGAGATGGTCTTAATGGCATGGAATCGACTGGATCGACTGGGTTGCTTTGATGTGTTGAAGTGGTTCGTTGAATTTATAAATTATACTGACTTGTAGGAAGGAACGGAAGCAAAGGTAAGTCCTCTGACTTGTGCTTGTTCTTAGGCAGCCCTTGGGGCGTATTTTCTTCCTAGTCGGGACTTAGGGAGTGAACTTTGTGACATCTCAAATTTTCAATTCTATTTTCCATTGAATAAAACGGGCATTTCATCGACGTGCCTATAGGGCTGTTCTCAGAGCTAATCACTCTCGAGATAACTAGACTATCTGGAAAAGCTATTAAGGAATTTTAATGCAATAGACTTGAAAATTCGACCATGAATCGACTACTCGACCGTGCTTATCTTTAGAGGTCATTACGGCACAGTTAAACATCGATCAAGGATCAAAGATAGGTCGGTTTGACTGAGATGTGTGGCTAAACGTGGGTGACTCCACTAAATTGGAAAATTCTCGTCGGCTAGCACTAGACTGATTTTTCTATCGTTTTGGTACCCTGTGTCCATATTTGAATCCTCAAGATTTTCACAACAATCGAGAGTCGCCAATGTGTCGAGTGGATTCATTCTGGCTCGAAGAAAATCGACAACGGGTCATTTGCACTAAAAATTTCTGAAAGCTACCCAGTAGCCTAGGTCACACTAAAATCGTGCCGAATTGAAATTAACCGCAAATTTGAATCCGATTTCAGAAATTGAAAGTTTTTTCATGTCACGAGTTATTTTAGGAACGTCGACTCAGTCTCAAAAGATTTTTCTGCAAACCGAGACTTTTGGAAAAAAGTCGAGGTAAGGCCGTTTTTGTCCAGAAAATATCAGAGACTGTTTTTTATTGCGAAATTGGGATGCAAGTTGGATCAATTGGTGAGGAAAAATACCAATTGGATCACTGAGGTGTTGGTTGAATTTATAGAGGCCAAATTGGGTTGATTTAAGGAGGATTGAGTGACCAATTGAAGAGAAACTGAGCCAAATTCGTGTGCCCTCACCACCTGCGACATTTGGACCATCTCGGGCTTCTAGAATAGAACATTGGTGGCTGATTTATGGCCAAGGGACTAGCTGGTGGTGGGTAAGGGTCAAGGGGACAAAGAGATGGACTTGAAGGCAAGTGGTGGCCCCCTCGTTCCCTCCTTCTCTCCTCTATCCTCTTCCCCTTCCAAGACCGGTCGACCAGCCCTATTTCCCCCTCCATTTGTGTTGTTCGAACCCCTCAGCAAGCAGAGAAGACCAGCCAAAGCCCCTCGCTATTGTAACCGCCCGCCAAACCGCCGTTCGCCGTCCTCACGCGCCATCGCCTGCTGCGCATGTCCTCGCCTTGCCATGCCGTCATCCCTCTCCAGCTGTATTGTCTCCGCCAGTCCTCGCTCACAGCAAGCTGCCGAGGAAGCCTGAGCCACTGCCGAAGCCCGCCGGAGCTCCTGCCGCCACCGCCTAAACCCGATTTGGTCCCCTTGATTCATCCCCGCCTCAACCGAGCCTCCTCCTTGCCTTTTCAGCCACCAACCAACAATGAACATAGGCTGAATCAGTGGGTATTCCAGCACAGTGTAGGCCCGTTTTGGCCCGCTTCCCGACCTCGAAAGCCAAGCCCGCTTTGGAGAAGATCATCCCCCATCGCGTCCCCATCGAATTGAACTGAGCGGTTCGATTAACAAGTGAGTTTAACTCACTAATCCTCGCTTAGTAGGTTAATAACGCTTAAGGGTTGATTAGTTAAGTTATGTATGGATTAGGTGGATAGTTAGATTAGATTAGTGAATTTATTTAATTATCGATGCATGTTAGGTGGATAGTTAATGCAATTAGGGCCTAGACAAGCTCTAATATTTAACTAGAGTGATTCAGAAATTTTTCAGGTCCATCTCGGCGTTTAATTAGGCTTTGCGGGCCTAAGTTAGCATTTTTGCTATTTATTGGCATTTATTTATTAATTTTCGTAATTATTTATTTTCCAGAAATTAGACCGAGATAGTCGGTGACCAGAATTTTATGCTGATTTCAGTAGTGTGATCTGTTTATTTAATTGAGCTTTAATTTATGCTAATTGTGGGTGATTTGCATTTTTGGGAATTTATTCCAAAATTAATTAATTTCAATAATTAATTGGAAAATCACCGGGCATCGGTTGACAACACCAGAAATGATTTTGTGCACTGTAATAAATGGTGGGATTTTCAAAGATGAAGTTATTGTATTTTGGCTAAGGCCGACCGTGTCCCCACACACGAGTATTTTATCAAGTATGATAAAAGTTGAGAAATCATTGGTTGATTAGAATGGTATATTGTATCGGCCTGCGAGCTTGATACCTCAACTTAGAGCGGCAATATACCCTAAGATTCGCACAGCTTTAGTAAGCAAATAAGATTCGCACAGCTTCGGTGAGCAATTAAGGTTCGTACAGCTTTGGTGAGCATGGTTAGTATACTATATCAGCTCGATGGCTCGATATGTCAGCTTAGAAAGATAAAACAGTATACTATTTATTAGCCTTTGAGGCGAAGTCCATATTTTCAGCTTAAGGGTGAGCAGTCCTGATTTGATAGGAACTTATAGATGGTATTGAATATATCGACCAAGAGACGGTTGTGATGACATGTAATCGACCGAATCGATTGATCGATGATTTGATCTGATTGAGTAATTGTTTGAATTATTGTCTAACAGGAAGGAACTAAGGCCAAGGTAAGTCCTCTAACTCGTGATTGTGGCTAGGCAGCCCTTAGGGCGTATTTTCTTCCTAGTCGAGTCTTAGGGGGTGGAACTCGTTGAGACGTCATATCACCCCGTTGTGGGATAACATTTTAGGTCCATAGATGGTAGCCCCTCCTGCTCCTCCCGAGCATTTTGGCCAACCGAAGAAGTTCACAGAGTAGAGTTATCACATTCCGATACACAAAAACCCTGAAGGATTAGAATATGTATTGGTGAAGTCTATTGTCTGGGTTGATGCAGGTTTACCCCAAAAGGTGCCCCATCAATACCGATTATGGTATCGCCATTATCATGATGGATGAAAGGAGGGCCCAATATTAGAATTTGATATACCTATGTACGTGATGGAGGTTGCTTTTGGAAAAGGTACTGCAGACCCGAAGGATGGTGCAGTGATGGATGCGAAGGATCCCAAGCTTGATGGTGATT
The DNA here is from genome assembly GCA_014182715.1 of Eucalyptus cloeziana. NCBI lineage: Eukaryota > Viridiplantae > Streptophyta > Magnoliopsida > Myrtales > Myrtaceae > Eucalyptus > Eucalyptus cloeziana. The sequence goes on along the minus strand of CM024635.1, from coordinate 26,932,402 downwards.
CTGATTCTCCAGAGTACTCAACCGTGGGCTCTAGCTAGAGCATAGAAGAAGGAGAGATCATCAAGGAGGATGACCCGGAGTAGATTGGAAACCCCCACCCTGTCTATAGACTTTGTTTTCTAGCTAGTTTGAGTAGAACCCGACTTTAATAGTTTGTATCGTACTATATACATTTTGGTTTGCAATGTATATATGTGTGGTTGTTTTTCAGGTTCGAGATTTATGGTCCTACTTTCCTATCCCATTGTTTTATTGTCTGGGGATTTTATATCTGCTTCCGCATGCATATTTAAAATGAATGGGTCGGCGATGCGTTCTGAGCCGTCGCTATTTAATCGACCAGGTGAGGGATGGGTGCATGCCCGAGGATCGGGGTGTGACAAACTTGCTGAGACATCGTCTCACCCCTTTATGGGATAACATTTTCAGGTCCTTAGATGGCAGCTCCTCTTGAGCATTTTGGCCAACCGAAGAAGGTCACCGAGCAGAAGTGTTATATTCCGCTTCATGGGAACCCGACAGGATGGGTCTATGAACTCGTGAGGTCAGTGGTCTGGGTTGATGCGGGTCTACCCCATAAGGTACCCCACCAATACATATCATGGTATCATCGTGAGCGGAATGGTCAGAATAAGGGTCTAATACCAGAGTCTGAGATCCCTTGTCGGTGCGAGAGGTTGCTTTTGGGAAAGGCACAACCGACCCACTAGGTGGTTCAGTGGTGGACTTGAGTCCGTCAGAGCCAGGGACCCCGGAGTATTCAGTTGAAGACTCGACTAATTAGAGGATCTGTAGCCCTCTACTTCCCCCCTGTTTGCAAACTTTGTATATATATTAGCTAATATTATAAATGACTTGTGTAATATGTATAAAGGTGTGGTTTAGTTTTCAAAAGAAAAATGTTGGCCTTGCTTTTCTATCCCATCTTATTGTTGTCTGGGGATTAATTATTCGCTTCCACATGCGCATTAAAATGAATGGGTCGGCGACGCGTCCTAGGACGTTACTATTTAATCGACCACCGAGGGATAGGCACGCGCTCGAAGGATCGAGGCGTGACAAAAGCTTCCTCAACAAGCCTCTAAGTGGTCCAAATGTTGCACACCACTAAGGCCTACGAATTTTATGCAATCCCCCTTCAACTCCATTCAATCCCTCTCCAATTCTCCCTCAATTGAACTCAATTTGGAGTCTATAAATCCAACCAAGATGCCATCGTCCCTCTTAGGATTTTTCATCATCAATTTATCCAACTTGAATCCCAAAAACGCGACCAAAAACGACCCTCTGACTTTCCCGGTCAAAAACGGTCCTACTTTGAATTTTCGCCAAAAATTTCGATTTACAGAAAAATCTTCGGAAGGTGAGTTGACGTTCCTAAAATAAATTGCGACATGACAGAACTTTCAATTTCAGAAATTGGGTTCAAATTCGCGGTTAATTTCTATCTGGCGCGATTTTAACGTGACCTAACCTACCGGTTAGCTTTTAGGAATTTTTAGTGCAATTGACCCGTGGTCAATTATTTTCGAGCCACATTGTACATCTTCGACACATTGGGGACTCTCGGTTGTTGTGAAAATCTCAAGATTTCAAATACGGGCATAGGGTACGAAAATGATAGAAAAATTGGTCTAGTGTCATTCGACAGAAATTTTGCAATTAGGTGGAATCACCCACACACTAATTACATACCTCTATCGAATCGACTTATCTCCGGTCTCTGATCGATTTTGACGGTGCCATAATGACTCTTGCAAATTAGCACAGTCGAGCAGTCAATTCCCGGTCGAATTCTCAAGCCTATTGCATTTAGATTCCTTAATGGCTTCACCCGATAGACTAGTTATCCCGTGAGTGGCCAACTCAGAGAAAAGAACTATAGGCGCGTTGATGAAAAGCCCGACTCATTCAATTGAAAACAGAACCTAAAAATTGGGATGTCACACATTGTCTAATTCCCACATCTGATCTTTTTTGCGTAACCGTTCACCGATATTGGATTGGGGGGTGTAAACTCATTATGCAAACTGATTTTTATTTTTTCCTTTCAAAAGTAGATGATGAAAAGTTATCTTAGAGTAGAAGGTGGGATGGTTCTTGCATTTTTTTTTTTTTTTCGTTTTTCATTTGTTCACCCAGTGCAAGGTGGGTGACGGCAATACACACACACACACACACACACACACACACACACACACACACACACACACATGTGTGTGTGTGTGTGTGTGTGTGCGTGTGTGTATTGTGGAGGTTACCAAAAAAGTTATAAACTTATTGTAATTGTAGCGATTCAATTATAAACTTCTTCTTTTTTGCCAATTGAGTCATAAACATTGAGTTTGTGTTTGAAATTTGTTTGTAAAAACAAAAAAGAGTGCATTTTCTTTGTCTCACATAGGAAAAATGGAAGAAAATGGGCCAATTTATAAGTATGAGGTTTCCTTTGTATACCAAAAGGAATGATTAGGTGTGAGCTAGACCTCACCATACCCGCATGCGGGTGCGCGAATAATTGCGTAATTATTTGGCGCACTTAGCACTTTAATTAGCACTAATCTCTTTGTTATTTTATTTATATTTTTATTTCGTACGGTTATCTTATTAACTTTAATCAATTCAAAGGTTGTTTTGTTTATTGGTAATTTTCGGAAATTAATTAATTAATAAATAATAATTTCGAAATTTTATTTATTAAATAATTATTATTATTTTCCGAATTTTTGTTTGTGTCTTTTCAAGGCAACCTTTGAATAAGAGTTGTCTACGTTTTTTAAAACTGTTTTATATTTACTTGTCAGATTGAGGAAGAATGAGAGTGATCATTTTTCATCTTTTTGAGTCTTCTTTCTGAAAACTACAGCCATCCTTTTAATTGTTTCCTAGAGAGATCTTGGAGAAATGCTAGAATTGCTATCTAGTATTCTTATTTTGAGACTTTGTTGTATTCTGGAGAATATTTGTCGGTGACCATTAGCAACTTTGCGGGGCAAATAAATCCTTAAACAAAATGATATCACGCCTCAAAGCCTGACTCGAGTACTCTAAAGATCCGTCTTCATTGTTTTACCCTATTCGAAGCAGTATTTTTCCCAACGGTTTGCCTTTGAAGAACAAGACTCTCATCGTCGAGCTTTAAACATCAATCCCCAGAAGGTAACCTGTTTTAAATGCGGAGATGTGGTTATTTCCTGGTTTTCTTATTGTACCTCACCGACCTTCGGCGAGCTTGTCAGATCTAGTGAAGTGAAGCCTCGCCTGAGGCTGGCAAAACTCAAGCTTGCTGGCCATGAGCAAGCTCAACCTTCTCACAATATGGTGAGGTCAACCCTTGCCGGTGTTGGTCAAGCTCATCCATTGCCTATAGCCTATCGCCAGCCATTGTCATGGCCGATCGATCGAGGAAGAAGAAAAAAGAGAAGAAAAGAAAAACAATAAAACATCAAAAATTCGAATATTTTTGGTAACTTTCTTCAGGGAAATCAAATCAAATTTTCCATACCAAATGGCGACATATTTTCTTAATCATTTTCAAATTGTAGCCAAATATCTGAAAATTCTGTCATTTCCCTAGAAAATCACTTATTGAAAAACATTTTCCAAGAAATGTCGCATTTTCTATCAAACAAACAAAGCCTAAATTCTCTCTACGGAGTCAATTTTTTTTTTTTTTTTTTTTTTTTTTTTGTGTCAATGATGGCCATGACGATCAGTTCTCATGAGTAGATGAAATTATCCCTTGCTTCGCTTTCAATCTATATTTTCGAATGTCTTCTCTTATTTATTTTTTAAGCAATTTCAAAAAATGCAATTAAATTTTAAAACTCATCAAATCGGTACGATCGAGTTCTTATGTTAACACAGTTAGCTTATCTAACAAAAAATGCTAAAGTAGTATTTTAAAATTAATTTTTCAATTCTGCGTGATATTTTTATTACATTTTCTTTTGAATCTTATTTAAATTAGGTTTAAAAACTAAAAAAATATAAAATTTTATTTAAAAAATTTGGAAAAAGGAAAGAAAAAAAAAGGTAGGGCCTCATCGGTAGCATGTCGCTATTGGCCCCTCATAGGCGAGGGTGGTCGGCACCGGGCGAAGGTTGGCACGGCCCAATTTGGCAAGCCTCGCCAGCCCTTTCGGTGATGGGCGTTTAAGACAACGCCCACCGGCAAGTCCCTCCCCTTTTTATCCTTTTTGTTCCAATTTTTAAATAAAAGTTTAACTATTTATAGTTTTGTAATATCATTTAAATAAGATTTGAAGGAAAAAGTAATACAAAATGCCACGTAGAAGAGAGAAACTAATTTAAAAATGCAACGCTAGTATTTTTATCGACAAATTGACTGTATTAATGGAATAACTCGATTGCACCAATTCGACAAATTTTTAACTTGATTGTACTCTTTGAAAGTTTTGGTACTAAATTGCACATTCGCGACAAATCTTAGGACTTGTAATGCATTTATCTCATTTTCTTTTAAGTAATCTCTTAAGTAATTGGGAGAGCAACAAAAGCATTTGTAGATTTTTTTTTTTTTTTGTTCAAAAACAATTGTAGATTTCGCAAAGATCAATTATAAAATTTTAAGTTTTACCAAAAAAAAAATTAAAAATTTTAAAACTAAGAAGATTAAATTTTGTTTTGTCGGCATAATACGATTAAAATTAAAAAGGAGACATTTAATGCATAGTTTCTATGGATCCTTTTTCCCGGTAACCTGCTTTTGATTTTTTCATATAAAACATGACAAATGTTTGCTTTTTTAAATACAGAAAAAAAAAAAATCATTTATAAAATCCAGGCAGGGGCATGGACCATCCAACTTGCGCGGATCAGCAAGTTAATAACATAATTATGCAATGACGATAATGCCCTCGACATTCCTCCCGCTCAAAGCGCGATAAAAATCAAACTGGTCTGACGAAAAGAAAAAAAAATCAGACTGAGGAGAGGACCGAGTCGCGGGCGAGTCGGCTCGGGCAACGAGGCAAACTAACTCTCCCGTCTGACTTTTAAAATTCTTGGAAATCTTTATTTGATTTTTTTATTTTCTTTTTTCCAAAAATTAAAGGAAGGCCAGAAAAAAATTTGGAAAAAGAAATGCAAAGACCGGCGTAGTGAGCTCAATCTCCGGCGGGAGATCCTTTTGCCGCTTGATCCTCCTGTCATCAAGGAGAAAATATTCAGTTGTTTCTAAGTACCAGGTCACTAGCCTACGTGGCATGCATTCTCCATTCAAATTTGAATCGGAAGCGCTCTTTTTTCTCTCCTTCAAACTAAGTAAAGGACTACCACAAGTAACAATTAATCGATTCAATATTTCCAAGAAACTAACAAAAAAATGTACTTTTAAGTTTTTTTTTTCTATTATTATATTACTCCTGCCTTATCGTGTCTTCTATTCTATGGTTGCACTCGGGTGTTAAAAAGCAATCCAAGAATGGGAAACAAAAAAATCGATATCCTATGTAAAAAGACAAGATAATTCTTTCATATGGCAGAGTTTGCTAAAAGGTTTTGCCGAGCATGGACAACCCATTGTTCTATATGCCTGAATCCTTAATCTAACCATTATACCGTGAAAGGAAGTTAATTAGTTCGTTTTTGGTTGGCCTGAGAGCAACTTTTTTTTTCCAATTCCAGCAAAATCTAAAATATTATTCAAATTCCTGAATGTGCATTGCTAAGGAATGTCACCATGTCACATCTTAAACATACTTTGCAACAATAAGTTCCAGCTTTCCAAGCAAATAATTAACACTTTTACAAGAATAACTAATGAATTGAAAACCGGGTGCTTCCTTGGTACTGAACTAGCAACCCATGGCACTATTTAACAAATTCTTCTTCTGACAAGAAAAAAAAAGTTCTTCTAAACATTTTGTGTAGAAAATCGACAAGTCAATATTCGTATGTTTTAAAAAAATTTCATGTGTTTCACCTTAGGTAAAATTCAAATTTCACCCGCTACAAAATTCGGATAAAGCCAAAGGTAAAACATTGCAGGGCGTTTTGCTTAGATTTTTAAGCAAGAAGTATTTCAAGTTTTAAAATAACCTTGAAATTTCAAAAGATTATCGAAAAATTAAATGTGAGTTTACATGCCAACATTTATTCCAGCGAGGTTATGAGATGATAAATTATGCGAGTCCAATATTTAAAACAACAAAAACCGAAAAATTAAAAGCCAATCGAAAATCACTTGATTGATTTGATATACAGGGAACTAAAAGGATCCACGCGAATTGTCTCGACAAATACCCAGGACCACGTACTATAGGATTATGGGCACTTCCAAACATACACAAATGAACAGTTTAAAAACTTGCGGAGCTTAAGGATTCTTCAATTGAGGCGGGTGGCTTTAAGTGGAGACTTTAAAAAACTATTTTCTGAAGATGGCTTAAGTTGTCGGGCATTGAACCTAATATGCCTTTTTTGACTACTAATTTGCATCTATCAAAATTAGCTGTGTTGTAGTTGTCACGCAACACTATTATAGAGAATTAGAGAGGATGGAGTTCAATCATGGTAAAATGGAAAAAAGACATCCTCTATGATTTTTTGTTTGCTTTGTTGATCAGCTCATTTTATAATAGCTTCTTCTCCTCTACATAGATGGCAAAGCAGCTAAAAGTTCTTGACCTTTCATTTTGCCATTATCTAATATGTAGTCCTGATCTCTCAGCTTTCACAAAGTTGGAGAGTCTCATCTTGAAAAAATGTCGAGGACTCAAGCAAGTTCACCCTTCTATTGGCAAAGTCAAGACCCTTGTTTCCTTGGACTTGAGTTCTGGTGACAATCTCAAGGAGCTACCGAGGGAAGTGAGAGAATTACAAGAACTAAAAGAATTCATTTTAGATTCTGTTGGTATTATAGAGATTCCTACATCAATTCATTCTCTAAGGAAGTTGGAGAAACTGAGTGTCGGGGGTTGTCGGTCATTGAGAAAAATCCCCAGCTTAATGACGGAATTACAGAATTTGGAACATCCAGACATTAGTCAATCTGCGATTGAAAAGTTACCTAATGATATTGAAAGGTTGAAAAAATTGTAGAGGCTAAGTCTCAACGTATGTCGTTTTCTGAAAGGGGAAATTCCAAGTAACATTGGTGACTTGTCCTCACTTGAAATTCTTGAAATCACCAGAGCACCAATATCTAACTTGCCAGATAGCATTCAGAATCTTTCTTCTCTCCAACGCCTTAGCCTAGAAGGTTGTTACAAGCTCCAATCACTACCAGAGTTTCCCTCAACATTAATATATCTAACGGTCTCTAGTCTGAGTCCCAAATTGCTACAACTTTCTTCTCTATATCACTTGGAAGAACTTAGTCTCTATTGTTGTGTTCGACTTAAAGACATCCCTGAGCTTCCCTCAAGACTCTTGAAGCTTTGTTTTGCGATAATATTGCCTAAGCTTGAGGGATTCAAGTACTTGGAAGAGTTGTCGATAGAATTATGTGGTTCTCTCAGAAGATTGGACCTGTCACAACTAAATCGTCTGAAACGATTGCACGCCAAGGATTGCTATAATCTAGTTGAAATTCAGGGCCATGATAATTTTGAGTCCTTGGAGGAGATAGTTATATATCGTTGCGATTCCCTTGAAAGGCTGATCTTTCCAGAATTATAGAGTTTCCGGCAGTTAAATGCTAACCAATGCCGCAAACTAGTTGAAATTCGAGGTTTTGATAGGACGAAGTTCTTATGAGGCGTTGGATATCTCTATTTGTGGGTCCACCGAAAGGTTACTAGACCTATAATGCTACGCTGAAAAAAGTTATTTTCAATGGTTGTTGCATTCTAAGTGGTGTTGAGAGTTTCGAGAGATTCTTGTTTTGCTAAAGCATATGTATAATGGGGTGCGAATCCCTAAAAAAATTTCATGTTGAAATTTGGAATTCAGTGAATTTCGTGATAAGGCATACACTCATTGTTAAGGAGAATTCTAGGACTGAGGAATCAGGATACCTAACACACATAGACATCGCAAGATGCAAATCAATGGAGACTTTGTTGGGAAAATATGGCTTCGAATTGGGTAAAACAATGAAATCGGATCTTTAGAGTACTCGAGTCAGACTTTGAAGCATGATATCACTTTCTTTAAGGATTTATTTGCCCCACAAAGTTGCTAATGGTCACCGGCAAATATCCTCCAGGATACAACAAAGTCTCAAAATGAGAATACTAGATAGCAATTCTAGTATTTCTCTAGGGTCTCTCATAGGAAACAATTAGAAACAATAGCTGTAGTTTCTCTCGAAAGAAGACAAAAAAAATGGAAGAAGATATGTGTTTTATCTCTAAACAAATGTACTTATCTTTTTCTTTTAAATAGAAGCAACCCTTCAAAATGTTGCAAAAGAACAAAGGCAACCTTTCGTGAACAAGTACATCTCAAAGGTTACGTTGAAAAGACATAAAAAAATCAGAATTAAATAAATAATAAATAAAATTAATCGTAACTTTTCGTGAACAGTCGCACTATTTCAACAAGACTTTATAGTTAATTTTTTATAAAAATAAATCCGAATTTTAAATAAATAAAATTAATGATCGTCGGTTAGTGCCAAATCTCATCCACGTGCGCACTCACATCTTTTCGATGTGGGACAAGGCACCTCTTCATTTGTTTTATAAACAAATTACCAACAATCCCCCACTTTTGTTTATAAAACAAAAACAAGAAATAAAGCATTAGAAATATACAGCCAAAATTTCCGTGACATTAATATACATACATAAAGGTCTCTTTCGAGCTAAACCTTTACTTAGTGTAAGTATCTCAAAGCTCTATCAAAGTGACAAGTAGCTAGGCTTTAAACTTGTACTTTTATATAATAAAATCGGACATACCGCACATACACTAACCTCTTATCTCAGCGAGAAGTTCTATATTACTCCGCACTATTATGGCCTTGTGCTTGATCCTGTTTCATGAGCTCTCTAAAAAGCAACCCTAACTTTCATAAGAAGCGGCACCACTTCTAAGCTCATATAGGTGAAGTATCTATTATGTGTTTCTGTTACTATCAACACATTACAAGTTTGTACTATACTTCATTAAGAATTCAATTCAACCTACAAAACGTAATAGACGATACTGACTTCTCATATCGAAACTATGTCAGTATCAAACAATCACATGCAGTAACTTGTTCTTACCCATTAAACCTTGTAACTAGTGATGTTCTAGAAAAAGGTCGAGTTACCATTACTGGTGATTTTAATTAAAGGGTTTCAGCCGCATTTCTTGTGAGATCATTATTACCATGTGTCTTGGTAAAGCCTTCGTCAAGAGATCGGCAAGATTATTACTTGACCTCACATAGACAATTATTATGGTACCATCTTTAATCAATTGTCTCACATATTCATGTCTTAGACTAATATGTCTAGACTTACTATTATAGGTGCTATTATAGGCTCTTACCAAAGTAGCATGACTATCACTGTGGATAGAAATAGGAGGTGTAGGATTAGGCTATAATTTGATATCCAAAACAAATTCCTAATCCATTCGGCCTCTTTCCCAGTTCTGCTAAAGCAACGATTCAAATTTCATAGTTGAGTGAATTATGCACATTTGCTTCTTGCTCACCCAAGAAGCAACACATAATCCATCTAGTAATGGATCATTTATTTTTCATACTTGTAACCTAACTAACATCGGCATATCCTTCTTATATAGCAGGATAATTACTATAGAACAATCACAAATTTTAGTTCTCAATTATAATCAATTTTGTTTTTGGGTAATAACTTTCCGATGTTCTATACTTGGATTACAAATATTTACTCAACTTGCATATACAAAAAGTAATATCAGGTCTAGTATAACGTATCGCATACATTAAAGACCCATAGCACTCACATTAAAAACTCTCCACTAAGAATCAAATGGAGTACTTATATATTTGAAAACAAGATGTTTAAATCTAAACAACATTTTCTCCATTTAATCACTTTAGCTCAAAGAATAACCCCCACTATTTTCTTAATTTTAATACTTAACATAGTAACTGCTTCACCCAAATCTTTCACTTTGAAAATGAAAGTTAAATACTTCTTAATCTCAATGATTCCAGTCATATTAGTTCCAAAGTCCCCTTCAAACATAACCCCACTTCAAGAATATTCCAAGAGGCAATTAATCGAAATTATGCATCATCAAATTTTCATCCTCGATGAAATACATACATCAAAATAGAAAACCAATGCAATTCTACTCTCTTGGCCCATTTATGCTATTCCATAGAATCAAATCTATGAGGGGCAAGGACAGCAAATATAACACATTAGGACCAAATGAGGGACACTCGAAAAACTCATTCGGTATCTCTAGATTGCCTCCATTAATAGAACACTACATATCAACCCATGCATGTAACAACATTCTCTAACAATTCAGTAAACGTGAGCGAATCGAGTATCGAGGTATTAAAAGTGCATAAACTGGAATTGAGAGAGGTGAAAAGAAGATACCGGCAATTCTAGGAATGGAATCAACATCGTATAATCCGAAACCTTCTAAAAGGTATAATTAGAGCCATACCTCATTCCTAAATTACTCCATTAGACGAGAAGTCCTTTCAAAACATTGCCCCTAAAAAAATCATCAAGAACAACCGCACGCTTCTTTACTCGACAGTTTCTTCCAATTCGGGGTGGTTAATGACTCAAATCATATAAAGGGAGGGATTAAGGAAGCGCCTGAAAGGATAAAAGTGGCACTTGGGCAATAACAAGGTAAAATGTAAAATCTAATCAAATCAACAATCAGAGTGCTCGATTAGAACAGGAATTTGATACTTGCAAAACATGCTTAACATGTGTACTTGTCTTGTAGTGGAGACCCTTCTCGCCTCAGAAGATCTGGGAAGGATCTTATTGAGAATTACATTCCATGTCCTCTCTGTGCACTGAGCGAAGTTGCCAAGAGCACTAAACAACATGTGCAGTTCTAGAATCAAAGATGAACAACGTGCACAACCGGTGCTTCAATTTCTTTATACCGAAGGTCGAATCGATACGGAACCCAAAACAGATCATTCGTTGCAACTCAGAACCTTGCGTGAATGACCAGTGTCATGATAATCGACTCAGTACAGAGCAAATCCAACGCCGTGGCCAGTATAGATCGACTCGATACGGCCAACGACACGCAACACAAGACACCCATCCGAATACCTAAAGAGAACCACAACTCGCGTCTCATAACAAACAACCACACACGCAAAAGCTTCTTCGGGTTCCAGTCAAGGTCAACGACAATCACCCTGTTAGCCTCAGTTAGATTTGTCCTTGAACCACCAACGTTTGTCATTAGAATAAATATGAACACGTCATCCGAATTGTTGAGCTCATCTATCAAAGCCATTCTTTGTATTACAGAAGTGAGACCATCCAGTCTTCGGTACTTGTATTCACTGCGAAAGTACCTCCTACTTGATATGGATCCAAAATTAGGGGTGAGCGTGGTTCCCGGGTAGAACCGGGAACCGAAGAACCGAACCGGAGGTTCCGGTTCGGTTCCCGGTTCTAAGGGGACCGGTTCCGGTTCCCGGTTCTCTTTTCCTGGGAACCGGTGGTTCCCGGTTCCGGTTCCGGTTCTCATAGGAACCGGAACCGGAGGAACCGGAACCGGCCAAGTTAAAAAAAAAAAAAAACCCTAACCTCCTCCGCGTGATTTCCCCCCTTTTGTTCAATTTTCCCCCTTTCCCTTTCTTTTTTTCTCTCTCTTTTCTCCACTTTTTCCTCCTCACGTCACGTCACTTCCTTGCCCCCCAACTTTTTCTTCTCTCTCTCTCTCTTCTCTTTCCCCCTCTCTCAGCCCGAAACCCCCATCATCTTCTTCTTCTTCTTCTTCTTCTTCTTCCTTCCTCTCGCCGGCTTTGCTTCACCCACCACCACACCGCCGCCCCACACCCAACTCACCACCACCTCTTGGCCACCGAACCCCCACCACCCACTGCTCGTCCAACGAGCCGTCTCACCGTCCGCGCCACCGTGAGGCGCCGCCACCGTCACCACCTCTTGCCACCGCTCGCTCAGCCGTCCAGGCCGTCGTTGCTCTGAACCGTCACCACCTCCGCCCAAACCGAGCTCTTCCCCCCTTGGCTGTGGGTTGAGCCGCGACCGCCGCCGTCTTCGCTGCGCCGTTCATGCTGCCGTTGGTGCCGTGAGACTCGTTCCTTCGTCGCCGTCGCGCCACCGTTGCTGCGTGCTCGCCGACGCCGGATCAAGAAGAAGCTGGCGAAGAAGATGAGGCAGAACAGGCCCATCCCTCACTGGATTTGCATGCGGACCGACAACACCATCGGGTTCATATCCAATTCCTTCATGTTTTGTCCCAAAAAAGATGTCTTTTTTATTTTATTTTATTTTTTGTGGCCTAATTTTTGTCGCCGAAATTGTTCGGGTACAACGCGAAGTGCAGGGTGCAACGCACCGCACCAAGCTTGGGTTCGAGGTGTTTTCATGGGAGGAGGTGCTTTTGCTTTGGGTTAGAGCTTTTTAGTTGTTGCGAAAGAGACCTCTCGATGCTTTTCTGATCATTGCTTTTAAGCGAATTGAAGACTTGTAAGGAAGCAAATAGCTGCTTAGATTTAGTGCTGCGTTGTTACTCTCGAGCATTTTTTATATCTGATGATCTGCAAATTGTGGTAGTTTCTGTTGCTTCATGTGGTTTTGATAGTATCAGGGATGGGATTTTAGTGAATTTTAATGTTGCTTCAACTTTATGTCTTGTTAAGCTTGTCGCCGTTACAATACATTGTGTTCAACATTCAGCGCCTTTGATCGGTTCTGCTAATGATTGGCCTTATCTTCTTATTTAGATGAGACTTATAGGCTTGTGTTGGACCTACTTTTTCTGTTCAGTGCTTGTTGAGGTCACGGTGCTTGTTCTCATACTGTGGTGGTGATTATTAGTGGTTGTCCTTCCAGACATTGGGGAGCTTTTAGTTGTGTCAATTATGAGGAATTTCAACTTATGTGGTATGTATGCAGTAGTGATGTAAGTGCCCCAATTTCGCCTACCAACTAGTTTGCCATCTGCAATGTCTAAATGAGAGTAATCATCAGTTTATGGGCATCTTCAGTAGCTTCAAGTCGATTTAGCATGTGAAGTGTGTTCTAGCATCGGGTTGCAGGATTCATGGCTATGTTGTTATTATTGCTGCATTTATTTCCATTTTTTTTAACTAAAAAGAAAAGAAAAAAAAAACCTGTTGGAACCTGGAACCCGACCGGAACTTTGTGGCCATGTGACAGGGTAGGTTCCGGGTTCTTGGATTCTGGCAGTAGGTTCAAGGTTCCAAAAATGAGGAACCTGTGCCGAGGGTAGGTTCCAGGTTCCAAGCGGAACCTGTAAGGAACCGGGAACCGCTCACCCCTATCCAAAATGCCAATCAGCGAAAGAGATTAAAAGGCATCTTTAAAAAAATGAATCCATCATGTATCTTCCTCTTGACGAGACCGAGTTATTGAAGTGTGCAGGGACCCGGACAACACATTCTTGATAGTCATATCAAGGTAAGCCTCGGCGGTCTCACGCATCTTTGTGAGGAGCGTGGATGAAATTTCCTCCATAGCAAACTGCTTCTTTACGACCTTGAAATTGACGACAATCATGAGCTTGAGGCCAGGACCGGCAATTACCCTTGACGGCCAATGCCTCATGTTACTCTGGACCGAAGGATCGCTAAATCTCCTCCCGAACAAAGATCTTGCACTCGATCTCATGATCAGAGTCTCGGCATCCTCAACATCGTCTTTACAAGATGAGATGCCGTCTTGCATGATATTTCCATGATGGATTTCGCATTGTGAGCAAGAGCCTCATTCATCACCTTTTGCTCTAGGAAATTAACGTCGTAATTATATACTCCACCATTCTTGGACGTGCGGACCCTTGGAGTGCCTTAACTTTGCCCAAAGGGACACTTAAGTGCCATAACTTACGAAATGTACACTTAAGTGCCAAAATCGGAGTAAAAGGGATCACTTGAGTGCCAATCCGGCCAAAACGTCGACGTGGCATTTTTCCGGCAAAGCCCGAGCCCAAAACGACGCCGTTTTGACGCGACGTGGCCAAATAATGCAAAAAACGGCGTCGTTTTGGCCGACGTGGTAAAAAATTAATTAAAAAATTAATTAAATTAAAATTAAAATTAAATTTAGTTAAAATATTTAAAAATAATAATTTTATAATTAAATTTAGTTGAAATATTAAAAAATTAATAATTAAAAAAATTTAAAAAAATTTAAAAAAAAAAAAAAAAAAGGAAAGGGGGAGGCGGCCGAGGGATCGCCCTCTCCCCGCCGCCGCCGCCTCCCGCCGCCGCCGAGAAGGGCCGGCGACAGCGGGGAGGGTCGGCCGGGTCGTCGGGCCTCGGCCGGGCCGGCGACCCGGCCGATCGGGCGACAAGGGCTCGCGAGCCCTCGCCCAGATCGGGCGAGGGTCGCAAACCCTGCCACCGCCACAGATCTGGGGAGGGTCGCGGCCCTCGTCGGATCGGGCGAGGGCTGCGACCCTCGCCCGATTTGGGGCAAGGGCTCGTGAGCCCTCGCCGCCGGTCGGCCGGGGTTGCCGACCCTTAGCCGGGCCCGGCAACCCCGGCCAACCCTCCCCGTTGTCGCCGGCCCTTCTCGGCGACGGCGAGGGCAGCGGCGACGATGGTGAGGCTCACCCCGCCTCCCCCCTTTTCCTTTTTTTAAAAATTTTTTAAATTTTTTAATTATTAATTTTTAATATTTCAACTAAATTTAATTTTAAAATTATTATTTTTAAATATTTAACTAAAATTAATTTATGTTAAAAAAACTAAATTTAATTTTAAAATTATTTTTTAATATTTTAACTAAATTTAATTTTTAATTTAATTTAATTATTTTTTACCACGTCGCCCAAAACGACGCCTGTTTTTGCATTATTTGGCCACGTCGCCGTGCAAAACGACGTCGTTTTGGGCGCGCTTCACTGGAAAAATGCCACGTCAATGTTTTGGCCGAACTTTGGCCGAAGTGGCACTCAAAAATCCGTTTTTCTTCGAATGTGACACTTAAGTGTACCTTTCGTAAGTTATGGCACTTAAGTGTCCCTTTAGGCAAAGTTATGGCACACTTGAAGCGTTCTTTTGCCACCATTCTTGTCTTCTCCATCACAATAGATGCCGTCAAGATTAGTGTGTGTTGAGTCCCAAACCGAACATCAAATACAGAGACAAGACATGGCATAGCATTGGGCGCACAAAAGACATAAAACACAACCTTATGACAGAACCAAAATGGACAGATAAAAAAAAAAAATAGAGAGAGAAAATTCAAGAGAAAAAAAAAAAAAGGAGAGAGCCTGTAGATCCTTTTTGAAACTCTGGCCAACGGTGATGAGTGATGATTGTTGGCGTCGACTAGAAGCCATCGAGGAACAGACCTGTTGGGAAGTGAAAGAACTTGTCCACTTGCATGCGTCTCGTGCTCGCATCGCGCAATGGCGAACCTGGCCTCTTGCATCTTTATCCACGGTCACACGTTGCCTTGAGATTTACTAATCGGCATTGGCAAGGGACTCGATTTCAACTGCTTCCTCAAGACAGCGTTCCACGACATGGACGCCAAATATGGACGCTTGTCTTTGTCTTCTGCTGGGTGAATTTTTTTTTTTTTTTTTTTTTTTTTTTTTTTTTTTTTGATCTGGGCCCCCGCAAGATATGGAACTTGTAACGTCAATTATAGCCGTTTGGGGGTTTCCCCTTCTCTCTTCTAATCAAACACTCGGCGTTCTGGGCAAGAATCCCGGACAAATTTCATTTGAAACTTTCAGGTCATCGGATTTCGGCTTGGAGAATGGCCGTAGAGAACGTAAACTCCAAAGGAAAGAACATGCCTTCACGACCACATTGACTCCCTTCCACTTCTATCTAAAACTTCAGAGAATTCGTGAAGTTCATCCTCCCAATTTCTTGCATGGTTCACTCGCAAGCCCAAAACAGAACTTCCTCGAAAGGATTCAGGGAATATATTCAGAGTGAAACTAAGAACAACAATCAACGTAGTCTTGGCATGGGAATAGAGATTATAAAGGATCGGTACACAAGAAACATCAAATGATCAGCGTACACCGCATTGCATCAAATCACACAAGCAAAATTGTTGCCATCAAACCAGTTTAGTATCACCATCTCTTGAGTAATGACTTTGATTGTCTTTGACTCCATTGTTGCACAAATAAATCCTTAAAATTGTTGAGAAAATATGGCTTCGAATTGGGTAGAACAATGAAGTCGGATCTTTAGAGTACTCGAGTCAGATTTTGAGGCGTGATATCACTTTCTTTAAAAATTTATTTGCCCCACAAAGTTGCTAATGGTCACCAGCAAATATCCTCCAGGATACAACAAAGTTTCAAAATGAGAATACTAGATAGCAATTCTAGTATTTCTCCAGGGTCTCTCATAGGAAACAATTAGAAACAATGGCTGTAGTTTCTCTCGAAAGAAAACAAAAAAATGGAAGAAGATATGTGTTTTATCTCTAAACAAACGTACTTATCTTTTTCTTTTTAAATAGAAACAACCCTTCAAAATGTTGCAAAAGAACAAAGACAACCTTCGTGAACAAGTACGTCTCAAAGGTTATGTTGAAAAGACATAAAAAAAAATCAGAATTAAATAAGTAATAAATAAAATTAATCGTAGCTTTTCGTGACAGTTGCACTGTTTCAACAAGACTTTATAGTTAATTTTTTACAAAAATAAATCCGAATTTTCAATAAATAAAATTAATGATCGTCGGTTAGTGCCAAATCTCGTCCACGTGCGCGCTCACATATTTTTCGATGTGGGACAAGGCACCTCTTCATTTATTTTATAAACAAATTACCAACAGACTTTGCCCGATTCGTGGGGATGTGAAAAGTTACAATCACTAGAGGTACAAGTCAACAAGAAACTTACTTAACTTAGGGGACTTGAATAGTTGGTTTTCATTTATTTGGATATTTCTGAGGTACCTTATTGGAAACAGTAGTGAAATTACCTAGGACACACATCTTTAGAAATTATGAAAGAGCGCAATATGGAGTTCACAAGGGAAAATTTATATTGCAGTGATAATGATGTGATGAATCTTATATTCATATTACAACAGTGAGGCAAGTCATGTTTTCTTAACAGAGGTAAATAAGCAATAAACTATGATTTTTGTTTTGAAATTTCATGACCTACTTTCAATCACTAATGTCTTTGGACAAGAAAGCTTTCCTTGATAGGGTTTTGTACTTTCCTAAATTCCTAGTCTTCCATAAATGGAGGCATGGGGCAGTTGTTCGTAGAAGCAAATCAAAAGGTGGTTCTACCTACATTACAAGGCGTTGGTTTTCTGGTAAGATTCTTCATCCTTTATGTTCGTAGAAGCAAATCAAAAGGTGGCTCTACATACATTGCAAGGCGTTGGTCTTCTGGTAAGATTCTTCATCCTTTAACGACCAGCCTGAGCGAATATAGTAATACTTTTCTCGACACGATATCTTTTGTGAATTGCTCAGACACTGGGTATCTATTTGATCTAGATATGCCTAAATATACTGGCTGTTGATTGCATTATAATAATGTTTTTTTCAGCTATCCTTCCATTGGCAGCTTTTGTAAACTGCAAAGAGATTAGCGGCTTGTAAGGCAACAGATGATATCATTGACATAAGTAAATAAGAATTACCTAGTGATTTACAATTTCCCTCTCAACAAACCAGGATTTGAATATTTTCATCTAGAGGCTAATTATCTTTCGCTGCTCAACATTGTAAACTGCGCCCGAAATCCATTTTTTGTTATGTCCAAAGTTAATATTTTCTTGAAAATAATCGTCGGCCATTTTGAATTCCTTTGGGAGCTCTTTTGTATGTTTGAGTTTGACTTATCCTTTTCAAAACATATACCTTTTGATTTTCCGTGATGATCGAAAACCCTGTCGCGTTTCTTATTGTTCCCTGTTCCTCTTGAACCATAGAAGATGTGCATAATTTCCCAGTGAGTGGGAGAAACTGAGCTAAAATGAAAATCAACGTTCAAGTTTTTCTTGCTGGTGACAAAATGAAAAATTAAAAGTAGTTTTGGCTTAGTATGTTATATGTGATTGTAAACCAACTTTTTGTTCCAAGTAATCAAATTGTTGTCTTGAAAGATTATCAAAGAAGGCAAACCGGTGCTGCTTTCTTGACAGGTCTGGTTGGTCCGTGTAATGATCAAGGCACAGTTTTGGACTTCAATTATATGCACTGTATCAATGACCTTTTGAATAATTGGGACAATTTTCTGCCCGTTCTGTGGAACAAGCTGGGCTGAGGAGTCCAATAATTTGATATTTAGTCTGCATCCCCTTTGCTCCTGTTGTTGTCCTGGAATCGTTTTATCACATGATTGATCCAAGCCTAGCTGACTTGGCTGAGGAACCTCGAATTCCATACCAAAGACCGATCAAAATGAAGAAAAGGGATTTTGCAGAGGAAGCATCAACAATAGCTGTGGGCCACCTTGCGTGCCAACCTTGAAGAAGCTCGTTTGCCAACTAGTCTCCTGAGGAAGTTCTGATGCTTGTGAAAATCCACGCACTTGATCTGGTCTCAACAGCGCATACCTAAATGATTGTGAATGTAGTTTTTTCAATTGAATCTACTTTCTGTGTGCTCATTAGTTTCTACCTCTCTATTAATCAAATACGTACCTGCTGATTTTTTTATGCATAAATCCCTGATGTAGAGTTGTTTGATACGATTGTGTTCTCACTTCTCATGATATCACTCCCAAACTCAACGAGGCTCTGCGGGGGAAGGTATGCACTGCCAGTCGTACGATAACTATGAAAGACTAACTTGTGTGCTTCTACTGAATATCAATGCAAGGATGCATGATGACAATCTCCTTCAATTTCTATCAGTTTATTAGTAAGATAAACAAAATCCTTTCAATGTTGTCATATATCAGTTCTCATGTATGCGGCATTGAACTTGTAAAGTTGAGATTCGCCTCCTAGCAAACTTATCCCGAATTGCTGATTTTTCTAATCAGGTAACACGAAATAACCAAGTGACAAGTACATCTTCCTGTTATGTAGTTTAGGCACCTCAAGTTTTTTGTATAACCTTATTAACATCAGTTCTATTCCTAAACACAAACAACGAAAGTGCTGCTGATTGCTTGTTTTTCCCGAGTCTTTTGTTTTATTTTTCATGGGCCAACCAATGAAGTTTCTCTTGATTACGGTCCGACTGCGAACTACTTAGAAACCCTTGGAACGTGTGGCAGGATACGTCCCCAGATTTTGGAGTTGGTCCAAATTATGTATGCATGTGTACTTCATCTGGGGTAAATTGCGATGCCACTCTTCATTTATTAGCAATTAATTAATCCTATCCTTCTTGTGCAGATTCGAATCTGCATTTCATGAAGCTCGGAGAAGGTCCCAAAACACCACAGATGTTGATGCAGGCAGGAGTGAACAACGTCACGAGACATTATATAAAGGAGTTCAAAAGTTCGTCGCTATTGGCACTGATCATGTGCCCCGTGTTGTTAATTCTCTTCATAGGATTCTTGATATAAAGTGACCTCTTCTCCTGTGGCGCAGTCGTCCTTTGCAAGCTTTGACATCATGCTATTCTTCAGCAAAGGCCGATTCTCAAAATGCTTGCAGGAAGACAGCATGTGCAGGAGGTTCTGCAAAACTCATGTTTACTTCAAGCTACAATATTGTGACCAGAAGAGAAGCATTCTTCTTGGGAAAAGCAAACACCACGGAATCAGCAAAAAAACTGTCAATCGCAGCCAAGAAACAGCAATTTCTCATTTGGGAGACTTTTGAACGAAAGATAAAAATGTTCATTAGTGCGCGATCATCTCTTTGGTCTGATCACCTCGGAAAATTCATGAATTGGCATCTAGCAATTGCTCAATTGTATAATCTCGAACTTGGATTTATTCACGCACGAATCTATTAAGCAGAAGAGACACGACCATACGTTTCTGCAACCAAATTTTCGTTGACTTGGCTACAGTGAAAAACTGATAAAAACTGTCGAGAAAATTTTTTAGGAGGATGAAAATAGCCCCTCCATGCAGCTACTTTCAGGTGGAAACGAAAGCCCATGGGCCTATGCAGCGTGATTGATGACTGTCGTGTGCACTCAGCCCAGATGAAAGAATCGAGTGCGAATCATTGCCCACGAGAGGCAAACGATTTAGCCGTTCGAGTCGTCAAAGCCCGTTGCAGAAAAAACCTCCCTTAAATTGGATGTGTAATCCCCCTCGCCCCTCTGGAATATCTTATGTTCTGAGACTCATCCATCGTGTTTTGGCGGGTAGCTTTCGTGAATGAAATAGTCTTTTTCAACCTGAAAAAAATAAAAAATAAAAAGCCCCTCCCAAATTTATGCGCTAAATGGTAGTCAACGGTAATGTGTTCAAGTTTCCGTCTAAGCAATTTCTTTAGGATCACTCTTAAGATATTTTCCGACCTTGGACTAAGATTACTATTGTGGAACTTTTAATAGTTTAAAAGCTACTCGCCAGCTTGTTGTCTTCTGTCTCAATTTTTCCGGAGCTCAAGACGAGTCCAAGTAGCTTGTTCAGTGAAGTCCGAATCCACGAGTACTAAATCATATCCAATGTGGATCTAGTTAACGAGTCGTAACACTTGTTGAGCATACTTCACATGAACTCGCTGCTTAACTAATTATTGCCTAGGCAGC
This sequence comes from Eucalyptus cloeziana, assembly GCA_014182715.1. NCBI lineage: Eukaryota > Viridiplantae > Streptophyta > Magnoliopsida > Myrtales > Myrtaceae > Eucalyptus > Eucalyptus cloeziana. The sequence goes on along the minus strand of CM024635.1, from coordinate 26,911,642 downwards.
TGTTAATTACTACTGACAAAGTAATACTTGTTGTTTGAGCCGCGCCAAACAAACCGGGACGCTGATTGGATCGCAAAATCCTATAAAGTCGGGTCTCTTCCTAGTAATTGGGTCTCAAAGCCCCCAAATGATCTTTATCTTATCTTATGTTTAGATTTTCATACTACTTGTAATCCACCATCTTAGTATTAATCAATGAGGTATTTCTGACAAAAAAAAAAAAGTGAACGATCTCTAAAATAATCCAACACTACTTTCCTTTTTAGCATGAAAAATCGCCAATGTACTCGAGGTATTGCCAGTCGCAATGATGTTTCTAGTCTTGCTGCTAGTGTCCGAGAAGAGAGTTGAAAAAAAAAGAATGAACGTTTCTACTGCTGTCATGTCGTGCATAGAATAAACTTTCATCATCGTACAATTTAACATTTTGCTTTTGGTCCGTTCCATGTTTTTTGGCATGTCGAATGAGGCAGGGCATTCCAGTGGGAGTGTCTCTTATGGAGTCTTCAACTGGATCAGTAGAAATGTCACTTTTTACAGCTTATATGTTGCAGAACGACGTCCCCAAGAATTCCCTTTTTAATTTTCCTTTTTTCTGATGATGTAGGACCGCTCCTTCAGTGAATAAACATGTGAGGACCGTGTTGATTGACCTAATTGGAGTTAGATAAGGTGCTTAAAATTCGATTTGGACGCCAACTGACTGCAAAATCGAACATAGTTAATGTAATGGATTAAGAAAACTGTAAGTTGACCTGCAGATGGGCGAAATGCATTATCTGTTATTGATGATGTGATCACTTGCGCTTAATCTACATGCACAGGTTCTTTGTGAATCACTAAAGCAATCACTTGAGTAATGTCAGGGACAAATAATCATAAGTCAGGAGAAATTGTTCAATCAATTTTAAATCTATCGTATGAACGCCGATTCAATTTTAAACTTTTCAATTTTATTAATTTAATTTAAACCATTTCACAATGTTCCAATTTTATCATTTCAGCTAATTTTTACAGGAAATCATTGACATGATGATGTGCTACGTGGAACAACTAATAAAGATTGGATCACCGCGCTGGCATTTTCCTAAGAAATTTTTATTTAAAGGATTACATTGGGAGTGAAATTGATAACTTGTCTTTGGAATTGAAATTTAAAGTGTCACGTTCTTAATATGACTAGCTTTTTTATGCTTGTCTTATCATCTTATTGTGCAATTGCGTAAAACATGCGATTGATCAGCGGTTCCCTTCCACGATGACATAGAAAGATAAAGATTTACGATTTAACTAGACAATAATTTGCCAAATCGCGGGAATCACGGGCAAAGAATAGATGGACCATGCATGAGTCGTACCTAAATCATAAAACGAACCGTAATTGATGCAAAAGCAACCCTTCCCATCATTAAGTGAAAAAGTAGATGATGGAGCTTTCTACGAAGCTGCCTAAATTGCTCATGGATCTCATAATAAATTAGCTGATATTTCGATTTTGGAATTACAAAGAACGAAATCAAATGAGTGAAATTGAGCAAGACAAGCATTAAATCAAAGTAAATATCAATCAACTAGTTCTTGGGCTTGATGTCAAATGTCACAGTCATCTTCAAAGGAAAACAAAGAAGGAAGCAACATAAGCTTCCACGCCATGGTGGATGACTCCTTCCACGTACATGAGAAAGTCTTTTGCATAACATTTATACCAAGTGATATATTGACCGATGCCTTTCATCTTATTGTGTGTCCTCAACATTTAACATATAATCAAAACCATGTCAACATGTTATGTAATATAACATTACATAAAAGATTTTTTAGATGATACCCTGAAGTAAAGTCACCTAACTATTCGGTGAAGTCATAGTGCTCGTACCTAGCTCTGCAATCCCCGAGCTGGACCTGAGCGCCAACACTCATCGGACATGAAATGCGGACCTGCGTAACAGCACTGGTCATGCACAGGACGCAATCATAGATCTAAAGTGCTCCGTTGTAAGCCCCGTGATCGTAGCAGATTGGGGTCGACCCTGGCCATGGTGATTGGTAGTGATAATTGAACTTATTGTACGCCGTGTCGTCCCTTAAATGGTGGAGAACATCGTCTAGATTGATCTTGAAAAGATCGTTGCCCTGATAAGTCGACGTGCTGCAACTATAGCCCACGATCCTCATGTCCGGGTCGCCCCGAGCAAGCCCGCAAATGCAGAGGAGCATGACAATCATAGTCGCCACAGGTCTCTTGAGGGTAGCCATCGCCGTGAAACGAGATAAGATTCGACATGTAAAGAAGGCAATTGCTCGTGCTGTGCACGTAGCTGGAGATCCCTCGTCCTTGTTTCGTTTCTTGATTCCATTTGCCGAATTCGTCTGCCTTTTTACAACTTCTAATGAAATAATTTAATCACGAAAGTCGCTTATCACAACGCAAGAGAAAGCTAATGGTTTCTTGCTTTGATCCAAAGTCCGATTTCCAGCTTTTTCTTAGCCTTTATCCGGCTGAAGATATGAAATTTGGAAACTTTGCATGCGTTGTTCTCGACTCGCCGTCTTGAACTTTGAAGCTAACGCAGAGCATGCTATGGAGGGAGGCTCTCCCTCCTTTACTCGGCCTGTGAATTAGCAACTTAGAAATGGCGAGTCTATAATAGGAGCTTGTTCTAGTATCTTAAATTAAATTAATTCTTCAGTCCATCAGACAAATGGGAATAGTTTATACAATTTCACTGTAAAAAGAACATTGCATGTCACTTAATCGATTAGTTAATAACAATCGGATTTTGTGATAAATACCCGAGGGCAATTGTTAACCAATTAGATAAGAAAATATTATGATTTCGAATACCCAGATTGTCCTCGTCATATGCGTGCTCAATGCTTTGAAGACTATATTCTCATTAAGCATGTTTCAACAAATTTCCAAGAGCCACTTGTTAATGATGGCCGTGCTTCATTAGATATTCAGCATTACGTTAGTTATATAGAAGACATTCTCTAAAGCAACACAGGTCGATCACTTATTCTGTAAAATCTGTGCTGCTCATTACCTAACTCTGCAATCCTAATACTGAAGCATAGCACCCGCGCTCGTCAGACACGAGTCGTCAACTTGTCTTGTAATCCATTCCCCACATTCATAAATCTCGAGTGCTGAAATGCAGGGCTCCATGACCATAGCAGGTCGGGGGTCGACCCAGGCCATGGAGATGCATAATAGCATTTGTATCTATAGTTCGCCGTCTCGTCCATTAAATAACACATTCTTTATGCTGTGCTGAGATGCATGCACTTGACCAAAATTCTCTTGTCTGGATCACCTCTTGCAAATCGGACAGCACGAAGAAGCGTGAGAAAACTTACAGTTGATCCCTGTCTGTAATGCTTGTGTCACGTTGTTGTAACTGTAGATCCCGCTGTCCCTTGTTTTGTTGCGTTGATTCAATTCATGGTTTCTCGCTGTATTTTATTCTCGTTCTGTGATTCATTGTGGCGATCACATATCACAATGCCGGACAGTAAAACAAAGAAAGTTTGATTTTTGAGCTTTTTTTTCTGAGCCCTTGTTCAGCTGGAGATACGAAATATGGAAACTTGCATGTGTTTTAGGGCGCGTTGTAACATTTCGTATCGATAAATAATTTTTGAATAGAAATAATTTTTTTTTTTTTTTGTTTTACGTTCCAGAGAACAATTTTCGAGTATAAGAACGCGCGATAACCTGCAAAAAATTTCTACTTGGGAATAGAAATGCATTTCGTAAAATTGTATAATTTTTTTTATTTCTTTTAATTTTTCAATATTTTATTATATTTTTCCTTTTTTTCTTTTTTTTTTTTCTTTTTTTTTTTTTCTTTTTTCTTTTCTTTTCCTTTTGGTCGGCCGGCCTCGGCCATGGCCGGCAAGGCTCAGCCTCATCGTGGCCGGGCGAGGCTCGGCCTCGCCTTGGCTAGGCAAGCTCAAGCTCGCCTAGATCTAGCAAGGCCGAGCTCACCCAATCATCGAGCCTCACCAGGCCACCGCCAGTTCAGCATCGCCCAACGGTAGCTCAGCGAGACTGAGCCTTGCTGATGGCTGGGCAAGGTCGCCGGCCATGACTGAGGCCAGCAACCGGTAAAAGGAAGAAAAAGGAAAGAAAAAAGAAGTGTTTTTCGGAATTGTTCTCGGGAATAAGAAACAAGTTTTTTCTACTTCTTGTTTATGTTCCAAATCTATTCCCAGGAACAAAAGTGTAAATAAATGTGTTTCTATTCTTTTTTTGTTTCCCAAAACAAAAGAACATAAATTTTTGTTCCGGGGAATAGAAACAAAAATAAACAAATGGCCCTTAGCTTCCTATAGTGGAGGGTCTTGAATTTTAGAGCCTTGGTAAAGCATGTTGTAGAGACAAGGTCACATTGGAGCTCTCTAAATAAAGTAGGTATTCTCTTTAGCCATTGAGCACACTGGTTTTAACGCCCAATCTAATATCTCCACGTCGTTTACTGAGCAACACTCTGAAAAATAGCATGCTCTAGTTTTGACATAAAAAAAAAAAATGATATTCTACAATTTTTGTATGTATTAAAGATTTTCACCCTTCTATCGATGTAAAGGATCGAAGTAGGATGAGTATAATAAGGCATCCGAACCATCTAAATCCTCATGGGATGTAAATGTATAGAGGGTTTGGGGAGGTTAGACGGGTTTGAGCTCAAATGCCATAAACCTTGTAGGATTTGGGACAGATTCGAGATTTTACAGTCGGAAAACCCAATAATCAAAGCCGATATGTATTGCCATTAAAGTGTCATTTGTTTTCTTTATATTTCTTAGGTAGTTGAGTAAATAAATATCAGTGTAAATTCTTTTAGGATTTGCAATAGGAAATTTTTAATTTCCTTTACTCTATTAAAAATCACGACATCAATCAATTATAATAATTTGTCAACAATAAGAAGGCAACATAGTATTATAATAGATTTTCTAACGACAACCACTATGTCACTCCTAACTTCTACCTATTTTAGATGGGAAAAGTATCAAAAAAGTCATAAACATATGGCATTGGTACTAATTTAATCATAAACAATTCAATTAGACCAATTTAGTTTTAAATATTTTCATCTTAGTATCAATTCAAGTCCACCCGACCAATTATGACTAATTGGTGCGACGTGGATGCCCATCGGTGATGAACGCTAACGTGACAATTTTTAAATATTTTTTTTATATTTTTCAAATTTTGTTATAATTTTTCCTTTTTTTCCCCTTTTCCTTTTTTTTTTCATCTTCTTCTTCTTCGCCTTCTTCTCCCGCAATGGCTGATGAGCCACAGCGAGCCTCCAATGGCTCGCCGGCCATTGAGTGAGGCCAACCTCAGCGAGCAAAGGAGGCCTTGGCCTTACCTAGATCTCGAGCGAAGCCGCCTTGCCCACAACCCTAGGTGCGAACCTCACCCAATGGCTGGTGAGCCACTGGAGACTTGCCGGCCATTATAAGAGAAGCGGCCCTCGCCCAATGGCCGGCGAGCCACCGAAGGCTCGTTGACCACTGTAGAAGAAGAAGGCCAAGAGGAAGAAGAGGAAAAATTAATAAAAAAAATTATTTAAAAATTGCCACGTTAACATTGGCTGGGCAAGCGTCTACATCACACACCGCGGTCAAAATTGGTTAGATGAGCGAATTGATATCAATATAAAAAATTTAAGAAAATTAGTCCAATTGAAAGATTTAGGACTAAATCAATACCAATGTCATCAGTTTAGAACTTTTTTGATATTTTTCCCTATTTTAGACCTTAGTTTTTCATGTTCGTTAATTTTAAATTCTTCAATCTTATATTTTGGATGTCGTAAGACTCCAATTTGAGATTTACAATGCGTGAATTTTAAATGAATAGCTGCATTTGCAAAAATGAGGTGGTTTATACTTAACTAAAATGATTGGTTATTATAAAATCATGTGGCAAGTTGCGGGTACCTGACGGAGACCCGACTACTTTAGCAAGGTGGCTTTGGGATAATATATCAAAGCATGTAATGGATTTGGTGAGGGCTCATGGAATAATATAAAGTTAAGATGACGGGTTTGAGAAGACGTTTGCCGTTCCAAAATGATCCTGCTTCCATCCCTATATGAAAGTGCTCCATCATGGCCAGGCTTTCATCCAGTTAAAAACAGAAGTTGCTTAGGCTTGTTTACCTTCCTACGCTAATCTTGTAGTCAGTTACTTCACACTTCGACTTAGGATTTTCTCTCCAAATTTCTAAAACAAATAATTAACATTTAAGTTTCAAAAATTTATGATGTTGAATCTTACAAAAGATGTAGTAGGGGCTTCATAGCTACTTTCTTCTAAGGGAAACCGAAGAAATAACCTTCGGCCAATATTTTTGAGTACTTTGAAAAGGTTTCAAGTATTTTGGACTACATAGAAAACATAGTACGAGTTGAAAATAATTCATGAAAAGTCAAAGTTTAAAGTTAATGTCTCTATAAGGAAGTTCAATGGGTCATTGAAGTATCAATGTTAGCTTCCAACTACCATTCCTACCCATTCTGATTAGCCAAATAGTGTAAAGAAAGGTAATGGGGCTCTTATTTTCATTCCAATCGCTACATTGCTGAAAAACCAAGATCTAAAGTTTAAATTAGGAAATAAATAATAAACTATTAAAAGAGAAAATTCTATCCTTCCATATCTAGTGGTAACTACAAATATTATGTGTTAAAACTAGCCTTTGCCCCCATTCTCGCTTATTGTGAATGTTTATTATATCATTCGCGAACTTCAACTATTCTAGCTTTTTGCTTTTTTAGGTCGAAGATTGTTCTAGCTTCTTGAGCATCTATCAAGAATAAAATTTTTGCATGGATGCTATTAGAATATTTAAATAATAAATTACGCACTCATCTAACATATTAAATTTTATAATAATTGGTTGTGATCCCACCGAATCTCACATGATATTAAAATTGGAGATCCTAAGTTCGAATATTTCCAGATCCAATTTACCTTCCCAATTAAATTTTCATGCTTAGTATTAGGCAAAAAAAAAAATCAGATTAAGAATGAAGAAAAGTATTAGAATATTTAAATAATAAAATACGCATTTATTTAACAATTTAAACTTTTAAAATAATTGGTTCTAATCCCATTAAATCTCCTAGATACCAAATTTTTTACTTTTGTCAATATTATCTTAAATCTTTCTGGAAAATTTTAGTGTTTCTTTTAATTAATTTATACTGAAAATCACTAATGTGACAATTTGATAATTGCCAACCATCTTATACGTGACACATTGCCACGTCATCAATTTTAATTGAAAATTTGTCAAAAGAATGTTGTTGGAATCACACGTAATAGTTTAGTAAAATTTTTAAAAATGAATTTTACAACAATAAATATGTTTAAAATTAATTTTCCTGCACATATCTATCCACGTCAAGTACACAAACTGTGTGTAAAAAAAAAGTACACAAACTGAAAACAAAATATTAAAGGACATTGGCTAGTGGGAAGACTAATCGTAAGATAGTATGTTTGGCGATATTTTGATGGGATGGATGAGATATTTTCTCATGGTTCTGTCCGACTCGAGATTCAAAGACCATGTGACATTTTCCCTCGATGTTGGCATTTTGCCCCATCAGAGGTACCCCGATCACGGGAGCTTTCAGATCAGTCCATCGCAATCACAGAGTGATGATGTCATTCTCCACCCTAACTTTCACTTTATAAGTCCCCAGCAATCTACTTCTATGGAAATACTAATAACAAGTTTTTACTTAAAGGATTATCTCGAACGACACCTTAATGAATAATTGAAAGAAATTAGTGATAAGAATATACAATGCACGGCAATCGTATCAATATATGCTGAAAGGCAAAATTGATTGATAAAATAAGCAATGAAGAATATTTAAGGATGAAAAAAGCGATTGAGATCCATTAAAAGTAGGAGGTCTTCTTTACTTTATAGTTTATACAATTGAACAAATTAGTCATTTTAAGATAAGATAGCTCTTCCTATCTTTTGTTCCATGCACGCAATTGATTGTTTATGAGCATTTTCTATGTTGACCTTTGTGGCTCTTCTAATCCTAATCAAGTTAATTTAGAATGTGAAGGATGCATTTTGTTAATCTTGTCTTAATCGCAATACAAAATTTCCATTTATAACATGGAATGACATGTCACGATGGACTATATACAAGCACTGGCTATACTACACTAACATCAACATTTTTAGGGTGTGTGGCAAGTCTCATATCAAATGTTGTCATATATTGTCATCAGATACTCGAGAGTTAATTTCAATAATACTCACTACATAATAACTTATAGTCATTATATACACTAAAGCTTTTATCAACCATGCAATTCTTTAATACTATTACCGAAATTGTTGTGCAAATAACATGGAAACTCAAAGATTTTACGATTCAAATCTAACACGAGAAAAAGAAATTACCAGGAAATCAACGATGAATGATAAGGGCACTAAAGAGATTACAGTTTGAGTGTCACTTCCTACTTTGAGGAGAGCAAAAAACCAAGAAATCCATCATGAATCTCTATAGTAGCTCAATTGTTCAAGTGTTCCATACCTAGATTATATCTGCAGTTGCACCTACAAGTGTTATATCACAATTTCTCACAAAGAATCACTCAATAAACTCATAGAGAAAATCCTAACACCCCTTTTATTTGCTCTAGTATGTAATTGCACAATAGAATTTCATCCCTCATATTTATAATATTTGTATCCGAAATAGGAAAGCCTTATTTAGAAAAACTATTCAAACTAAAATACCACTGAAATTAGAAAATCCATTCAAATTAAGAAACCATTCAAGCTAGGAAACGCATTTGAAGGATAAAAATTCGAGGGTATATTCAACAAAACTTAAAGTCAATGTCTACAATAGCCACCATGCATTTCAAGGAGGAGTTAGCAAATACTATTTGGGTATTGTGCCGTAGTGATTGATTCAGGTAGTTCTGACTTATGCCCACCCAATACTTTCTCCAAGTTAATTACCTTGCCTCTGTCCGTCTTCCTTCCCAGTCAGTCTAATGCTCTTTTCACCTACATGCTGGTAGGTATAGATTCCCTCTCCCATCCATGTCATTCCTGGGGTGACAGACACTGTGACTTTCTCAAGAAAAGATAAATTACGGTCTCACTTTTAAACAGGAGATAGATTCCCAGAGGATCCAAAATTACTTTTTTCACTGAGAGAACGGTGCCCAACCACTCTCTTGTTACATCAGAAATGGAGTCGCTCCCTGCCAGGCTGCCACTGCCAGTCGAAAGCGATTGCCTACCAAATGACCACTAACACAAAGTCTGTCCTCAGCAGCGTGAGAAGGCAAGGCAAAGGCCTGCGATGGCACGAGAGAAGGCGCATGTTCCTGGATTGGGGAAGAGCTTTTAGCGACCAGTGCAGCTTGTCAAAGCTATCAGCGACAGGTCTTTCAACTTTTCTCCGTCTCTCTTTACTATCCATCTGATAAGTAACTATCGACCGGCAGTTTTTTCTCGGTGGAAAAAGGAAATAGAAAGACATTGGCTGGTTCATCGTTCTGAGGGCTTCACTCAAGTTTTCAGATTTGCAGCAATTATTTGCGGGACATGTCATTTATACACCGGCTAGCTATCGGAAACGATCATGCGGAGTAATTGTTCTTGTGAATGCCATGCAAGAGAGGTTGCTTTCACGCTTCTCCTCCAGCATAATGCGACATTAAAGAGCCCCTCTTCATTGATGCCTTATATGATCCGTGCAACACGAGAAGCTACCGTAGGTATAACACTCCGTTTATTTCACAATAAATTAATTATAAAAATTGTATTAGGTTATTACTAAGTATTTCGCCAGCGTAAAATAAACATATTTTGAAGACATGCATATTTAAATACCTTTTTAAAATGAAGTTCCATCATAACAAAAAACTCCAAATTGATACGTCTGCGAAAAATTTAACAAAAACTAGGTTTTTAATCATCAAAAAACCCAAACTAGTATATATATGATAATTTTACCTCAAACTAATTTTTTTACCACCTTAAACCCCAAACTAGTATATTTACAATAAATTTACCACTTACTAATTTCCATTGAATTAGATTTATAGCACGAAAAATTACAAACTGATTTTTTTCTCACAAAAAACCCTAAATTGATATACATTTGATAAATTTATCCAAAACTAATTTGTTCACCATCAAAAATCTCAAACCGATACATTTGTAACAATTTTACCCTTTATTAATTTTCGTTAAATTAGATTAATACCACAAAAATTATAAAGCGATACACATGTGACAAATAGAGGATAAAACCCCAAACTGACAAACTCGTCAACTACCACGCAGTAAATTTGTTGTATATGTATTAGTTCGGGGTTTTTAGGGTAAAAACATTAATTTGGTATAAATTTGTCATAAATATATTTTGTGTATTTACCCTTTCTTTTGTTGTAGAATTTTGTCATGATAAAATGAATATTTTCAATCTCTCTAAGTGTTCATTAGAAGTGAGCGGTTTTAGGTTTCATGTGAAACCTGAAACTTAATATGTATGCCAATAACTAGGAACTTACCTCAACAAAGGTTCCAAGATTGATTCTAGGTCTACCTAAGTTCCATATGTACTCTTAAATGAACGATGGTAATGAACCATCATCTCTAATGACCATTATTTGCTACAATCAACTTATCACAACTCATATTTAAACACATGAAAATTATGAAATATTAACAAAATAAAAGTTTCGATCGTAGATATTGTCGAAAATGGAAGTGCATATTAACAGTTTCAGATTACACACTCATTATCATACATCATAGAATGTTGACATAGAAAAAAAATACAAAAACTTGTTTTAGGAACCTAAAATCTAGAACCTACTCATCCAAACAAATTTTCTAACTTTTAGAATCCGAAACCTACCCTATATCCTAGAATTTGGAATCGATCGATCTGATTCTCAAATTCTCAATTTTACTTTGAAATCATACTCACCTTATCGATCACGACAATAAATCATGTATAGGATAAATTGGATGAACTTCATAAGTTATCAGGAAATTAATTCTAACAGTGACCTTGGGGAAATGAACTTATGTTTCACAATTTATGATTTGTTACCAAATTTCCCATTTCCTCTCTTCACCTGCCAAGTTGCACGTACCAAGTATAGACATAATGGAGCTACGATATATAAAATAGGGTTAATACTCTGAAAAATCATAAACTTGTACACATGCAATAATTTTACCTTGAACTAATTTTTTTTATCATTAAAAATCTCAAATTGTTATATTTTTGACAAATTTACTTCAAACCGATATACTTGCAACAAATTTACCATTTATTAGTTTCCATTGAAATTTACTATCAAATTATTAAATTTAAGGACACGTGACAATTAACTAATGTTCCAGTTTGGAATTTTACTCTTTGTATGTCACATTTGTACAATTTTTGTGATATTAATCCAATTTGACAGATTATATATTTATCACAAATGTAGCATTTTGGAGTTTTTGCGGTCGAACAAATTTGCTTATGGTAAATTTGTCACAAGTATATTAGTTTAGAGTTTTTTTGTGATCATTTTGAGGTACATTTGTCATGTGTGCATGAGTTTGAAGTTTTTCTTCATCATAAAATTAGCTTGAGGTAAATTTATCACACGCGTATCAGTTTGAGATTTTTCAAGATATTAACCCTATAAAATATACTTTCTCATCTGATGCTTTTTTTCCTCCCTCAAATCACAAAGACTAGGAATTATGGCAGACACGAACGACACTCATCCATCTTATTCTGCTTTTGCTTCTGTCTCTCTCTGCTTCTTCTTTTCTCTTTTTCTTTTTTTCGGTAATGATATGAAATGTTCCTTTCTTCTATACATGCTAGAGATCTTTCACTTAATCAGGCCAAAGCCCACAAAAATAATAATTGAAAAGGAAAAAAATAATAATTGTAGAATACATAAGGAATTTCAAAACATACTGAAATCGAGAGCTCAAATTACATTTTTATTTCCTTCATTCTCTATGCTAACGCAACTGTTATCTAATTCTGAGTCAAGCTTCAGATCCATTTATTGCGATCTGACATGTACTGAATCAATATAATTCCCGCGCTCCAGTGTTTATAATTGACACACATAAGTAATACCAAGATGCTTTTAGCAAAATAAATAAATAAAACAAACAAATCTCAGATCTCAAAATATTAAATTACTAATTGGGATATCAACATCTCAAATAGGCAATAGTAGTTATGGTACTCGTTAACAAACTAATTAAGGAAATTTCACAATATTTAATTGATTAATTGCTTTCACGCCATGCATAATCAATATCTTAAAAATTGAATTTTTTCAAATAAAACATGCTCAACTATTATCAAATGGACATTTGTCATTAAAACTCTAATACTTATGGCACTTTTTTTTTTCCTCGAGCTCTATTGCAACTTATATATTCCTTTTTCCTTTTTTGAGGTAAGCGATAAAAACTTAAATCGATTCTCAAACGATTGTACTGTATCTATTAAACTCATGGAAGTTGACATCCACTAGATGAGCATAACTTTCAGACAAGGTAACTTGACATGAGGCTGAACTCCCCTGCACTGGATTTGTCCCCAGTTCCAGAAATATTCTTCTACCGACAAGGTTTCCAAAACTTGGGGCGTTGGGTTTGCACTTTGCAGGGAGAAGACAACCATGGGTTTTGGACTGCTCTGCAACTCTCTTGCCTCTCTTCGAAGTTATCAGCGACAGCTCTTTCAACTTGTCTCCGTCTCTCTTCAACCATCAATCTGATAAGTAACTATCAATCCCAGTTTTTTTTCTCTTTGGAAAAAGTAAATACAAAGACGTTGCTCGACACTTTGAGCATGAAAAATGGCTCATCGTCCCGAGGGCTTTCACTCAAAAGTGTTGGATTCGTGACCTTCGGTTCAGTAGATTGGCAGCAATTATTTGCGGGACAGTGTCGTTTACAGGACGACCACGCCGGCTAGCTATCGGAAACCATCATGCGGAGTAATTATTCTTTAGAATGCGATCCAAGAGAGGTTGCTTTCACGCTTCTCCTAAAAAAGGAGCTCCTCTTCATTATTGATGGCTTATATGATCCGTGCGACACGGGAAATTATCGTAGATACAAGACTCCATTAATTTCACGAGAAATTAATTATAAAAAATCATTTTAGGTGATTGAATAATTTTATCATTCGATTTAAGACATGTATATTCAAATATTTTTTTAAATCAAGTCTTCTTTTTTTTTTTTTATCAATACCATAAAAAAATTCTAAACTAGTATATCTATAATGAATTTATACTAAATTAATTTTTTACCACAAAAAATCTCAAATTGGTTCATTTATATCAAATTTACCCTCTACTAATTTTTAATAAATTGGATAAAATACCACAAAAACCATAAAAATGAGGAGTAAAACCCCAAACTGGTCGTCCAACTCAAAAACTAATCAAATGTAAATGTATCATAAATATATCAATTTAGAGTTTTTAGTGGTCAAAAATTAATTTATAATAAAATTTTCATAAATATACCAATTTAAAGTTTTTCATGATATATATATTTTTATCATCAAATTTCGTCATGATAAATCGAATATTTTCTTTCTCTAGGTGTTCATGACAAGAAATCCCTCTACAGAATAACTAGGATGAGTTTCAGAAGTTATCGAGAAATTAATTCTCACGGTGACCGTAAGGAAACGGACTTCTGTTCCCCAATTTACTGACGATTTTGCCCACAAATTTCCCGTTCCCTCCCTTCACCTGGCAAGTTGTACGTACCTGTATAGACACAGCAGAGTTACGGTATATAAATATACTTTCTTATCTGATGCTTTCTTTTCTTTCTCGAAGCAAAAAGGCCAGGAATTATGGCAGACGCGGACAGCACTCGTCCGTCTTCTTCTCTCTCCCTTCTTCATTTCTCTTTTTCTATTCTTTTTTTTTTTTTTTTTTGGTAAATGATATGAAATGTTCCTTTCTTTTCTACCCATGTTAGAGAGTTTTCTCTTAAACAGGTCAAATCCCACAAAAATAGTATTTGACAAGGAGAAAATTGACCGTAGAATTCATAAGAAAATTCAAAGCATAGTGAAATCGAGAGCTCCAGTTACGCCCTTATTTCCTCCATTCTCCATGCTACTGTAGATGTTATCTAATTCTGAGAGGACCCCATCATGTTTTAGATCCATTTATTGCAGGCGGACATGCACTGGATCGATATAGTTCCCTTGTTCCAACGTTATAATGCAGTCATAAACAATACTTAGATGCTTCTAGCAATATAAATAATAAAAATAAACAGATCTCAGATCTCAAATTTTAAGTTACTACTGGGGACGTCAACATTTCAAACAGGCAATAGTACCTAGGGATCACTAATTAACAAACCAATTAAGGAGATTTTACAATTTTTAATTCATTGATTGGTCTTGTGTCATGCACAATCAATATCTTAGGATTTGAATTTTTCCAAATAAAACATACTCAACAATCATCACACAGGCATTCCTTATTAAAATTCTAATACTTATGGCACTTTTTTTATTTGAGCTAGATCACAACTTTTTTTTCCCCTTTTTTGAGCTAAGTGATAAAAACCCGCATCGATTCGCAAATGGTTGTACTGTATCTATTAAACTTATTGAAGGTTGTCTATTATTTCAAAAAACTAATAGAAGTTGACATCCACTAGACGAGCTTAGCTTTTAGACTAGGCAACTTGATCTTGTGTTGAACTCACCTCCTCTGGAGTTGTCCCCAATTTCAGAAATATTCCTCTACCAACAAGGCTTCTAAAAATATGGGTGTTGGGTCTGCAGGAAGAAGACGAACATGGTTTGGACTGCTCTGGAACTCTCTTTGCCTGGTGCGCCACAGCTGGTTTTACAATCATTCAAAATCTTACATTAGATCCTGTTCCTGATGCAAATACCTTGAAAACAACTTAATTTTCACCCACGACACTAGCAGAAATTCCATCTTATGGAATGATTACATAATGATGGCATATAATCAAATTCTTAACATTACCTGTGAAGGCAAGCTTTTATGATGATATACGGAACGAAAATTGCATAATTTGAAATGAAGATTTTAGTCAAAGATTTGTGGGTTGCAGAAGGACAATTTGGTGACCTATCCCACGACCCTATAAAGGCATGCGCCGAGTTCACATCTTCTGGATCCGTGCCTCACTGTAGGGAAGACCTCTTTTGTCACCATCCAAATAGCTTTTACAGACCAAGGGGCATTTCTTAAGGGGCCAAAGAAAAAAGAACAAGAAAGACGCAGGACACATATCCCCTCAGGGTGAGACTTTTTAGAAGGGAGAACAGAAAAGAAAAGGGACAATTTGGCTCCAAAAAGAAGAAAAAGATATTATTCAAACAGCTTTTGGATGTTGGTATTTGGACTCCGGCACAATGTCTGGCATGGGAACTCGAAACACCATTCGACCAAAAAAAAAACATGAAACGCCTACTTATGTTGAAGATGAAAATGGCACATAAAGGGATAGCTTTTGCACTTATTGGTCTTTCTTGCGACTCTTAAAAGATCCAACTTACGCTAATTGCTGTAGGCTTCCCATGTATATGCAGGAGCATTAGAGAAATTGTTAGTGGGAATGGGACTTTCCCATCAAGTCCTGATTTGCCCCCTTAAAAAATAAGCATTATATCTCTGACTGGCTCTGATTCTTCCGGATCTCCATATGTCCTTGAAAAACCATCGGCCAAATTTGTGTGTGAGCAAATCATTCCCCTTTCAACGTAAATAGACATCGATGTTTGTTTGCATGAAAAAGTTAATCGGGTCATCAATATAAATAAGCATGTGGATAGAGGTCATCCATATAAAAACCGTGGGTCATTGTTGATGACCTCGGGAATTATTGTCGATATTAATATGCATTGATGACCATAAGTTGTATTGTGGACACAAAATAGCGCATTGCTAACAATTATCATGGCAAAGTCTGTTGATAAGGATATGGATTAAAAGGGAATTGAACGATTATCGATTGCAACACCAAGCGAAGAGCAAATATCTTGAAAGCATCAAAACTCTGTTACGACATTAAAATCACTAATAGGAAAACAATGAAGTCCCATGAATCGTGGGTAAAGGAATGGAGTTAACTCAGTAGCAAAGTGCAAGAGATTGAGGCGCGAGTTTTAGGGAACAACCGCCTAGAGATGAGATCATGGTGATGTGAAAGCATGGAACCAAAGTTGTTAGAAACATGGAAGCATGGCTAAAACTAAAGAAAAAATACATTGTGAACACTATAGATACTGGTATTTGTCCACTAAAGAACCTCGCGTACAAGCAAATAAATATGTTATCTTCCAATTTTTGCATTGTAGTTATAGTTTCCAAATTGATTAAATTTTGGTATTTATCTTTATTATAGTTTATGGATGACTTGTTGTCAATTAATTTCGATGTTGCATTTCTTAGACTTTACTGTCAATTAAATTTCAGCACAATTTATGTATATTTAGTTCCATTTAAAGTAACATTATTGATCCCCTAAAGTAAATTTTTTTTTGTTTGGAATCGCTACAAACTTCATCTCATTTAATAAAACTCCAAAAATTATTTTTAATAAAAGATATTTCATCGTGGAATCGAATTCTTGCCAGACCATGGTATAAAAAAATGGTGTTTCGTATTAGCTTGCGACGAAATGAACTGGGTTGTGATATGCGGAATCGAAAGTACGGTAGATGTCCTCGGTTTAGGAACCCCCTGTTTATTTAGACATTTTCTCGAAAGAAGGGAGAGACAGTCAACCTGTTCTAACACAGCACATGTTCCTATGTTCACCCACATGATGTGGTCAAACTGATAACTGCACCCCGCAGAGGGAGAGAGAATTCCTTAATAAACCGGGTCGCGCACTAGTGCTTAGCGATAGAACTTAGATGACCCCAACACGTGAAGTAGATATTCAAATCAGATGCATGAATAATCTGATCTTGGACCTTACTAATTTCATCAATGCAGACTCTTCCCCTGTATTTGACGTACAGACGTGACAGAGTGTAGATTAAACAATAGCAAACCCTAAACCGACCATGACGAGAAGTTTATCAAAGTTTGTTCCCTTAATTCGAGAAGACTCGCGATCCATGATCAGCTGAACCACTAAATTAAGTATTACAAACTCTGTCCATATATAACATCGAATTACATGGCGAAATGGGATAGTAGCAAAAGAACACAGGGTAACTCTTGTGTCATGAGTGATCGGTAAAAAAATTAGCTCATAGGTACAGGTTAATTATGAACACAGTGACTCAAAATTTACGCTTCTTTAACTAGCTTAATCAAAAAGCCCGTCCATTGATAAGGTTTATTTACTAGAACCGTCAAATGAGAGGATTGAGTCGGAAATGATGATCCATTTAACTTGTTTTGACATATTTTTATGTAATATAAATTTAGTGATTTATACTTACTCTTACCCATATCCATCAATATCTGACCCGACATATATTAATGAACTACTTCATATATAACATAATATAAGAAAACTCATACTTAAATTGAGGGAAGAATGCGGCATGAATGAGGGCGAGAAAGAGTAAAGAAAGAAACAAAGAAGTGGATTTGGTGTGGGCATAGTTGTGAATCAATTTAACAATCATTAATATAGACTAAACCATTATGGACCCATTTATTATCGATTTACTAAATATAACTAAGTCATATAATGATGAAACCTATCAAATATATGCTGTTAAGAAATGGATTAGTTAAGAATAATGCGGAATAGAGGAACATAAAACTCTATATGTTTCGATATATAGAAAAGAGTATATAAAGAGCCCATTTATAAGTTTAGACAAAAAAATAAAAGAAATCAAATCAGATGTACATAATGAAAAAATATATAGAAAATCAAAGAAAATATCATAAATATCTCTAAAAGATATTTTAATATCTTAATATTGCCAACATGATTTGTGATCTATTCTAACGAGTACAGTATTTACTAATGCTGTGGTCCACCGATGTAAGATATTAATATATTCGATTGTCTTTCGGAAAAGTAACTCCGAGAAAAAGCATGAATTGAACCGGAGAAACGAAACCCTACATCGTGGGACTGAATTTTTGGGGCAGGTAATAATGGCAAGGCATGTCTTTATGAATTTTTTATGGGTCTTGCTGGTGTCGAGCCTCCATGGCTTCAGTGCGTGTCCCCACGAGATTACAGTGAAAAAACACACGAGACTCATCATCATTTATTAGACATTGTAATAATTGCGTGGACCATACCAGACCAGCCGATCCATGTAATTGGGCCACCCCAGCTTTGAATTCTTGTGACCCGACCCATCCTCATCCTTCGTGATCTCTCTCTCCTCTTGCAATTTTATAAGATAACGACACAAATAATTTCTAATATAATTTCTAAAATTTTAATTTATTTAATATAATTATTGAATTATAGCCAATGTTTAATATAATTATTGAAATTTTAATTTATTCTATATGATCTATAGATTTTAGATACATGTTTAATTCAATTGTTCATTGATTTAAGTTGAACGTTTTCATATAATTTTTTAAATTGAAAAATTAAATTATATATATATATATAAAAAATTCAAATATTACACTCAATAAATAAAATTTTAGGCGCCTTATTCCACATCCAGCTTCGGGAATTATTTCTGTCTTCTTCCCCGACCTTCTCTCCCCAGCCGAGCGCGTTTCGCTTTTTCCGAGTGTTGGGCTATGATGCACCCCGACACGATGACTTTAACAAATTATTATTATTATTATTATTATTATTATTATTATTATTATTATTATTATTGTTATTGTTATTGTTATTTAAATTCGGCTCCTTCCAACCAAAGCCATATCGGTTTTTGTGAGTTCTTTATTGCTCATTACAGCTGAATCCACCGCCTCTCTCTCTCCCCCACCCCTATTCCTCACTCTTTCTCTTCCTTTCTCTCTCTCACAAGCTACACATAAATTGTCCAGAATTGCAGAGAAGTCTGAAACGGAGAGAGAGAGAGAGAGGAGAGAGAGGAAGAGGAAGAAAAGGGCAGAGGTTAATGCTCTGCACCAACCGCCTTACTCTCTCTTAAACCTCTCAAACCTCTCACTCCTCTGAGCTCACTACTTCACTTACACACACACACATACACACACACACTCTCTCTCTCTGTACTAGAGGGAAAGGATGAGTAAACAAGATGTCATGAAGATGCAGGTAAACCCTGTTGGCCCCTTTTCTTGTTTTTGAGTTGATTGGCATGAAACCAAGTTCGGGTCTTGTCGGGTCTTTTGCTGTGTTCTTTGGTTCTTGGTTACGACTGCAGAAGTTTTTCAAGATCTTTCTCTCCCCGTGTTCTTGAGGTTATTCTGAAATGTTCTAACTTCGTCTCTGTTTTGGGGGGCTTTGCTTGCAGACGTGTGTTCTCAGAGTGAACATACACTGTGAAGGATGCAAGCAGAAGGTCAGAAAACTGCTGAAGAAGACCGAGGGTACGTACCTACTCCCCGTTGCTTTTGGTTTCTTTTTCTTTGTCCATTCGGTGATTTTTTTTTAATTTTGAAATACTTTTAGTTGGATATTTTTCGGTTGATGTGAAAGTCTGTTGACTTCTTCTGGGAAATTTATGGTTTTTTTTTTTTGTCTGTTTGAATTTTAGGAGTGTACTCTGCTAGTATAGATGCGGAGCAAGGCAAGGTAACAGTGCTCGGTTCCGTAGATCCGTACACGCTCATCGCGAAGCTTGAGAAATCAGGGAAACATGCGGAGCTCTGGGGGGGATCAGGAGGACACAAGAACAGCAACAACAACAACAACAACCACCACCAGTTCAACCAAAACCTTCTCAATCTCAACCAACAAATCAAGAACTTGCAAATGGAGAATGTCAAAGGAGGCAAAGACAACAAGTCTCAAAAGGGTAATCATGGAAAAGACCAGCAAAAGGGAGGAAATATGCAACAGCAGCTGGCTCAGCTGCAGCAGCTGGAGCAGTACATGAAGGGCGGTGCTAAAGATCTGAAGCTGCCAGCTAAGGGACAGAAGACTGTCAAGTTCAACTTGCCTGAGGATGATTTTGGGGGAAGTGAGGATGATTTGGATAGTGAATTCGACGATGAGTTTGGCGACGAGTTTGATGAATACGACGATGAGGAGTTTGAGGAGGAGTTTGGCCATGGTCATCACCATGTTCTCTCTAAGCAAGCCAAGATGGGTGGTGGGGGTGGTGCGCATGGACATCAAGGGGCTAAAGGGAAAGGCGATAAAAAAGGTGACGGCGGCAAGGGGGGCAAAGGGGGCAAAGGCGACAGCAAAACCGCCAAGAAGGGCGGCGGCTTCGACATACAAGGGTTGATGAAGATGTTTGGTGGTGGTGGTGGTGGGAAAAAGGGTAAAGAGGGAAAGAAAAATGATGGTAAAAACGGTGGCAAGAACAAAGGAGGAGGCGGTGGTGGTGGTAAAAATGGAGGCAAAAATGGTGGTGACTTTCAAGGAAATGGTGGTAAGGATGGATTCAATGAAGGCTCCGGCAAGAAGAACAAGGGCGGCAATCACGGCGGCGGCGGCGGCGGCGGCCATGGAGGTGGTGGTGGCGGCGGTGGCGGTAAAAAGGGAGGAGGAGGAGGAGGAGGAGGAGGAGGAGGCGGCGGCGGCAAGGGTGATGGGGCCTTTGCAATGAATATGATGCAACCTGGATTCCTCCAAGACGTGAATGTCCCTAATCATGGCATGGCCAGAGGTGGTGGTGGCTTTGGGGGCCCAATGGGGCCCATGGGCCCAATGGGCCAGATGGGCAATTACCCAATGGGCCAGATGGGCCCCATCCCAGCCGTGCAAGGACTGCCGATGAACAGCGGGTACTATCAAGGGGTGGGCCCGGGAACCCGTACAGCCACCCAGCAGCAGCAGCAGCAGCAGCAGTACATGGCCATGATGATGCAACGACAGGCCCAAGCCCAGCATGCACAGGGCAACAACATGTTCCAGCCGATGATGTACGCGCGGCCGCAAGCGCCGATGGGTTACGTCCCGCCGATGCCGCCCCCGGCTTCCGACCCTTACGTCCACATGTTCAGTGACGAGAACACCGACAGCTGCAGCATCATGTAAATTAGTGGCTGATGCCAGTGCAGCTTATATGTAGTGCTTCTTTAGGATTTCAATTTTGTCGGGTAGGTTTTGTGTCCGACTTATGAAGGAAGTCTTTTGGTTGAAATGGAAGTGCAAGGTCTTGAAAACTACCATATAGCTGATGTACTGATTAAGAATCCGCATCAATCTCTCTGATTTCAGCTTCCGGTTTCGTGACACTATTTTCGTTCAAGATTACATATCGATTCTTCGAGTATCATTGGCTGTCCGCCGTGGGACGACATCTCAAAGAGTATTAGCTCTAAACAATTTGGACGATCCGCAAGTATTTTTAGTGGGGGATTAACTTTTGT
This sequence comes from Eucalyptus cloeziana, assembly GCA_014182715.1. Lineage (NCBI taxonomy): Eukaryota > Viridiplantae > Streptophyta > Magnoliopsida > Myrtales > Myrtaceae > Eucalyptus > Eucalyptus cloeziana. The sequence continues at coordinate 26,890,119 of CM024635.1, read as the reverse complement.
TTAGGTGGGACAACGACCATCTTGGCTTTTGATCTTTGAAGGGTTGCTTTTAGTTCTCTTTGGAAGGTGTTGGACAGCTGTGGAAAGGTCGCAATGCAATGCGACAAGGCTGGTTTTGACAGATATCGGCACATGGATTATTCAATGGCAAACCAACCAACACACCAGAAGTCATAATCAAGAAAACCATGAACTCCTCCATCAAAAGCATCGTCGACCAAGCAAGACGCGAGTGCAAATTCACATCGATGGGTATCGAACGCGAATTCGTACGCAATTGATGGTGTGAGAAGTGGACCGTTCATTACATATCAACGAAGAAAATCCTCGTGATTCAACATGTCACGATGAGACGGGGAACACCTGGCTTTAATGGACATGGCACCATGCGACACTTGGTCTGGAAAAAAGCAGGAAAGCTTAGTTGACGACGTGACCAACGAACCCATCGTAAGCTAGTCAAGAAGTTCATCAATTACTCCATCAAAGCATCGTCGACTAAGCAAGACACGAGCGCAAATTCACACCAATAGATTATCGAGTGCGAATTCGTCGGCAGGTGATGGCGTGAGAAGTTGAATGTTGATTGCATCTTGACAAAGAAGATCCTGGCGATTCAACGCACGCCCCGATGGCACGGGGAGTGCTTCCGGGTGGATGCCGGTCGTAATGGACCTAGCACTACGCAGCACTTTGATCGTGGAAAAAGCCCGAAAGCTAGACGACGACGGATCTAGCTTTTTCCTTTAACACAGGGCCAACGAAACGTGGTGGTACTATTGATGGAATCGAAGGAACTAATGGTGGGGCTGGAGTTAGGTTCGTAGCTCGATAATTGGAAGTGCCCTTATTGAATTATCTAAGGTTTGTACCTTTCTGAACAAAAGATGTTGAACTGTCCACTTGCGATTTCTTCTTTTGGCCCCATCGAATTAGATATTTTCTCCACAAGGCCCCACCACTTTCTTGAAACCCTAATAAAATTGGGGATGGGAAATTTAACCACGACCAGATTTAACAAGTTAAATATAAAGTGTAGGGCTTCTTTTTTCTTTATTTATGTTGATGTGAATTGATACAAATTGCAAGCACCACTGGATCTATTGCGGGGGACCTCCATCTGCTCACCGTTTAGAAGCGTTGTCAGATGCTTTATTGTTAGAAAATACAAAGTAAAAATAGAAAAAAATTCCCTAATGAAAGTCGGTGTTATTAAAACTTATCGCGAAGGTCGGAGACTTTATTAGGCTAAATCATTTGTTGCCTTGCGATTGATACTGCTTTCTCTAAGAGAGAGATTTTTTTAGGTAAGATGCTGAAGTCTATGTGAAGGCATCGCGTCTTGAGCTTTAACTAATAAATAAAGAGCACGAACTGTTGTAAAGTCGGAAAGGTGTTGGTTTTGAAGGTCAATCGAAGTTCAGCCCTTTAAAGGGTGCATGACAACCAGTAATTTCTGTTCCAGAAATAATTTTTTATTCTGCATTTTTTACGGAATAGAATATATTTGATAAAATTATTCCAATTTTCTATTTCGAAATGGATTCTTGTTCAGAAATAGGTTTGGAATAAAAATCAAAAGTAAAAATTTTTATTTTTTTTTTTTTTGGAACAAAAATGAGAAATAAAAATTCTTCTTATCGTTCGTCAACCGGTTCTTCATCCGTTACCGCCAACCACTGTCTGTCGGTTGCCCGCCCCTTGGCCCCCCCCGCCGTTGCCAATCGCTGGTCGCCGACGCCACCGTTCGTCATTGCCGATCGCCAGTCCATTGCCGTTCGAAAGGAAGAAATTTCGTGTCGTTATCAAACGAATTTATATTTTTAGAGTAGAAATTTTGTATCGTTATCAAACGGTTATTTTTGCTTAGAAACTCTTCTAGAAATAGAAATAGAAAAATCTATTTTCTTCTAGAAATCTATTTCTAGCCAGAATGGGTTATAGTGTAAACATGCATATCATGCAAAAGCTGGTAAAAAAACACCTTCCTAATGGGGAGGCCAAAACTTGAGCCTCTTGACGATCTAATTGGCACTTTCACCGAAAAGTACAAGCAGTTGAGTTATGGACAAACTCAATGTTATTGATTTTTCCTTTTAACTCCAAACGATATCCGATGTAGGACTACATATTTCACGACACCAATCACATGTGTACTTGACATTCTCTCTACCATGTGCGAGTCTCTACCATATTAGGCTAGTTTCCCCTCAATCAAAGTACGATTTCTTCTACATCGACAAGTTTCAACTTGAATCTCCAATCATCGTCAACCGATGCGGACATGCCTTTCACCTATGATCTCCTCTTGGGCCAACCCGCGATTGTAAATTGCATTCGGCAACCACGAAGATTAACAAGATTCCTTGTTGTCTTTAGAATAGTGAAACAAATTTAGGGCCCATTGGCCCTAAAACCACTTTCTTCGGGGACACTGTATTTGCTAAATGGGCTAGACCCATAAGTTGAGCCTATGATTCTGCAGTGTGTTCATCTCACTAGAAGAACCATAAATACAAAACACAGGAAAGAGAGAGAGAATAGGGTTTAGGATTTTCTACACCTACAACGTTAATTCTGATTTTAAAGTTTGTGGGTTTGGCTTCAGGGAGGAGCTTGTGCCTTTGTAGGTCTTGCTGGATTGATCTCTTGTGCTCTTGATAGAAATTTACTAGTGGATTCGCGTAGATCCCGGCGTTGTTACTCTTGTTGAATCCTCTCTCATTGCTTCCATTGTGTATTTTGTTTGGTGGTGGTTGCGTCGGTTGATTGATTGTGTTGATGTTGCACGTAGGACTGTAAGGAGTTTTAGTTCATTGCATACAGGTACAGTAGTAGAAAAGTCTAGCAGAGGGCCATCAAGAATACCTTGAAGCTTTGGTCTTATTTCACCACCCTAATGCAGAATTCATATGCGGTAAGAATTGGAAAGGCGGTTGTATAGTACGGAATGTATAAGATAAGAAGGAAGCGAAATACTGTAAATGTCTCGCAACATCTACTGGCCGACGAGATAACCGAGTTGACTTCATGATCCTGCGTCCGGAGAGCGCGTGCTTGCACTTGTACAATCTCAGCGGCTCGATATCTAGGACTGTTGGGGACAAGACTTATGCCGACTTGGAACGAGCTTGTCGGATCATTGCCACGAAGCGTTGATAAATCTCGAAGGACCTTGTTAACTAAGATGTTAGTGAGAACAGCCTTGCGGCCATAACTTGAATCCGGAACTGAAGCAGAAAGTCGAATTGACTACCGCATTTATGATGATCTAGAGCACCAAAAACATCTCAAATACAAACTTGTTCATGGCACTTGGAGTTGCGGGAGGAAACTACTATAGCTCCGCATCTCTCACCGGCATTCGAAAACATGCATCGATAAGCCGCGACGACAAAAGCTGGCAAGATAAACGTATACAGCTCTAAAAGCTCAGCTAAGCCCTAACCACAGAAGAAGTCCTAAGCTTCCGTCCATCCTGACAGGGAGGGGAACCCCGTGACAAAGCGTAGAGCTGTTGCGGAGCTCTCAATAGACATGTTCTTGATCCTGACGACTCGTGGCTCGATCCCCGGTTGGCCGATCCGATTCTGCAAGTTCTACTTCGCCTAGATGCCCTCTTCCTTGCTGGTTGCCGGCCAACGTGCAAGGTATCGCTGGGTTGGCCGCAAGCCGATCTCTCTCCAGAGCGTGCCTAATCAGCGCGAGTTCTAACGACAACAGAGGGGTTATCTTCTTTGGCGACGGGCCATACAGCATGCATCTCGGGGTCGATGTAATCCGCTCTATATGCTGCTGACCATCCGACGGAGAGGGAAGTATTTGTGGGAGTGAGATCGATCAGGATAAATCGGAAACCTGTCCCATTGAACGGATCTCTACTAGGTAATAACGTTAAGTCAAACTTGAAATTTCAAGATTTTTTTTTTTTTTTTTACAAATAGAAAGCTGACTTTAGATAGATAAATCCCGAGCCGATGATACCACATTAATCCAATGGAATATGTAAGATGTAAGTCTAAACCAGTATGAGTGGTCAAAACATGGAATTGTTTGCACTTGATGGTATGATAATTAAATATATATCACGCTACACCTAATTCGCACAAACAAATCATATCTTTAACCATTAAACAACCTCATAAGATTATCAAATTCTGAGAAATTTTGTTTCAATACCAAAATCGAGACTCGAATTATGAAATTTTTGTACTCTAGCATTTATTTTCTTATCAGTCATGCCTTTCTAACACAAGTGCATGTTTCAGCAGGCAATGTACGAACACAGCACAACACCGTACACGATTTTGGAGCACTCCATTTTCGCCTCCGTGACTCGATTCTTCACTAGCGAGCTCTCGGAGATGGCGCCCGGAATCGATCTCGCTGTTCCTGCCATGTTATGAGCGATCAAGGTTCCCGGGTCGGTCCCAGAGTCCCGATCATCAAATTTGCGACGCGAGGTGAGGACACCGTCTGGATGATCTTCGGCACAAACTCCATGGTCGGGGCGTGCCCGGAGACGCTCTGCCTGGCGTTTGTCGACAGGGGGTCGTGGCCCAAAGGCCCGATCTTGATCGGAGCGCATCAGTTTGAAGATAGTCTCCTGCAGTTCGACGTAGCGAGGACGAGGCTGGGGTCCAGCTTGTCGCGGCTGCTTCCCCGGACGAGTTGTGCCAACTCCAACTTTACTAGCATCGCCCCCACAAACGGACTGATTGCATAAATGATGAAATGAATGCACCATGTCCAGATCAAAGTGCATGGCATGCCTAAACTTAGGAAATAAAGCGAATGGCTCGATTTGGTTAAAATGCTCGCATGTCTAAATTTATCACCTAAGATGGATCTAGAAATAGGTATATCTATACGTTATATAGTCCGAGTTTTTTTGCAACATAATATACGTTAAATCCCGAGAGCGAGCCATATAGATTTAGAGAATATAAACTGAGCGGTGGTGAAACATCATCTTACTTCGATTCGAACATAGCGTCTCTTGCCAAAGAGACGAATGTTGCAACCACTAAGCCATCGATTCAATTGGAGAATGAAATTGATAATATGTCGTGTTTGGAAATTGAGACTTACGAAATGAAGTGAAATAATTAACTTATCATTAATTTTCAACAAAATTATAAGTTTGCCATTTTCTGGCGGTCGACATGTTTTCGGGCCCCTTCTTTCTTGGAGAGCATATCGTTGCCCCGAGATGAAATAATCAAACAAATCAACAAATATATACAGCAAAACATGATCGCCCTGACCCTTATTCTTATGAAAGGAAAACGCTTTGTCTTCCGAAGAAGATGGTCCGAATGTGCACCGCACCACTCACAACGGTTGATTGGCCTTGATCTTTGACAAAATTGCAAACTTGTCATTATTTGGCGGTTGGCCCGTTTTCAGCCATTCTTTCTTCGAAAATAGACCCATCAAAATAAGTCATGAATCAATCTTTTAGCCCATATTTAATGGATTGAATTGTTATTTGCGTTAGATTCATTGCATGTTGTAAAATTAAATAATATGAGTTAAATGGGTTTACACCTTATTTAAATTTAACCCACTTTCTTCACTCTCTTTTGCCTTCACTCGCTGATGACTTGCTCACTCATTCTGTGGTCCTATCTCAGTTTGTGAAATTGGATTGAATATGAAAGTATATTAACCCTATAAATTTAGTTGGATAAGTGTTGAGTTGGATATAGAATTATTATATATATTTTTACATGGAAGTATATCAAAATAGGTGAAAAGTCAATTTGAGCTGGACCAATTTCGACCCATCCCTTCAATAATTCTAATGAAGACTAGTTATCATCAGCACTCAAGAGTCCAAGACCAAATCACCACCACATACAGTAACGAAGGACGATTTTTTCTTGTTAACATCCACTGAGCAAATTTCTCATTTCTACTGTTAAAACCGATTGGATCAAGAAGCTCTGTACTGCAACTGTCCATCGTCTCTTCCGACGAGTGGGTGACACCAAGAAACAGCGACTAACGCCCAGGAAAAAATGGCGATGGCTCCGGAGTACGGCGCTTTCGTGAGCAAATTCGTGCTCGAGCCTCCCTCCCGTCTCCCTCGCTTCCCTTGGCCGGCCTTACCTTCGCCGTCAAGGACATGTGAGCTATTCCTACTGCTTCCTCCGCTGTCGCTCGACCGTGACACGACACGGTTCACTGTAGTCTCTGTTTCACTCTCGATAAGCCCAGCTTTGGATTCTGCCAATCTGGGTGTTCATTTTTCCTTCTTTTCGATCAAGTGGGAAGATGATGATCTTAAGTCGCGTGTTTTTGCTTCCCGTTTTGCGTTGTTTGGTCAGTAAGTAGTCGTCAACTTCGGATTACTCAGTGAAGTATCGATCTCTGTCATGAAAAAGCGAAGACCCAATAAGAAGATACTCACATACCAGGTGATCAGCTGACATGAGCGGCGAAGAAAGGAGAAGATGGGGGGGGATGTGGGTGGTGGGGTTGTGGTCGTTTTCAGTACCATGTTGTCGTTAAATGTCAGGCGCCATGTTGATCGATGACGAGGTGTTTAATGCCCGCAGCATTTTCTTCCTAAAAGTTCTTGAAAGAAATACAGAGCATCGAGCATAGACGGCTCGGGTAAAGCTTACTGCATATGCCCGACTGACTTGTGGCTGGAAAGTTTCTTTTCATCGATATGTTTTCGTTTTGTAAATGTCGGATTTTTATCCTTGGTCTAGTGAGTGAGTGTTAGTAGTTTACACATAAGGGAGAGATCTAACTATTACCGTGTGTTCCTCACGATGGCAGCGGTACTTGTACATGCATCTTCTGTGAAGAGGCATGAAATTTTAAATTGATTGCTGCTATGTGTAGTTGGACATTTCTAAGACCGAAGTTTGTATTGGTTTTTTTATACGGAATTCTACGTGCAGCTTTGACGTTGAAGGACATGTGACTGGGTTTGGAAATCCTGATTGGGCAAGGACTCACGCACCTGCATCTTCCACAGCTCCAGCTGTTTTGAATGTGTTGAATGCGGGTGCTACGTGTGTTGGAAAAACTGTCATGGATGAAATGGCATACAGGTTAGTGTCTGTGAAATTGGCTTGTAAATTCAGAGTCTTGCTGCAATTGAAAAACACAACTCAAACTCGAGAATTGTGGCTTACTGTCAAGTTTAGGAGCATGCAATGAATCGGGGATAGGGTAGGTATATACTTGTACTTAGCCTTAGCATGCAGAGAGAATCGGGGATAAGCCAGACTAATTGCATGGCTGGAGCTACCAAATACTATGTACCGGCTCCACTACTTTAGACAACCTGCAATGCAGTCACATTTCAGATAGTCTTCCCAAGATCAGATTATAGAGTTCTGAATCTTGGACCAACGCCTCTCACCTTGCCAATGAAGGAGGCATCATGATTTGAGAACTTTCTTTTCCGTATTGTGTTTTGAACTTGGAATGGTTAGCTTAAGATAGGAATGCTTACCAAGGAAAAGATGGGATAAAGGCACCACATACAATAGTACAACAAGGTTGACTTTGAGGAATTCTAGCTTGAGAATATAATTTCCAAGGTAGTCTCTGCCTTCTTAAATAGCTTGAAAAGGAAGTTCTACTTTAAAGAGAGGAATACAATCCACTGAAATGATTATTTTTATGGTGGCAGCTTAACTGGGGAGAATAAACATTACGGCACACCAAGGAACCCATGTGCACCCGATCGTGTGCCTGGAGGATCTTCCAGTGGATCTGCTGTTGCAGTAGGAGCAATGCTTGTCGATTTCTCCCTAGGTGAAGTACTTCATCCTGTAATTACTCTGAAATTTTCTCAGTTTATCCTTCTGAATGAAGCTAAAAGTGCTGCACCATTGCAGGAAGCGACACTGGAGGAAGTGTAAGAGTTCCTGCATCTCATTGTGGGATTCTCGGATTTCGGCCTTCACATGATGCCATTAGCACTGTTGGAGTCATTCCAATGGCACAAAGTTTGGATACAGTAGGTAAGCATTCTGTTTTTTAATGGCCTCGAGCTTTTGATGAAAATAGTCATTGGTTTCGGCTTCTTAAAGGAGGAAAGTTCAGTGAAAGACTTAGGTTCCTTATTTTATTTCTAACATTAGTGGTGTATCTTTATACAAATGAAATATTGGGCAGCTGAAAGAAATATCTTGCACTTTCAATGTGGTGAAAAGTGTGCCTCCTTGAAACAGATTGTCCCCTTTCTCCTAGGTTTTGTACTGCACTGTAATTCCATCTTTAAGTATTCTGCAAATGATAACAGAGCAGCCAACTGGCTGGTTCACCCTTCTTCCTGGTTTTGTTTTTTCCGTTATGTCACTTATGCAAGTTTTCTGCACTTCTGTGAGTATTCACATTAAACTCGTTCACGACTAGTGTAATTTATTTAGTTGGCTTCTTTTCTTGTTTCCTCCCATTGTAAGCTAGTAAATGAATATTTGTTTACTAATTGTCTATCTTTACTGTCTTATCTAGGTTGGTTTGCTAGGGAACCGAGCATCTTGAAGCAGGTTGGTCGTGTTCTTCTCGAGTTGCCTGATGCAGATCCAAATAGACCTAGTCAGATCATTATTCCAACAGATTGTTTCCAGCTTTTAAACATTCCAAGTGAGCGATTGACTCAAGCTCTTGTAAGATCAGTGGAGAAATTATTCGGAGGTAAGAAGATAAGAGCATTGAGTAAATGATTTAGCTCAAATTGTACATGCAGTCCTGAAGCACGGTAATGTGGAAGGAATTGATCATTACGGATGAAGTGAACTGGACTAATTGGATAATCTCTCAATTCACATATGTATATATATCCACTCCCTAACTAGTTTTTGTTTTCGTATGTTTTATGTCTCCTTAATGCGAATCAATGCAGGTGCTATAATTAAGCACGCTGTCCTTGGGGACTATCTTAGAGACAACATTCCGGCCTTGAGTTCTTTCCTATGTCAAATAAATGAGGATCAAGTAGACAGCATACCATCTTTGGCAGCTCTTTCTAGTGCAAGGCAGTTGCTTCTGAGGTGGTGATGTGTACCTGAACCCTTGTTGGATTTTATTTCAGTCGTTCATTGTGTGGGATATTGAAGAGAACCACTATCTAGAGAAGGATTCTGATTGAAGGATTCTGATTAACCTTGAATCATAGGTATGAGTTCAAGAATAATCACAAGGATTGGGTCTCTGCTGTGAAGCCCGATTTGGACCCGATAATATCAGAACGGGTCAGGCAAGCTCTTGAGATGACTGAAGAAAATATTGATATCTGTTGGTCAGTGAAGAAAGAATTACATTCTGCTCTTACTTCACTACTCGGGGTATGTCTCTCTCTTGTCATCTCGCTTGCCTTTGAGTTCGTAGTTGTCTTCTGTCACTGTTCTTGGCTTCTTGCTATGTTTGACATTATGCTCTGGATTTCCCAAAAGAAACCCAATTGACCAAAATAACCAGAGGAATCATCAAAGGATACTGTTTTTATTTAACTCTCTCGAGCAATCTAAATCATAAAAGAAGAATGAGGTGCTATTGCCTTTGTTACAGGATTTCGGTATCCTTGCAATCCCCACGGTTCCTGGGCCTCCGCCAAAGCTACAAACAGATGCATCCTCTCTGGATATCATCGATGCAAAGGCATTGAATTTGCTTTCCATTGCCGGTTTATCGGGTTTCTGTCAGGTTGTGCAATCGTCTCTCACTATGCATCCTTAAAGCTGTCATACCCCTGTTTCAATTTAATTTACTGCCTCTCTGCAATCTAGGATTAAGTGTCTGCAATTCGCATTTACAGGTAAGCATACCGATGGGGCTGCATGATAATTTGCCTATCTCGATATCCTTGCTGGCGAAAAATGGTGCCGATGGGTTCCTGCTAGACCTCGTCGAGACACTGTATGAGTCTCTTAAGGAGCAAGCTGCTATTGTAGAGAAATCAGTTTGACGTATGTACGCCTCATCCATTTCCCGAGATGCTTGTAGCTTTATTTACAGGCCGATATCCTTGTACTTATGCTGTGTGCGGTCGAATGTAGCGTGAACTCTGTGATCTTCGTAAGGCTGTGTTGCTGAGAAAATAAAGTTCTGTACATCATACAGCCCACTTGTTTATGCTGAGTGCGGCGAGGGAGATGATGGAAGTTCTAAAGGGGGAGGTTGGAATCCGGATTCTAGGGGAAAATTTCAAATAAGAATGAAGTGGTTGATTTTCTCAAATAAGGATCTGAAATGAATTACATGTCGGATAAAGGCGCAAAGCCAACTCATTTATGCCAAATAAAGTGATTGAATCAATTCCAAATAAGGACTGAAGGCGTCTTGTCCATAACTAAATATTCGCCAGCTATCAAGCATGCAACATTTCCGACGACCGGAGTCTCCATTCCTTGTACCCATCCTTTGCAAAGTCCGAAGTTCTCCCCATTCGTTGTACTCATCTTCCGCAAAGTTGAAGACCCAAATTCTTTGCAGGTTGAGGCACAAACTCAAAAACAAGAAGAAAACCATATGTTTCTTTTTTTGTTTGTGGAGACCCAAATTGTCCGCCAGTCGAGCAAGGTGAGGAGCGATAAGAATCGAGTCACGACGATGACCAAGCAGTGATTTGGTTGAGGAGCAGCGGAGGAGAAGAAAGAAGAAAACGTAAATATCTAAATAAATAGCCTAAACTTAATTAATTTAGAATTTCCCCTTTTTTTCCAATCACAAAATTTTGACAAAATTGCCTATTTTAATCACTGGAAAATGTCTGCCGGGTGCTTGGGTCATAAATAGAGATTAAGCTGAGGACTAATGACGTGACGCGCACGTACCACTAAATATTTTTAATGAGGATAGAGGGATGAGGTCTGACTAAGGTCGTGAAACCTCGCCATTTTCGGATTGGATTGTGCAATCGTGACAGACTGCCACGTGGGTCGCTAAACCTTATCTGTCTCTCCTGCTTAACCTATTTTTATTTTGCTTTTTAATCATTGTAAGGGTCCTTTGAAAGGCTTACATTAGATGGGGCAATGCTTGTTGGACATCACATTGGCATCATGTGTCCTCGGATGATGATTCTCTAATGGTCAAGAAACATCAATTGATAGCAAAATCAAAGTTCATTGTCTTAGTAGCAAAATAAAAAAATTCAAGCTCAATAATCTCAATAACTCATTTCGAAACTACACGACCTTTCTTATTAATGACAAAGCGTGCTAATAAATAAAAGTGTACCAATTTTTAAGGTTTTGTTTGTTTCATGGAAATTGAATAATTTGAAAAATATTTTCCTGTAAATAAAGGTGTATTGACTTAAAAGTATACCCTTATGTCCACATGTTCAGCGGCGAGAACATAGACAGTTGCGGCATCATCGGCATCATGTAAAGGCAAGGTCTTAAGGCGGCTACACTCGACGATAAAGGAAAGGTACCACATAATAGGGGGGGTAAGGGGTAGTTAAATTACTCCGAATAAATGGGTGCATTTAATACAGTGTAGTGCTCTCTTAGGATTTCAATTTTGTTGGGTAGGTTTTGTACCTTTCTATACGTTATATAGTCCAAGTTTTTTTGCAACATAGTATACATCAAATCCCGATGAGTGATCCATATATATTTAGAGAATATAAACTAATCGGTGGTGAAATATCATCTTACTTCAATTGGAAAATGAGATTGATAATATGTTGTGTTCGGAAATTGAGTCTTACGAAATGACGTGGAACAATTAACTTACCTTTGATTTTCAACAAAATTATAAGTTTGCCATTTTCAGGCGGTCGACATGTTTTCGGCCCCCTTCTTTCTTGGAGAGCATATCGTTGCCCCAAGATGAAATAATCAGACAAATCAACAAACATATACAGCAAAACATGGTCGCCCTGACCCTTCTTCTTATGAAAGGAAAACGCTTTGTCTTCCGAAGAAGATGGTCCGAATGTGCACCCCACCACTCACAACGGTTGATTGCCCTTGATCTTTTGACAAAATTGCAAACTTGCCATTATGAGGCAGTCGGCCCGTTTTCGGCCCTTCTTTCTCATAAAATAGACCCATCAAAATGAGTCATGAATCAATCTTTTAGCCCATATTTAATGGATTGAATTGTTATTTGCGTTAGATTCATTGCACATTACAAAATTAAATAATGAGTTAAATGGGTTTACACCTTATTTAAATTTAACCCACTTTCTTGACTCTCTTTTGCCCTCACTCGGTGATGACTTGCTCACTCGTTCTGTGGTCCTATCTCAGTTTGTGAAATTGGATTGAATACAAAAGTATATTAACCCTATAAATTTAGTTGGATAAGTGTTGAGTTGGATATAAGATTATTATATATATTTTTATATGAAAATGTATCAAAATAGGTGAAAAGTCAATTTGAGCTGGACCAATTTCGACCCATCCCTTCAATAATTCTAGTGAAGACTAGTTATCATCATCATTCAAGAGTCCAAGACCAAATCACCACCACATACAGTAACGAAGGATGATTTTTTCTTGTTGACATCCACTGAGCAAATTTCTCATTTCTACTGTTAAAACCGATTGGATCAAGAAGCTCTGTACTGCAACTGTCCATCGTCTCTTCCGACGAGTGGGTGACACCAAGAAACAGCGACTAACGCCCAGGAAAAAATGGCGATGGCTCCGGAGTACGGCGCTTTCGTGAGCAAATTCGTGCTCGAGCCTCCCTCCCCGTCTCCCTCGCTTCCCTTGGCCGGCCTTACCTTCGCCGTCAAGGACATGTGAGCTATTCCTACTGCTTCCTCCGCTGTCGCTCGACCGTGACACGACACGGTTCACTGTAGTCTCTGTTTCACTCTCGATAAGCCCAGCTTTGGTTTCTGCCAATCTGGGTGTTCATTTTTCCTTCTTTTCGATCAAGTGGGAAGATGATGATCTTAAGTCGTGTGTTTTTGCCGCCCGTTTGCGTTGTTTGGTCAGTAAGTAGTCGTTAACTTCGGATTACTCATTGAAGTATCGATCTCTGTCATGAAAAAGCGAAGACCCAATGAGAAGATACTCGGTGATCAGCTGATATGAGCGACGAAGAAAGGAGGAAGAAAAAGGGAGGGGGAGGAGAGAGATGGTCGTTTTCAGTACCATGTTGTCGTTGAATGTCACGCGCCATGTTGATCGATGACGTGGTGTTTAATGCTCGCCGCATATTCTTCCTAAAAGTTCTCGAAAGAAATACAGAGCATCGAGCATAGACGGCTCGGGTAAAGCTTACTGCATATGCCCGATTGACTTGTGGCTGGAAAGTTTCTTTTCATCGATATGTTTTCGTTTTGTAAATGTCGGATTTTCATCCTTGGTCTAGTGAGTGAGTGTTAGTAGTTTACACTTATGACTGAATAAAAGGGAGAGATCTAACTATTACCGTGTGTTCCTCATGATGGCAGCGCTACTCGTACATGCATCTTCTGTGATAAGGCATGAAATTTTAAATTGATTCTTGCTGCTGTGTGTAGTTGGACATTTCTGAGACTGAAGTTTGTATCGGTTTTTTCATATGGAATTCTATGTGCAGCTTCGACATTGAAGGACATGTGACTGGGTTTGGAAATCCTGATTGGGCGAGGACTCACGAGACTGCATCTTCCACAGCTCCAGCTGTTTTGAATGTGTTGAAAGCAGGTGCTACATGTGTTGGAAAAACTGTCATGGATGAAATGGCATACAGGTTAGTGTCTGCGAAATTGGCTTGTAAATTCAGAGTATTGCTGCAATTGAAAAACACAACTCAAACTCGAGAATTGTGGCTTACTGTCAAGTTTAGAGAGCATGCAATGAATCAAGGATGGGGTAGGTATATACTTGTACTTAGCCTTAGCATGCAGAGAGAATCGGGCATGAGCTAGACTGATTGACAACCTGCAATGCAGTCATATTTCAGATAGTCTTCCCAAGATCAGATTATAGAGTTCTGAATCTTGGAACGAAGGCCTCTCGCCTTGTCAATGAAGGAGGGAACTTTCTTTTCTGTATTTTGTTTTGAACTTGGAATGGTTGACTTAAGATAGGAATGCTTACCAATGAAAAGATGGGATAAATGCATCATATACAATAGTGCACCAAGGTTGAATTTAAGGAATTCTAGCTTGAGAATTTACCAATGTCGTCTCTTCCTTCTTAAATAGCTTGAACAGGAAGTTCTGCTTTAAAGAGAGGAATATAATCCACTGAAATGATTATTTTTATGGTGGCAGCATAATTGGGGAGAATAAACATTACGGCACACCAAGGAACCCATGTGCACCCGATCGTGTGCCTGGAGGATCTTCCAGTGGATCTGCTGTTGCAGTAGGAGCAATGCTTGTCGATTTCTCCCTAGGTGAAGCACTTCATCCTGTAATTACTCTGAAATTTTCTCAGTTTATCCTACTGAATGAAACTAAAAGTGCTGCACCGTTGCAGGAAGCGACACTGGAGGAAGTGTAAGAGTTCCCGCATCTTACTGTGGGGTTCTTGGATTTCGGCCTTCACATAATGCCGTTAGCACTGTTGGAGTCGTTCCAATGGCACAAAGTTTGGATACAGTAGGTGAGCATTCTGTTTTTTTAATGGCCTTGAGCTTTTGATGAAAATAGTCATTGGTTTCAGCTTCTTAAAGAAGGAAAGTTCAGTGAAAGACTTAGCTTCCTTATTTTATTTCTAACATCAGTGGTGTTTCTTTATAAAAATAATATATTGGGCAGCTGAAAGAAATATCTTGCACTTTCAATGTGGTGAAATGTGTGCCTCCTTGAAACAGATTGTCCCCTTTCTCTTAGGTTTTGTATTGCAATGTAATCCCATCTTTAAGTATTCTACAAATGATAACACAGCAGCCAACTGGCTGGTTCACCCTTCTTCCTGGTTTTGTTTTTTTAAGTTATGTCATGTACTCATGCAAGTTTTCTGCACTCCTGTGAGTATTCACATTAAACTCCTTCATGACTAGTGTGAATTTATTTAGTTGGCTTCTTTTCTTGTTTCCTCCCATTGTAAACTAGTAAATGAATATTTGTTTACTTTTGTCTTTGTTTACTGTCTTATCTAGGTTGGTTTGCTAGGGAACCGAGCATCTTGAAGCAGGTCGGTCGTGTTCTTCTCGAGTTGCCTGATGCAGATCCAAATAGTCCTAGTCAGATCATTATTCCAACAGATTGTTTCCAGCTTTTAAACATTCCAAGTGAGCGACTGACTCAAGCTCTTGTAAGATCAGTGGAGAAATTATTCGGAGGTAAGAAGATAAGAGCTTTGAGTAAATGATACAGCTCAAATTGTACATGCAGTCCTGAAGCACAGAAATGTGGAAGGAATTGATCATTACAGATGGAAGTGAACTGGACTGAAATTGGATAATCTCTCAATTCATATATATCCAATCCCTAACTAGTTTTTCTTTTTGTATCTGATGCTCCTTAATGCGAATCAATGCAGGTGCTATAATTAAGCATGCTGTCCTTGGGGACTATATCAGAGACAGCGTTCCGGCCTTGAGTTCTTTCCTGTGTCAAATAAAAGAGGATCAAGTAGACAGCATACCATCTTTGGCAGCTCTTTCTAGTGCAAGGCGGTTGCTTCAGAGGTGGTGATGTGTACCTGAACCCTTGTTGGATTTTATTTCAGTTGATCATTGTGTGGGATATTGAAGAGAACCACTATCTAGAGAAGGATTCTGATTAACCTTGAATCATAGGTATGAGTTCAAGAATCATCACAAGGATTGGGTCTCTGCTGTCAAGCCCGATTTGGACCCGATAATATCAGAACGGGTCAGGCAAGCCCTCGAGATGACTGAAGAAAATGTTGATATCTGTTGGTCAGTGAAGAAAGAATTACATTCTGCTCTTACTTCCCTACTCGGGGTATGTCCCTCTCTTGTCATCTCGCATGCCTTTGAGTTCGTAGTTGTCTTCTGTCACTGTTCTTGGCTCCTTGCTATGTCTAACATTATGCTCTGGATTTCCCAAAAGAAACGCAATTGACCAAAATAACCAGAGGAATTATCAAAGGATACTATTTTTATTTAACAATCTT
Source organism: Eucalyptus cloeziana (assembly GCA_014182715.1). Classification (NCBI taxonomy): domain Eukaryota; kingdom Viridiplantae; phylum Streptophyta; class Magnoliopsida; order Myrtales; family Myrtaceae; genus Eucalyptus; species Eucalyptus cloeziana. The sequence continues at coordinate 26,874,106 of CM024635.1, read as the reverse complement.
GAGCAGTCTAAATCATAAAAGAAGAATGAGGTGCAATTGAATTGCCTTTGTTACAGGATTTCGGTGTCCTTGCAATCCCCACGGTTCTTGGGCCTCCGCCAAAGCTACAAACAGATGCATCCTCTCTGGACGTCTCCGTTGAAAAGGCATTCAATTTGCTTTCCATTGCTGGTTTATCAGGATTCTGTCAGGTTGTGCAATATTCTCTCACTATGCAACCTTAAAGCCGTCATACGCCTGTTTCAATTTAATCTAATGCCTCTGTGCAATCTAGGATTAAGTGTCTGCAATTCGCATTTACAGGTAAGCATACCGATGGGGCTGCATGATAATTTGCCTATCTCGATATCCTTGCTGGCGAAAAACGGTGCCGATGGGTTCCTGCTAGACCTCGTCGAGACACTGTATGAGTCTCTTAAGGAGGAAGCTGCTATCGTAGAGAAATCAGTTTGACGTATGTACGCCTCATCCTTTTCCCTAGATGCTTCTAGCTATGTTTACAGGCCGATATCCTTGTACTTATGCTGTGTGCACCGTGCTGTCGAATGTAGCGCGGACTCTGTGATTTTCATAAGGCTGTGTTGCTGAGAAAATAAAGTTCTGTGTAGCATACAGCCCACTCGTTTATATTCTGAAAGAATTTGCGGGTGCTTATTGTGACACTTTGAGCATTTTGGCAACCAAGTGCTTGCACAGTCTGTCATATTGGTAAGGAATAAGGAGTGTGTAACATTTCTTTCTACTTCTTTACGATGTAGGCATTCAAACCTTTGGACCCGATGAAACGCATGCGAATCGTCCCTTCACATGCATCCTTGAGCAAGGGATTGCGCCCGCCTCGGGCAAGGGTCGCGTGTTCTCACTCCTTGGTTGAGGGCCGCCGCCCATGTCGGTGGGTGGTGGTCTTACAGGGGTTCGTGCGGCCCTCCTAAGGCTAACGGTGGGAGACGATTTCAATTTTGTCTTCGGATGATGATTCTCTAATGGTCAAGAAACATTAATTGATAGCAAAATCAAAGTTCATTATCTTAGTAGAAAAATTAAAAAATTAAAAATAAATTCAAGCTTAGTAATCTCAATAAGTTGTTTTGAAATTGTGTGACCTTTCTTATAAGTGACAAAGCATGCTAATAAATAAAAATATACCGACTTTTAAGATTTCGTTCGTTTCATGGAAAATGAATTATTTGAAAAATATTTTTCTATAAGTAAAGGTATACCGACTTTTAAATATGTACCCTTACATCCACATATTCAGTGAAGAGAACACTGATGATTGTAGCATCATGTAAATTAGTGGCCGATGTTAGTGCAATTATGTATGGTAATTGGTTAAACTGTAACCACTTCTGTTCTTTTGTTATTTGGAACAACTTAAGAATCAAGCCCAAACCAAATTCTTTATTTTTTCTTTCTTTTTCTCTTCCTCTAGCTAGTCACCGGCCACAGCAATGGCCGGCAACCTCACCTTGCCGCTACTAGGTCGGCCTCGCCATGGTCGGGCGACCCTCACCGATGGCTGGGCGAGGTTGCCGAACCTTGTTTGGCAGGTCGTCAGCCACGGCTAGAGGAGGAGGAGGAGGAGGAGGAGGAAGAAGAAGAAGAATTCTCTTTTGGTTGAAATGAAAGTGCAATATCTTAGAAAAAGTTAGGAGGGAGATGGGACAACAACCATCTTGGCTTGATCTTCAAAGAGTCGCTTTGAGGAGGAGGAGGAGGAGGAGGAGGAGGAAGAAGAAGAAGAAGAAGAAGAAGAGAAGAAGAAGAAGAATTCTCTTTTGGTTGAAATGAGAGTGCAATATCTTAGAAAAAGTTAGGAGGGAGATGGGACAACAACCATCTTGGCTTGATCTTCGAAGAGTCGCTTTTAGTTCTTGGAAGATGTTAGACAGCTGTGGAAAATGGCCACAATACAATGCGACAAAGCTGGTTTTAAACAAGCACCTCAGTGGCGTGCTGTGATCCCGGCAGATCTCGGAACTGTATGATGCAATGACAAACCAACTACCATAAGTTATAATTAAAAGGTAAAATTTAACGAAAATTAAAAAAAAACCATTTGAAATCCCCCATCAAAGCATTTAACAAAAAAAAAAAAAAAAAACCATGAAATCCCCCATCAAAGCATTGTCGACTAAGCAAGACGCGAGCACAAATTCACATCGATCGGTATCGAACACAAATTCTTTGGCATTTAATGGTGCGAGAAGATGAACATTCAATGCATATCGACGAAGAAAATCCTTGCGATTCGACACACGTCGCGATGGTACGGGAAGTACTTTTGGGTAGCTACCGGTTTTAATGGACCTAACGCCATGCGGCAAAAAGCACGGAAGCCAGACGACGACGGCTCTGGCTTTTTCCATAACACATGGGGCTAAAGAAAGGTGGTAGTATTATTTGATGGAATCGAAAAGGCACAAACGGTGGGGCTGGAGTCACGCTTGCAACTCGATAATCGGAAGTGCCCTTATTGAATATCTAAGTTTCTCCCTTTTGAACAAAGATGATGTTGAAATGTCCACTAGCAAATTTCTTCTTTGGGGCCCCTTGAATTAGATATTTTGCCACATGTCCCCACCACTTTCTCGAAACCCTAATAAAATTTGGATGGGAAATTTAACCATGACCAGATTTAACAAATTAAATATAAAGTAATGGGCCTTTTTTTTTGGTGAAAAAAGATGCAAAAAATCCCAAACTTTACTAATTGTGACACGTTTATTTTAAACTTTTTTTATAACACAAAAACCCCCAATTTGTATCCATATGACATAATTATCCCAATTTTTTTTTGTAATATCAAAAATTCCAAACTTGTATAAGTATGATCCACAAATTTAGTATCACAGAAAAAAGTGGGGGATTTTTTGTGTGACAAAAAAAAATAGGGTTTTCCGTATTACCAAAAAAAAAAGTATAGAGTAAATGTGTGATACAGGTACATGTATCATAGTAAATATAGTTTATGATTTTTGGTGACTTTTACCCATTTTCTTATGTTGATGTTAATTAATATAAATTACAAGCACGACTAGAGTGTTATTAGATGCTTTGTTGTTAGAAAATACAAAGTAAATATAAAAAAATTTGCCAACAAAAGTCAACACTATTAAAACTTATTGCGAAGCTCGGAGAGTTGATTAGGCTAAAACATCCCTTGCCTTGTGATCGACACTACTTTCTCTAATAAAGATCCCAAAGTTTATGTGGAGGCACCACCTCTGGAGCTTAAACTAATAAATAAAGAGCGCAAACTGTTCTAAAGTCTGGTAGGTGTTGGTTTTGAAAGTCAATTGAACGTGCAAACCTTAAGCCTAAATATACATATCATACAAAAGCTGGTAAACAATACCTTCCTAATGGGGAAACCAAAACTTGAGCCTATTGACGACCTAACTGGCACTTTCACTAGAAAGTACAAGTAGTTGAGTTACGAACAAATTAAATATTATCAATGGTTTCTTGTAGCTTGAAACGATATCTGATGTAGGACTGTATATTTCATGACACCAATCACATCTGCACTTGACATTCTCTCTCCGTCACGTGCGAGTCTCTACCATATTAGGCTAGGTCCCCTCAATCGAAGCACAACATTCTTCTGCATCAACAAATTTCAACCCAAATCTTTAATCATCGTCGACTGGTGCATACATGCCTTTCACCTATGTCTCCTCTTGGGCCAAACAGTGATTGCAAATTGCATTCGACAGCGGCGAAGATTAACAGCATTCTTTATTGAGTTTAGGATGGTGATACATATTTTGGGCCCATTGGCCCTAATACCACTTTTCTGGGGACATTGTATTTGTTAAATGGGCTAAATGGGCTTAGGATTTTCCAAACGTACAACCTAATTCTGGTTCCAAGTGAGTTGTTTTTGCTCTTAGAGAGTGGCAGTGCACCACATGCTTTCTGATTTTAAAGTTTGGAGCTTTGGCTTCTGGGAGGAGCTTGTGTTTTTGTAGTTCTTGCTGTGGATTGATCTCTTGTGCTTTTGATTTAAGTTGATTAGTGGATCCGCGTAAATCCCGGCGTCGTTACTCTTTTTGAATCCTTGCTTATTGCTTCCATTGTGTAAATTGTGCTTGGCGGTGGTTGCGTCGGTTGATTGTCTTCGTACCACACCTAGGCGAGGAAGGAATTTAGTTCTTGTTGCGTACAGGTATCGTAGTTGAAAAGTTTAGCAGAGGGCCATCAAAAATACCTTGAAGCTTTGGTCTTATTTCGCCACCCCAATGCAGAATTCGTAAGCGGTAAGAACTGAAAAAAGCAACTCTATAGTACGGAATGTATGAGATAAGAAGGAAACGAAATATCATAAAATCTACCTGGCTGATGAGATATTCATGTTATCTTTATGATCCTGCGCCCAGACAGCATGTGCTTGCACTCGAACAATTTTAGTGGCTCGAAATCTTGGATCATTGGATGTCGGAATATTTAAATAATAAATCACGCATTCATCTAATAGTTTAAGTTTTGATACCATCTGAGATTTTGTGGGACCACTGTTAATGTTCTAAAAGCTTAAGCTATTAGATGAAGGTGTGGTTTATTATTTAAATATTATAATTCTCCCCCTTATGCTTAGTTTGGTCTTTTGCCTAGTACTAAGCGTGGAAATTTAATTGGGGAGGCAAATAGGGGCCTTCGAACTTAGGATCTCCTAGCCCTGATTTATGAGAACTCTACCAACTGTTTTAAAAGCTTAAACTATTAGATGAATGCGTGATTTATTATTTAAATATTCTAACATTAGGGACAATGAGAGAATTAGCCTTATCAGATATCATTCTGACTTCATTGGGTGCCCTAGTGGATTACAAAGAGGTTATTCTGACTCGAAACGAGCTCGTCAGATCGTTGCCACGAAGCATTGGTGAATGTCAAAGGACCTTGTTCATTAAGATGTCAGTGAGAAGTTGAGAACAGCTGTGTGGCCATAACTTGATACCGGAACTGAAGCAAGAGTCATCTTGAACACCATATCAATGAAAATTCAGAGCAACAAAAACATCTCAAATACAACTTATTTATGGCACTTGCAGTTGCAAGTGGAAACTACTATAGCTCTACATCTCTTACCGGCGTTCCAAAACATGCATCGGTAAGCCGTGACGACAAGAGCTGGCAAGAAAAAACCTATAAACCTCTGAAACGTCGATCCGCTTTTCGGGTTTTTCTCTAAAAGCTCAGCTAAGCCCTAACCACAGAAGAATTCCTAAGCTTCCGTTTTCATCCCCCAAAACCTTCTTCTGCAATACTCGCACAGCATCGCCCGTAACGCATTCCTCAAAAGCTTAGCAACGCTGTCGGAACCCACGTTCTTCTGATGAATCCCTTCGTAACGGAAGCCAACGTTCAATATCTGCCCCCCGTCTCTTCTTTCTATCTGCTCGTCTCTTTTCTCTCTTCATTATCAGTTCGAAGCCTCTCTCATGGCGGCTGCTGCAGACTCTCCCCTCCGTCTCCTCCGCCTTCTCCTTCTTATCTTCTCCGCTCTCCCTCTCCTCGCTCCCGCTTCGCGCTCCCAAATGACTCCTCCTCCTCCTCCTCCGCCACCTCCGCCCATGATCAACCGATACGTGCTGGCAGTCCACAGAGACAGCGCAACGGGCCTTCACGTGGCCGACGTACTGAAGAGGACCCCCTCGAAGCCCATCCCTCACCTCGTGGATCTCGAGGGCGGGATGGTGTGGGAGCACTGCGACGAGCGGCGCTACGTCTCGTCGTCATTCTACGCTCCTCCTTTCAGCGACTACCTCTGCTCCCCCGCCGGCAAGGCCCGGTTCAGCCGCACTTGCTCGGGCTCCGCCACCCTCGCCACCCCCGGACGGCCCGGTTGCCACAATAACTCCTGCGGGATCTTGGCGGTATAGAACAGCATTCTCTTCAGCAAATCAAGAATAAAGAAATAGTAATATCAGTAAACGTTTTGACAGGTGAACCCCGTGACAAAGCGTAGAGCCGTTGCGGAGCTCTCAATAGACATGTTCTCGATCCTGACGACTCGCGGCTCGAACCCTGGTCGAACGATCCGATTCTGCAAGTTCTACTTCGCCTGCGCACCCTCTTCCTTGCTCCGACCTGGGTTGCCGGCCGGCGTCCATGGCATTGCCGGGCTCGGCCGCACGCCGATCTCTCTCCAGAGCCAGCTCGCCTCGCACTGCGGCTTTCCGCCGATGTTCGCCTTGTGCCTCACCGGCGTGAGTTCCAATTACAACAGAGGGGTCATCTTCTTTGGCGACGGGCCGTACAACATGCTTCCCGGGGTCGACGTCTCGAGCGGATTGCTATACACGCCGCTGACGTTCCGACGGAGAGGGAAGTACTTCGTCGGAGTGAGATCAATCAGGATAAATCAGAAACCTGTCCCATTGAACACATCTCTATTGGTAATAACGTTAAGTCAAACTTGAAATTTCAAAGTTCTTTTTTATTTTTTCCAACTAGAAAGCATAAATTAGATGTCGCATTAATCCAATGAAATATATAAGACACGAGTCTAAACCCTTATGAATGGCCCAAATATGAAATCATTTGTACTTGATGATATGATAATCAAATATATATCATGTTACTTTTAATTCACACACACAAGTTAGATCCTTGACCACTAAATCAACCTCAAGAGGTTATCAAATTACGAGAAATTTTGTTCTCAATATCAAAATCAAAACTTGAACTATGAAGATTTTGTACTCTAGCATTTATTTTTTTTCATCAGTCACACCTTTCATAATTAAAAATTTATGCGAGATGTTTCATTCTAACAAGGGCATGTTTTAGCAGGCAATGGACGAACAAGGATCAGCACCACAACGCCGTACACGATTTTGGAGCACTCAATTTTCGTAGCCGTGACTCGATTCTTCACTAGCGAGCTCTCGCAGACACCGCAAGCGGAACCGATCCCGCCGTTCCCGGCATGCTACGATCGAGCGAGGTTCCCGAGCACCCGGGTCGGTCCCGGAGTCCCGATCATCGAATTCGTGATGCAAGATGAGGACACCATTTGGACCATCTTCGGCGATAACTCCATGGTCGAGGTGCGCCCGGAGACGCTCTGCCTGGCGTTCATCGACGGGGGGTCACGGCCGAAGGACCCGATCGTGATCGGGGCGCATCAGTTTGAAGATAATCTCCTGCTGTTCGACGTGGCGAGGTCGAGATTAGGGTTTAGCTGGTCGCTGCTGCTGCGCCGGACTAGCTGTGCCAACTTCAACTTTACTAGCATTGCCCCACAAGGGGAGTGACTGCCTAAAAGATGAAATGATTGCACTATGTGCAAATCAAAGTGCATTGCGTGTCCAAATTTATGAAATAAAGCGAATGGCTCAATTTGGTTAGAATGCTCGGATGTTTAAATTTATCACCTAAAGAATGGTCACGGAACGGATATATCCATATGTTATATATGGGGTCCGAGTTTTTCATTGTATAGTATACGTCAAATCTTGATGAAGCGAACCATCGGATCCATGATTAGATTTAAAGAATACAAACTAATTGACAATGAAACATCATCCCGATTATTCGAACCTAGTGTCTCTTGTCAAAAGATGAATGTTGCACCATTAAGCCATCGATTGGATTGAAGGATAAGAATCATGCGTCATGATCTCAAATTGAGCCTACAAATAGAAGAGGATTAGATCAATTATCATTGATTTTCAACAAAGTTACAAGTTTGCCATTTTTCTTGCAATCCACATGTTTTCAACCCGTTTTCAATGCTTCTTTCTCGGAAATGGACATATCAAGATAGGTCATAAACCCATTTCTTAATCTGTATTTGATGGAAATTGAAAAGAAAAACCATATTTAATGAGTTGTAATATAAATTAGAATAATGTGTTAGAATGGTTAAGTTTAAATATTATAAATATTAAATGGATTCATAACTTATCTATGACTTTCACTCGATGTTGCCTTCTCACTTCAATTCGTTTATGAGTTTTAAGTGTTTAAGTAATATGAATTGATTGGGTATAGATCACTAGATTGGATTTGTATTGTATGAAAATGTGTCAAAACATGTGGATAAATTAATCTGAGCCGGACTATTTTCAACTTGAAAAATAATTACGTAACTTATTTAATATATTATAAAAATAATAGTTTATTTCATATCGTAAAAATTCAAATTACAAATAATTAAGGAGCGTTTTGACAGGTTAATCAGATGATATACAAAGAGTAAATTTCTCATTTTTCTGTCAAAACTGATTGGGTAAAAAATCAAGAAGCCCTCCGTGGCCATTGGAGCCTCGTTTCTGTACTGGAACTATCCATCCGTTGTCTCTTCCGACGAGCGGGTGATAGCCGGAAACAGCGAACAGCGCCCAGAAAAAAATGGCGACGTCTCCGGAGTACGGCGCTTTCATTAGCAAATTCGTCCTCAAGCCTCCCGCCTCGTCTCCCTCGCTTCCCCTGGCCGGCCTCACCTTCGCCGTCAAGGACATGTGAGTGATTCCTACTTCATCCGTCGTCGCTCGAGTGCGACCCGGTTCATTGCAGCGCCTCTGTTTCTCTCTCGATAGCCCAGCTTTCGTTTCTGGGTGTTCAGTTTTCCTTGTTTTATTCAAGTGGGAAGATGAAAAAAGATGATTTGGGTTGTGGGCTTTCCCCACTTTGCGTGGTTTGCGAAGATGTGTCTGCTTGGTCAAGTAAGTAGTTGTTAGCTTCGGATTACTCGGTGAAGTATCGACCTTTGTCATGAAAAAGCGAAGACCCGATGAGAAGATATTCGCATACCAGGTGATCAGCTGACGCGGGGTTCATTTTCAGCGAATGTGATGGGACCCCATGTTCCGAGCGGCAAAGAAAGAGCGGGGAGGTGGTCGTCTTCAGTACCATGTTGTCGATAAATGTCACCCGCCATGTTAATTGATGACGAGGTGTTTGTGCTCGCCGCATTTTCTACCTAAAAGTTTTAAGAAAAAGTACAGAGCATCGAGCATAGACATCTCGGGTTAAGCTTGCTGGATTTGCCCGGTTGACTTGTACCTGGAAGATTATTTTTTATCGATATGGTTTTGTTTTGTAAGTGTCGGGTTTTGATTTTGGTCTAGTGAGTGTTAGTAGTTTCCATTGATCACTGAATTAATGGGAGAGATCTAGTAATTGCCGTGTGTTCCTCACAATGGTTGGGCTACTTGTACATGCATCTTCTATTAAAAGGCATGAAATTTTACATTGATTCCTGCTGCCATGCGTAGTTGGACTTTTTCTGAGACTGAAGTTTGTGTCGGTTTTTTCATACGGAATTGTATGTGAAGTTTCGACATTGAAGGACATGTGACTGGGTTCGGAAATCCTGATTGGGCGAGGACTCACGCGCCTGCATCTTCCACAGCTCCAGCTGTTTTGAATGTGTTGAAAGCAGGTGCTACATGTGTTGGAAAAACTGTCATGGATGAAATGGCATACAGGTTAGTGTCTGTCAACTTGGCTTATAAACTCAGTCTTGCTGCAATTGAAAAACACAGCTCAAACTTGAGAATTGTGGCTTACTGTAAAGTTTAAAGATCATGCAATGAATCAAGGATAGGGCAGCTATGTGCTTGTACTTAGGCTTAGCCTTAGCATGGAGAGAGAATTGGGGATGGACTAGACTAATTGCATGGCTAGAGCTGCCAGAGACTCTGTACCACCTCTACTTCTTTAGACAACCTGCACAGTTGCATTCACATAGTCTTCCCAAGATCAGATTATAGAGTTCTGAATCTTGGAATGAAGCATCTTGCCCCACCAGTCAAGGAGGCATCATGATTTAAGAACTTTCTTTTCCGTTTTGTCTTTTGAACTTGGAATGTTTTAGCTTAAGATAGGAACACTTACCAAGGAAAAGACGGGATAAATGGAACACATACATAGTCTACCGAGGTTGACTTTGAGGAATTCTATTTTGAGAATGGAATTTCCAAGGTAGTCTCTTCCTTCTTATATAGCTTCCATAAGGAAGTTCACTTTAAAGTGAGGAATATAATCCACTGAAATGATTATTTTTGTGGTGGCAGCATAAATGGGGAGAATAAACATTACGGCACGCCAAGAAACCCATGTGCACCCGATTGTGTGCCTGGAGGATCTTCTAGTGGATCTGCTGTTGCAGTCGGGGCAATGCTTGCCGATTTCTCCCTAGGCAAGCACTCCAAATGGAATTACTCTGAAATTTTCTCAGTTTATTCTTCAGAATGAAGCTAAAAGTTCTGCACTGTGCAGGAAGCGACACTGGTGGAAGTGTAAGAGTTCCTGCATCTTATTGTGGGATTCTTGGATTTCGGCCCTCACATAATGCCGTTAGCACTGTTGGAGTCATTCCAATGGCGCAAGCTTTTGATACAGTAGGTGAGCATTCTGTTTTTTCATGGCCTCAAGCTTTTGATGAAAATAGTAATTGGTTTCAGCTTCTTAAAGAAGAAAGTTCAGTGAAAGACTTAGGTTCCTTCTTTTATTTCTGACATTAGTGTGTTCCTTTATAAAAATGACATTGGGCAGCTGAAAGACATTTCTAGCACTTTCAATATGGTGAGAAATGTGCCTCTTTGAAACAATTTGTCCCCTTTCTCCTAGGTTTTGTGTTGCACTGTAATTCCATCTTTAAGTATTTTAAAAGGATAACACAGCAGCCAACTGGCTGCTTCACGCTTCTTCCTGGTTTTGTTTTTTCCGTTATGTCATGTACCTTATGCAAGGTTCGGAGTATTGACATTTAAAGTTGTTTCCGTGACAAGTGTGAATTTATTTTTGTTTGCTTCTTTTCTTGTTTCCTCCCATTGTAAACTAGTAAATGAATATTTGTTTACTTTTGTCTTTGTTTACTGTCTTATCTAGGTTGGTTTGCTAGGGAACCGAGCATCTTGAAGCAGGTTGGTCGTGTTCTTCTTGAGTTGCCTGATGCAGATGCAAATAGACCTAGTCAGATCATTATACCAAGAGATTGTTTCCAGCTTTTAAACATTCCAAGTGAGCGACTGACTCAAGCTTTTGTAAGATCAGTGGAGAAATTATTCGGAGGTAAGAAGATAAGAGCATTGAGTGAATGATTTAGCTCAGATTGTACATGCAGTCCTGAAGCACAGTAATGTGGAAGGAATTGATCATTACAGATGGAAGTGAAATGGACTGGAATTGGATTCTCTCAATTGATATATCTCCATTCCTTAACTAGTTTTTCTTTTTGTATCTAATGTCTCCTTAATGCGAATCAGTGCAGGTGCTATAATTAAGCACACTGTCCTTGGGGACTACGTCAGAGACAACGTTCCGGCCTTGAGTTCTTTCCTACGTCAAATAAATGAGGATCAAGTAGACAACATACCATCTTTGGCAGCTCTTTCTAGTGCAATGCGGTTGCTTCAGAGGTGGTGATGTGTACCTGAACCCTCATTGAATTTTGTTTCAGTCGTTCATTGTGTGGAATATTGAAGAGAACCACTATCTAGAGAAGGATTCTGATTAACCTTGAATCATAGGTATGAGTTCAAGAATAATCATAAGGATTGGGTGTCTGCTGTCAAACCCGATTTGGGCCCAGGAATATCAGAACGGGTCAGGGAAGCCCTCCAGACGACCGAAGAAAATATTGATATCTGTCAGTCAGTGAAGAAAGAATTACATTCTGCTCTTACTTCCCTACTTGGGGTATGTCCCTCTCTTGTCATCTCGCATGCCTTGAGTTCATAATTGTCTTTTGTCACTGTTCTTGACTTCTTGCTATGTTTAACATTATGTTCTGAATTTCTCAAAAGAATCGCAATTGATCAAAATAACCAGAGGAATTATCAAAGAATACTATTCTTTTTTTCATCTCTCTCGAGCAATTTGAATTATAGAAGAAGAATAAGGTGCTATTGCCTTTGTTGCAGGATTTCGGTATTCTTGTAATCCCCACGGTTCCTGGGCCTCCGCCAAAGCTGCAAACAGATGCATCCTCTCTGGAAGTTTTCCGTGCCAATGCATTCAGTTTGCTTTCCATTGCTGGTGTATCAGGATTCTGTCAGGTTGTGCAATCCTCTCTCACTAACAACCTCAAAGCTGTCTTACTCCTGTTTCAATTAACCTAATGCCTCTATGCAATCTAGCATTAAGTGACTGCGATTCACATTTACAGGTAAGCATACCGATGGGGCTGCATGATAATTTGCCTATCTCGATATCCTTGCTGGCAAAACATGGTGCTGATGGGTTCCTGCTAGACCTCGTCGAGACACTGTACAAATCTCTTAAGGAGCAGGCTGCTATTGCAGAGAAATCAGTTTGACATATGTATGTCTTGTCATTTTCCTGAGATGCTTCTAGCTATATTTATGGGCCGATACCCTTGTACTTGTGCTGTGTGCTGCAAATGTAGCGTGGACTTTGTGATTTTCATAAGGCTGTTGCTGACAAAATAAAGTTCTGTCTATCATACAGCCCACTTGTTTAGATTCTGAAAGAATTTCTGGGTGCTCATTGTGACTCTTTGAGCATTTTTTGAAACCTAGTGCTTGTGCAATCGTCATATTGATAAGGAACAAGGGCTGTGTTATCGCTTTAGATTCCCCTCTCCCCTGTTCAACCCAGTTCAGTACTGATTCTAAGCCGAAGAGTTGCATGGTCTTGGACAACCCATGTATATATAGGCCTCCATAAAACTTGCACTCAATATCATGCCCCATCAAAGGGAAACTTGGCCCAAACACCAGCCCTCTCTCGTCCCTCGGTCCGGCCTCGCCACTTCCAATAAGTCGCGTCGCACCATCGCTTCCGTCGCCATTCTTGGAGGACCGCCTCCATTGCTGCCCTCTCAATGCCTATGCGTGTCCTTTGCAACCGTGGGAGACGAGGTCAGATGTTGGCCTCTTCGGAATGGTGGAGACAAGTGCCTCCACTATCGAGGTTAGCGACGGCGGTGGAGGGGCGGCAAAAGATTACCGGACGGTACAAAGGGCCTACGTGTAGAGGCGGTTGCAGGAACGCCTGAGTCTTCACCTTATTTAGAGGGATAATGACACCGCTAATCCCAGTGTTTCTCTGTAAAACGAAAAGAACTTCTTGCCTTGAGTAAACTCCATAACTCTACAGTGATGCGTCTTTGTGTATGCCAAAAAAAAAGAAAAAAAAAGAAAGTTAAGGCTATTGGAAGCTTGACCGGCAAAGTTTCGGGAAATGGTAGGGTCTGTATAATATCTCTTTCTTCATTTCTTTATAGTATAACTGTATAAGGTATCCGAACCTTCTGACTCGATCAATTCTCATGAACGCACACAAATTATTGCATCACCACGAGCATCGTGGGAAAGTCGCTCCCATAGATGGCGGGGGTGTGACCCCCTTTAGTCAATTTGAGCACAAGACATTGCAATTTGAATACCGAATCCGATCACATCCAAATCGAAAGTGAATATTCCTTCCGCCGTTGTAGGGCTAAAGAAGGACATTGCAATTTGCAAGGGATGGCCTCAAGTGCGAAAGTCAAATGCCATTCTAAAGTCCCTTTGAAGCTGTCGTGTTTGGACTTCGAAGTGGACTTTCCCCTCTATTTGTTGTCTTGGGCACTTTGGTCGTGGTCCAATATCGCATTAATTATAACATAAGCTACAGAGAAGTCGTTTCAAGCATGCGCACGCATCCGAAGACTTTCTTCGGCTCGGTGGCTTCTGGCTAGCAAAGGGGCATGGCTAATCAGTGTTTAGCTCGTTAGATATTAATTTGTGCTGATACGGTAGGTTCACTTCACACTCAATCTCGAAAGTAACACTCCGGACGCAATTAATTCACCTCTGCCCAACAATGTATCTACGATTAAATCGAGAAATTTGAACTTAAAGTAGAACCAAAGTGCGGGAAAATCGTCCAAAAAAGTCGGCTAACTCAGTCCTGAACTTTTCAATCGTGATAATACAGTCATAAGTCTTTTGACGATTTGCTAACTTTTTGATGGTTTGTGAGTATAATTCTTCTAGCCAAATATTCAAATAATAGATTTAAGAATAAATTGATAAAATATTTTAAAAAATTAGGATAAAATTGACATAATTCAAACGTTTAAATTAATTTATGTGTGATAAATTTAAGATTTTCCGGTTGATGAAGCCAAAGAAGGGCTCCTCGTTCGTAACGAAAGTCAACAAAGCCCGATTCGTTTACGAGGCTGACAAGTTTGACTCGGTGGGCAGGTCCACATTCCCTCCCTGGTTTCGTTTCGACTTGCTGCAGCTCACGCGCCCGGTGAATGACCAGAGGTCTTGGTTGACGGGCTGGAAACTCCTTTTTTTTTTTTTTTTTTTTTTCTTTTCCGAGTTGACGGGAGATGGATCGAAATGGATACGGCTCTGTTGAACGTCATTAGGGTCTCGGCCAGGTCTGATGACTCGAATTTGCCCGGAGCCATTTTCCATCGCCCAGTGCGTGCGAAGAAATAAGACCAGAGCTAAAAGGTGAGGTCGGAATCCGAGTGAGGTCCGACGGGGTCGTGAAATCTAGAGCAAGGGATTGCGCCGCCGCTACTGCCTATGTTGGTGGGTTATGAAGCACTGACACTCTCCAGGAGCTTTCGTGTCGTGTCGGACATTTCGATACGAATCCAACACTATTCGATACTTTCGTTCAACATGTGTCAAAAAATCCAACACCTGATCAACTTTTTTCGATACTCGAGTCGAAATTCCGATATACGAGTTTTCGATTCGTGATTCCGATATCGAGATTAATTTTAAAATTTTTTAATAAATGAGATGTCAAAATGTATATATGTGAAAAAAATAAAACACAATAATAAAAATAATAAATGGAGAAAGGAATAAAAACCCAGTATTCTTTTTTTCCCGATTCTCACCATTTCGGTGATACACAATTCACCCTTAAGTTTTTTTCTTCCTCTTCCGACATATCTAACATACGAGTCCAAAAATGTGGATTGCTTATTTTTTCTACAAGTTTTATGAATTATTGGAATAGAGCTGAATTTGTTAAATTGAAATAATGAATATATGGTGGATTAATTTTTTTTTTTTAGTGTAAATTCATTCTAGGTTTTTTTAATTATTTATTTATAAATTTGAATCAAATTAATTTGATTGAAATAATTATAAAAATGATAAGTTATATAAATCATGAAAATATATATAATATATAACGTTCCAACGTGTCGAAACAGTAGGTCGCAAAACCTTGCTTCCTTCTCTTGCTTACTCTATTTCGGTTGTTTCTTTTCAATCATTGCGAGGGTCCTTTGAAAGGGTTTTCCATAGATGTGGCAGTACTTGGACATTACTTTGGCTTCACATGTCCTCCTATGATGATTCTCTATTGGTCACGAAAGATCAATTGACTGGAAAATCAAAGTTCATTGTTCCGATTGAAAATAATAAAACTTAGAGCTTAGCAATCTTAATGAGTCGTTTTGAAACCGAGCGGTCATAAATATAAAATTTGCTTTCCTTATGAGTGGAGTGTACCCAACTTTTAATTACCCTATGACTTCGTTAATTTCGCTAAAAATATATAGTTTGGAAGATATATTTTCTTAAAAACAATCAATTATATCGCTTACAAAAATAAATGAGAAAGACTCACCCCGCTGTAGAGGAGTTGGTTTGGGCCTTTCCTCTCTAATTGCGGAAAGGGAGCGTGCAAGTTGGTTGTACTTCCTTGGGGTTTACGCCGAACGCTTGTTGTGAGGCGGTTTCTCCAAAAAAAAAAATAAAAATAAATAAATGAGAAAGAAATATCTTCATTACCTACGATAATATTTAAACATAAATTATTATAAATAATGAAAACATTTCTCATCAACTGATCAATTCAAGCAATATATGCGATTTTTTTTATAAATATCTCTTTTCTTGCTAAACAAACAAAGTCTATGTGTACATACAAACATACACGACATAAATGACAAGCTAATAGATTAAAAAAATTGCACCTATTTCGAAATATAATTCAAACAAAAAAAGGATAAGTTATATCATGCGATAACATGATCTAATATTAAGTAAAGTTTAGGCCCTATTTGGTAACCGATCATATAATGTTTGATTCTAATTTTTTATTCCTTAGAAAAAAAAGAGAACAAAAATTTGTTTGGTAACTTTATTTTTTTCAAGAATAGATTTGGAAGATAATTAAAAAAATTTTAAAAAAATTGCTTATTTATTCTTGAGAACAATTTGAATATCAAGCCTATTTTTTTTTTTTTTTTCTTTTCTTCTTCTCCTTCTTCCTTAGGCCTGATGGCCAGTAGCTAGATGAGAGCTGGTGACCTTGTTGGAGTGTCGCCAACCCGTTGAAGTCGAGCCTCATTGGTGACTAGGCGAGGCTAGACCTCATGGTGGTCACTATGAGGACATTGTTGCTCGGCCATAGCGAGGCCAATTTCATAGTGACCCAACGAGGTCGAGCCTCGCTAGAGATCGACAACGCTCCAACGAGGTAGTCGATCTGGTCGAGACTGATGATCTGCTAAAGGAAGAAAGAGAAGAAGAAAGGGAAAAAGAATAAAGAAAAATGAAAAAAAAGTAATAAATTATTTAAAAATTTAAAAAAATTAAATCACAAAAGAATTTGAGGATCCTACTAAATGTATTTTTATTTTAGGAATATAAATTTTAGACAGGTTATCGATACTTTCAAATGCTCAAAACTCATCCTGAAAATAGAATAAAAAAATATTTCTGAACAAAAATTATTTTTAGATAAAAAATGGTTACCAAATAAGTCTTAGGTATTCCAAAATATAAAATATTTTCCCCTAGGAAAGGCCAAATTTTTTATTAAAAAGAAAAGGACATTCAAGAAACGCATCACCCACGCGCGGGAGGGGCGCGTGTAGTCGCCACGCAACCAAACAAGCGCGACAAATTAATGGCCACCAAGTTCGTTTTACCCCGCCGCAGTTCTTCCCACATTCTCTCACATTCACATCAGTCTCTCTCTCTTTCTCGCGGAGCACGAGCGTAGGAGAGAATCGATCCACACCGATCGAATCGCTTCCGACGAAATCGAGCCGCAATCCATCGGCCACCGAGCGAATCGCGCGCGGGGAAATGGAGGTGACGGCGAGGGCGCCCGGCAAGATCATCCTCTCCGGCGAGCACGCGGTAGTCCACGGAACGACCGCCGTCGCCGCGTCGATCAACCTCTACACCTCCATCACGCTCCGCCTCCCGTCGCCCTCCGGTACATTTCCCTCCCCCACGTTGTTCTCCGCCGCTGCTTACGTGCCTGCGCGCCGGCTTTCGTTTTTGTGTGAAGTTCGTTTGAGATAAGTATCGTTAGGCGTCCGCTTGCCGATATGAAAATTCGCTGTAGCCTATGGCGAGGTATGAGTAGCCATGATGAAATTCCTGGAAGGCCTGAGTTGAGCTGAGCTCGATGTGTTTAGTCCTTAGTTGGATGTGCTCTGTTTCGCACTTAATTCTCAATTTTTATCCAAGTTTTTTTTGCTCGTCTTTTGAATGTGCTTCAAGGTCGTACCTTTTCGCGGTCACGATTGAAGTCGAATCGTGGGAATCCTCTCCGGATGATGATCTTGATCGTCTTCTATGGAGAATATACGAGAGGAGAAAAAGGTTTCTAAAGATGAATACTTTAACAATCCCTTCAAATAAGTGAGCAGATTTTTACCTGCCATTTTAGATTAGTTGAGAGGATTTGTCTGTGTTCTCTAGTAACCTTGTCTTCGATTGGCTTTGCCATCTGGGTGAGTACTGAATCTTTCCCCAATCTGGTTGACCTTGCTGTGTTTGAACTGGTGCATGAAGCTTGTAACGGAGGGCATGCTTTGCACCATAATGTGCACTTCCCTTATATGCTATAATGATGTGGTACAATGTGTTTTATACATTGGAATTTTGTTCTATCACGAGATCTTTTATTGGCTTTGGTCACGACATAATATTGTCTTTCTGAGCAGACACCAGTGACACACTTAAACTCCATCTCAAGGACATTGGATTAGAATTTTCTTGGCCTATTGGTAGAATTAAAGAAGCACTTTCAGAATTAGATGTTATCGACTGTTCAACCCCCACGACGTGCTCTGGAAAATTTGCAGAATCAATTTCTGCTCTAGTTGAAGAGCAAAACATTCCAGAGGCAAAAATTGCACTTGCATCTGGAGTTTCAGCTTTCCTCTGGCTCTACACCTGTATCCAAGGGTATGTCTCTTTTAATCAGGTTCAGCAATACATTTTGCGCAGTGCATAGTTCTAATCTTTTCCTCTCTGTGGGTCAGGTTTAAGCCTGCCACCGTGATTATCACTTCTGAGCTTCCTCTCGGCTCAGGCTTGGGATCATCTGCCGCAATTTGTGTGGCACTCTCAGCCACTTTTCTTGCTTTCTCCAATTCTGTGAGCTTGGACAAAGGCCATCAAGGATGGCTCGATTTTGGGGAGAATGAACTCGAATTGTTGAATAAATGGGCTTTTGAAGGTGAAAAGATTATTCATGGAAAGCCATCTGGAATCGACAACACTGTGAGCACATATGGTAAGTATCTTGTGCAAGTAAATTGTTACCTTCTATCTAGATTATTGGATTCTATGCTGGCTTTCTAAATTGATTATGATCCTCACCTGTCTTTGCTATGGTTAGATCAACTGGTCTGCATGCTGGCATTCAATGGAAAGATTAACATTAATGTGACTCTAATGTGGTTTGGGAGCCTTTTTTTTATCTAGTTGGTATTCTGGCAAAGAAACAAATGGAAGAAAAACTCTTAATAATGTGGATTGTGTCAGAAATTATTTCCTGGTGTATAAATTCCAAGTGGTGGTTGTAAGACTACGTAGATAGAACCACTTCAGCCTTCTCAACTTGAGAAGAAGATATAGAATCAAGAAATGTCAATGCTAGATCTATTAATACAATCGAATGGTTCCTGATCTCGTTTGGCTGTGAATCAGGAGAATGGGTTCTCTCTTTCAATTGGTAAATAGCGTTTTTAAAGTTGTCGAGCTTAACTAGAAAGGGTTATTGTATTGACTGTAAACTTTATTCCGCAGGTAACATGATCAAGTTTAAGTCAGGAAGTTTGACACGCATCAAGTCCGCTGTGCCCCTTAAAATGCTGATTACCAACACAAAAGTGGGGAGAAACACGAAGGCTTTAGTTGCAGGTGTTTCGGAGAGGACCTTGAGACATCCTGATGCCATGACCTCTGTGTTCAACGCTGTTGATTCTATCAGCAAAGAATTGTCGACTATAATCCAAGCACCCTCTCCTGATGAAATCTCGGTAACAGAGAAGGAAGAGAAAATAGGGGAGTTGATGGAAATGAATCAAGGTTTGCTACAGTGCATGGGGGTCAGCCACGCCTCCATAGAGACAGTCTTGCGGACGACATTAAAGTTCAA